>CM067082.1:59470683-60670683 GCA_034008185.1 Gorsachius magnificus | reverse complement strand
GACACCGCTAAGGAATGCCGCAGCAGATGCCTAACTTGCTGCAGGAACAAAATGACTCTTAATAGTGTGCCAGCATGAGGAAGAAGGTTGTAATTTAGAGACCAAAAAGAGAACTAAGAGGTGTTAATTATCTCATCTCTTTGTACATTTGTCAGTTTTTAACTGGCCACTATAGTTTTAATGTACAAAAGAACTCTGTCCCTTTTCCATTTTGTTACCTAACGCCAATTCATTGCTGTGGCCTTTTGTGATAGTGTAACCTTGGAACCACTTTCTGTGAGTGAACTGAAGGCCATTTTTTCAGTTTTGTAAATCAAGATGTTTTAATCCAAATAAGCGATGAGATGATCTTAATCTTATTGACAAGACATAAAAAAAAAATAAATACATCCTCAACTATGATAAAGCTATTTAATTGTTTTATCTTGCATAATAACACAAGGTAAAAAAATATTAAATAATTTTTTTTAAATTTTATTAAATAATTTTTTTCCTAAAAAAAAAAAAAAAAAAAAATCATTACTGTTTTAAGTTAAAAGTATCCTTTTAGTGACAAGTGACCATAATGGGAGACAACTTCTTTCCCCCTCTTTCTGGAGCAACTCTGTGTGATCCAGCTTCAATAAATATAAATAGATATAGCCCTTAATCTGTTGTTTCAGTACCTAGATGCTCTGGCTATTTATTTTTCATGGTAAGAATATTAATTTTTTTTTTAGACTGTAAACTTCATGTTAAAATCAAAAGCAAGCCTCTGCCCCAGCACTTTCAAAACAAACTTGAAAAGTCCTTTAGACCATACAAAAAAAAAAAAATTGATACTCTTACAAGGAGAATGAAGAGAGGAGTTTGGGGCATGTTTAAGTGAAATAACTACTGTTGGTATGCATTACTAATAAGCTCATGATCACTTCTGCTGGGGGAATGAGAACAGGGGGTGAATGTATGGTGCTGGAGAAGTGGGAACCAGGGATTGCAGCGGGGCGGTAAACACAAGTCAGAAGTAACAGACACGACTCAAACATGAACATGGGTCGTTTTGGTTTTTTTTTGGGTTTTTTTTTTCAGCTAAAGGGTGCCATGTTTAACTGTAGATTGAGGATACAAGTGATGTTTTGGTTCCATTTGGTGAATGTTTGGCATCCAGTTTCCTTGCCCTCTCGGTTCCCTGTCTGACCTCTGACTGGCAGTACCTAGACCTATAGAATCATAGAATCACCTCGGTTGGAAAAGACCTTTAAGATCATCGAGTCCAACCGTTAACCTAGCACTGCCATCCCACCACTAAACCATGTCCCTAAGCACCTCGTCTATCCTTCTTTTAAATACCTCCAGGGATGAGGACTCCACCACCTCCCTGGGCAGTCCATTCCAGAGCCTGACAACCCTTTCGGTGAAGAAGTTTTTCCTAATGTCTAGCCTAAACCTGCCCTGGCGCAGCTTCAAGCCATTCCCCCTCGTCCTATCGTCCGTTACCAGGGAGAAGAGGCCAACCCCCACCTCACTACAGCCTCCTTTCAGGTAGTTGTAGAGGGCGATCAGGTCTCCCCTCAGCCTCCTCTTTTCCAGACTAAACAACCCCAGTTCCCTCAGCCGCTCCTCGTATGACTTGTGCTCCAGACCCCTCACCAGCTTGGTTGCTCTCCTCTGGACCTGTTCCAGCAAGGCAACATCTTTCTTGTAGTGAGGGGCCCAAAACTGAACACAGTATTCGAGGTGCGGCCTCACCAGCACCGAGTACAGGGGCACGATCACTTCCCTACTCCTGCTGGCCACACTATTCCTGATACAGGCCAGGATGCCATTGGCCTTCTTGGCCACCTGGGCACACTGCTGGCTCATATTCAGCCGGCTGTCAATCAGTACCCCCAGGTCTTTTTCCACCAGGCAGCTTTCCAGCCACTCTTCCCCAAGCCTGTAGCGCTGCATGGGGTTGTTGTGACCAAAGTGCAGGACCCGGCACTTGGCCTTGTTGAACCTCATACAATTGGCCTCGGCCCATCGATCCAGCCTGTCCAGGTCCCTCTGCAGAGCCCTCCTCCCCTCCAGCAGATCAACACTACCACTATGCCAATTTCCAACCTCTAGTTTACTGTTATGCAAAGTACATAATATAATTTGGACTTGGACCGATAAGCCTTGACAGTGAAACATGGTTTCTGTTACAACATCGTCTTACAAGGGTATTGAAAGCTGAAGCATGTTAAAACTTGTTCACCTTCTTTTGTTTGTTGGTTACTGTGGGGCACTGGGGTGTGGATGGATCCAAGCATTGCTACAATCTTAAGGAGATGAGACATGCTTGCAACAAACTTCTAAATGGAGCATGGCAAACAAAAGAGATTTGTTGTGCACTTCCTAACCTTTGCAGTGGTCTACCTCTGCCTGTCTCTGAGGAACTGTTTCACACTGCTGTTTTTAAGTAGAGATAGCTTGTCTGAGTAAACGGAGATAATGGCAATGTGATGAAGGTTCTCATAAAGGCATCAATTTCAGCAACAAAGTATCTTTTCCTTTTATTAGAACAAGGGTTATCTCTTGTGTGCAAAGAGACTAGAGCCTTCATTCAGGGATGTATTCATGTGGCCACCTTCAGGTCAGCTGAGTAGGCACGCAGAGGTCAGTGCGTCTATTCAGTGCTTAAACAAGATCAGAGCGATGTTGTTAAGAGAAAGAGTGGAGTTTGTCAATTCTGCTCGCTTAAATCTATTTGAGATTATAATGACTTCAGCAGTCTTCTAGCATTAACCTACTTTAGCTTCATCGCGTGTGCCTGGCAGCTCCAGAGCCAAGCGCCTGGGCCGTATGGTCAAGAGCCGTGGGGGGACGCTGAGGCATCACCCGGGTGGGAGAGGGAGCAGTTGGGTAGTGAGGCCAATGCGGCCTGAGGGGAAGGGGCAAGGAGGTGTTTGGAGGAAGGACAATGTTACCTCATCCTCTGTTTTACTTGACGGATCCAAAATACAACTGTGATGGATGTGCTTGAGATGGCCCTTATCACAGGTAATTCTGGGGCTGAGCCTGGGAGTTTTCCTGTGAAAGTGTTCTGCGTTTCTCAACACAACTCCAAGAACTGCTCTGTGAAGGACTCTGCTCTTGGCAGTGGGGCATGCACGGTCCTAAACACTGTGTTGTTTCTGCCCTTAATTTTAAGGATTAAGGGATAGATGTCTAGGCCTGCTCAAAAGATTAATGTAGAATTAATGTATGACATATTAAGCAGTGCAACTTTAGGTTTCATTTTGTAAAATACTGACCATTAACTTCAGCATGTTGTAATACAGCCTCCACCATAAGCTAACTGGCTTAATGCATTACATCTATAGGATTAATTGACAAATACTGCAGTTCTAATGCAAAGTATTGCATAGTCTGATTATTTTAACCTGAAGTTATATATGTAATTGGGGGGGTTGGAGGTTTAAAGCTTAAATTCTGAAGATAAGTTAATGGTCAAGAAAAAATATTTATCTCCTGAGCTACTCAAGTAGAGATTTTTCTAACTAGATCAAGAGAAGCAAGCAATACTTTTTTTAAATACCAAGCTCCACTATTTAAGATGGATTTGATGAGAAGTTGTGATCTAACTGCAAAATAGGCTGACAAATGTTGACTTCAAGGAAGACAGCAGAGAGCACAGTATTAGTGCCAGTTATGAAGCATGATCTTTCACTGAATAATTAAAGGCATTCAGGACGCTAAAGGGTAGACCAAACTATTGGTGTGAGCTTACTTTGCAGGGATAGAAAAGAATTGATAGTGGTTGAAGACTAGTCCCTACAGGCATAATTCCAATTAATTCCTTTTATACTGACGCTTTGCTTATGTGCTTTGTGTAAGCAGTAGCACCTGTGTTTTGGAACATATGCCACCCATGGGTTTTGTATGGAACAGTGCTGTGGTTTTGATTTGCAGCTTTTCTCCGGCTGAAGGAAACGAAGCAGCAAGGAAAGACGTAAGAAAAGCAAAAAGAATGCCCCAATTGAGAAACCTGATTGAAAGACAGGTGAAATAATCTAATATTGTGCTAATGTACAAGTAAGTTCTGTTCTGTGATTGACCCATGGGTGCTGTGCGATAGCAGATGAGAAACCAAGTGATTGGTTGATTCTCCATGGGAGTAAAATTGACTTACATAGTGACAGAAATGAGAGACAGAGTGCTCTTGAAGAAATTATTCATTAATAATGAATGTTTAGTATGTTTAGTATTAGGCTAAAGGAGTATAAAACCAAATACAGCCTGGTTTTGGGAAAGAATCAGGAGATACGGTTTTGCTATCATTTCAGTAAGTCTAAAATTGTTAATTTCGAGATACTCGCAGAGATGGTGATTTTTTTTTTTTGTTACTGAGATTCGTTAAATGTGATCTGATATACATGGAAATCATCATAGTGAAATCTCTGAAGAAGTTCAAATGTTGTACAGAGGGAAAAGTAATTAGAATGCATAAGAATTTCTAAACGTCAGGATACATGAGTAAATGTAACCTCATCATTTGTGGAGTTTGCATTTATTTATATATATTTATATATTCAGAAAATATTGTATATGATAGCCATTGAAGCGGTGTGACTGCTAGGAAATCAGTCAAGTTGAAATATTGCCAGTTTTACACTGTAATGAGGAAGGGATCTACCTGCTGCCAAATATAAATATTCTTATGATACAGTGCTGGACTACACAGAAAGGTGTACATCGAATGTCTACAATACTATATACATTTTATTATAAGTGTTTTAATGTACAGTTTAGAGGCATTTCCCCCTGAAATAAAGCACGTCCACAGGCAATAGAAACACTTTGTAAGGGGAACAAGCATGAACACAGACTCCATCAGCTGTTGTCTCTTCCCTCTTCCAAGTTGGCCTATAAAATATAAACCAACTGTAGGTAATCATAAGATGTATCTCAGAGTTAGCTGAGAAAATAATTTTGAACTTTGGCCTTATTTGAGTGCCATTCAGATGGCAGTGCTGGCAAGCACACTTTAAATGTTCTCCTTGCTCCATGAGGGTGTCAGTTTTCCAGATACTCCAGCTGCCAGTGCAGCCAACGGTTGTGAGCACCAGAGAATCAGGGTAGTGTTTGGGGTTGCGCAGATTTAGATTTCTGATCTATGCTACAAGCTCATCCTGGAAAGGACTGTTATTCTAGAGGTTAAAGCTCTTGGGTTTTACAAACACAGTCTGAATAAGCATAGTTATTTTACTAAGACCGATAAAGCCGTAAGAATGTTTATTTTCATTATTCAGCACTGGAGTTTCTAATTCGGCTCGATGTGCATGCATGAAGTGAGGATGCCAATGGCTATTCTAACTCTATTTCATCCTGCTTGCAGGATGTCTTGCACCTCTTTTTACTACAGCTTCTTGCTGCTAGCAAAAAAAGCTGCAGATCTGTCTGGGTTTCAGACTCCATAGCAGTTTCTCAAGGTGATTACTGTTTGTTTGATTTTGTTGTTGTTACCTTGTTTTGGTTTTTTTTGTTTTCTTTGTGTGACAGCACCAACCATGACCTCTCTTCTAAGGTAAACTATCATAGGACTGTCTACCGGTTGGACCTTGAGTTTGAAAATACAGTGTTTTCCCCTAGATCATTCCCCACTGCTTATTTAGATGTAGCAAGGGTTCCTAGTCATATGGTAACAGGTTCTTTTCATGATTAAAATAGCTTATCTGTACATCCTAACATCAAGGTATCATGCAGTTTAAGTCCTTATTTCTTGCTTCTGTAATTTCTTTATGTAATGAACCTGACACTTTTCAGGATTTCAGCATTGTACAGTGCTCAGCTTTGCACATCCCTTAGAGATAAATCCCAGGTTCAGGGAGGAGAAGAATTCATGGCAGATTGGCTTAATTTCTTTTTTTTAATTACTTTTTTGTGACAGATGTGTGGATCAGAATAGAAACTGGACTGTTAGGCTAAGTAGTGTGGAGGTGTATGTGTGGATTGAGTGCAAGAGATGCGGTCAGAGAGCCTTGTTAAATGCTTTTACCTTATGGCACACTAAACAATTTTATAGATATTACTTCTGCACATTTTAAAGTCCATTTATTTGTACTTCCCAACTGTGTTCTTGGGAGATGGCGAGGTAACACAGCAACAACCCAGTTTTGACCAATAATCCGTACATATAGCATACAAAAAGAATATTTTAATAAGGCCGTGAATTTGGGTTTTGTGTGGAGTTTTTATAGTTACAGAAATGTGGTCTACTATATGTGAAACTGTGGCTTAGTTTTTTAACTTGTAACATTTTCATTGCTGGCTGAAGAAAGCAAATGTGATAAACTCAGTAAGGAGATTTCAACAGTTCCTGATGCACTCCAGCAGAACGATTTTCATCAGAACAAAAAAAGAGCACCCGGGTGTCTAAGGGCTGCTCCTATGCTAAATGAAAACATCCATTTATCAAAAACAGAACTGTTAGGGCTCCTTCCATATTGAAAAATACAACGGGGAAAAAAATTTATTATCAGCAAGCTTCAGGCACTGTTGTTGTTTTTCCACTGATAGTCAGGCAAAAAGATTTAAAAAATGGAGCGTTATAGCAGGGCACAGTCACTCAGGGCACCTGGTGTAAGTGAATGGAGCCTCTCATGTTCTCAAGCCCTGTTAGGAATGGTCAGATCCTGGTGGGTGCCAAGGCGTGGTGCCTACCAGTGGGTTTGATTATTTTGCCTGATTTTTATGACTAAGTGACGTTAAACATTATCTCTGAGGCACAGAGGTATTTCTTACCTGTATTGGCAGCGTTTGGCACCTTTGCTTCCTTGAAAGGCTCCGACAGCTTCATATGCTACATGTATTGTTTTCAGGGAAAGCAATTTTTGGTTTTATTGACATAAAAATCATAGCTGTTGTGGGCTATTTTTAGCTCTGGCACGTGGAGCTGGCAGGCCAATGATTGCAGTGGGTTTGCATCTGCTTTTTTGTCAGGCCTGTAGCTATGACATTACCCTTGCTCCCCCTACCATTCACCTTGGTTCACTTCTTACGTGTTGTAATGAAACAGATTGCTTTCCCCAAATCATTAATTCAGGATGTAGCTTCAGCTGAACTCCAAAGTCTTAGGAAAGTTAGGCAGATGAATAAATGCATGAAAGCTCCAAAGACAGAATTGCTTGTCTGCCAAGTCACTTCCTTGAGATTAAAAGATGCTGTCATTTAATTGAAATAAATTACTGCTTAAAAATCACCAGCCCAAAGACTCAATAAAATGACTTCTATGATTAGCAGTCTTTTGAAGATGATAATACACCCCTGAATAAAATCCATATTTATTTTATATGTCAAATTAAATGAGACTATTAAAGAGTTTTTGCACTTTGTCCATACTTCATTTTGTTTCCGTAGTCTACTCTTGAACTTACTTAAATTAACGTAGTTAGAACCAAGTCCTCTGAAGATAGTGAAATTACTGTTGCAAGTAACTTCTGTAAGAAGGAGGAGGGTCAGGCATGTATGTGTAATATCAAAAGAATTCTTCATGAAACTGCTTTTACAAGGAACTACTGAATATCCTAACTTAAAAAATTAGGCCACAAGACAAGACTTTCAGATATGTTGCCAGAAAAAGAAATCCCTGTTACTGTTGGTAGTGTTAATGGCTACCGGCCACTGCCTGTTTCATGTTCATGCAACCATGGGTCTGGTTAAAGTTATGGGTTTAATCACCTTTTAGTCAAGCTAAATGGAAGCAGAATTAAATGTCCTATTTCACAGTGATACATAGACATGATAGGAAGTTATCTGGATGCCTAGTAAAGCCAGGTTATTATTATTGTTCTTATTGTAATTTTTTATTACATTTGTAAGTAGAAGGCATATGCTGAAAGGCTATGCATGTGCGTGAGCACTCAAACCAGAGAACTAGGGCAGAAAGAACGGAAAATCAGCCAACAAACAAGAGAAGAGGTAGGAGTATGGCCTTAGTAGATGTGAAGACATGCCCTTTGTTATAAAACACACTGGGGAGGCAGCTCTGCAATTAGCATTGAGGGCACGCTCATGGTGTGGCCAGCCCAGCTACGGGCTTGCTGCTGCAGAAAGGGGGGGACTTCTTGTGCCTTCCCTATGTGAACCTCCTCCCTGCCTGCTTGCCGCTGATTTCAGGGTAAGCTGATTTAACACACTGATCAGGATGGAAAAAAAAATCACCTGTGTACTTTTCTGGTCTTTTATAGTTTTGGTCTATTCACCACGGGATCAGATGACTGTCAAATACAGATTTACTGGGAGGGTGACAGGAGTGGAAGGTCAGGGCCTCATGCTCCTGTCCACAGCAAGAACTTAGCTCAGCTTCAGTCACTGGGATGAGCTGTACCCTTGCTGTGCTAAGGGCACGGGCGGAGAAAGTGCACATGGATTGTTGTACAGCAACTTAGCTTTTAGGCTTTTTCTGCTCGCTGTAACTTCATGTTTTTCAATAAGCGCCAGGACTTCTAAATAAGGGCTCAAGGGACTGCCTTTATAGGAGATGACTTTCACCCTAAAAATAGCTTATTTCTTCCCCGCGGATGAGTATGGGCATTTAGGTTGTCCTCAGAGGAGATCTCGGTGACCTGACGGACTGCTTCTAGTTTGCCCTTTTGAGGACAGGCTGACGGTGGTTGTATGAGAGGTCTTGTGCTTGTGAGGAGAATATTGCTGGACAGGAGACACTGGAGCGGCAGAAGGTAACAGACCCGGGGAGCGGGAGCATGGATGCTGCTTCCCAGGAGTCTGTGACCTAACCAGAGGTGGAGAAGGTGGCAGCATCGTGCGTTTCCCATGGTGGTGCTAACTGGTTCTTGCCCAGCCTGGTCAGGCTGTCCCAGCCCCAGCTCGCTCCCCGTGCACCTCCAGTGTGTAGAGAGGTGGCAGGGCGGTAGCTCTGGCAGTCTTTTGAGTCTACCACGTTCCTTAAGTTGCTCAGTCTGCCCTCGCAGCATCTTCCTTAAAGACAGCTAAACAGAGCGATGAGTGACAGTAGTTCACCCTTCTCATTCTCTGTACATCACTTAGACTTCAAGCATCAGTTTTTGTGCAATTTCCCCTTGCAATTCCCCCTTTTGTTCTACCAGAAAAGACTTTAGCATAGGCTTTGAATAGTAGCAGTAAATTTATTGGTTTGGATGTGTCTGATCTTCCCAGTGTTTGTTGACTGTTCATAAACAATGTTGTGCAATAGGTTGAAATGGATTTTTTGTTACCTTGAACAATTCAGAGTGCAGGCTCCTGAGGGGAGACAGCATCATGTTTAGAAAAGAGAAGCTTAAAATGCACAGTACAAATCTTTACCTCCCAAAGTAAGAACAGCCGGTAGCAGAAGGAAGCTATTTTCTTGTGTGTATGTGAGAGAGCAGGGATTAACTTTACCAGTGATTAATCACTACTGTTAACTAAAAATGTTAGGAATTGTAGAAACTCATCTACTCTGGGCACAGAAGGATGTTTGTTCCAGCGTTTGCTGATGAAAACCTTGGGTCTAGCAATGAATTAGGATCCTATATGTAACTTTGTGGGACTTGAATCCACCATATTAGCAACCAAGGACTGGATTTTAGCCAGTTCAGCGTCTATATAGAAATAAAATGCATGGCTTAATGACAAACTACAGGTCAATGTGAGAATCAGGAATGCAACAATATCCCCTCCTCTCTTGCAGAGAATAATTCAGGCAAAGAAATTCAGACGCTGCAATTTATCAAGTTGAATTTTAATGCTGGGCTTACCGCACTCTTCTGCTACTCATCTGCGGGCTGGCTGTGCTCCTTACTTGTCCTTCAATTAAAAAGTTTTTAAAGATCTTAAGTTTCTAAGTTGTCCTGCCTGCATGAGGTGGGTGATAGGAAACTGTTTATTCCTGATGTACAAGAAAGTGCCAGTTATTCTCTCTCTCTGCTCTTACAGTGTTTGCTGAACACTAGGGGGGTTGAGGAAGAATTGCTGCATGCTGCCCTTCTCTGCTGACGTAATTGTCTGCTGACAGTCCTAGAGGTCCTTACATTACAGCGGCTTTGTACTACTCTGCTGATGCAAGGGCTTGTATCCCCCTCTCTTCATGGTCAGTGGGTTAGGACAAAGATGAGGAAGAAGCAGGAGGAGTCATCTAGCGCGAGATACTTCATCTCTTGAAGCTCTTAAATTATCTTCCATGGGTAATTTATCAGTCAAATCAATACAGTTATGTTACACTCAAGAGAGTATGTTAATGTCATGAGTGTTTGGGACTGACATCTCATTGATATTTATTGGAAAACAAACAAACAAAAATCGTGCTGATAGTACTACATAAAGCATAGGGATACCATGTCCTGTTTTTTATTTCCATATACTAAAAATAAATTCAAATGTAAATTTCCCTAAAAATACATTTTCCATACTGATACTGCAGTGTGTTGGACAATCTCCTTTTGATTTGAATGCCAGCATTTGAGAATGCTAGATCTGAAAAAAGCCTTGTGCAAACCACACTGAATAACAGAGCTTACAATAATGAGGTAGCACACACGATGTTCTCCCAAGTGAAAATGATACTGAATGCTCAATAAAAAAAATTTTGCATGTCTGTTAGAAATCCAAATTAGCAGTATGGCAAGGCTATCTTATGAAAGTATTTCATAAGTTCTCAAAAGCCCATGACAAAAGGGTTTTTTCAGAGGATATTTGCTGTACGTACATCTGCTGCAGTAGCATGCCCAGCCTCTTGTACTTATTTAGCCATCTTGGGTTGTACCCTTTGAAGAGGGATGCCAGTAGTCAATGGGAATGCAGGACAGAAATATTGATAAGGTACCGGGAGCGTTGGGTTAGACACGGATCTGAGCTCAGGATCAAGTATTAGTGGAGCTGGGAGATATGGCTAAAATAGGCTGTAGGATATACAGGGAAGCATACAGAAGCTGTATAGGTGCTCTTCAGCAGAAAAGATTATGAACACGCTTATTTTTAATTGAGCTCTGTGAGTAATCCTAGCCCTGGTGTAAGAGAATGCAGAAGGCGTGAATGGGGAAAGATTGTTTTCAACAGAGCGTGAAGGAGAAGGATTGGGGTAAAAATAATGGGGATGTCTCAGGGCAGAAGTGGTGCTAGGAGTACTTGGGGAAGAGATGGGAGGCTCTACATGACATCATGTTCTTGCACACAACTGTCACTATTTCCCTGCCCATTTTAATCAGGTGGTAGTAAATAAAAATAATTTTTTATTTGATTACCTAAATGAAGTCATTCAAATGAGATCTGTCCTTGAAGGACAAGGGCTCATAATCACAATTTAGATGAAGGGTGCTTTAGTGCAGGTTCACTCGGTGCCATTCCTGTCTCCTAGGGCTGTTTCAGGTCCCCTTACCTTTCCTAACTTTACCATCTCTCTGTTCCCACCCATTTTTCTACTCCAAAATCTTCCCAACATTACTTTTCTACCTCTTAGCTCTACAGAGTATAGTACTTGCCTGAAAGACAAGATCCTGATGCTGAAACGCTGAATTACGTTTAAGTGTCGTTCTCTTGTAGCTGCAGGCTTCTGTATGTTTCCTGACCAGTAGTAACTCCAGCGTGAAACACTAGGCACCCTGCAACTGGAGGGTGATGTGACGGGGAGCAAGGTTTTGGTTACACAGGGTGTATTGTGTGTTGGCAGCCTCTGGGGCTGGTCTCAGTTCGAGGAATAGTCCTGAGAAAAGCAATGAATGGATATTAAGAATGTTTAATCTAAATCAGATCCCACTTTTCCGCTCTGCTTACCAAGATTAGCAGATGCCTTCTTTCCAGGAATATAGCCTAGGCAATCTGGTGTTTTCTAGGGGAAGTTGTAATTACATTAAGTTATAAATACCTTAAATGATTATAGTATTTCTATATTTCATTTAAATGGTTACAAGGAAAACTACTGTCATTGCTTTCTCTGAGCTTTTGCAAACTCTGACTTGCAAGGAATTATTCTGGGACCTCAGCAAAAAGTGACACATTACGTGTTTGTGGACTAAATATTGTCACACTGTGTTTTTCCTCACCTGTTTGAAGTTCCTGGGTGAACATGAGATAAGTGCATAAAAAGTGAAAGAACCTAGATATCACTTGCTTGACTAAATGTTGTTTTAAAAACAAAGGAAAAAGTTTTTAACTAGACAAATGGAAATCCATCTAGTTTAGAAAAATTGCAGCAAAACAGTCTGATGTTAGTACAAAGAAAACAACAGATGATACCAATTGTCCAACTATCCATAGCAATTTGTAAATAATGCTCTTTATGCTAGCAGAGGACAATTCATGATGGAAATGTAATTTAAAAAAGCAAAACAAAAAAAAAGATTTCAAATAAAATCTCACGAGAGCCAGAGATCATGCTGCTGTTCTGTCAGAATGAAAATGCTTGAGAAAGAATGGCACTGTTACATATGTTCTTACTGCTTTCTTAAGTAAACACTAGCCAAAATAATCAGCTTTCCTAGTGCAAAGTGATTCCTGTTGGTGGTGGAAAGGTGTGACACAAGCCTTAGCCTGGAAACCTTGCAGTCTTTAACTGCATGGCTTCATCCCCAAAATGAGGCGAAGACTCTATTTTGTTCAGAGCTCATGGGTGCTACTCAAAATTTTTGCAGACCTTGTTGCATCAATGCTGGAGTTCCTGCTGGGTTAGCTAGAATTAGTGCTACGTTGGAGGCTGCTGTGACTGGGACGTGGTGTTGTGAGGCTGATTTTTGCCTTTCTTGCTCTGCTTCAGCTCTTGTGGCTACTTGTTATTGAAATATTAGAAAATCATTTTGATTGAAAAGGACCTCTGGGTGTTATCTGGTCCAACATCGTGCTCAAAGTTGGGCCAATCTTGAATGCATATCAGGTTGCTGAGGACCTTGTCCTGTTCAGTGTTGAAAATTTCCAAGGATGGAGATTTCCCAGGCTCTCTGGGTAATCCACTTCAGTGCTTGATCACTCAGTTTTCCCTTTTTCCTCTTAAATCTAACCAGAATTTGTCTTGCTGCAACTTGAGACTGTGACCTCCTTGTTTGTTCATTGGGCTGGCTCTGTATTTCCCCCATTAGGGACTAGAAGACTGCAATTGGAGACCTTGGTAGCCTTCCCTTCCCGAGGCTGAAGGAGCCCAGCTTCCTCAGCTGTTCCTCACATATCATGTGCTCCATCATCATTTCAGTGGCTCTCCTTGGAATCTCTCTTGTTTATCAATGTTTCTTTTGCATCCAAAGGCTCAAAAATGAGCACACAACTTGAAATGCAGCTTTAACAATGATGACAGAAGAAAATAGTCACTCTCCTCAAACCACTGGCTATGCTTTTGCTAATACAGACCAGTCTGCAGTTAGTACTCACTACTACATAGTCGCACTGCTGACCCACGTTCAACTTCTTGTTCACTAGATTCCCACTTTCCTTTCTCAGAGTGCTACTTACCCTCTGAATCCCCTGCCTGAACTGTTGCATAAGGGCTATTTTCTCCTACATGCAAGACTTTAGATTTGACTTGATGAAATTCATGAGGGTGCTGTCAACTTTTGCTTGTCAAGGCCACACTGAAGGGCAGCCCAGTCCTTCAGTGGACAAACATAACAATTTGACTTGGGTGAGCTTAGGTAAATGAGTTACGACCAGAGCACTTCAATTGGCGGTTCCAACAACTCTGAGAAAGGAGAAAGCTGTGTCTTTCAGAGGTCTGGCAAGGTGAAATCTTGGCCTCCGTCCTTTTCCGCTTGGCTCCGCAATTTGTGAGGTTGCTTTGATGTTCCCTTTAGCTCATTCAGCTTTTGCCTTTTTGTACTTTCTGAGGAGTTCCTGAATCATTACTATAACTTACTGAATTCTAAGCTAATATTCTCTGCTTTGCTAGCTTCTTACAGAATTAATCAATGACATCAAAAGAGGTTTTTATGTTTGTACATCACCAAACCCTTTCTTCAGGGATCAATGGCATCAAGGAGTCACTGCATTTAGATTTGAGTCTAAAAAGGGTTAGTCTGACAAGCACTTGCTGGCAGGGGTTGGACTCAGCATAAAAGAAGGGTTAGCTGACTTTGACCTTCATGTTTAGAGTCTTAGCTGATATTTAGAGCCTCGTGTTTGTGTTTCTTCTCAGCTTGAGCTAATTCAGTCCTGCCACTCAGAAGAGGTTTTTTTTTCTTAACTGCCAGGCCCAAGATGGTCTGAGCAAGGTACACTTCTGCTTTTCTGCTAAAGCTGTCCTGAAATTGAGTTAAATTACAAAGCATTACTTTATCTAGATGTTCAGATGGAAAAAAGGTATCTTCTATCCATGTCCTTCATGACTGTTTCTGTGGTTTATATTAAAAGTAAACAAATTCATCCCCCCAAGTAAACATTTTTTATTAAGCAGAGGAAATATCTTTTTGAAGACATTCCTCAATCACAAATATTTTCTTAAAGTTTGAAGTCCCAGAGTGAGTAACGTTAATAGGGGTGCTTACAGAAACTCTGTGAGGTTCTAAAATGGGGATTATTTGCAAATTACAGGGAATTAAATTATTTATAAGAGATTAAAGCTGTGCCAATATCACTTCTGGTTTACTATTTCTAAATAGAAAGCAGTGCTGTTTGCATTCTTTTGCGCAATCTGACACAGTCTGTGTGTCACTTTTAATGCAGATATCTTATAAAAATGTGACTTGGAGAGAAAAAAAATTTGTCTCTATGCTGAGCTAATACTTCATATCAGATTAATTTACACAGATATTTCATAAGATAGTCACACTGTTTCACATGCTTTTGATTAAATGACCTTAGAATCCTATTTGCTGGACCCTAAGAATTTGTAATTAAGAACTTATCCAGTATTTACTGAAGATGAGAAAGTACAGGAACTAATGCTGCTAAGTGTTTTTTGAAAAGACCAAACTAGACTGTTAAATGACACTTCAAGGTGTGTGTGCAAATTCACTGACAGTGATAAACCAAGAATTGCATTAGAAGGGTAAATTATTTCTACTCGGTAAGGAATATGGGGTGACTAGTATAAAGCTGTTAATAATACATCTGATGGAATTAATGCACAGACAAGTTGAAAAAACACGAAAACAACTCTACCAAGTCTCCTTTTAAATTGTCAGGAGCTAGTCAAAAGAACAACTAGTACTTTGTTAGCTGTGAGCTATCTCTGTTTTCCATATGTTGTGGCACAGAGCAGAAGTACAGAGGACTGAGAAGTTGTTTATAACTGTCTCTGTACCAAGTCTTAAGTACTGAAAAGCCTTTTGTATGTTGATTTGAATGTTAAAATACAAACTTCAGAAATGGTTTCTCCGAGTAACACTGCAAATAACTCTTCTTGTCTAATTTTTCTAAATTTGTTTTCTATTGTGATCTCAATTAATTAATTATGTTCTTGCTTGTTTCTAATGTTTATGGTTGAACACACACTGTTCATGGTTTACGAATAAAGGAAATTCACAGAAGTGATTACAAAGTAATGAAGAAAGCAGTAGGCAAATTTTCTGTTTTCCTTCCCTCAGTAGAGTTTTGCTATCATAGTGAATTTAAAGCATGAGGAGTGCTGAAATCTGGAGGTGTGGTTGTTTTGTCATATCTGCTTCTAAGTGATATCTGTTGAAAAATCCTGGTAAGCTGATCTTAAGGAGGTGAATAAGCTTTTGTGGTTAGGGGAGACACACGACACTTCTTTTTTCCCCAACTCGGGAACATGTTTGCATGTTAACACACCATATGCCGCCCAAATCCATGTTAATGTTGTGCATTTTATGATTAATACGTATCTTTGCCTGTCTCTCTTCTTCTTTGGTGTGGGTGTGAGTCTCCTATATTCCAGCTCATATAGTAGCTTAAACTATGTTTTGAGCACACTGGAAGCAGGTACTCTCTCAGTCTCTCATCAGTTTGCATCTAGCAGTGTAAGTAGAAGCCAGTGAGAGAATCTATCCCTGTTTGTTTCACTGGGTTTACTGACACTAGTTGTATTGGGTTTGTGTGGCAAGGTTTGGGTAGTGGAGGGGGCTACAGGGGTGGCTTCTGTGAGAAGCTGCCAGAAGCTTCCCCCATGTCCAATAGAACCAATGCCAGCCGGCTCCAAGGCGGACCCCACCGCTAGCCAAGGTCGAGCCCATTGGTGATGGCGGTAGCGCCTCTGTAATAACATATTTAAGAAGGGAAAAAAAAACCTGCTGGGGAACAGTAGCTGGAGAGGGAGAAGTGAGAGGCGCAGCCCCGCAGCCCCCCAGGCTGGTGCGGCAGAAGGGCCCGGGTGCAGCCCAGGTAGGCCGGCTGTGCCCTGCAGCCCAGGGAGGCCCACGGGGGAGCAGATCCCCACCTGCAGCCCGGGGAGGACCCCACGCCGGAGCAGGGGGGTGCCCGAAGGAGGCTGTGCCCCCGTGGGAAGCCCGTGCTGGAGCAGGCTCCTGGCAGGGCCTGTGGCCCCGTGGGGAGAGGAGCCCAGGCTGGAGCAGGGGCAGAGGGTGAGGAGTCCTCCCCTGGGGAGGAAGGAGCGGCAGGGACAGTGTGGGATGGACTGACCCCAGCCCCCATGCACTGACCCCCTGCGCTGCTCCGGGGGAGGAGGTGGAGAATTCAGGAGTGAAGTTGAGCTCAGGAAGAAGGGAGGGTGGCAGGAAGGTGTTTTAAGATTTAGTTTTTATTTCCCATTACCCTACTCCAAGTTGATTTGTAATAAATTAAACTAGCTTCCTCAAGCTGAGTCTGTTTTGCCCGTGGTGATAATTGGTGAGTGATCTCTCCCTGTCTTTATCTCGAGCCTTTCGTTATATTTTCTCTCCCCTGTCCAGCTGAGGAGGGGAGTGATAGAGCATGTTTGGTGGGCACCTGGTGTCCAGCCAGGGTCAACCCACTACCCAAGTGGGCACAGTCTTCACTGTTCCTGAGGCTGTTACACAGTCTCATAAACTGGCACCTAGATGTTATTTATCACCATGTGCTTCTTAGCTCAGCAAGTTGACTTGTGCTTACAGCTCCGTTTGCCGGAGAGATTGGTGGTGTGTGTTGTGGGGTTTTTTTGTTTGTTTTTTTGTTTGCTTGTTGTTTCTGTTTTCCAATTAGTATGTAGAAGTCTGCTGGTAGAGTGTCATATTCTTGAGGTTGAGATATAGGGTGTTGAAAAGAGCAACTCCTTTTGACTACTATATTGTCATTCACCCTTAAAGTATCGCAGTCGAATTAGTGCTGCAGGAAGATCTGTGGCAACCAGCAACGCCATTGTCATCCTTCTCCGTCTGTCCCAGCGTTCATGCACCAGCAGACGCACATACATACACATCCTGACTTGCCCAAGTAGAAAGGATGATGTGAAATCTTCTCATCCTCTTCAGTGTGAGGTCAGCTGCCTTATATTTGAACAGTTATGAATATCAGCTGTAATCAGTCAAACTTGCTTTGCCTGAAGTGGAAACCACTCATGTGAGCTCTTCTTCGTGAGCTGTGGAAGGGTAGCAGCCAGGTGACGGTTTCTCACCACGGCCTAAATAGAAAATGTTTTACTTGGCACGACTGTGCCATCTGGCCTGCAGCAGTGGAGTGTGTCTGCTCTTGTGTTTTCTCAAAACCTTGAAATCACAATACAGGCCTGCTAGTATGCATTCTGGCTACTGGTTTTTAAAGAGATGTGCCTCCCTCCCACACCAGTATTTCCCACAGCTCTCTAATTTTTATGCAGCTTCAGGTAACCAACAGAAAACCAGTTTAAGTTTCTCTTACTGCACCACTGCTTTGTACCAGCAGACTTAATGACAGTAATGTCTTTCATCCCCTTGAGGCACTCTCGGTGTTGTATTTAAGTAAGATATTTGAAATCTATTAAAGTATTCAGAGCACTGGTTCATTTTAAGAAAGAAAGGTTTCCCTGAGCAGAATCACGGTCAATTTAATATTTCACCTGTTTTGGACTTGCACATTTTCCTTCAGTTTGCCTAAAACCCCACCAAGAACATTTTAACTTATTCACACCTTTTTCTTTTACCTTTATGATGCCATACTGAGAAATAAAATTGATCCAGAGCTGTACAAAGTATATTTTTTTTTTTTTTTTTTTATTCTTCACTTGACAATGTAGTGTCAGCCACGCTTGACAAAATGATTAAAATCATCCTATTGGCGTTTTATACCATTTCAACCTGTTAGGATTCTGGGTGACAGTCAGTACTTATTTGGCAAAGGCGTGTCAAGAATCCACTCAGTTCCCTGTGCAATCTTAAAGCAATTTAGCTCTGTTGGAGTACATAGTGTAACAGAAAGCAGGTTGTCTCCAGGAGCTTGATATTTGCATGATTGATTTATTATTTTTTTTAATCTCTGGGCAAGTTAGGACTGAATGAGTCTGGCAAAATCATGGAGACTTTTAAGGCAGGGAGGTCTTGTAGACAGATGGAAAAACTGATCTGTTTGTCTATCCAGGTACTAAACTGGTGTGAGAATTTTCCACTATGATGATTTAGTAGAGTTCAGTTGTTCAGAGTTTAGCAGAGATTAGTCAAGCCCTTTTCAGTAGAGTTTAGACAAATCAAAAAAGTCAATTTCCACAGCCGTGAATTCTACTCGTGCCTATGAGCTTTGCCTACATTGCAGCAGTGCCTAGCAGAGCATCATGTGCTGAACTAATAGCAGCCATCAGTGAGGTGCCAAATATAACCAGCGTGCGGAGGTAACTGGACAAATGGCAGAAGATTTGGTGGTTTGGAACTTCTTCATGGTGCATGTCAATGAGATTTCTGTAGGGTTGGGTTATACGCAACCAGCAGGAATAACCAGTTCAGTGAGATGTGTCTGAGGGACTTCATGTTGGGATTTTATTATTATGAGGGAGAATAGTATGCACAGAGGCAAAAGAGTTTATTTTCTGGGTTACACCTCTTGCAATTCACCTTGGGTAGCAAGCAGGCAAGGAGTTGAAGAGCAAATGAGCTTGTTGTGAGTGTCTCACAAGCATATACCGCATCTAACAAACTAAATGAGGTAACTACAGAAGAGAATTAGGGTGACCTGATTAGGCTGAATTGGACAAGCTAGCAGGTCTTAGCTTCTAGTATGGATTGTTTGCAGTTTCCAGACTTGCACTGAATGTATTTGCTTTTAAACATCTGGGAGGTTGATCTGGGGATGACTGCAGGTTTGATGTATGCACTCTGTGGGCATTTCACCTACATACAGCCCAGATCTATTTCACTTTTGTTCCACGTGTCCTTTTTTTCCTGGAGCATAAGGAGGCAACCCCCAAGGGTTGATATATCAAGTGAGTAATGCCCTGCTCTTGGCAAGCTTAATTAAGATTCTCTGTAGGTGCCCCAAGGGGGAAGAGTATTGGTCGTTCTGCTTGCAGAAATCCCATACTATGCTGTTGAATGTGAGTGGTGAGGATTTATTTGGCTGTCTGCTAGCCTGTCTTGATCTTGCAAAGGAACAGTTCCTTGTTAACCAAGTTGCAATTTGCAGCATGGAGGCAGTATCTTGTTTGCATAGCTCTAAAGCCAGAGAAATTTAGAGTCCATGCGTTAATGTGACAGGACCACGAGTTGGACAGATCCACCATTCCATGTTTTTGAAGTGGTTCCAAATCTCTACTAATTAATTTCCTGGAATGTAAATCCCAAGGTAAGTCTCTAAATAGGGAAAACTCAAATCAAGTTGGGCAAGTTATTACATAAAAGGCTTGAAGAAATACCTGTGATAACCCTGCCTGTAGAGTTCATGAAGTTTGGATCATTTTTAAACACATTTCCATGCCAACATCTCCCTCTACTTCTAGGGCTGTTGCTTTTCTTTCCTTTGCCTCTGAAGGTCAACTTTGAGTCTGTTCCTTGTTGCAGCTTAAGCCCGTGACACCTTGGGTTTGTGTTAGTCTGCCAGTTCCTGTTAGGAGTCCCTCTGTCGCTGTCTGCCTTCCTGCCCCGCTCTGCACTTGGGAAGTGCTTGTGTGTGTGGGAAATGGATAGCACACCATTGCAGTGCAATGTCACGCATGGTGACACCATTTGTCACAGTGGGTTTGAACCAGGAGCACATTCAGTCTCTCAGGTGCTGCAGAGCAGTTTGCTGCTTGGGTGGTGTTTTTTTTTTGTATGTGTGTGGTTTTTTGTGGGGGTTTTTTTGTTGTGTGTGTTTTTGTTTTTTTTTTTTTTTTTTAACTTGTCTCTCTCTTTCAAAATGTTCCCAGAACTGGGCAGTTGATTGGACTGTGTAGTTCTCCTGTGAATAAGAGAGTTTATTGTGACAATTTGCACTGCGTGACATATGGTGGCCTGTGGGATCAGGAGAAAGTTTGAGAATGCTGTAGCCATTGCAGGCATATTCTACCTACTGGAGAAATCAGCTGTCAGGTATAACTAAGGCAAGCCCAAATCACCATGGAAAATTTGGGTTTCAGCCTGGGGGAGGAAAAGGGTACGCACTTTGTGAAAAGGGAGCAAGGGTCCCAACTGATACTTTGATTTTTGAGGGGTTTTGCTACCTGCCAACGGTGAAGCACTGTGCCTCCTCACACGCTGAATGTCATGCCACCTGGGTAGCAGTTAAAATAAAACTGTATTCTCTACATACTTTTGCCAGGCATTAAAGGAAAAAAAAAAGTAAGATGTTTACCTGCGCTGGTATGCACTCTATCCATTTCCAGCCTCAGACTTAGATAAAATGGTGAATTACTGTAGTCTGGTGCTATGTTAATTTAAACCAAACTAAAACATACCATGAACTTTATTTGGCTTTTATGGGCTAACTTAAATGGTAGCTTATCCAAATGATCACACATTATTCCTCCTTAAATAAATTAGCTTAGCAGAATTTTATTCACTGTAGACAAAGTTCAACTGTTTTACATCACAGAAAGATTTTAATTAAAAATCATAGACATGTGTTGAAGAAAATCACACCAGATTTTCTTGACCTTTGGGTCAGGAAATTTATTTTTCCCGTTCTTTATGAATTAAGTCCTTTTTAAACTCTTACTTTGTCAGTTGTGTTTTTCTTCTGACCTGTGTCTGTGTTTCCAAAATTCTTGTTGGAGAATGAAAATTAAAAAAAACCCAAATTAAACAACATTGCTTCAGAAAAAGCCATGCTGGGAGCTACTTGTACCACTTAGCACTCTTCATGAATAACATAGTCTTCTAAAGGAAAAGAGTTTAATCTTATTTTCCAAAAAACCCAGATACTTTCTGACCTTTTATTAAAATTCAAATATATTCTCAAGAATGCCACAGATATCCTTGTGATAGCTTAAGAGATCTTCTCACGTTTTCCAGGTAAGCAACTTTCAGAAGCTATAAGAACAATTCTGAAGGGCCTTGGAGTCATTTGTGCCTCTTGTCATCCCCAGTGAATGTTTATTTAGAAAATTCTGCCATATGAGCGAGGCACATAAGGGAGACTTTATTTCAACATGACACTTAACCAGAAAGTTACTGAAGAGCTCTTTTTCGATATCTTCTCACACTCAGAATAATGTCTTATTTTAATTTAATGTCAGAAAAGTATCAAGAAATATTTCATTTTTTTTTAACCTTATAAAACTAGAGTCTTTTTAGGAGTGAGTAGGTCACGGGAAAGAAAGAATTCATATAGCAGACTTCTCCCACAACTGATTCTTGCTGATTGCTGAGGGCCAAGTGATTTTTTCAAAATATCATTGAACTCCTACCTCAATTTCAATTGCAGCTTTTTACTCAAGAGTGGAATGCCAGGCATGTTGCTGTTACTTAAAATATTTTGCGCTAGTACACTTAAATTTTCTTCCATCTTCAACAGCTTCCTGATTATTATTTATAAATTTGGATTTTCTACTTCTATATTCTTTTATTTCAGTCCCTCCTTTTATTTGCTGCAAAGAGCGTAGTTGCAGTTAAGAGGAGTTTTACCATTTTCAGTACACAACAATTTTCAGTGTACAGAAAAGAAGCAAGTCAACAGTTTGGAGATGGTGACCCTTCCCTGCATTAGATGATTTTTCCATCTCCCAAAATGACTTCATGTCGTGGTTTAACCCCAGCCAGCAACTAAGCCACATAGAGCCTCTTACTCACTGCCCCCCAGTGGGATGGGGGAGAGAATTGGAAAAGGAAAAGTGAGAAAACTCAGGGGTTGACATAAAGATGGTTTAATAGGTAAAGCAAAAGCCACACACACAAGCAAAGCAAGGAATTCATTCCCTGCTTCCCATGGGCAGGCAGGTGCTCAGTCACCCCCAGGAAAAGCAGGGCTCCATCACGCGTAATGGCGACTTGGGAAGACAAATGCCATCACTCTGAACATCCCCCCCTTCCTTCTTCTTCCTCCAGCTTTATGTGCTGACCATGATGTCATATGGTGTGGGATACCCCTTTGGTCAGCTGTCCCAGCTGTGCCCCTCCCAACTTCTTGTGCCCCCCCAGCCTCCTCGCTGGTGGAGTGGGGTGAGAAGCAGAAAAGGCCTTGACTCTGTGTGTAACAAAGTCATATCTGTATTATCAACACCATTTCCAGCCCAAATCCAAAGCATAGCCCCATACTAGCTACTGTGAAGAAAATTAACTCTATCCCAGCCAAAACCAGCACATCTGGGAAAAAACAGGCCTCCTATTAAAACCAAGTATGTAGCCAATAGTAGATATAAGAAAAGGAGAACGTTGGTAAAAGTCAACTTTTAAAAGCAGTTTCAGAAAATGTATTTTACTAAATCTAGAAAGAAGTAATTCTGTATTGTTTTGATTTGTTGTTTTTGATTGTTCATGCTGAAAATCATATCTCTTGCTGTGTTCATACTCTAGATCTGGAAAAGAAACCCAAATATTATATTTAAATGTGAGCATGCACAGCTGTTCACTTTGGTGACTTCTTCCCTATATTCTAAAAAGCACAGGGAATGGAATGAAAGGAAATCTAACCGAATTATTTCAACAGAGTGTGACTAGATCTGGTATGATCTATGAAAACATAGGGTATTTATGGCAATGTAATAATAAATGGTAATGAATGAAGGGGAAAAAAAGAAGGACAAAATTGAACAATTGACATTAGTGACTGTGTTGAGCCTGCCAAAATTATCTCCCTTAGCTCTTCATTTTGTACTTGAGCTGCAACTGGCAAATGCCTTGTAAATCTACTACAGCACATGTTTTTCTTTCAAATTGAGAGGCAACAAAATAGCAAGTAGTTTGCATCAATAAATTGAAGTGATAATAATCTTGGGGCTCAAGTGTCTGAAACAATTACCACCTTTTGAGGCTACTTAAATGCAAACCCAGTACTGACTCCTTGGGGAATTTTAAAAAGCCTTTTGCAAATAAAGAACAGAGATATTTTCATCATTTGTTGAATAATTAAAATTAATACTTGGTTTTGTTAGAAATCATTGTAATCTTGAACTCTTTGGAAAAAAAATGGCAAAGATGGAGAAAACTAAGCCAGTTCATTCTCAACAACAGGACATATTTGTTTTCTAAGCATCTTTGAATATATTATTTTTCCTTCGCTATTCCTGTGGATTTTATGCTTTTCCGTAATACTACTTATTTCCATAAAACATAATAGCAATGGAGCAGTATAAATTATGGAGGGAGGAAGAAGCAGAAGTGAGCAAGGCATTGGTGTCCCTGTTAATACCGAATGTACCAAAATATCTGATAAATGTTTGAGCACTGGGATGTCGGAGAAACCAGTACAGTACTAAGGCATAGTTTTGCTTTTTTATGTATTTATGCTATAAAACTGTGAATGTTAATGTCCACATGCAGCTTTAATGATATTTGGAAAAATTTCTAATTCAAGATAACATTGTATGTATGAACATTCATCCATTTTAATCAATGCTGGTAGTTAGGATACATCTGTAAAACTGTCTTGTGTAATATTGGACTGATGAAGAAGTGAATGAGTTAAATAAAATGGACTGTATGTTGTGGGTGAGCAAATACAGCGTCGATGTTATAAAATCCCTTCTGGCCCAGGAATATTTGAATTGGTGCCAATTTTATTCTGGTTAGATGATGGGTCTAGCTGCAGAATAATCCAGAAGACCTCAATAGCTTATACTGTGGGATCTGACTAATTGCTCATATTGCACAATAGGAACTCTCCAAGGCCCAAATGTTAGCTTCCCATTAGCGATCCAGAATGAGATGTTAATATTTTGAATTCATGTTCACTAATTTACAGAAGTCCTGGCCTGAATTATGAATTTCATCGCTGTACAGCCCTAGAACAACTGCATTTCATCAGTGGTACAGGCAGGGGAAAAAAAGGATACAGTGGACCCTATCTAAAATTACTCAGGTGTGCGGTCCTCCCCGGGCTGCAGGTGGGGATCTGCTCCCCCGTGTGCCTCCCTGGGCTGCAGGGGCCACCGGCCCCGGGGCCTCCCACATGTTCTCACTCCTCTCTCTGCTGCTGTGCAGTGTTTTTTATTCTTTCTTAAATGTATTATCACAGAGGTTCCACCAGTGTCACTGATGAGCTCAGCTTTGGGCAGTGGTGGTTCTGTTTTGGTGCTGGCTGGAACTGGCTCTTCCCGACATGGGGGCAGCTCCTGGTGTCTCCTCACAGAAGCCACCGCTGCAGCACCCCCCAATACCAAACCCCTGCCACGTAAATCCAATCATGAAAGGGAGTGCTCTTCATATCACAAATATGCAGAATGTTTCTTGGTGATTTTCTGAACTTCTCTCTGTGAAACAGTTACAGGTCAAGGAAAGGCTTTAACATTCTTTGAGGAAAGACTTCAGCTTCCAAGCTGAATGAGAGTTTACTGTGAGAAGAGGAAGTCAATTTGATCTCTGCTGGTACTGCATATTTAATCGTGGTGGAAACTTAGGCAGAGTCAGGTTTGATTACACAGGATTTATCTACTTGCTACACTCCAACTCCATTTCATATCACAGTTCTTAAACTGGAGTCCTCCAGTGTAAATGTTATGTACTCAAAGAAATAGTAACAAGTTGGAAAATATAAGTCATATAAATGAAAAAAAAGATAAATGGAAAAAAAAAATTGAGAAAGTGTATATGCTCCTAAGGAGAGACAGGAAATTTTTGTTTATCTTGCTGGGTTCCCAAATAGTGAACCAAAAAAAAAAAAGAAAATGATGTTGAGCAAGAAGCTGAGCCTCCACAAGGTGTTTAGACAGTCTCTTACGGAATGAGGCGACAGAAGAGCGAGTGGTGACCCTTGCTGTGGAGGCAGTGACTTATGAGGTAGGTGGCACCTGGGGCAGAATATAAGCTGTTAAACAGGGGATGCCAAGCACTGGTACCTTAGCGGTAGCACTCTGTGAACTATTGCCTGTACAGCAGGCAAGATCAGATAAAGAAATTGCTAGGTAAAGTCTCAGTGTGTCAAGAGGTGTCAAGGTGAAGAGGGAAATTCCCTATCTGCTGGGAAATATTTCACTGAAGAGCTTTCATTCTCCACTGCTGTGTCCAGTCCTTCTAAACCAAAATGAAATCTGATTGCAAGTAGTTAAAAGATGATAGAGAAATCATATACAGAAGAGCCCACAGTTTGGAATGAAGTAACTTCAGTTTTAAAATACATAAGTTTGATGTAGTTGTTGGAGGGGGATTGGTTTTGTTTTTCAAATCTAGAACACAGGAATGGCCACAGTGGTTCAGACCACGACTTGGTGCAAGTACTCAGCATCGTCCTGGAATAGATGGTATGTAGGACAGGGCAAGCATTTAATCCCACTTCCCCACGACACTGTCCTAGCCACCAGTGTTCTGTGATTCAGGAGGTTCCTGAGAAAGTCGCTGTCTCTCTGTTAAGAAGTTTAGGATTGTTTTTTGATCTATGAACTAGTCCAATTTCTTTTTATGTATTTGTGAACTTTTAACGTTCATAACATCCCCTGGGAAGACGTTTCACACCTACTTCGCATGGTGTGAAGAAGTTTAGAACAGATGAAAAGAAGCACTTTTTCTTTCACTGGATAATTACATTATCACCGGATGTTGTGGTTGTCAAAGTGGTGGTTCCAAGAGCAGTTGTACAAACTTGCGGAAGGAAAAATCCAGCCACAGCAATTAAATGCAAAAATAGAATTGCTGGCTCGGAAACTACCTAAGCTGCAGATGCCTGAAAACAAAGAGGATACATCAGGAGAGCCATGCCCTGCCCATAAACCCAGGCACTGGATGTTAACCTGGTTGACCTTTGTTGTAGCTCAGAACAGTTGTCTATATGTTCTTCACTGAATTGTCTGTACGGCTTGATGACTTTAAAGAAGTGAATGAAAAACAAGACAAAAATAAATCTGGTGCTCCTCATCTTTTAGCTCCTTTCATGCTTATAGTCTAACATGGAGTTAGTTCCTGAGCAAGATTTGCAGTAGATAGGAATAAGGCTTTATACCTCTGTTCTCTCTCTTCAGGGAAGTCTCATCATGTATTTATGAGCACTTGCTTCTCTTCCCGATGATAGTCAGTGCAGAGTGCTGCTGAAAGCTCTCGTATCACTTGAAAAAGTTTGATATTTCATTATGCAGATGACAGCTGTTGGTTATTCCCTCTTATCATAAAGGATCTCTAACCTCAGTAGCTCAATAGATACCAAAATTGTTCCTCAGGCTTACTTTTATTCAGACAAGTAGACTTGCGCCGGAATATAGCTAACGGAGACATAGTTTAGTGGTGGGATAGCAGGGTTAGGTTAACGGTTGGACTTGATGATTTTAAAGGTCTTTTCCAACCTAAACAATTCTATGATTCTATGAGAAACAGCTGGGCATAGCTATCCACCAGCTAGAAATCTAAATATAAGCGTGCATCTGACCAGTGCTTCAGTTCACAATGGTGCTCGTTGCTGTGGGAGTCTAACGAGATCAGTTAAGTTACCAGTATCTGCTCTCCTGCTAGTCCTGTAATTACTCAAACCTGTCAATGTTATAGGAGTCAGCAAAGCTTTGCGTATGAGAGCCATATGAATGTCCATTCTGTGCGCTAAGGATTTGCACTATGTCACGCTTGTGGCCCTGAGGGTTTGAGTACGCACCCCGATCTCTGTCTGCCGGATGACGTTCCTGGCAGCCAGCAACCCTCCTGAGTCAGTTCTGCTTCTCCTGACTTCAGTGATGTGTGTCCTTCGCATGGGATACCCTTTCTCTCAGCTGCAGAGGACCTTTGGAGAAGGTCTTGGTCGTGTATTCGGCTGCTGTGCTGTTCTCTCCAGAAAGGTTTCTTGTCCTTGTGCATCCCTTATGCTTCAGGCAGTACTTTCTCTGTCTTCATTCAGGTTCTTTTCTCGGTGGAGGATGGTAGTTTTTATTTGCTAGCCTCTCCTTTGAAGAGGGTTCAGGAAGGTTAACACTTCAATCCCCGAACTCATTCAACCCCTTTCCTATGCAGCAGTTCATCTGGATATTTTTCTTAATTAAAATAAGTGGTTCTGTTTCCTTGGAGATGGAAACTATGCCTTTGTCAGGTGCCACCTGTGGTATTAATCAGTCGTTGTGAGAGGCAGGACTCTTTACAGACCTTTGCTTGGTGATTTGCTGGTATTTCTCCTTGTAAATTGTCTGTATAATCTGTATCAAGTCAGTGTGTTAAGAGATATGTTTAATGTCATTTTTTCATTAATAGGTACGTTTGCTATTTATATGTGGCTTATTACTGGCTTTTGACTGAGACTAAGCACAGCAATTAATGTGTTTGGGGTGAGTAGTTATCAACCCCTCTTTCTGAAGAAAGTTGTAGCATGTACCAAATCACATGTATTTGATATTGCAGTTATGGTAGAACTATGTTTCTGCAGTGAAAGGTATTGGAGCCATCCTCAGTGTTTCAAAGTGCAGTCAAGATCAGCAGCACAGCATGGCGGTCTGTTTTCATGTACGAGTCGAAAGCGAGCTGGCTGCGGTTCAGCTCAGCAAAATAGAAACGTTGATGGCAATTTAGGCGAAAGAGCAAAACTATCTAGCAAAAGCAGTGTTGGCTCCTTGGGGTGATATTTTTCATCATTTAAGTTTCTGACTTTTTATGAGGGATTTTTTCCCCTTCATTGCTGTTAGTCATGCTCCAGTTAATAAGCCAGTCAGCTTCTTGTCATCAACGTGTGGCCAGGACTTTCTAGCTTCTGCTTTTTTGTGGGGATTTTGGTTCTTATGCAGTCTTTTGTTGTACTGTAATTAGATTGCTGCATAGCATTGCTCCTGGACCTACTTGTAGTTACTTGGTGACAGCAATTCAAGAACTCATTTGGTTATTATATGGTGGGAATTTCAGTGGTGTCTGTGATTGTTGTCCTTCAACCAAGTTGCCCAATTTTAGGGTTATGTATGTAGGGTTTGCCAAAGGAAGATCATGAGCGCCAATGGTGGCCTTCTGGTATCTGAAAAAATAACATTGTTAAAAGGGCTTTGGGAACTCTCTAAGGATACGTTCCTCAGACTAGAGGCAGGAAGAAACCTTTTCTAACTGCTTGTCTGTCTGGCTTGGTAGGGCTATTATTTTTATTTGAATGTTTAGTTCTTAATGCTTATGACAGACAGTTCTGTTGCTTGCAGGAAAGAATGTTATACACAGTGTATGTTGTGAAATCTGACATTAAGCAAATGTGAAAGTCTGCTTTCTCCCATCTTTGTCATTTTTCCTTTCATTTCTGTCCAGTCATGGCCAGTCACAGGATTAAGTTCTTTTTCTTTATCTCTGAGACAAACTTTGGACTGTTTTGGCAGTTTTGCTCAAGGAGCAGGCTTGAGTCCTGCAATTATTTGTGGTGGCCTAAAAGAGAGTGAGCTGAGACTAGTCAGGAAGAACGTATGAAGATGAAAACACGGTAGGCTTTCAACTGTATCGCATTGAAGAGAAGCCCACAAGTTATTGTACTTTCTTTGGACTGACCAACAATATATCTCTGCAGCGTGAACCTTTCACTTTGGGAGAGACAAATAAAGCTTTCAGCGTGCCTTCCCAAGAGATCGCTGTGCGATTGAGAAAGTGTTGTTCTTGTGCAAGTATTTTTATAAACGTGAAAAGATCAAATAAATAAGAAAGAAAAAAGCCTTATTATAATAGCAGTTCTGGACCTACCGGGAACCTTAACTGTGTAAGGTTACTTTACTGCAGTAAGAAACAATTTGTAGTTAAAAGATGCATCAGTGGTTTTTAATGAAAAGGTGAATTTTGGTATGAATTTTATTTCAGATAACAAACCATAGGTCTTTAGAATACAGAATTTTATTTCTCCATAATTTTTTACGTATGTAGCACTTCATGGGCTAGAGCTTCTGACTGTTATTTTGCTATCAACATCCTCCTAATTTCATACATATCAACATCCTCCTTATTTCATACATGACTTGTATTCTTCTTAAACTGTTATTCAGCAATACACTGAAAACATGTGACATAATGCAAAAAAAAATAATATCTGGTTTTAAGTTACTATGAAAACCAGTTCAACAATCTCTGTTGCTGCAGCTTGAAATGGTGAAGTGGATGAGGGCAAAGACTTGGCTAAATGTCAGTTAAGTTCAGGTACTAAAAGCTCTAGTGTCCTTGGCTGCTTATAAAAGTAAAGAAGTAGCTGAGCCTTCTTGTTGTGCTCAGAATAAAGTGATTTTTAACTAGGGGGTGGAGGAGTAAGACTGGGAGGACGTCGCCTGTTCCAATCACAATCTTAATTCCTCCACAATATGAGTTTGCCACCAATCCATCAAACTGACAACGGAGCGTCTGCCATACTGAATGTTTTTTCGGTGGCTTGTTTTTTTTTTTTTTCCTGTAGTAAGAAGGAAAATTTTTTGCTATATTATGCAATTTTAAAATGTCTATGCAGCAAAAATCTGTATCCGTTTGAAAAAGTGGGAGCAATAATTCTATTCTTGCAGATAGAATGCAAATAGAATAATTTTTCTTTTAGCATATTAATTAAGAAGATTAATATAAGCTTGCAAACTTCTTAGTCAAAATCTTTATTATCTCAACAGAATGCAATACAATTGCTACTTGGATGCTAATAGTAAATAAACTGTTTTATTGAATTGTCGTAATGAAATATCGGAGGCTGGTATATGATAGTGCTTACAAAGACTGTATTTGAGGAAGACTCTGTAGAGGAGGCAAAAGAGGGCAGAAAACTTTGTTTCCAAAAGAGAGATAAAGAAGCGGCTGCTAGTGGAGTGGTGGCAGCTACTGTTTATAACCTGTTGGCACTCCTGACTTCCAGTGCAGTTTGGAATCAAATTCTTAACTTCAGGGATGTGTTTTATTAATAGTCTGCTGCAAGATCAGGAATTAAGCCATGGCTACATAAGTTATTACGAATGATTGATACAACTCCATTCAAGGACTGATGTTAATATCTTTTGCAATACTGACTAGCATCACACTCTGTTTCTTAGTTTTCAGTCCTGGTCTCAGTTTATGGTAAAATTCTTTACATCTGAAATAATGATCAAGCTAATTATCAGAGAAGCCCGGAATAAGTCAGGTTGGAAGGGACGTCAGAAGGTCATTTAGTCTAGTCTTCTGCTCCAAGCAGGGTGAGCTATGAGAGCAGAACAATTAATTCTTAACTTTAAAAAATATTCTTTTGATATTTTTTGAAGACTTTGTGTTGTCCTTCTAAATAACAGTCTCTCTACTACATAATTTTGCACAGAATACTGAGGCTGGACTTTAAGGGGTGGTTACTTAGAAGTCTTCATTAGAGGCAGAACTTTCTTTACAGAGACCATGAGTAGTGTCAAACTTTCCTCCAGCTATGGAAGTCCTGCTGGCATCTGGTGTTACACTCTGAATTTTGCTTTGAGAAATGGTAGCTCTGAATGTAGAAAAGGTTACAGTCAACAATTTCTTGTTAGGGCTTTTTTTATTCTTTGTCAAATGGTGGTATCAAAATTCAGATGTTGCAGCTTTGGCTTGGAAGGAAGACGTAAGGGGTTTTGAACGACGTAAGGAGAGGGTTTCCTGGTTTACTACAGCACATTTTAGTCAGAACGGAGTGCTCCAATTTTTCATGTTTGGATCTTAAGTTGTTATATATTGTACAATTTTTACATCAGTGCAACCCCTAAATTTTTGTTCCTGCCCAGCAGCTTATTTCTCAGTTACTTATTTGAGATATTGAGTATTGCCTCTGTTTGTTTTTCCAGTGTGACAATGCAAAAGGACTCAAAGCCTTCTACGATGCAATAAAATATGGACCTAATCATCTGATGGTTTTTGGTGGCGTATGCGCAACGGTTACTTCTATCATTGCTGAATCTCTAAAGGGATGGAATTTGGTTCAGGTAAGCCATGCAATGGAATATATTTAAATGCTGACTATGTTGTATCTCTATCTTTTTTTAAATTTAGAAACTTAGTATTTGATGCTTTTCAAGCTTAACATTTTGTGTAACTAATGTATCTCAGTTTTGAAGTTATCCATAAAGAAAAACAGCTACTTCAATGTAGTACTAGATTTTAAGGCTTGGCATTGTATTCAAAATGCTTGTGAGTATGGGGCAGCAGTTGTGTGTCTCAGTAGATTAATTAAATAAAATTAATGTAATGTATTTCAAAAAGCAACCTACATGAAATTAAGTTCAGTCATGGGAGGTGAGCAAATCTAGGAGTTATCCAAAGTTAGAGGAAACAACTCATCAGGCCTTAAATTATGGTACGCTGGGGTCTTTACTTGGTCTCTACTCAGTCATAATGCAATAATTCCTATTGGCTTTAAAAGTGTTGGAAGTACATAAATTTTACGTAGTAACTGGGTACATATCTCAGTATTTGACTCACAAAGCACATTTATTCCCAGCTGTTCTTATTTCTGGCTTTCTTTCAAAGGTCAAGTTTGTGGAAAGGTTCCCTCTGCTGAGAAATCAGAATTTATTAATACTAATCTTTAAAATGCAGATGATAACAGCATGATTTTCATTTCTTCAGTCATCTGTCCAGTGATGATCTTTGGATTGATGGCTGTTCATTCAAGGTAGCCAGCCAGTTTTGCTTTTCAGTTGTGGAAATGCCCTGGCTTTTCCTACTCAATATTCACATTGAGCAAAGATAAGTTTGTCTCATTTTTATTAAAATAAACAAAACTTTCTATAGCAAAATAATAATATAGAACAATTACCTGAGGTTTCAGTTACAGACTCCTCTTTTCCACCTGGAATACTCACTGAGATTAGTGCAGAATGAACAAATGAGGCATAATTAAGTTTGTGAAGAAGATGATGATCAGAGTACAAATGGGAAAATCATAGGAGGATAATTAAAGTAGCTTGTTAACTGTGTTTGCAATGCTTGTCATATCAGATCTTTTTTTTCTTCTTCAGGATTTTTTTCTGATGTGAAAAACATCAGTTCTACTATGGAAACAAAATAATAGTATATCTCTGGGGATAACAGAGAAAGCAACAGAAAGCTTGAAACTGTCATTTAACACTCTCTCTTAAAAATTGCCTAGTCCAAGGCCTATGATGAAGTATGTGGCTGGAGCTCTGTTTTTCTGGAATTTGTCACATGGAACTTCCAGATGATGTAGGATGTTTTAAGGAGTTGGATTTCATTGTGCTAAATCCTTTTCATTTGCAGTCAAGTTCTGCCTGCTAAGGTCTGAAAATCAATTTGTTAATGCAGTTGCTCAGTCAATAAGGAAGGGCAATTAGAAAGCTTCTATTTCCTTTTAAATGCCTGAATTTGTCAATGTATGTGTTAACTTATATAATGATATGAAGCATTGCTACCAGACAGCATCTGTTTCTTAGCATTTAACAATTACAGCTGTGACTAAGTCTTAAACGTTATTAATGATATCAGTACATCAAGGGATTCTCTGCTGCTTGGGCTTAGTATCCTGCAGGCACTAGATAAATCCTCACATGGCATAACTCCACTTCATGTCAGGTTTTTATATATTGATCAACTGAATGATGAAAGAACACATGACAGCATGGCTGGGAAGTGTGGCGAGGCTTAGTGGATGGTATAGCAGGAACAGAAACAGTCTAAATACAGTTTGTGAAAGTGTTATGTCATACGGTGACAGCAATATGTGTATCTGCAGATCAACAGACATAGTGTGTATAAGGTAGTGGGGAAACGGAGTACAAATCCTTCCACTCCTCTGGATCTACTGTCATAAACATCTCTGATTAAAAACATAACTTGAATAGATAGAAATCTGTAGTTCTTGGAAGTGGAGCAATAATATTTAGCCTGATAAAATACAAGACTGTCCTCCCTCAAAACTTGAAATTTCACCTCAGGGAATCACAGCAAACTCACGTAAATAGTTGTATGAATTTGTGATCATGATGAAGTCATTTTATGTTTCAATCAAGAGGAGGGAAAACAGCATAGGGACAAAAACTAACCTGACAGTGTGTTATTGAATAGAGGATATGCATTTGGATGTCTGACTCTACTGTTTTTTCCCTGTGCAGGCAGTCACGAAAACAGAGCTCTTAACCCTAGCAGGAATATTTGATTTACACAGGTGTCATGTGGTTGAGCAAAGTGGTGACTCTCTTCCATACAAGAGAAATGCAGGATGATACTGATAGTAGTGGGAGGAATAGGAAAGAAAAGAAAGATAACAGGATACAACAACTGAAAAATTACTTTCCTTGGTAAATATGGTATGAGTTTAACTGTCTGTAAAACTTTTCTGAAAGCCTTTTAGCCCTTGAATTCCAAATTTCTGTGTAACTGCTTTTCCTGTGTTCATGGGAATTTTTCTTTTCTGCCTCTTCCACTTCTCTCCAGTAAAAAGTCTCCAAAAACACTCAACAAAGTAAAGGGCAAAAAGTATAAATACGCTGGAAATGGTCACGTTGCATTTGCTACCCAGACAATGTTATAGTAGTGAGGAGACAGGGGGGAAAAAAAAAGGAAATAAATTTTTGCAAGACAGCTTCAGTCTCTAATCTCTTTACCGTATGCTGCTGATAATTGCACTGTCTTTTTGACTTCTACTTCACTGGTTAACTCGGTTCACTGATGGCCTGCAACAATGTGAAATAGGGAAGACTATCAGAGGTTGAAAAGAGTCTCAGCCTGAAAGTGACGTGCCTTATTTCTGTGCCATATCTAAACAGAGGGTACTTCTCCCCCATCTTGACCAATTTTGATTTACTTATGATCAGAATGGGAGATTCTGTTCTCAGTTGGCTGCCTTCAACTGCTGGCTGATTTAATTATCCCTTACTGTAACAAAAGTAATGATTTTTTTAATGGAGCGTTTTGTATCTGTGGCGAGAGCAAGTTGGTTTAGCCCGCGAACGCTTACATCATCCTTAAGGGCTTTCACTGAGGTATGCTAGGTGGCACCCCGAAAACTGTTTTCTGAACACACATTTTCAGTAAGACAGACACCCATTCCTTAGCTCCACTTCTCAAATCCAACAAATTAAAAGCTTCCTTGGGAGTAATCTCTGTGTGCCAGCAGTCCTTACTTTGTTGACTGACGGTCTGAGTATGGGTTGAACACTGCACTTGTGGCTTTGATCTCCAGTTTGTGGTGCGGAATTAATTTGAACCTTTGTTATTTTGGTTAAAAAATGCCAATAATATTCTGTGCTTCTGAAAGTGGGTCATAAAGACATGAAGGTATAATGCTGGGCAGTTGCGGTCCTGTATGGGGAATATTTCAGTGTCAAATTCTTCCGGGTTCATCTTATCCCCATTCCCTTTCAATGTGTATTCAAGGCAATTAAACGGTGTGAAGAAGAATCATTAATAGCTTCTACAATATACTGCAAAAGAGCATTTACATATTTTTATTTTATACACTGAAGCATTCCTGCGGGTATCCAGGTAGTGCAAAACAGAGGAGGTGGTTTGCAATTCAGTCTTTCTCTTCTCTTTCAGGATATCCATCAACTGTTTACCTCTCCATGTGAATTTCTTACAGTGACAAAAGCATCTAATTTGTATAGATTGCTGTTTCTCCTATCTTCCATTGTCATCTCTCACTTTTCCTGATTGCCATATTAACTTAAACATTTAACCAGGATGACAATTTTGACCAAACTGGTCATCTCTCTTAATTTGTCTAATCATAGAATTGTTTAGGTTGGAAAAGACCTTTAAGATCATCAAGTCCCAACTGTTAGACTTCTTGTGAGACTCTTTCTTCATTTTGGAGATTTTTTTTTTTTCTTTCATTGTGCTATTTTCATTTTCTTACAGCCTGCTTCATTTACAATTTCCTTTAACTCTGGAAATAAGCCTCTTCCAGAAACAAAGTATAAATGTTAATGCTTCCTTGGAATATCTTCTGTTTCTACATATTTAATGTAACCTAGTCATAACTGCCAGCTTCTAGGCAGGTAACTGCTACAAGTGGTGCAGTGATTAGATCATTCAAAACAGAGAAACCTTGTTTTGGATTTAGCACCTCATGTAGAAAAGTTTTCTAAGAAAACTATAGGTGCCCTAACCTCATTTTGTGGCTGCGCTTCCCAGCAAATTTAAGTCTCCCCTACTAATACAGGGCAAGTTCACTTTAGAAAGGGAAAACTCCTTTCGTTCTCTAGCTCAATGTAGTTGAGTATTAAAGAGCCTACCCTGAGATTTGTTTTGTTATCCCAGAGATCCATAGGCATTCAAGATCCCATCTCTGAATTACCAGAAAGACTGCTGATGTTAATCAGTGCTCTTTCTAGTCCTTGGTTTCCTTCTGAAACAAGGCTGATGTGGTTGCATTGGCAGTTCCTCCGAACAATTTTTGACCACTGGCCAATTGCAACCAAATTTTAACAAAAGATTTCCCAAAGATTATTAGTGTCTATACATTCCTGTGAAAACAAACTTCCGAGGAGAGGCATCTGCATGAACGAAGCAGAGGCTGCAGCGTGAGCTCAGAGATAGCTTGGAGCCAGCCATGACATGTGGTGCTCCTTTCCTAGCTGCTGCTTATGGGAAGGCGACTGCTTGCATTGAGAAGAGAGCAAGAGAAAAGGAGCAGAAAGTTAGTTGAGAAAATGCAGAGGAAGGCTGAAACCCAGAAGGATATGAAATAGGAGCTGGAGTGTGTGCTTGTGTGTGTATAGAAGCTTAGGACGTGTATTTGTAGGAAACCAGGCTTTGTTACTGACTCTGTTACTCATCAAAATTCTTGTTAATACAGAATTTCACGATTATATGTGGGTTATAACAAGTGTTTTTTAACACTTAGGTAATGCAATTCATCACAGAGGTTTCTATACTGGCCACTGAAGCAAATTTCTTCTTGTTAATGTCTGAATTTTTAAATGCTTGTTACCCAGAGCTCTGACATATAAACATTTGATAAAAAATGCGTTGGGCTTTTTTTTTTTTTTTTGTTACATTCCTTGTCACATTTTTCCAGCACAGTGAGCTTGTGCTACTTTTGCCTTCACTGCACAATTTCCATGTATTATTAGTCTGAGCAATGAAAAGGGCATTTAAACTAGTCTTTGGCTAAGAAGATTAGCTACTTCTATCTATGAGATGCAGGCAGTCCCACTTGAACAGGACTTTGTCCCACTAGAATATGACCCAATGCACCACAAAACTAGAGTCTTCAGCTTCTTGGCCCACAATTCACCATCATAATTTTTTTTTTTTCTTTCCTAATTTATCTCCTGGGATTGGAGGGATTTTGTAGACTTTCTGCACTTGTGTTGTACTTCTAACAGGCAAAGTGTATGAAGGGAAACACCTCTTGAGGTCGTCTTATGTAAGATGCAAACCCAATGACGTTCTGGTCTTGCTTTTAGGAGTTAGCTGAGCACTTAAGGAGGTTTTGCTCACTTCACTGTAGGAATGCCCGGGAGCTCCTGAACAGGAAGAAAATACAGCAGGACTGAACTTCAGGCAGAATTTCATGTGAAGTTTCTCCTCATTTGAGAGAAGCTCTGGTGAATTTGGAGGGAGACAGACCTTTTAGTTCTGCAAATCCTCCCCTTGATACAAGCTGCCACCAGGAGCTTTGCTGTTATTGATGTGGCCCTCCTGAAGCTCTGTGGTTGCTGCTGGGGAAGAAAATGCACGGGAAGTTGAAACAGATCAGCAGTACCATACCTCCTAATTAGACTGTGCCTCTCTCTGTGTGGATGGATGTGTACATGCACAATGTACAGCAGACTTAGCCTTAGCAAGTTAGTTGTATATTCACCCTTAAACTTAGCGAAAGGTGCAGTGCACCAGGGGAGACTAGTCTGGGGCAGAAGAATTAATTTAGTGGCAAAAGTTCTTTCATAATGATAAAAACACTGACCCTGATTCCCAGTGCATTAGTTCATGTGTACCCCAAGGGAGACATTAGTGTTATGCTGCTGTTAAGAGCAGAAATTTGGTCCACAAAGTTTAAGTTGAAAATTCCAGAAATTTCCAGGCTGAGGTATGATAAGAAATGTACATTCTATATTGCACGGCGAGATTTAGTAGGACCTTCCCTTCCCTTCTTTGTGTCTTCTGCTTAAATGTATGAAATTGTTTTATACTGCAATGAGTTGGCTTAACCTGGTTTTCCATCAGTTTGAAATTGGCTTCTATCCAATATTCACTTTATTTAAATATAATCAGCTGTTCTTTTTCATCTCGTTTGTCTTGTATTTCTACTGTTGGAGAAAACAGCAACCTACAGTGTACACTCTAGTTCTTGCCTTTGATCTAACGTCAGCAAGTTCAGTTCATTACATAAAGCATGAATAAAGGTATTTTGATACGGCTCTAGAGCTCAAAGCTGTTGAAGTCTGAACCTATATATTTATTCTAATTATGATCTGCATGTTCTGATGGAACAGAATATCTTTTTTATTGTCTTGTTCTTAGCAGTTTTTCCATAATCATTCATTCACTTCTGTTTAGTGTTGCATTAATAATACGCAATGAATGTGTGATGGTCTAGGGAACAGACACAGACTGGAAAGGCAAGGGTGTCGCTTTGCCGTGCAGTATACTTTGGGTTTGGGAAAACACATTTAATTCTGAACAAATCATATACTCCTCCCTTGAATCTGAATGGTCTCTTGAAGAATAATAAGATACATAAAAACCCCCAAACCCATAGCGTAACATACAAGCGTTAATGTTTTTCCAAACACAGAGCCTTGTGTTTTAATGATAGCTCAATTTATTGATGAGGTAAGGTGTTTACAATATCCAGCTAAATTTATTATCAGAATAAATAATGGCTGTGTGTTTGGTGATTTTTGTTTTTTGTTTTGTTTTTTTTTTCTTGCCTGTGTAACTTTGATAAAAGTATTCTGTCTCCCTGCTTCCCCACCACCCCCCCCACCTTTTGGTATTTTCTGTAAAAAGTCTGAAGTTTTTTCTTGTGTGGCTTTCACAGCCCCTCAGCTGGGATAGACCTGCCAGGCAGAATCTTACTCAGTTACCAAAATGTTTCAGTATTGCACCTTGCAGCTGTTGCTGCAGCTTCCTTCACTGCTACAAAAGGTATCCCTTCATGTCCCCTCGGGCAGGTTTATTACTATTTGTTGATGCTTTTTCTGGAGGTGGTTTTGAGAAGTAGATGGGTAACTTTGGTTGCCATCTCTTCCTTCTCTTCCTCCTCCCTGTTCTGATATGATAGGCAGACTTAAGGTTTGCTTCTTTGGGAGACAGCTTGTGGTTTGGTGTCTTCCCTGTGCTGAATGAATAGGACTGTGATATGCACTGATTTCTTTTTCAGATCTGAGATTTTTTTCATGGCACACTTTCTAGTACCCTGTCTGATCTGTTTTCTGTATGGTTCAACTCACCAGACAGTAGTGCTGCTAAATTTCCTTCTAGCCCATAGCTGGTCATCGTGTGTCCTCTTGACTTCCTCTGGGAAATGTCATATAATTTGTGGGCATATACCTGTGTGACATTAACACCCCATTAATGATAATCTTTGATTGTATCTACAGTTCTGCCAGCCCAAAGAATCATCCTTTGATTCTTTAATCCCATTGCTTTCATTTCACCTTGCTCTGTGACCCACAAACCTGGCTTGAAGTCTCCCAGTGTTAGGTGGGAGCATTATTATGGTTTCTTGGCAGTTGCAATAGTGAATTTTGAGCTCCCCTTCACATTTTTCCCTGTGCCTGACTTTACACAAATCTTGGGTTTGTTTCTTATTTGAAAACTAGCTCAGGGAAATCAGATGTAATTGGTTGCTCATCTGTATACGATTTTTCTGCTTTAAAGGTCACTGAAAATATAGCTTGGTCACTTTTTGGTTGGTTCTTGGCAATGGTTATTAATTTACTCCAAAATGTTCAGATTAAAGTATTGTATTTCTGTGAATATTGAAACATTTCAAATATTCTAGAAAGTTGCTTTCAAGCTTCTTTTACCACCAGTTCCCCAAATATAGTCCCTCTGATTATTTTCATCATACCTGTAATTTCTGTAAAGGTGGAGTTAGTTATTTTGGTGTGCTGTTTGCCAGAGTGACTGCTTTAATTAGTTTCTGAAGGGTAGCTCTACGAGACCAGCTTGCTGGCCTGTTTCTCAACAGCCACCTTAGAAAGCCCTAGGATTGCTCCCTCTCCAGTCCCTTTGACCAGCCTGGATTGAGTGGTCTTATGTGAAGTTAAAAGCACCCTCTGCCATAGCTGCTGGTGTTCTTGGAACATACAAACGTGGCCATAGTAAGAAGGTAAATATAACTAAGTCAAGGCAAAATTGGCATGATAAAATTTGTTGCTTCATACTATTATTCCCACAATCTTAAATCCGCTTCTTCAATTCATTCTCTCTTACTTCAATGTTTTTCTTCATGTTACTGTTCTATTATAGGACAAGGAAAGCTTTCTCATATAGTAAATTAACCTGCTCTCCCCTGAATGCTGTTGTGGCAGCAGCTACTTATTTACTTATTTTGGGGGATGGCATAATTCATACAAATTCATAAGAGCAGCTCCTGGGCATAGATTGAAGAATAAACTCATAAACCAAGCAGTTGCAAAAAGAAAGCACCTTTACATAATTTTGAAATTGAAATCAAATATTTTTTTGCCTTTTAAACCAGAAAAAGCTTAATTATCCTCCATTGAAGAAGTAATACATTGCTGATATGTTTATAGAAAAGTAAGTGCTGAAGTACAAATCCTGATGTAAGAAAAGCTTTTCTAAGGGCCTGATTCTCAAGTGCACTGTAGTGTTCCTGGTATATGATTCATCTAGTGTATTACAACCAGTACAGCATCTGTGCTAAATCTTGGTATTCTCAGTACTCTATACCTCTAGAGTAGTTCCCGGGGACTTGCAGATCTTGCCGCATGCTTTTGGAAGGCATCAGTTGAGTTTTAACACAACTGGAAAAGAATAAGGCCTATAAAACAAGGGTTAGTGATTTGGAAACATGTTTATTTTCTTTAGCCTTAGTTATCACAGATAGCAAAACCAGATTCTCGGTGTCAGGGAAAATAGATACGATCACTGTAGCTTGAGAGCCTCCAGACTCTGTTGGAAAAGCACTAATAAATGCATACAAAACTGCTGCTGAAAGAATCCGTAGTTGGAGTAAGAAAGTTTGGTCCTAGGATTACACCAAGAACAGGAACATACTGCACAGCTCTTAAACATAAACTTGTAGTAAGGCATTTCCTTTGCCTTCTCATCACATTCAAGACTTTTAGCAACAGAAAGTTCAAGTAATAGAGTCTAAACTTTTTTTTTTTTTAACTGAAAAATAGTTCCACAATTTCACCTTTCCAGTCTTTCAGAATCTCTTCTTGGCTCTTTGTGTTGTAATTCCTAACTGTAGTTGCAAATCCAGATTTACTTTGATTTCTTGTCTTGGCTCGGTTTCATTCATTTTTTAGGTGATGAGTATCTTGAAATTTCTGAACTCCGTGTTAAGCTATGCCACATTCTGCTCCTAATTCTGAGAGTAAAGGAAAGAGTGTCCCCAGTGAAGTGCAGTCCTCATCTTCCCTTATTTTGCAGAAGTCCATCCGACTTTGTTATCCAAGCTGATTAACAAGCCACAGCAGGATTGACAGTAAAACAACTATGAGCTTTGTTTGTATCATGCTACAACACTAAGCTAGGAAACTTCTATGATTTTTTATAATTAAGCTCCTGTGAGGGCACACTATCTATCAGGATGTGGATTCATTATGAGAGTTTTCTTCCTGAAAGTAAAAAGATTAGTGGCAGAGCTTCTGAAAGGTTTGTTCAAATCCTTCAATATTCAGACGAGAGAACAAGAATGTACGTGATTGGGGAGTGAAAGATCTCCAGCAGTTTAAAGTATGCATGAAATGCTTGGGAGCTACAACTTTGTATTCGTTATTAAACATTGCCACGTTGACATAAAGAAAGATTTAATTTGCTCTTTAAAACAGAGCAAGAAAGTTCTTTTTCATAAGCCTTTTGAAAATAAGAGCTTGTGAAAGAGTGATGAGTCTCAGTTTGAAATAGTTTGCAATTACAAATGAAAAGCTGGATGCTGGGTTTTGCATTGCTAAACAAACTCCCAAACTGGATCTACTCTTCTGTTTGAGAATATCTGTAGTTGCAAAGAAAAGGTCAGTTCTGGGAAAGCAGGATAAACTTGCAGCACTGATAACAATGGGGTTTTTTTGCTATAAAGACATACTCATGCTAAAGAGATTATTTTCCTAATGTCTCTTGTTTAATTTAAACAATCAATGCAAAGATTTGTTTAGGTAAGCAGATTTTTATTGATTGTCTTTTGAAGGCTCTGAATGCTACCGAGAAGAGCAGGGTGACTGAGCAAGCAGTAGAGAGAAGATCAGTATTATGTTTAGCTCTTACTAATAAAATGAAAATCAAATAATAAAGAAAGGTATGAAAAATAAGGTGCTGATTCTCTCAGGTGTGTACTTACATATATATGTATACACACACACATATATTTAGAATGATCTAAAACTGTCCTCAGTCCTTTTTATGACTCAGTCTGTTGCTGATGGGGCACTGTTATGTTTCAGATAAATGTAGTTGCATTCTCTTACATTGCATCAGGATTAGTTCTCATTCAGAAATGTGGCTGACGTGCGTAGGTGGGCCCTACATAAGCAGCCTGCTTTGAAATTTTTATCCTGTGCCCTTTTTTCTCTCCAGTTGTTTTTGCCCTTCACCTGTTTTGCATTATTCTGCTTGCTTATGAGAATTTAAATATCTGATTTGCAAATCTGGAAGAAAAGATCAGAACCAACAGTTTACTGTTATATAAAGGTCCTGTATGTTATTTGTGGATATTGATACAAGAGGTCAGAATTACAGACTACAGACTGTAATCAGACCAGTCTACAAAAAAGTAGCCTATAGAGACAGAAGTTTGAGAAACATTTTTTACCTAGCAAATTTTATGCAATCTTTTCAAATCTTTGTGTCTTAGCTATTAAAATTCAATAATGTTACAGTTGCCAAATCTGATAATGCTTAATGATGTTAACATTAATGTTGATAATGAGTTCTTTGAGTAGTCAGTGTGAAAACTCTTGTGACCAATGTGATTTTGTCCTTGCTTATAGGAGTCTTTCTGACGATGTGATAAACTATCTTAATGCCAGTTTTGGCTTCGGAAGAAGAGAGAAAATGCAGGAAATGGTTTCTTTTATTTTTCCTTTTTTTAGAGCAAAGGGCAGAAAGTTGCAGCTATGGGGCCCTGAGTTTCACTGCCTGACACATCCACCTTTATTGATGATTTTTTTTGCAACTATAATAGAGTCACCTTATGCATAGGCTGTACTCAAGGTTGCATAAGGCATATCCTCAGTTATAACACAGGTCTTCCCTCATAAAAAATGTGCTTGTGCTGGTTTGACTTGTCTCCTGTTCACTAATAGCTAGACCACAAGAAGAGATTTATGATTCTGCTACTTATATTGTCTTAAAAGAAGGTGTGTGTGTGGGTTTTTTCAGTTTAAATCATTAAAACGGAAGACAACAAAACTGAGTAATAATCTTTGTACAAATAATTCTGTGGTTTGCTCTTTCTGTTAGCCTCATTCTTGACTTTTCAATTTCCCATTGCCACAAGCAGTGCTAGGAGGACTTAAAGGCCACACATTGCCAATTAGTCATGGCTTGCAGACTGCTTATTTGAACACTAGGCATTTATTTTTATGTCCAGAAGGCCATATTTAATACTGCAGATGAACCAACGGGGTGTAATTTCATAGTTAGTTCAATGGTCTGACTGGTTATGTGAACCAGGAAAATGAAACTTTAAATGTTGTTGCCCAATATTCTACTGTTTTACAGACAGATAATTATAGTACTATAATTGCCTTGGAAAGACTGCTTGTGTCTCCAGTCACAAATGAATTCACACAGAATATGACATTCTTAGCATAGTTGTAAAGGGGAGAGGGCACTGTGCAGTAAATCTCATGATTCATGTTTACTGAGAATAAGTGGATTGAGAGTGCTACTTTGGAAGTCTTAGCTGCATGTCCAGAGACTATATAAATCCCACCTGAATGTGTTCCCCAAAAGCTGAATCCATAAGAAGTACGGTCCCAGCAAGCAAACCTCATCCCCAAGTATAACATTATTGCCTCATCTCCCTAGATGAATAATGAAATGTGGATCACATGAATTGTACAGAGCTTCAGACTTGTCCATGTATGAAATGAGTTTGGGTAACCCACTATATGAGCACACCTTGAGGCCCAGTCCCAGCATTCATCTCGTAAACTTGTTGTCGGACCTTGCACTTGACCCTGCACTGCTTCAGAGTGTAAATGTCTCTTATTCTGCATGTCATCTTGGTAGTCAACTACACGGGCCTCCATGGCATGCTTGGTTCTCTCAGGGGGACTCCAGTGCCAGCTGATACTGCTTGTGAGTTTGCCAGTATTTTAGACTGGATTTCCTACAGTTGTTATTAAAGAAATCAGAAGAGAGATCAAACCAAATGTCACTTCCTGAATTGTCATCAAGATTATTGTGGCTAATATCATGATTTCTGTCTTTGTACCTCCTTTGCTTTTGGCCTTTGAGGGAGGCAATTCTGTCTTGACACAAAACATCAGAGGTGCAGTGAACTGTCTGAAATAGTCCTAGTTCAGTGCTTACCCTAGTGAAATTAATGTTTATGGATTGGAAGCGGTACTTACTTTGGTGAGTACTGATATAACTGTGCTCTGTCTGAGTACCCACGTCACTGAAGAGAAGGATGGGTTTCCACTTCTCTTTGTGTGCTCTAACTGATATTTTTATGTAACAATAAGCATACCCACCTTTCACGTTTACTTGAAAACAGAAGAGTGAAAAAGAATGAAGTGAACACATTTTCAGAGCATGCTTTGGTCCCCAAGAGAATGGAGTTACAAAATCTGTTTCCTAAGCCCTGCAGAGGGTGGGATTTCAGATGCACTCCTCTGCTTGGAATGGCTCATCGCTCTCGCTCTTACCACCTCTGTGCCCAGCATGCCTGGCACGTTTGAGTCCCATCCTGAGGCACTTAACCCTCCCAGTGTGCTATACAGAGGGCTTAAGAGCCTAACTTTGTATTCCATTACTCTGAAAAATCATTGATGTTCTCAGAGTATGTATGTTTGGCAGGTATTTCTGAAACCATGTCTGTCTTTCATCATACTGCAACTGCTCGCTATGTTTAATCACCATATAGAAAATTGCAGTTCTAATTTTAACATCACAATTGGCTGCTGTGGAAGTGGCTGTAATGAACAAAATGAAAAGTTATTAGCCAAATCCTTTTTCCTGCTCTGCAATCTAATAGTCATCTGGAGAAATCTCTTCAAAGTTGTTATAACAACTTCATGGGCTCAGTTCAGAGGAAGTTGTATGCTTCTACTGAGGTTTTAAGCCAACATAATACATTGAAGACCAACGCGCTAATTGAAAAACAAACAAACGCTTCTTGGAGATTCTGCCTGATTTTTAGGAATGCCTAAATGTACAAGGCAGCTGCCTTTTTGTCTCAAAAGTGTGCTGGTTTTGGTTGGGATAGAGTTAATTTTCTTCACAGTAGCTAGTATGGGGCTACGCACTGGATTTTTGCTGGAAACAGTGTTGGTAACACAGGGATGTTTTCATTACTGCTGAGCAGTGCTCACACAGAGCCAAGGCCTTTTCTGTTCCTCACCCCACTCCACCAGCGAGGAGGCTGGGGAGGCACAAGGAGTTGGGTTGGGGGTATTGCTGGCACAGCTGACCCTAACTGACCAAAGGAATGTCCCACACCGTATGACGTCATGTTCAGCATACAGAGCTGGGGGAAGAAGAAGGAAGGGGGGGGACGTTCAGAGTGATAGTGTTTGTCTTCCCAAGTCACTGTTACACGTGATGGAGCCTTGCTTTCCTGGAGGTGGCTGAACACCTGCCTGCCCATGGGAAGCAGGAAATTAATTCAGTGCTTTGCTTTGCTTGCATGCGTGGCTTTTTCTTGACTTACTAAGTTGTCTTTATGTCAACCCATGAGTTTTATTACTTTTACTCTTCTGATTCTCTTCCCCGTCCCACGGGGGGGTGTGGAATGAACGAGCGGCTGGGTGGTGCTTAGTTGCTGGCTGGGGTTAAGCAGATGGCTCCACGTGTTGGATTTGTATGAATTTGCTTTTGTGTATTGTATCTAGACCTGCTCTAGTCAATGCAAGTTGCTGTCACTAAGCAGCAGAAATAGGCCTCAACAAAATATAGTTTTTCTTTTAAGATGTTTCTATTAGATAAGATAGTAAAGGAGATGCTGGTGCTTATGGCTGTTAAAATAACACAGTCAGAAGTCTTGCCCAGAAATTTGAAGGTTTATAGTTCTCCCCTGAGACAGTCGAAATCAGATCTGAATGCCATAACCAGTAGGTTACTGAGTCATTGTCCCTCACATACTCTGTTTTTCTGGTCTCATGAACCTTTTAAATACTTCACTGTGTAGTGGGGCACCACTGACAAGAGGCAGGAGAAGACTGCACAGGGTAGTGGGCACCCCGAACTTAGCATGCTGGTAAAGAGAGCTCCAGTGCCTCAAGCTGAGGGTGGCACCCCATCTACACTTACTTTCTCTTGGACAAGACTTACACCATTGTACTTTCTCTAAAATATGAGTGCTCCAATGTTCTGGCAGTCAGTGTGTCTAGGTAAAAATAATGAACTGTAGACAGCTGCTTTGGCAGAACAGGTATCAGTGCTCTCCTTCAGCCTGCGATTTGTGTGGATGGATGTAGGGATCTGCTGCCCTGACTCTTGTGCCTGGTCTTTGCAGAGAGAGGGATTTTGCACTCGCCATTACCCTCGGTATTCCCATCAGCTAGGTGTGCCCTGTTTAATACGTGGCTTGTTTTCGGCTGCGTTCTTGCACCACCATCGTTTCCAGTGCATGTTATAAGGAAGCTAAATGTGCGCAGAGTCCAGGGTCGTATTCTGGGACCCAGCTCCCAAAAGCTCTGTTCTGCAGTATTTAACTTGTACATATTGGGATACTTAATTTAATCTATAACTGAGTTCATATTCACTATGCTACCTGAAGTTACCTTGTACAATATAAACCCATGGCAAGGATAGAACCAGAAAATAGCTGGTTTATTGATTATAGCTTAGGGCTCATTTTCAAAGATTCTAGGTATGTATAAAGAGACAATCTGTCTCCTGTTCTCCTGAAAATATAACTTAAAGAGTATATGACTGATGTAGTCAGCTTTAATTTTTATTAAATGTAAGATGTGACATTTTATATGCCTGATCTTACATCCATGTAGAATGTTATCAGTTCTTTAGAGTCAATTCAGGATAAGGCACTCAAATTATCTGTCTTACAGGAACAAGTGACTGGAAGTTTTTTTACAGAGTAACAAAAACCTTTGGTTTATCTATAATCTAGTGGATAACTTTCAAAAAATACTCAAAGGGGACGAAAATTATATAATTTAGGTATTGATTAGAATCAATTTTCGGAACTTCAGAGCAAGTGTTTTCCAGAATTGCTGTAGTGATTCTTCACAAGCTTAGCACAACATTCCTTATTTTATCAAAAGTTGCAGCAGAGTCGTATATGAAAATACTCTACATGTACCAAAAATTGTGATATTCTAGGTCTTTTGGTTCTGTACGCAATCTAGAAATACAAGCTCTAATGTTTCAAAACCTAGACATTAATAACAATTAATTTAATGTTAATGTTTTCTAAGCTTTCTTCACACAAATTCAGAGACTAAGTATCTCCATATTTTGAAGATACTTATCTCTGTATGCTGATTCCTAGATCCTATGCACTACTTTAATTATGTATAAATAAATATTTATGAACCTCCAGAATTTTTTCAATGGCGGTATTTCTACTTTTTCTTTGATCATAAAAAGTATAAATTTCTGCACTGTAAAAGTATGATAGAATATGCAGATCAGAGCTAAAAACATTGACATTTTTATTAAAATAGGTATAATTTGATGAAATTGAGCAAAATTAAATACTGATATCTGGCAGTATTTGTAATTCTGTGGTTTTATTAGTCTATATAGCTTTCTTGTGGATGAAGATGTAAATTTTTAAATAATTTTCTGCATAAAACAGTTTTGAAAATGTTCTTCCTTCAGGGAGAAATACTTTAGTATTATGGTTGGAGGTTACAAGCATTATACACTTATGTCTTATGTCTATTTGACCCTAACTTAAATTATTTTTTTTTTTTTTTTTTTTAGAAATATATTTGAAATATCTGGAGCCATAAAAATGGGAGCTATATCTGCAGGGCACAAACGAAGTCCTATTTTAAATGTATTCTCTGGTTTTAGAATAAATGTATTTCCTAGGTCTGGATACTTTAACGTTGGAACAAAGGAACTTCTGAGTAGATAGACAAGAAAATTTTCTTTAACACTGCAGTAGTCAAACATTGAAAGAGGTTTCCCAGGATTGGTGCGGGGTCTCCATCCTTGGAGATATTTGGTACCCTGGGCATGACTGCATTGGAAAGACTGTAACCAGCAAGTTGAGGGAGGTGATCCTTCCCCTCTTCTTAGCCCTGCTGGGAGCGCATCTGGGGCGGTGTTTTGGTGTGCCCAGATTTGGGCTCCCTGGTGCAAGAGACACATGGGCATGTTAGTGTGAGTCCAATGGAGGCCCACAAAGATGATGAATGGATTGGGACATCTGCTGTATGAAGAGAGGCTGAGAGCTGGGACTGTTTAGCCGAGAGAAGAGACAGCTTAGGGGGATCATGTCGGTGTGTATAAATTCCTGATGGGGGCAAGTGAAGAAGGCGGAGCTGGACTCTTCTCAGTGGTGCCCAGTGAAAGGATAGGAGGAAATGGACACAAACTGAAATGTAGGAAATTCCATGTCGTTGTGGGGTGACCAAACCTAGAGAAATTGTGGAAAGTTCACAAACATGACTGGAGAGGGCCTTGAGTAGACCTTGCTTTGAGCAGGGGAGGTTGGACTAGACAATGTTCTCAAGTCCCTTCCTACCTCAGCTGTTCTGTGATTCTGTGAATGTAGGCCCCAGTCTTCATTTTGATTTTTGTACTGTAGACTAAAAAATTTGAAGTAATAGCACTAGAAATTACATTGATAGGCTGAAACCACTACAGATTCCCTTATCAACTAAAAACGATGAGCAGATTTTATTTTAATCCTGTTTAATTCAGTATGCGTTTATTGTTACTGTTTTTTGCAAATCCTCCTTCAGGCTTTAAAAGCAATAACAATGAAACAGAGCTATAACCTCTGAGTTGAATTGAATATGACTCCACGTGCAAATAAGTATTTCTGAAAAACAAAGATCTTAATAACACAAATAACATTGGTTTGACCCTCCTTTGAGCAGGAGGTTGGACTATTTGATCTCCTGAGCTCCCTGTTGTTCTGAGATCCTGTGATTCTGAAATTGCTGAGCCATGGCGGTTCCTCTTACGTTTAGAACACTAAAGATGGTTTATCTTTCACATATTGTAATTCTGAAAGTGTCGGCATTATTAGCAATTGCCAGAACATTGAAACTTTTAAGTCTAGTTTCATTTATTTCTGGATGATAACAGTCTTTGGAAGGTGATCTCTTTGCTTGTTTTTCACATATAAATAAATGATTTATTTTATCATAGCACTATGTTGGTTTTTTTTGGGTTTTTTTGTTTTTGTTTTTTTTCCCTGTAGAGGGGGTAATGATTTTTGTAGTGATTGTACTGGGGAGAGGGGAATAATCTCTAAACTAGGAATAATGTCAGTCATTATACAGAGCTTTTCTACAGTAATGAATTTTATTTTCTGTGGTAGATCACGCACCACTTTTTCTTTCAGCTGCTATCAGATCCATGAAAATAATCTAGTGCCATTTTATGGGTAACTCCTGAAGTAGTTTCAGCAGAGAACCCCTTCAACAGCAGTGGCTTTCACGAAAGCAAAGTATCTGTTGTGAAGTCACTTTCAGTACTTTTCTTGAATTGTGGAAATGATAGTGCTTTACCAGCAGTTAAGTACAACTCCTATCAAGTATTCAAACTAGTGATTTACACTACAAAGAAGTGTGAAATTAAAATAGGCATTTAGAATAGTTTATTTTACAATCTGCTTTTGGGTCATATGGAAAGTATTTGCTTGCTTCAGTTGTATATGATCATTTCTGGATACAAATTCTGTGGCTGGATGTGGAGCATATAACTTCTTGCTGAGTATATTGACAAGAGGACTGAAAAGTTGTCAAAGTAAATGGATTTCAGAAAACTCCCTGTGGCAGGTACACATTAATATTAAAAGGTGTGCAGCATGTGATGTGGGATTATGTAGGCTTAAAATTATTCTCAAACAAGGAAAAATTGCTTTCCAGAAACTGTGCACCGTACTGAAAACATACTGCTTCCCAGCTGATAATAAGCACTTTTCCAAAAACTGCAATAATAGTGTTTATGTTCAAATAAACAGAATTACATCCTCTCTTGCCATAATGACATGTGATGGTTACTAAAGTGTTAAAGCTATTGTTCTAGAAGTAAAATTCTTGGGCCTCTTTGTTAGTTACCAAACCCCTTAACAATCAAAAAATATGACAGGCAACAACATCTAAAAGATGTTTCAAAAAATTTTGTCAAGTCCAAAAGCCAAAGAGAGCAGGCAGAAATGTACGGAAATAGTGTAATGAAACAGTGGCTGCCTTCTATCCTGAGTAGAGACTGAATAAATTGTATGGCTTCGTCTTCACTAAAATAAGGATAGAAACTCTGGGGGAGATAGGTTCACTAAGACAGTCAGATCACTGCACTGAAAGTAAAAAAAAGAATATAGGGAAGAGAGAAAGTGTACCTTTTTAATGCAAAATGATGATATTTTGCACACTTGGTCAAAATATCGGTGGTCAAGACATTCTTTACTTGGTTGTGTTTGAGTTTCAAATGAGAAGAACCATAATTGCTCATCTGTAAACATGAATGCAACCTTATATATCACTGAGCCCTGCTGGAAAGATTGACATGATTGGAGTGTTAAATTCAACAGTCACAGCCTCTTTAAGAAAGATCAAGTGGGCAAAAGTCAAGAGGGAGCACTCAAAATGAGCGTTTCTTGTTGCTGTGTCTGTGATCTCTTGGAAGAAAATTAGTATTTAAGGGATTACTGTCAGATTAGAGAAATACGAAACAAGTAATCAGTATAAAGTTATTTCCTGATGTTTGCACAAGACCATCAGATCACACTAGAAAATAAGATGATGAACTCAGAATGTATTTATGATACATACAGGGGAAAAGGAGGGTGTATGATAAAGGGCTTCAGTCTGAATGAAATATGTTAGAAGTGTCAATTTCTTGAAGAACAACAACAACAAAAAGGGCTATTGAATGTAGAGCTTTATGTTTAAATTAACACAGTTTATAACTGTGATTTTTTTAATAATGTTACTCCATATTCAGACATCTATAGGCTGCCCTGATTATAAAAAACAAACAAATGAAAAACTAACTGCCTTAAGCTATCTGATATTTAATGAAAACAAAATTAAAAAGGAGAAAGTGATAAATGATGGAAATCAGAAGGTAGGAACATTTGGAACGTAACAAGGTCCTGATCAATCTTTTGTAATTAGTGCTGCTCTGGGCAGAGATTTGTTCTAGGTGACCTCTGGAGGTCCCTCTCCACTTAAATTATGCTGTGATTCTAGGATCACAGCATTTTCTAAGAGAAAAGAGAATAGCAATAAGACATGTTTAAGTATATTGGGAACTAAAGGAAATCCAGCAATGATACTAGTTCATTGTTAGAAGGAAATACTATTGTCAGTAACAATGTGTAAACAGTAGAAGTGTTGATTTAATATTCTTGTACTTTCTGTGTCTGTTCGGGGGAATAGATGACAAAATAAATGCTGTAAGCTTTTCTGCAGTAACCTGTGGGGATGATGGCAAAATATCTTAAAACAAGTTGTTCTAAATAATTTTGTATTTAATTTTTCTGACAAATTGGTCAAAGAACCTTGTGACTGTCATGAATTTTAATATCTTGGACCGTTGAAAAACTTCAGAGGAACTGGAAGGAAGGTAACAGTGCAGTAGTAAGTTAAAATGCTATGAAGGATGTTTTGAGTTGATATAGGCTGAAGTGAGTCCTACAAAATGGAACACATGATACAGGTTTTCACTAATAATGAGTAGAGAGAAGAGAAAAATTACTTATATGGATTTATGAAAAATTATCACCTGCCAAACTTGTCTTGCTTTGATGAAATTATAATTTCTGTTGAGAAAAAAATACTATTTTTTTAGAACTTGAGTTAGTTCCTAAACAATCTCTCATAAGGAATTTGTCTTGCAAAGGTTAGGGGATTGTAAGTGATGAAAAGGAAAACAAGTCACTAGCACAAAGTGATCCTGATTTAGTGAGAGAACAGCATGTCTTAATACATTTTGTACTCCTCTTTTCTGGATCATACTCATCTCTTCCGGAAAGCAGTGTTCCTGAAAAGAACTATAGTCTTGGTAGATAATTAGCTAGTCATGACAGGGTGGTGCTGCGCTCAACAAAACAGGAGTCTTGGGTGGATAGGCAGATAAATATGGGAATTTTGAGAGGACAGTCTGTGTCCAGTTCTGGTGCTCACACCAGATGATGTTCAATATTTCCAAAGTTTTCTGAAAACAGCTATGCAAATAGCTAAAATGCAGCAAAAAGATCTCCTTATAAGGAGAGATTCCAATTATTCTGTTCAGACCCCCTGACAGATGATGGTGAAATTTTGTAACCTGAACTATATAAAACCTTTTGATAACCACTTCAGACTATAAAGAAAAAATATCAAGAATATTTCAAAGTGGAAGCTAGACAAAATAAGGCTAGAAATAAATGATATATTTAACAGCAGAGATATTTAATAGAACAATATACTGACGCTTTCATCCTTTTAACTTACTGGCAAGTCAAGAGCAATGTTTTTCTAAAGCTATGTTGTAGGTTAAAGAAAACGCAATTCTGGGCAGTCCTTTGGCATGTCATGCACATGAGGTCATCCTAGATCATCAAAATTATTCGGTACAGCCTTATCTACAAGCCAGCTAAACACAGATGTTTTTACAGGAAAATTGAAGTGTTATCATTTATAGTATGAAAGCATGGAAAATAACCTTTTAAAAATAATCAGAAAACCTTCCTTAGATAAAGGAGAAAGCTACTTATTGTCTTAAAATGAGGAAAAAGTATTAGAAGGAAATTATTCATCTGGAAATTGCATGAAGTGAAATGGTGGTGGATATTAACAGTTCATTGTACACAGGAAAAAAAATAATAAGCATGACTAAGTTATTTGCTCAGATCTTTTAATAATTTGGTAGAATTTTTTTGGTCAGAAATCCATGACGGAAAATTTTAATGACTCTGTCCTGATTTTTGAGGAGTCTAGAGGAAGGCAAGCTTCTTGTAGTAGAGAGACAATATTTGGCGTTTTCAGGAAACAGAATATTTTTCGTTTTCAACTGGAAAACGTGTTCATGTGAATCTCTTTTCTGGGGGAAGGAAATAGTGTTCCAAATCACATTAGTTTGCAGGCAGAGAAAGGAATTATATAAACTTATTTTTTACTTTTGGTGGAAGGGCATTGTTAGGTTAACAGTCGGACTTGATGATCTTAAAAGTCTTTTCCAACCTAAACGATTCTATGATTATAAATTAAAACAGAAAAAACTTTACTAAATGTTTGAACACAAGTTCCTTAAATCACATAAAAAAGATAGACTCCATTTTCATCATTAGTCATTTTTTAGCTTTTGTATTGTGAAGAAAAGCTTGTCACTATGCCCCAAGACATCAGAGATGTAGCAAATACTTTTGCAGCTATGAAGACATGGAAGTAGCCTCTCAGGAAAATTGTCCTTGTGCTTTTCAGCTATGCCTAGGTCCAGTTGGCTAGGACTCGAAGGCAATACCTACATTAGCGTTTTAGTTCAGATCTGGAAGTGTGGTTTTGAAAGAAATCCTACTATTGTTCCCACTTACCATGCTTTGATTCTTACCAAGGGAAGGCGTTGGAGTGCGTGACCTAGCTTCCATGAGGAAGAACCAAGAGCCATATGTGGTCTGGGAACACCACTGACTCTTCTCCCTCCAGAAGTTGGTGCTTACCCACAGGACCAGTTTTGACCTAATCTTTATGATGTGGTGCACACTGGTTCCTCTGCATCAACTCTCGTGCTAGGCAGATCAGCTCTTCTTTCTTTGCACTGCTTGCTGATGTTCACACAGCCTGACAGAATGCAAGCATGCAGCAGATCCTTGTCCACTTTCCGTGGCAGGAGCAGCAGAAACTGCTGAGGAGGAAAGGATGATGCCTTCTGCTGTCATCTGTGCCTGGTAAATATTGCTCCTGAACAGCTGTTGGGCTTCTCTGTTTTTTGCTCCTGCATCTTTAGAAGCCCAAAGAGTCATCTTGCAACTAGAATCCCGAATATTCACAGAGCTGGGACATGAGACCATATGGATGCAGCTATCACACAGAGCTTATCCCATCATGTATCCAAGGCCTTACACACTCTTACTGTGAGCCCTACAAACTTTTATTGAAACTGCTGTTTTGTAGAAGTTGAAAATAATTTATTTGCAGATTCCAAAATCTTCAGGTCAGAAGAAGCAACTACGACAATTTGTCTGATATCCAGTTAAAACTCAGGCCAAAAAACCTTTTTTTTAAAATTGAATCTAGTATACCCTTAAGTGAGGTGTTCCATTGATTAATTGCATTCACTCTTAAAATATTTCCAGTCAGACTTTGCTTAGCTTCAGTCTCCAGTCATTCGTCTTTGTGCATTTGTCTGTCAAGGAGCTGCTTGCCACTGAAAAAATCTTTTAATACATAGGTACTTACAAACTGGGACTTTGCTGCCTTTGGGAAAATAGTTCAGTAAAAGTGACACACATTTTCAAAATCCTGTGAGCTACCTCATCTAGAAGACCCTGCTTAAAGCGGGGAGTTGACCTGGACCTGGACCCTGCAGGGGTCCCTTCCACCCTGAATTATTCTTTGATTCTGTGAAGTAACACCACAAGGGTGATTACACAACTGTTTCAGCCTTTCTGTCATTGAGGGAACCTGATAAGGGCTCCCTCCTCCACCTGGTTGAGGATGTATGTGAAGTTTGTTGAAAACTGTTGTCTTTGAGGTTTGGAATACAACCCCACAAACAAGTGCCTGGACCAATGAAGCTCCATTTCCTTAGGCAAGTAGGCCCAAAACAGACAGCAGGTCCCTATTTAATCGTATCACCTAGGCACATGATGCATATGAAACAGTGTGTTATTGAACTGGTAGTCTAAGTCAGCAGCTTTGTTGACGTGCAACAAAAAAAAAATTATAATTAGGTCCAAGATTTGAACTACCCATGTTCTGTATTGCTAGTTACTAAATCTCAATTTTGCAACTTGATCTTTTGACAGACAGTCACATTTGGGTAGATGGTGATGCCTAAAATTAATTCCACTGTTTTTTTGTAATGAGTAAATTGAGGCATGGTGTTTTCATTTATTGAAAATTACACAGAAAGACACTAACAATCAGGAAACAGAACTCATTTTTATTCACTTGCAGTTTGTCTCCCTGTTCTCTAGCCATTACAAAATATTGCCTCTATCAGACAAGGCAATGTACAAGCAATGCAAATTAATAGCCAAAAGAAAAATGAATCTCTCATTCTAGCACAGTGTATTGTGTCACAAAATTTAACCAGTATTATTCTATTACCTAATTCATTCCTTTTAATCAAACAAAGGATATGCCTGTCTTTGTAATTTTTCTATAAATAAACCATGAAGTCTGGAAATTTTTAAATCAGGGAAGCCAGGCTGTCAGCATTCAAATTCAAAAATGCCTCTAATATTATACTCTTGAATATGCATCTGATAAAAATAAACTTGTTATGTAAGGTCCTGATTCAGCAAAGAAATTAACTACAAGCTTAACTTTTAAGCATATAAGTGAGCCCAGTAGTATTCAGCAACTACACACGTGTCTTAATTCAAAATTATTGAATGTCAGGACTCATTGTTAGGAACATAGGTGTGTTTCGGCTCTGCTGATCATTAACAATACATCTGGTGGGTTGGTTGGTTGGTCTGACTGTTTTAGCAAGGTCAAATATTTTTGGTTTTGTGTACCTATGGTAAACTTAGTTTCAACAAAATTTTCAACTACTTAGGTAACGGCAGTGGTCAGATAATTATGTTATTTGATCAAATATGGTTACTAAAAACCCAACACAATTCAACTATTTTAATTCCATGAACTTTTTCTTTTCCTTTGCAGTCTCTGTCCATGTGCACTTATGAATCACATTACAGTTATTTCTGGCGAAACTCCTCTCTTCCTCTGGTGTTCTCACAGTCTTCTCAAGATTACTGTGACTAAAGCTAAAACAGTGTTTTCATCTAAATTTTCACCTTTGTCCATTTTACATTATTATTACCTTCATTAACGTCTGTCTTGTCCACAGTATTTTCTTATTTGTATGTAGGAATGAAGCAGTGGTAATTTTTTCTGAAAGAGGTGTTTCTCGTTTTTTGTAGCAGTCCCAACTGAAAAAGATCTCAAAAAATCCCAATGCTTATCAATTTCTAATGTATTTTCTATATGATGGGGGTGCAGTTCTCTCTTCTATTTTTGTGGTTTGATTTTAGTATGAGTCTCCTTGGAGCATCAGAAAAAGAGAAGCTGAAGACTGTTTGTATGCTGGTTATACACAATTCTGTGTGTGTGCGTGGGGGTAACTTTGTTTTGTTTTTACACAGAATGAACTTCCAGATTTTTGACTAGGAAATATTTTGATCTGAATGATGATGTCTTTTCATAAATAAACTGGTCAGAGTATGATAATGCACACATGGGGTTTGAAGGTCTTGCAAACATTTCATGAATTGAATATTTTCATACAAATAATTTAAAACGTAGCTGAAGTCGTGTGTATTCTTCTGCACAACGGCATCAAATTCTCTGATAGCAACTTCTGTATTTTGCAGTAGCAGCCATTAAATTCCATGACAATATCAGTTTATTTTATTGTTAAGTAATACACTTCTTTTTCCTTGCTTCTGCCCCTTGCAAAGACAAAAGCTATAACTCATAGCTGAAAACTACAAATTTTATGTTGGATTAATATTTTCAACAATTACTTTTTTCTCCAAGCATTATGGCCAGATGTCTTAGGCTTTGATCACTAAGACCGCACACAGTCCCTGTCTGAACCTGCTTTTTCCCATGTGCCAGTGGAGAGACTAAGTTTTGAAGCCTGTTAGAGTAGCTTTTCTTCATCGTTTCCACAAGTCTGTACTACTGCTCTGTTCATTAGGTTGTTTCGAGTTTGTCGTGCAAAGTGCAATGTAAGAACCTCTGTGGAGTAAATAGCTTAAGTTGCATGGCTGAAGCTATTGGCCAATGTTTCCAGCTCTTCCTGCTCCCTCTGCAAACCTAATGTTAGTGTTTGCTTCCCAGCTTTCTGAACCGTTCATTGTAATCCAGTTAGAAGTGCTCAATGGGCAAATCTTCAAGAGTCAGCTGCAGACAGGAATTGCTGATTGCTTTCTTGACATGAACTGGGAAGATAAAACATTATCTTTTAGCTTAGGCAACTTTTTTGTGTATTTATGTGGAAAATGAGAAGGTTTGTCATCAGCAGATGATGAAGTAGTGATGCTTTGGACCTATATCTTAATAAGAGCAGTCAGACCTGTAATAGCAAGGGACTAGGTTCTGATTCGAGAGGTCCTGTCCTGTCTATGTTCTGGCCAAATAGTGAAATCAGAAATTACCAAGTCAACATAAAAAAAAGGAAAAAAAAGGCGCCATTCAGAGCTGTCATTCTGGCAAATATATGCAGAGTGCACACATCAATTTGTGCTACAAATTTAGTCTCTTCACTCCTATTTAGCTTCCTTGTTGCCTGTTCATTTTAGTGTGTGATTACAAGACAGAGAGGAATTAGGTACCTGCTGAGCTATAGTCCAACGTTATGGGACTTAATTTTTGATGAAAGAAGAAATTCTGGTGTATCGTTCTGTGATGGAAGGTGAATTGTGAAAGAAGTGCTTGTGACCTTTAAAACAAGAGTACCCTTTTTTCATACTGAAGCCTATGCTAAAAGTACATTCTTGAGCATTTTATGCTTTTGGTGGTCTTCATAATGTTCGTTTTTAGTATTTTCAAATCTTTTCAAGCCTTTCTATAGCTCTTGATATGACTGTCTTTTCCATCCTGTATTATGGTAGGTTTTCCAAGTCTGATTTCCCTTGAACTTCACCCACGTATGTGGGGTCTAGAATTTCTTCTTTAATGTAAAAGAAAGGGAGCTTTACTGACATGTAATACAATGGTGTAGAAAGCTTACTACTTTGGAATAAATATGGTAAAATAGATCTTACCTTTATATACATTTTGCATATCAAGTGTAAAGACCTGTAAAGACTCAACATCAGTGAATCTGAAGTAATTTCAGTAGTCTTGGTAGATGAACTGAACACGTGGTTCCACAGTTTTAATAAAGGAAATGCAAGAAAATACAGAAGGAAGAAAATGGGTTTACTTCTAACTCCAGCACAGGTGGAACTATGGTACAGTTGGTGGTCATACAGGTATAACTGGATTATCTGCTGTACCGATGTTGCAGAAACTATAGCAAGAATAGTTTGAGGACTTCTTGTTATATGTATTAGAAGACCTTAAAATTTGAATTTATGGAAATGGTGCTGTAACTGTTTGGGAGCGATTTAGCAATTTTTCTCATGTTCTTTCTTCAATCTAGTTTCTCCGAGATCAAACAAAGATTGAGAGAACTTGATTTGTGTGCAGGGAGTCGATTTATAATGTTACTGACCTTCTCTGACTTAGCAGACAAAACATAATGCGATCCTTTGCTCGGCTACAAAAATTCAAATGCGTGTGCGGGGAGACATCTTTCCATGCGAGGGCCAGCTGCAGTTTCCTTAGAGTGGTGGGAGCCTTGCTGTTACTGGAAGTCTTCTGAATGTTATATTCCAGGTGAAGCACAGGTGGTTGGAGATGGGTGTGGGAAGCAATGAGCAACCTTTTCTTGCCCACCTTACACAAGGACCTGGGTATGGGGACCATTGGTGCTCCTCTGGGCCTCACACCCTACATGTCCTCCCCATTAACCCTGTAGGGTCTGTTTGCTACCATGCCACCGGTGGATAGAGGTGGAAGTTTGAAGTTAGGGATGCTTCTGTTTGCTTGTTTGTTCCCAGTACCTGCCTTTCACAACTGTTGCGACAGCAGAGAAGGTGTCTTGCTCCTTGTGCTCCCCGTTGACCAGTGTTAGGGGCTTTTTAAATCCAAGTTACAGTGGTTATTCTCTGTATTATTTTCTCATGGTTACACATGAAGAACAACACTGGCTAGACTATTAACTATCACACACTGAATTATGTACTCTATCATGGGATGACTTAAAAGTGTCTCATTCCCTCTGTCAGTTTTCAGCATCTGCCATTAAAACAATTGTGTGGTAACGATGGCAGGGGGTTAGGCAGGTATCAACACCCTTCTCACAGTGAAAACAGTATGAAAAGGGCTTTGCTAACAAGCAAAAAGACTAAAAAAGGAAAAGCAACTTGCTAGGAGAACACTAGAAAAGCACTTTCAAGTGCTTCTTAGTAAGTTGGCTTATTATATATGCCTTTGCTGCAAATAAAGTCAAGTTGGAAAAGTAATACTAGCTTCCTACTGACTGCCTAGGTACCCAGGCTGTTTTACTGATATCTATCATTTTTACCTTTTATTTGTTTTGGTGGTAGTATATTTAGGATAACCAGAACAATAGTTTTAAGGCTCACAGAAAATCTACTGAAAGCGATAAAATTTCTTTCCACTAACTTTACAACTAATTTTTACTTGATTAAATGAAGTTAGGAAATGTGTTTTCCTTAGTGAAAAATCTACTTCCCTTGTAAATAATACATGCATCAAAAGACATACAGATTTCTTACCAAACTTGTTTTGGCACTGTAGACTAAATCTATTTTATAGAATGAATTTCTGATAAACAAGCTTTGTCAGCTTCTTACTTATTTAGAACAGGTGACCTTACCCTTTTCAGTTTTTTTTGGTTTTTATTTTTTGTTTTTATTTTTATTTTTTTTAATTTTTATTTTTTTTGCAGAGCAGGCTAAAGAATACATGTGGGTTATTAATATGTGTCTCTTGTTCTGACCAGAGAAATACTTTGCCTGTTGTGACATTTGAATCTCCTCTGAGAAAATGACTGGAAAGACTGCATATGAATTATTTTTATTTTTTTTCCTTCATGCTTTCAGTATTAGTTTATGGGAATCTAATCTAATTTCAGTTATTTTACCAGAAATATTCTCACTGTTTGTAACTCGGGATTTAGCTGGGGTGATTCTTGAAATTAAAGGGCCAAGTTACGGTAAGATCCTAGTAAAGAAAGAAATCTTTATTGATGTGTATGCTTGAGAGTTTTTGAGGATTTAGTTTCCATTCTTCTGGTTCAATAAAGCAAAATACTATGCTTGTGCTATGGTTCTTACTGTAAAGCTATTTAAAAAGGTCTCAGAAAAGTTAGATATCTCTGTAGGGCCACAAAGTTTAATGTATGTTTGCTTTTTTAAAACGTTGTTAAAATTATTTGGATTTAAATAATTAGATATGAATCCACGTAAATAATAATGTGATGTTTTATAATCAGATAACTTTGATGGCCTTTGTCTAGCCCCAAAAAATTAGAAATATTTTAATCATATCTGTTTTCTAAAAAGTAACATGTAAATAGTAATTTTAGGTGAAGAAAGTCTATAGTCTGAGACACTTAGATATTTATATATTTCCCATGTATTAAAATGTTAATATTGATAATGACTTTTCTCTTTTTCTAACAGTAATCCAATTTTTACCTTGATGAAGCACATTTGTCTTTTTTACTCAGACGTGTTTTCAAGTGATAGGCTATGTCACTCTGATTCAAACACTTCATTTGTTTTCAGTGTCATAGCTTAATACTTGCGGTGGAAGCTTTCAATTTCTGATATCAAAGGTACCAAAAGATATCCCCTTGACAATCAACACTTTCTTTCTTTACAAACAAGATGAGCCCCGTTTTTGCTGCCATTCACTTTAATAATCATCAAAACTTTGAAATCAGGAATATTTTTAACTGAATGTCAAGTGAGGAATGTTTCATTTATCCTTCTTTCTCTGCAGTACTTGGCTAGGTTTTGCTTTCTGGAATGCCTTTAATTTCCCAGTCATAAACCAATATATTTTTATGTGTCTTGTCATTCAGTACCTCAGTATGTTAGAACCGAAACCTGCCTGCAACACCACAGCATTCCTCACGGTAACATAAGACACCTGAAAGATGCCTGCTCCTCATTTATGTTAAAATACTTAGCTCAGTTTTTTCTTATTGCTTAATGAACAGTTGTCTGCATTATTAAGCAGTTTTTATTATCCTCCGACTTGTGCTCTCAGCAGTGTCAAAAATAAATTTGCTAGCAAATAGTATAAAATCCTCTTACTGTTGTGCCAATAACATGGCCCAGAATGCAGGATTTTGCAACAGATGCTGCAAACCCACACTTCCCCCTTTTTATTCTTTTTTTCAATGTAAGTAATAACAATGTAATGAATGTACTAAAATAAAATAAATTGCATACAAATGTAATAGTTTTCTACTTTCTCCTGCATGTCATCTCATGGTAGATAACTGAGTATTCATTATTATGCAGTTATCTTAACTTGCCCCTAAAGGCCAAGTGCATATTATGCCTTCTCTGCAAGAGCAGGTTCCAGACAAGAAGGTATTTTTCTTCAGAAAAGCACATATTGCTTGACTTGATGGGGAGAGCATTGTAAACATTTATAATTTGTTTTCCACTTAACAAAAATGAAAGTGTCTTTCTCCATAGAACTTAGGACTGAACACATCCTTAGGAGAAGGCCCCCTTCTACCTTTGTATGCAGCATTCCCCTTACCCACTACAGATTTCCCAGTAAAGTGAGTAGAAGGTTCTAGAGAATGTGAAATAAATTAAAATATCTAAAATGTACTGCTGGTATGTAAAGGAGATGTCTCAATAAGACTGAATGTCATAAAACTGCTGGAAAGCCAATTTTAGAGCTGCTGTTTATTGTCTTTCTCTCTCTTCCCTGGCATTCTTAGCATTTTCTTTCCAGTTCATCCTCTGTTTCCCATTTACTTTTTCCTTCTGTGTTTTATAGCTTTTGAGAACTCCCAGCTGATCCTCCTGTGCTTTGGTTCCGCTTCCTCTCCCAACTGCTTTCCAAAACAGGATCATTGAACAGTTAATGCTGGCACTTAAAATAAGTGAACAACCCAATTAGATTAACCGAGGGTAGGGAAATTCACATGTCAGACTTTTATTCTCTGCCAACTCAGGAAGACAAAAGAACATCAAACAGCTCCCAAATTCTGCCAGGCGTAGCAGCATAACGTATAATTGGGACCAAAATGTCTGTGCTGGTGATGATGTCGCTGTTTTCTGCCTGTAGAGGATAAGGACGTTGGCTGTTCGCTGGGGTAGAATTAAATAGAAGAAATGAGAGAATTTCACAGGTTCGACCATTTAGATTTTGGGCATGAACAAATAAAGGTAACTGTTTAAGCCTTCCTGGGAGTATAAGACAGTAACCAGCCCTTCTGATCTGCTTTGCAGATGTCCACTAATTCATCCATACCTATTGCTAGCTTCCTGTGGATCAAGAATTTGCATTTTTGCTCCTGTGTAACACAGGGCGTAGGAGAGAGAGCAGAGTCACAGTGCCTGGTATCAAAAGATAATAAAACATCACTAAAATGACTTTTCTATTATTTAGCCAATGTGGCTGATACAGAAGGAAGCGTGGGTTTTCTTTCCCCCCTCTCCCCCCCAGCCTTCCTGATCAAGCTTCCTATATTTCTGAAGGGTTTTGCAGCTGTACGGCTTATACTTGGAAGTTTGGGGGTTTTTAAGCTCTGAGACAAAATTGTTATTGAAGTGTTGGTAAAATACATGTGTGTGTCTGTGTGTGTATATATATATATAAAGTGTGTGTATATACACATACATGCACATATCCCTTCTCCTCAGAAAAAATGCCATCAGGACCATGATTTAAAAAGTGTGTGTTTTCAGAGATGAGTATCACTGCCACAGAACAGAGGTCAACACCATTACCTTTACCAGTTAGCATGATAACTTGGTTTCAGTTCTCCTCCTTCCCCTGCCAAGTGATGATCATTTTCAGTGCTAGGCGGGACATGGGCATAGATTGGCCTTCCAGAGGTTTTGCACTGAATGTCACTTGCTCTTTCCATTGCTTTGCATTGACAGAATAGAGATTAAGTTGCCCTGTTGAACTTCTGAGGTTAATTCTTACGTTTGACTATTTACTCTTCTTTGTATTCTCTTCTTGCCTTTCACCATCAGTTATTTCTGCCTACAGCAGTCCCCCAAAAATGCAAAGTCAGTTTATTGCTTGTTTTTTATTTTGTTGTCCTTTATCCATGCAGCAAGGCAAAAGTTCAGAGATGGTGAGGGTATAGAACCCTAGTGCAGACTGCTATTTCGGCAGTTTGCCAAACACTGTTTGCTATGTAACATTGCCTGTCATTTGCTCAGACCAGTTTGTAAGTAATCTCCTCTAGGTTTACTGTCAAGAAGCTAGTTAGATTTTGACTTAAATGTATTCTCTCTCACTTTAATGTGCATAAAATTCAGAATCAGTGGTCCTGAAAAAGTGTTTCCCATTGGAATTTTTCAGAGTTTTTATATTTTTTATTTTTTAAATTTTTTTTTACAAGACAGGATGGTATGCGAGTCATTTAAAATTTCACTTCCCACACCTTCTTAATTTCATTTTTGAAAGGTGTCATTAAAATTTGTCTACAATAATAATTTCTTACTGGCATAGTATTTCATTCTTAGGAGTACTTCTGCAAGTTTGCATCACTTTACAAAGCCAAACAGACCTTAATAGACCTTTGCAGTAGAATTCCCGTAAAGTGATTCTAGTGATTAGCTTGTTTTGCCTTCAGTAAATTTCAAATGATAAATATTTGTCAAACATAAAGACAAATTTCTGGTAGTAGTTTCTCAGTAAGAAAATAGTTTCACTTTGCTTTAGTCACTGTTTAACGTGTCACTGGTTATTCATCACGAAAGAAGCCTTCCGACTTGCTGATGATGTTGCATTAACAGATATCCAGGGTTCTTTGATAAGCTCAAAACACTTCAGTAGCGCTTTATACCTGGGACAATATTTAATTCCTCAAAGTAATTGCTCTTGCCAATCTTTCCATGCACCAGTTTAGCACGGAATGAGGTTATTAAGAAAGGAATGCTGCTAATTTCTAGTCCTCCTAATGCCTTTCTGCAGTTGCAGAAAGAGAGAGCAAGAGACTGCCCTCTAGAGAACAAGAGCAGCTACCGAATTAGGTGTTGCATTCAAGAAGAGTCTTTCTCCATCTACAGCAGAAGAAGGCTAGAGAAACTAAAATAGCTTGTGTGACTAGCTTGGATTTTTAACTCATTAAGAAGGCTTAATTATATCAACATGTTGGAATTTTTTCTGTGGTATAAATTCACCTTCCATCTGCACAACCGTTTCATCCTTATTTTTTTAGCTTTTTAGCTTCTAGTCAAAATACCTTCTCCATGAGTGTCTCAATTAATACGCGAATGTCACTGAAAACTGTTTCCACATTTGTTTTTGAGAAAAATGTAGAGATCGTTTGCATAGGAGGCAGTAAAACACTACATAGCCTCTTACTGTGTGTTGTTCATTTGAAAAGGAATTTGCAAGGAGCTTGGCGCTCTTTCTAGCTCGCACACCCAGTTGGTAGTATTTAGTTTAAAATAGCCCCTGAAAGTACAACTTAAAATGAAAGCTGTCTGACGCACATGCAGAACACCTACCTTGTAGACCCATGCTCAGTATTATTTGATAAAGATCGGCCATCGCTTGCACAGAAAACCTGAATTTTCTGCAGTAAGCTAGGCATGATGTATTCTCAATGCAACTCACTAGATTTCACATACTTGCTTTCACTTATTCTGTAGAAATGTCCCTCTGTGTGGTTGTTCAAGTTACAAGTTTTAGCCTTCGATCGTGGAAATTTTTCTTCTCCTGATTCACTGAAAATGGTATGCCTTTTAAATACAAGCCACAGTTTTATTCTTTGTACCATGAATTTGTGTTAAAAGTTTTCTCTTACTGAAACGGGCATGCTACCATATATATTTTGAATTGCTGCTGTTTATTTCCCATATCAGAACCTACTATTGAAAAAACTACTAATTTTTTTTTTAAGGACCGAAGGAAATAAATCTCTCTAATTCCAGCATAAAAGTATTTTTGGGCCTCTGTGTGCTGACTCTTCAACAACTGTTTCTGGTTTGTAGTTGAAAAAGGCCGGAATTTCTGGTTGAAAGTGTGATTTCACAGAACTGTCGCTTGTTTTGTTTATCTGCAATTGGTAGGCTGTTGTTTTGTTTGGTTGTTTTTTTTTTTTTTTTAATTCTCTGGCATGCTGCACTTTTACCATGGATGTTTCCATTTTTCTCTTACATTTAACAGTTTTATTTTCATGTACCTTTTAAGCTCACTGTATTCCTGCCAAGTCAAGTTTGTTTCCAAAAGTAACCTCAATATATTCAGTTGCAACTTTGTCATAAATAAATTGTTTCCAGTTAATCCACATTCATGTGATTTAGCTGCATTACTTAGTTGCTTACCATAACTCTGGAGCCTTATGGTGCAGCTGATTTTGCATAAATAAAAGTGGGTTGTTTCCTGACTATGAACTTCCAAATATCATTGAGTCACTCAGAAATTTCAAACAGGCCATCAGTTTTTAGAGAGCAGACCAGAGAAACTTATATTGTTGGAACAAGCAGTTGTGCTGAAATTAAATGGTTTATGAAACTGGAGGAACATTACGGGAGTTTTTGTGTGAGGTTTTTCTGATATGGGGTATTTTTTTAGAAAAACTGGCAACATAATTTCAGGGAGATCAGAACGGATGAACCAAACCTAGTAATTTAAACATTTTATAAATAAGAAAGTTTGCTGTCATTTTGAAACTATTTTTGTTTTCATTCTTTTGTTGTATAGGAATGAAATATAGGAAGTGGAAATTAAAATAAGACTTTTCAGCTAGCTCAAAATAAGATTTTCTACAGAATTACAAATTTTGATACTTTGCAGTTATCCAGAATAAGCTCATCTTTTGTAATTCGTCCTTCAAATTCTGTCACTCCATATAGTTTTTGTTTTCTGTCAATCTACCATTCCCACTGGTATTAAGTGAAGATCTGTCACGTTTCTTGGGATGGGGTAAGAGGATGTCACCTCAGCTATCCTGGAAAAGAATTGGAAGGCAGGAAAATAGTACCTTTTGGGTTAAAAGATGCAAATGGAAGTATTCTATTTTGAAGTGCTCTATTTCTGTCACCATGTAATTAGCATGCAACACAAATTAATATGGTTAAAAAATGGACTCTGTGTCTTGGTGCTAATCGCAGTGCAGTCAGACTGACAAGTAACATCACTTTGGTCACCTGCTGGGCAGTTTTTCCCTGACCTTAACAACGGCAATGAGCAAAACGGATTCTATTTTAAAATCTAGACTGTAGCTTATGAAAGTGAAATAATTTTATCTTCAAACTGTTGGTCCAGTAAAGCATACTGAGTTCTAGGTATTCTCTTTCATTTTAGGAGATAACTCGAACTGGGAACTGCCATGGTTAGATGGAACTATTAGTCCTTGTGATGGACTTAATGAATCTAGAGGAAGACCTTACTTGTTAGATTCAAGTAATTCATAAAACTCATTGAATCTGAAGATTGTTGTCCAATGTTGCCTTGCAGAAGTTGAGACAAGATTTGATACATCATTTAGATTTATCCAAAAATGGCTGCTTGTTTCTCTAGTTTACTGTTACGTTACTAAAGGATCTACAGAATGCTGTGCTGCATTTTTTCAACTCCTTTTGTGTGTTGCCTTACAAAATCTCTTAAAGTCTTTCTATTTGAATCTCTAAAGTCTTGATGTGGATCATAGTATTGGGAAAATCTGCTTCCATTCCTGAGTTTCATAATGTTGGTGTAATGGAATCCTTTTGTCTGCTTTAAGCTTGTCCCAAAAGAAAATGGGGATATGGTTCAGTGTTTTTATTATCCATTTTTAGGATCCATTTTCTTATGAATTAATGGTTCCAATTCCTCGTAGTATCCATCATACACAATGCTACTTTATTTTCTTAGGATTTTGTTGCAGTTCCCCTTGACCACTCGAGAATTTTCAGACATCTCCCTTTCTCCTCCTCTGGGCATGGAATTTACTTTACCTTAGTATCATTGATACTACACTTTGACCTGCTTTTGCTTGGCTAGCTACGCTGACCTTTTTCCATTCGCAAATCTTTCTGCAGCAGATTTTGTTGGGGTTTCGTGTATTTTTAGTTCCAAGTTAGTTTGCTACATCAGGATCAGTTCAACTTCTTTTGAGAGTGCACCTTAGTGGAACATAATTAAGCCTCATGTGATAAGAATAATTTCAGTCAGTACATACTGTGACATACATACTACTTGCATCAGCAGTTCAATTTTTGATATTTTATATCTGTTGAGTAATTAATTTTACAATCTATTTTAGAATATAATATGTAATTCTAATTTCCATTTTTTAATGAAATCCAAATGTAACAAAAATTCACTCAAAAAAATCCCAAGAGAACTATTTCAGGTTATCTGGGCCAGGTTAGAGTATCTAGAACTGGATTTTACAAATTCATCATTAAAATTGTGCAGTTACAAAAGGTGCTACTAAATTGTAACCTTCTGTACAGTCCAGGCACTTCTATTGAAGTACATGGTGGGGGGACATGGTCAGACTTCTACAGAAGAAGAATCTAGTATGTTTGTTGTGCTTATTTTTTCAATGATTTAATTTTATAGTGAGTAGAGATGGGTAAAGCTAAAGGATGTTCAGACTATACATTTGGTCAGATAAAGATTATTCCTTTCATGTTAGAAATATACTTTTATGTCTCGCATGATAATATACAGCAAACAGAAAAAATATATTATGAGATATAAGAACAACATACCAGACATTTGTGTTATCTATAGATAATGAATAAAAACTGTTGACAGCACTTCCATTTTATATTTCAGCTGTTTTTAAGGGTTCATTTATAAGGAGTTTTCTGTCCCATTTGGCTGACAAATACTGACGTCTGAATCTTGATGCAATCGGCATCTTCTCCTCTTACTAAATCATTCATGAATGTTGCACTACTTTTAGTCTCTTTATTCTGTCAATGACTTTGTGGTAAAAATAGAAATAGAGCTTTTTGATTTCAGTGATTTGATGCATTTGTAGTTGATGCAGATCATTAGCTTTTTTAAATGCATGAATTATGGACCCCAATTTTGCAGTCTTCAGGCTTTTCATCTTTTGGTAATATTCGTCTCTTATCTTAAAAGAATAACTTCTTATTTACTTTTTTTGTACTGAATGTAATCAATGTTTCTACAATAGTAGATATATACCTACAAAACAGTAGTTAAATTGGAGAGGGTCTCCAAGAAGAAAGAGGAATTATTAGCTGAAAACATAAGCAATTAAAAGAACTAGTATTACTCAACTTAGAGGAAAAAAAAGATAATATATGATAATATTAAACACTATAGGGAGCTAAAGAAAACAAGAACTGTCTTCCAAATCTTTAAGTGACCTTCAATTAAGAGAAAATGAATTTGTGCTTATAACTAGCTTCAAGATGTGTGCCGTGTAAGAGCTGCTGAGCTAAAAGTTGGGAAAAATGTCAACCAGAAGAAAATTGGTTGCTGCAAGTAAGCCTGTTGTGCTGCAGAAATGTTTCTGCATAACTAGCAAAGGTAGAAAAACACAGGGAATAGGGTACTACATGCATCTTTATTTAAAAAGAAAAGAAAAAGGTGGCTTCAAAGAAAAGTGTTTGTATTAGGAACAATGAAGCTGTGATCTTTCCTAACTTGAATCAGGCTGAGCAGTTGAAGAAAAAAAGACCTCATTTATATCAAACATTTCTGACATTCAAGAAACCCCTTTGGGCCTTGAAAAGCTCCATGACAAATATGACATCTTCTGCCTTGTTTTTTTAGAGGCGTTTGCTGCACTACTGGGGCTTTGTAGAGAAACTATGCAAGAATTGCACCAGTCTTAAAAATCTGCTCTAGGATGTTTTAGCTGAGATTGCCTTAAAGTTACTTGATAAAAAATAAGTAGGTAAAGACAGCGATAGATATCTACCAAATCACTTCAGAGTGTGACAATGCATCAAGTTTAGTTTGATGTTAGATAGCTTTTAGATATCAAAAGTATTTTGTCTTTTTCCATTGTTAAACCACTTACCATGATTGTGTGGAAAATTGAACGTTTGGTTCCTTTTTTAAATCTATGTTTAGTGTTAAATGAGTTTAAGATGCAAGTCAAGAAACAAAAATGCTTACATAGCAAGAAAAACAGAATTTAGATTAGGCTGCAGGTTTTTGCTCTTGAAGAACAGGCAGCTGCTCCTTAGTGATTTTTCTTTTTATAGAAATGAAAGAGAAGAGATGAGCAAACTCCAATGGAAAAACCTTAATTTGAATGGTTTGAGAGTGTCTTTCACAGCAGAGGAAGCAAATTGTTATGTGAACTGTGTTTATTTTACTCATATTTGTTTGATGAGAACTTGCCCTTCATTTGAAAAATTCTGTAAAGCATTAATGCAATAACTTATCTGCTACGGAAAAGGCTGTAATAAGTGACAGTACTCACTTCTTTCTAGGTCCAAAGGATCTGATCTGCTTAGGGCAATGAAAAGGCTCCACTTGGCTTTGGATTAGACCATTACACAGGAACTGGGAGTGGGAGGCCCATGTTATAGAGTGCTTCTGAAATGAAGTTGGATAACCACAAGGATGTGGCTGAAAGATAAGAGCACTGTTGTCTTCTGGAAACTTCTCTCTCCAGTTTTCTTTGCTTTATGTTGAGGGGCTGTATCCCACAGCTATAATATCTTATGCTATAAGATGCTGTACTGGAAAAAAACAACAACAGCAAAGTGCAGTGGAATGTCACAACATCTGCCAGGATTTTACTTCAACTGTTTGATGCTGGATTGTATGGCTTATCTTTTTTCTTTTTTTTTCTCTTTTTTTCCCATGTGGGAGCATAAAAACCATGGGAGAAGGGGCATAATATAAGCAACAAGTTTTTTAAACTTGCACACTTGAAAGATCAGATCTCTAAACACATACTGGAAGGGTTCATCTTGAGAATCTGGATAACTATTGTCCTTTTCTCACTTTATCTGTATTTTTTTCCCCACTTTCTTTCTTACCATCTTCTCCATTATCATTTATGTTTTCATAACTCCTTTGCAAACTACCTTGTGTCTCTTGCTGGGTTCTTTAATGTCACATTGTGTGAATCATTCCATGGTTTTGATCATTTTTGGCAGCCTTTTGCTGTACCTACTTTGCTTCTACTGTCTCATTTTCAGAGTATGCAAAAGAGAGCTGGAAACAGTCAGTGTTCTAGGCAAGGTGACATCATGGATGTAAATACCCTGTCATAAGGATGATCTCTGTTTTGTGCTATGGTCTTCTAGATATTCTTACCATTCTGTTGAAATGTTTGGCTACCATTGAATGTTAACGTGATGTCTGCACAGGTCTACCTGTTGAAACCACATGATGTTTGGTGTTTTAGAGCGCTACTTTGTATACACCTAATTAGATCTGCAAGTCCTGTTTGGTTTTACTACATGGATGTGGCTTCCCATGCACAAATACTGTTGATGTATAGATACACTGTACTTAATAAGTCCACCTTAAGCTCGCTCATCTTCCCGTAGAACATAAAAATATTTATGGCACAATGTGATGTCTTAAGTGGACAGAGAAATCTGCAGGGGTTATTTATCATTTTCACAAATTCTTGAGAGACCTGAAAACACAGGCATGAAAGCATTTTCAATGTAGTTGATGATGTTATGTGAAATGCTGCATTTTTAATTTGTGGGCAAATAAGGTAGCAAAAAACGCCAAATCTGATATAGATGATCTCTGCAGCTAACAGGCAGTTACTAGTGCAGATGTTCTCACCTGTTGCAGTCTTGACTCTGAAGGTGACAGCTGAAAACTATGTGTAACTTTGAATACAAGTGTTGATAACAACTGAGACAGTAAAATGTAATTATCGCATGTTATTATAGTATCATCTGTGCAGCTGCGAGGCGTAGACTGAATATTTTGCCACGTTCAATTAGAAGAAGATAAAAGTAGCACTGCAGAACAGAGTCAGTTAAATGAGAATTTAAATCACTGCAACTGAAGTAGCAATTGTAAAATCTTCCTACATCCTAGCCAACAAGACATGTTTCAAGACTAGCAAAGTGCGATTTTTCTGGACTTAGGTCGCCAAAGCTGGTAGGTTGGATGGTATCTTAGGAGAGTGTTCGGCCTGTCAGGCATGTGTACGGTTCCTTAATGCTCCTTGAGAAGTGGTAGTCATAGGAAATGTGTTGTTCTGGCAAATGGAGCAGAAGGAAACTATCTTCCCACCACGTTACCAACACTGTCCCTTTGTCTTGGTGCTTGCCATACCCTTTATTCTCTTATCCAGTCTTTAACCAGTACTGCAGCCAGCATGGGAAACTGCACCTATCTACTCAGTTTGATATATTTCTCATTGCAAACGGTTCCTGTGGGGCTGCAGCACCACCTGTTTTAAGATATAAGCCATAGAGCAATGACATGGTCAATTGACTTCTGTTCTAGAAATCAGTTACAGTGATGGTTGATCACCCTTTTTGATAAGAATTTATTTTATACCAATGGTAAAACTTTTACCATTACCTTGCAAAGGTACCCACGACTCCTATGCTTGTTGTTTCTGTGATCAACCAACCACTAGAGTCGCAGGAGATGATGAGGTTTAAAAGCTCAAAAGTGAGAATTTAAAAGTCACTTAGAATTCTGAAATTTTAGCCACATGTCAGATGACATTTTCTGTATTACCTATCTTTGAGTAAATTGATTTCTTATAAAATAAAGGTTTGGTTGGAGTAAATTAAATTAAAACACTGCCTAGAATGTCCTTGTGGGCAAAGAAATCCATGCATTTCCATTGTCATCACTTAGACTTGCCTCCTGCGTAACACAAGCTGTTTAATCCAGTAATCCTCATAACACATCTATAGCTTCTGTTTTAAGAATGTATATACTTTCCACATAATGATTTATAAATTGAGACCAATTAACTAGTTAGCCTTCTATTTGGTGTGAGCCAGTAAGTTTCTGACATGTTGCTGTAGGGTTAGCATCTGACAACTCCAGTCATTTTTGTGGGATTCACAGACTAGTTGAGGCTGGAAGGCACCTCTGTAGATTGTCTTGCTCCAACCCCTGTGCTCAAGCGGGGCTACGTAGAGCCAATTGCCCAGGACCATGTCCAGTCAGCTTTTGAATATCTCCAAGGATGGAGACTTTACAACCTCTCTGGGTAGCCTGTGTCAGTGCTCTGTCATCCTCATAGTAAAAGAAGTGTTTACTGATGTTCAGACAGCACCTCCTGTGTTTCTGTTTGTGCGGATTGCCCCTTGTTCTGTCACTGGGCACCACTGAGAATAGTCTGGCTCATTCTTCGTTCCTTTCCATCAGGTACTTATACACATTGGTAAGTTCCCCCCTAAGCTTTCTCTTCTCCAGGTTGAATGGTCACAGCTCTCTCAGCCTTTCCTTACAGGAGAGATGCTCCAGTCCCCTACTTCTCTTTGTTGCCCATTGCTGGACACATTCCCCAAAGTTTGTATCTTTCTTGCAGCCCAGTTTCTTCAGAAAAGTTAACTCATTTTGACTCCCTTATTTGACATTTAAGTGGCATATTCTAATGAGTCCTCTTTCAGATTGCCATGTACTAGTTTTGCTCTGATGCTGGCTGACGCATAGAGCTTGAGTCTCCTTTCTACGATTCTGCAAATACGCATCAAGTAAAATGGAAAAGTACTGGTCTTAAAATTGGGGCTTCATGTCAACAAAGCCAGAGTAATCCAGACTTGAAACTTAGTATCTTTTATTTGCTGTAAAATAAAGAAATTGGACAACTCCACCCAATTAATGTCAACTGAAAGAAAACAACACCGTCCTATATAAAATTAGGCAGCAGTGCTTTATTTTATCAGAGAATACCAGCTTCCTTTACCTAAAGAAACTCTTTCTGAATCCCTCCCACTCTTTAAATTGTGACCTAGAAAACAGCAACCATACCCCACCACCAACAGCATCAACAATTCCTCCCCCCCCCCCCCCCCCGCCGCCCTTCTGATTCCTACAGTAGGTGCTTATTTATATTATACAGATGGGTATTGCTGCCTGGGTCCAAGGCACCCGCCTTCAAATTTAAGTTTTTCTTTTGTGTTTGACCCTCGGTAAAACTTAGTGATTTGAAATATAAATAAAAGAAATCAATAGAATTCTATTTGTTTTTCAATTTCATTTGTTTGAAACACAAGTACAATTTTACATGCTTCAGAGAAGAATAAAGGTAAACCCTAAATATAAGCGATACAAACCCCTACATTTCAGGCCATAATATGTCACTAGCTGGGGTGAATAAAAAAAACAGTAATTAAAATAAGCTTCATGTATAGCCTGGTTTTGAGTTTCTTCCATCATCTTCTGGTGATTCAATACTGGCCTTTTTCAGGCAGCAGTCTAGATTTAATTTCTTGGACATTTAAAAATCCACTTTGTGTTTTTTAATTTACTTGTCTTACATACTGTTCTAGTTGATGAACATGAGTTCATCGTGATGAACGTACGAGAAAGTGAGTGCTGAAAGGAAAACCATATTTAGGAAATTTATGTCTTGTTCTCAGGTGAAATATTGCATAAAATCTAACACATTGAATATAGAAATGTTATTAATTGGGGATAGTTTTTGATCACAGAGTAGTGATAGAGACTTAAAATCCATCAATATTTATCTTGTGCCATATTTTCACTTTAGAAATTAAATAAAATCTTAATTTTGACCTTCAGGACAGAATACTCCAGGTGCAGCAGATGGAACTTTGAAGTACAATTTGCAGTGATTTTTCTCTTATCAGCGTGGAAAAAATTTGAAAGATGCTCTCTTTAAACACTGGTTTGTTATTGTCACTTTCTGAAACCTTCTTTCAGTTAATAGAGTTAGGCTGTTACTTTATTAATGTCTAGTATTTGCTTTTTATTTACAACCTTGGTGACAGTGTCCTAGAGAATGATTTATTCTGATCAGCTGTCAACAGGATGATACTGTCAGTAGTGATGTAAAATAAAATAGAAACAGGTTTCAGATGCTGTGTAAGCTTAAGAAATAGGTGCACAGTATTCCCTTCTGTTTCTAAAAAGTAATGACAAGTCTTGTAACTGCTGCAAGTCTTACAGTCTGGTCCTTCCAGAAGAACGGAAACCACTCAGGCGGCTTGGACTCCTGAGTGGAAAGTGAATATACAACAAAACTGTCTTCCCAGAAAATGCCATAACTTTTCCAAGCATCCCTGCAACCTGTATGATATGTCTGGAATAGCTGTTAGGTGGAAAGGTCTTAAACTACTTGAGGTTTTGTATCTCAAACCTCCATGGGTCTCTAATCCATTACTGAAAGCAAAAGGACTAAAAATGTTGTAATACTGATAATAGGTGTTGAATTGTTTAAAAGTCTCCTTAATAACTAAGCAACTTCATTCTACATCTATAGCCAGTTTTGATGACTCTGTATCTTGCAAAAATGTTTTTGCTCAGGGAAAGAAAGGCAAAGGTAATTGCAGCATGACTACAACTAGAGGGAAAGATCAGAATAATGCTTTCAACATCAGCTACCCTTAAGCGGAGATGGCTAAAGGAAAAAAAAATCTGGATTTACCTAAATGAAGTACTAAAACCAGAAGTAAAATCAATTAATAACTCATGGCACAATAGTAATTCACCAGTAGAGCTGAGGAATATTTTATGACTGCTGGGTTTGTCCCTGAGATATGAGAGAGAATCCACCTAGAAGACTGTAGCTCCATGTTGCATGAAGTTCCCTGGGGACGCTCCCCTGGAGACTTGCCTGTCACTTTTTCTTCCGATGCTGTCCTCTCCCCACCCCACCTGTGTCCTGGCAGCTCATCTTTCTGGTCAATGAGGTCTCCACAATCATGGATTCCAATGAGCCACACTCTCTGCTCTCTTTCTGGGTTTTTTAATGTCTTTCAAGCTTGACTGTCCTTCTGTTCCTCCTTCTTGGTGGAGGACAAAGAGAGGATACGAAACTTAATGACTTCATGGTTTCCCTCTGCATCTTTCTTAATTCCTTCACCTTTTTTTTTTAAGACACCCTCTGACCTTGCCATCTCGGAGGTCCAAAAGTCCGAGGAATACTGTGACTAAGCTAATTCTGGAGCAGGGAAGGGCATAGCTACTCAGTGGCTGTGAGTGTCAGCATGCAGCTTTCCCCACAAATTATTTCCTATTGAGAGGCAGGCTAAATTAGCTCAGTGTTGCACCGGGATGGTTTCAGTGTGCTGAGGACCTGAGCTACAACTGCTGCCCTGGCACTGCACTTTGGCTGTTCAAAATGAGTTCATAGTTCTGAGTTCTGCGCATTTGTGCGTGTTGCCCAGACTTAGGGTAATGAGGTGTATCAATTAGGTTATACCTCCTGGTTATGTGCATCTGAGAGTGGCTATTTTCCACATAAACATGCACATGAAGCAAATTTAAATCTGTGTTAACAACAGTTTTGTGGCATGCAGCATAAATCTGAGTCCTTGCTCAGGCCTTTTTTTTTTTTTTTTCCAATCCAATCACATTATATTCCACTATCGCTTTTCATGGTTAATGTTTCCTCTTAGCATCACAGCAATTCCATATTGGTGCCTTTTTAAAAACTGAAATATACATGTGTTTCAAAGTCACTAAAATAATAGTACAGTGCAAAAATTATAGTAAAGCTTTTACATTTTTTCAGTCTATGTACTAGCATCTCTTAATTGCTTTAACAGTAAGGAGGGAATTTCATGGAAAATGGATTTTTCAGTAAACCAAAAAATACTCTGTTGAGACAGGAAAGAAGTTTGGCAACCTTTGCAATATATCAGTTTTAAGAGACTTTTGAGTATCTGCAATGCAACATGGAATAAGACACTTCTGCCATTTATCTTTGTATCTGATAATCTTACTATGTTATATATACACACATATATAACTGCAAAACAAATGCTAGGCAAATATGACTCCTTTCAGTTGCATAAAGGTAGCTATTAGGGTACTCTTATTTTGGTAGAAAGTGTCTTTACATGGGCCAGAAGAATATAATTGTTCCCCTCCCTCACCTCATCTCCCCAAATCTCCCAATAATGAATCTGTCTAGCTTCTCAGAGCAGTTGCTTTTTATAAATAACATTTTCACTGCAGTGAAAGAAAATCAAGTAGCATTTTTGTCTTGGCTAGTCTTGCCTTGAAATTCAAAGGCTCACTCTCTATCGCATGCTGTTTGATTTGGAGAAAGTACAAGGTATGCTTTAGGGAAAGTATGTTCTTCGAAGTTCACAGTTTTCTGAGGTGGTTTTCAGAAAATTTTATGAGTGCTTTTTAGAAAGCTCTTGTCATTGCACTTAGTGGTGACCAGATATTTCTGAGTCCTTGTGATTAGAAAACACTAAGGTTCATCACATCCTAGAGAATTTCCAGAGGCCACCAGAATTGTTCTTTTTGCAGCACATGTACAGTACTTTTTTCCCTTTTAAAAAAAAACCTAAAAAATTAAAAAGGGTTTCTAGTTATTAAAGATTTTAATACAAATAACTTAAAGTCAGAATCGGGATGACAGATACCTGTTTAAGTGTCTATTCCTACTATTCTTTTCTAAACTTATTAGCTGATTTTATTCTTGAGAGTATACACTTTACAATGATGTCTAATTCTTCAAAAAAGAGAATGTGGAGTAAGAAATTTCCTTTCATGCTGAATTAAGTGTTTTTAAAAATTTCAGTTCTTTGAGCTGGTTCAGAAAACAAGTGAAACTGAAAATAATTTGATTTCTGAAGCTGAAATGTTCATGTGGTCCTCTACTCAGTGTCATTATGACCAAGAATACCATGTCTTCTCTAAATCAGTTTAAAAATCCTCTGCATTTTCCCTGTGATCTTAGTAGTGTAAAGTACAATGTAATATTTGCTTAATCAGTGTGCCTATTAAGAGACAACCCTTCTGTGGCCTTGTAAGTGCATGCAAAGATAGATGTTAAGTAAGGCCTTTTAAACTATTATGAAAAATACAACTTCCCAGTGTCTAGAAAGTACAATCAGCAAATTAAGAATTAGATACAAACACTTAACAGAATCCACAATTAGGCACTGGAGCAGAGTGATGTTTTAAACTCAGCGTTGGTCTCTTCTCCCAGGTAACAAGATCGGACGAGAGGAAGTGGCCTCAAGTTGTGTCAGGGGTAGTTTCTATTGGATATTGGGAAAAATTTCTTTACTGAAAGAGTGGTCAAGCATTGGGACAGGCTTCCCAGAGAGGTGGTTGAGTCACCATCCCTGGAGGCATTCAAAAAACATGTAGATGTGGTACTTCGGGACATGGTTTAGTAGGCATGGTGGTGTTGGGTTGACGGTTGGACTTGATGATCTTGCAGATCTTTTCCAACCTTAATGATTCTATGATTCTCTCTGGGTAGCCCATGTCAGTGCTCTGTGACCCTCAAAATAGAAAGTATTTCCTGATGTTCAGGCAGAAGCTCCCTTATTTCAGTTTGTGGCCATTGCCTCTGGTCCTGTCACTGGGCACCACCGAAAAAAGCCTGGCTCTGTCTTCTTTGCTCCTCCCTTCAGGTGTTTATATACATTGATGAGATTCCCCCTGAGCATCCTCTTCTCCAGATCAAACAGTTCACTCAGCCTTTCCTCCTGTGTAAGATACTCCAGTCCCTTAATCATAATTGTGGCCCTTTGTTCAACTCTCTCCATTATGTCCCTGTCTCTCTTGTACTGGGGAGCCCAGAAATGGACTCAGGACTCCAGATGTGGGCTCACCAGTGCTGAGCAGAAAGAAGGATCATCTCCCTCGGCCTGTTAGCAACACTCCTGATGCAGTGCCAGGATACCATCAGCCACCTTTGCTGCAAGGGCATGTTGCTGGTTCATGTTATGTTTGTCTTCAATAAACAGGGAAACACTGCATAGCTGGTTTGAAATCTTTAGCTAGTTATTCCTAAAAATCTAGGTATTTTCTGCTGAGACTGAAGTATAGATGCCACCAAGAGGGAAAGGCTGCGAGTTGCACCACCAATATTTAAGTTTGTAGGGAATATTTATGATGATGTAATAATAAAATATTGTTTGAGCACGTAGCCATTTGACATCATCTGCTGAAATATAGTAAGGAGGGAAATTCAGATAAGTGAATATGTTTAATCTTTATTTTGTTTTTTAGCTATACAGTAAATAAAGCTTCTGGATTAAGCAGTAAGATCAGCTTAGGAATAGTGATTTTTAAAGTCCTTATCGTGATAGATAAGTTTGGGCATTTCAAAAATAACACTTGTATAGCAACAGTGCACTGCAAAGCCCTCATCGTTTTTCTGTTGACATATCAAAATCTGTTGCAGTGAGCAAAACCTGATCATGGATGGCCTTGGAAAACAAGGAGGGGGTATTGTAAAGAAACAGCTTGGGTGGGGGAAGGAAAAGGGGAAAATAAACTCTTTCAAACCAGCTCTTTACCACAAGTGACAAACAGGTTGTCATTAAATGACAAGCATAAGGACCTCTTTCAACTTCTATTTATTAGCTTCCAGACATTTTTCAACCCATCAGCTACTGTTACAAATTTGTTGTGGTTTAACCCCAGCCAGCAACAAAGCACCACGCAGCTGCTCACTCACTCTCCCCCCCAGTGGAATGGGGGAGAGAATCGGAAGGATAAAAGTGAGAAAACTCGTGGGTTGACATAAAGACAGTTTAATAGGTAAAGCAAAAGCCACGCATGCAAGCAAAGCAAAGCGCTGAATTAATTCCCTGCTTCCCATGGGCAGGCAGGTGCTCAGCCATCCCCAGGAAAGCAGGGCTCCATCACGCGTAATGGTGACTTGGGAAGACAAACGCCATCACTCCAAATATCTCCCCCTTCCTTCTTCTTTCCCCAGCTTTTATGTGCTGACCATGACATCATATGGTCTGGAATAGCCCTGTGGCCAGTTGGGGTCAGCTGTCCTGGCTGTGCCCCCTCCCGGCTTCTCGTGCCCCTGGCAGAGCAGGGGAAGCTGAGAAGTCCTTGACTGGTGTAAGCGCTGCTCAGCAACAACTAAACCATCAGGGTGTTACCAACATTCTTCTCATCCTAAATCCAAACCACAGCACTGTGCCAGCTACTAGGAAGAAAATCAGCTCTATCCCAGCTGAAACCAGGACAAAATTAAAGGCATAATTAATTCTACTGCTCAGTTAAAACCTTGTGCCCAGAAGAGAGATTTCAAGGAAAGTTTTTGTGGGTATGAAACAACATTCCTGTGACACAAATTGCAAAACTGGGCTCTGAGTGAAAGCTATACTGTAAGAATGAGAGATATCCTTTGCCAAATGTAATGTTTATGATTAAAAAGGAGTTAAAAAGCATTGTTACATAATTAACCAGTATTCAGAAGTCTTCTAGGAAAGAAGAAAATGTACATATTGAGGTAGGATATTCTTTGGAAAAAAAAATTATTCAGAAAAGGAATAATAAATTCCCCAAGAGCTCTTTTTTGGGGATTTTGTTTGGTTTGGTTTGGTTCAGTGAGTCTGTATTTCACAACTCCTAATGGCTTTTTAAATTATAGTTTGAATTTACTGCACCAAGTGACCTGCAACTGGCTGTGCAATAATGTGCATTAAGAGGGACGAGGTATGCACCAGCAGCCTGCCTAATACAACTGTTAGTTACTTAGTGATACAGGTCCTTAATCTCCACGTAGTCTGGGCACCCAAAACTGCTTAGCATGTGTGTTCCTCTCTTCTGCAAAAAAAGAATTTTCCGCTTATCAGATATTAGCAATACAGAGGGCATCCACACTAGTACATCATTTCACATGTGCAAGTGACTATAATCTTACTGGTTCAGTATGTTAATAAAACGCATTGCAGTCCTATGTGTTAACCTTTTCAGGGACGGAAATTCTACATTAAAGGGGTATGATGAAAGCAGGATTTAAAAAAAAAAAAAAAAACCCACAAACTTTTAACAGAGTACTTCTATTAAACAGTAAAAAATTGTTTGAATATTAAAGTGTAGACAATATCATTGTATTTTGAAAAGGTTGACTTGCATGCGTCTCACAGAAAATGGGGAAGACAGTAGCCACAGCCATGGTTTTGATAAGGTAAAGATGTTAAGACAACAATGATTATCACACTAAGCATACTGCTATTTCATGCTGTTTGAAATTTATTAGTTTAAATGTCCATTCAGATGCCTCAAATGTTACTGCTCTACACCCAGTTAATAAAATAGTAATTAAACATTGGACAGAATATTACCTGAGGGCCTGAGCTGTTGCAGTAACAGCTCACCTTTTTCCTGCACCTTCCCAACCTCTGAGGAGGGTCGCATGTAGTTTTTGTTGCTCCTTCTTTCAGGTTCTTATTAAAAGCATTTGCTCTAAGAGGAGAGAATGCAGATCTGTGCAGAGGCAGCACTGTATGCCCTCTGCTCCTGACACTGTAGGAGGTCTACCTGGGGGAAGAGCTGTTCTCCAGATACCGCATCCAGCAACTCCTTGCTTGGCTGGGGAGGAGGAGGAGTGTTCTGGCTGGCTCTGATGAATTAATCGTTTCTTTCTTTATCAAAGGTAGCAATGTATACAGGTACAGGGGTGTATTTCTCAAGGAAATCACATCTTAATAGTTTTGTAATCTGTTTTGTTCTCACCATGGAAGTAGAGGGCAGCAGAAGCAGCTGCTCTGTTAGTTGTGACTTATCATTAATCTTCAGTCGAGGTCTCTCAGTCTTTCTGAAATTGTCTTGAAATCCTTTGCAGAGAAAAGGCAAGACTCCTGGAGACAGATACTCTGCCAAAGTCCCTACGTTGCATATTTTAATTTTGCAGTATTGTGTGAAGTCGTTTGTGTGCGTGATTGATTGTAAATGTAATTTCAATAGAAATCCGTTAGTACTTTGATCCTGAGACATAAGTGAATATTTCATTATTTTACTATGAAATCAAGTTTATGAGATCACATTTTGTCCCCTTTGTTCTCAAAGTCATCAGCAATGCCCTTGCTTACATCATGAAGGATGCACAGTACGACTAGAGATTTACAGGAAAACAAGTACAAGCTCGGGGTTTTTTTGTTGGGTTTTCTTTGGTTTTTTCAGTCTTTTCAGGGATAAGTGTCACAGGCAGCACAGACTCCATCAGCACACTGAGTGTTTAGTCATGATGTAGCACAAAGTGCAGGCATATGGTGACCTTCAGTGCTCAGTGTTATTGTACTTTAGTGATCAGACATTTGTGTTTGCAAAGTGTTTGTAGTGTTGGACTCTGTGTGTGTGTGTTATGTGTGTATATCTATACATAATTTCTGCAGACATTTATTTTGCTTCACCAGTAGCTAATGACAACACACAGAAGGATCTGTCTTTGACAAATATCAAAAGCAATATGTGCCCCATATGTATCAAACTTGCAGGCTAAAGCAAAGCCTTTAGCGTGACTTTGGCAGTCATTTTTGGCAGAAAAATTTCCCAAATCATAAGATGCCTGGAAGTTAAATATACTGATACTGTTAGAGAGTTTTATGCCAAAGAATATGAGGCATTGGGAAATGTGGCATGTTGTGAAGTAACATGTATTTTGTTGTTACTTGTTGAAAATATCAAGTACATTGCAGGCATTAAGGAAATAGAACGACAAAAGGCTTCCCCCAAAGAAAAATGGAGCTTGGGGCTTATGGACAGCATGCTTCCTCAGCCTTAACTGACAGACAACATTACTTTTGCCCACTCGTTTTAGTGAGAATTTATTAAAAAAGCTAACACAAACAAAAAGGTGGATAGGGAAAATAAAAAGACCTATGCTACTTCTCCCCGCCCCCCAAGAAACACCAAAAAAGCCCTGACTGTACTTCAATGGATTATTTCTTTGTATATGTGTTTATTCATTTTGTATACATTTATATGAGTATCATCTTTGGTTTTGCTATTTTTAATTAAAAATCTGGTTGCCTTTACTATTGGCCTGACGTAACAATAACATCCTATGCAGTCCTGATGGCAGCTCAGTAGGCTACCACAGACACAGCGGTAGAGCAAATGCCAGCTCATGCCTGCAGGCAGATGGGAAAGTAAAACATGTGTGTTATTTCCAAACCACTTAAAAAAATAACTTCTCTTACACCATCAGATAAAAACATATTAAAGAAAATCTGTCTTTTTACACATTTAGATAAATATGTTCTATAAGACCAATTAAATTGGGTAATGTATTTGAACAAATATGTAGCAATTAGGATATTTTGTTGAGTGTATCTGCTGTGATTACCAATCATATTAAAGCTGTGTTGGTAGCAATCTTTATCCTTTTTCTTGCTTAAAAAGAAATTCAGATGTGAAAAACTGGAAGGGGAAGGAAATATTTGACACAATCTTTCTTTTTTTAAACAGTTGTATGTATTCAGTTAAAGACTAAACACTTATTGCTCACTAGGTACTTTAAAACTGATGGCAGTTAGCATCTGCTCTTAGTATTGTCCTTGTGCCATGTTTCAATTGGGATAGACTGACTTTTTTGATATCATAAAACCAAAACAAACAAGGAAAAAAAACCCCAAACCTGCTGTTCTGCTTCTGACCAAGGGGAATGTGCCTTTGCTTTGCCAAGATGCAGAAGTGCCTTCTACGTAATCAGGTAACTGTCATCTGCCATTCCCATCATTTTGGGACTTGTACATTAAAACAGTTTTTCAGACTTTTGTGGCGGTGTTCATCATAAACATGCATCTTTTGCATATTTTCTGACTATGGTGGAACATTCAATTCTTTTACAAGTAGTTTGACTTATCCAGTGATGCAGAAAGAAAACCTAGGTAATGGAAAATTTGTTTAATGTTGCCAGTAGTTGAAGAAAGGTGTAGATGAATAAAACCACTGCCTAAAGATTGTAAACTGTGTATTCAGTGTGGGCTACGACTGTTGGGGAAAACAAAATATATTTTTTTTATAGAAACTAACTAAGCTTATAAATCTTGCTTCATATACTGTCAAAATCATTATGCTTAGACATAGAAGTGATAAAAATATAACTCTTCATACATTTGTCATTTAAATTTTAAGATATAATATTTTCCTGGCTCTCTGCATACGATTTAAATAACAAGAAAAATTGCAAAAATGTAGCTTAAACAATATATGAAACTGGAAAAGTAGGAGATTGAGGGGGGTTTTGTTTGGTACTCCTTCTACATTACATCAGGTGAAGAGTGGAATCAGTTGAAATTATTTCTTATTCAACTTTCTATTCATATTTAATATGTTTGTTTCTATTCATTTAACAGGTTTTTTTGTTTTTTTTTTTTTAATTTCTACAGATAGCACAAATTTAGCTTCCCAACTCAAACAATGGGCTATGGGAGTCTGTATGGGACATTAATTAGGGTATTGGGATAAAACAAAATTTTCAGACTGGGTTAGTGGTAATCCTGAACTTTCAGGTATAGACCTGAAAGACAGAGCTGGTCACAGGATTCACTTGGTCATAAAACCCCAAGATTTTTCTGGTGTTTGGACACTTTAGTTTCTGATTCATTTTGCAAGCCACTGAGACTATATATACAGTGGAATATTCTGTCTTTAATAAAATTTAATTTTATTTCTATATTTAACCTAATAATCCCAATAGATGAAAAAAATCAGAAATTGTTATCTTGTCACCGTGGTGATCCTAGTTGGAAAGGACTTTGAGTTAAAGAAATTCTATCCATATCATTGCTGGCAAAGTTCTTTTACTAATCTGTTCTTAAAGCTTTTCAAAATGGTGATTGTGCAACCTGTCTTCTCCAGTGCTTGGCTAGCAGATTTATTTTTTCATCAGGTCTAACCTGAATCTTTCTTGCTGCAATCTAAACTCATAATTTCTTTCCTTTTGAAGAAGAGTAAAGATTATTCTCGCTTTCTTTATGAAGAAGCCTTTTATATTCTTGAACACTCCTATCAAATCCACTGACTCTTTTCAGCAAGGTTCAACCACAATTTTTCCCTAAAGGTGCTGTTTTCTGGACCTCTGATCATTCCTTATGCTCATCTTTGGGCACCCTCTCTTTGGTCCACAGCCTACTTGAAGTGTTATTCTTTAAACTGGACCAATGTTCTTGTCTGAAAAACTGCTCATTTCCCATTTTGTGTTTGTGCAGGTGATTATTTCTGTCTGCAGATGTGATAGCTTGCCTATGTTTCTATTGAATTCCTGATTTATCTTCAAGCATTTTCTTCAGATTATTGAGATTTTGTTTATTAGCTAATTTTTACTTTAATTTGCTCACAGCCCATCTTTACCTAGTGCTATCTGATGATTTAATGAGTATGCTCTGTGTTTGAAGGCTACTGAATAGTTAAAGCAATAATCCCATACTCGGACAAAGATAGCAGGGGAGTAGCAGTGGCATAAAAAGAAAGAGAAATCTCCAGAAGAATCTCCATCTCCTGATATTCTGATATATTCTGGGGTCGTTTAGTCTGGAGAAAAAGAGGCTGAGGGGAGACCTTATCACAGTCTACAACTACCTGGAAGGAGGGTGTAGCAAGGTGGGTGTTTGGTCTCTTCTCCCTGGTAACGGGCGATAGGATGAGGGGAAACGGCCTCAAGTTGCACCAGGGCAGGTTTAGGTTGGACATTAGGAAAAATTTTTTCACAGAAGGGGTTGTCAAGCATTGGAACGGGCTGCCCAGGGAAGTGGTTGAGTCCCCATCCCTGGAGGTATTTAAAGGATGGGTAGACGAGATGCTTAGGGACATTGTTTAGTGGTGGGATAGCAGGGTTAGGTTAATGGCTGGACTTGGTGATCTTAAAGGTCTTTTCCAACCTAAATGATTCTATGATTCTATATCTCATGGCTGCGCTCAGAAATAGTGTAGCCTCACTGTCCCTCTGAGTTAGCTTTGCTTACTGATGAGTGACCACTGGGACGTTTTCTCTGGTTTGCCGATTTCTCTGACCGGAAAGGCAATTCTGGAATTTGAAGCATTTAAAAGTGAGAACAAAAATGCCAACAAAGAGCAAGAAATACACTGGCTTTTGAAAAAACGTGGAAGAATGGCTTTGGGAAGTCCAGAAACTAATAAATTCATGAGTTCTTTCAGCTCTGTTGTTCTGTGTTCAGCTTGTTAGTGCAGCTTGAACCACCAAGGGCTGTCTGAATTTTGTCCCTGACCTTACCTTCCTAAAGGAAACAACATAATAAACCCCAAAGTATTAGCTCAGCGCTCTGACCAACAGGAGAAGTACAAGGGGAAACGTGATGATGGGATAAGCACTCAACCCCGGTAAAGCCTGTGTCCATGTCTGAGCATGACACTTGAAAGGTATGTGCTCAGAGGTGAGCAGTGAGAACGATTATTAGCTGTATTTGTTTTGCATGGCAAGGTTTTGGTAGGGGGGGGCTACAGGAGTGGCTTCTGTAAGAAGCTGCTAGAAGTTTTCCCTGTGTCCGCTGCTGGCCAAGGCCAAGCCCATCAGGAACAGTGATAGCGCCTCTGTGATAACATATTTAAGAAGGGAAAAAAACCTGCTGCGGCTCAGTAGCCGGAGAGAGTGAGAAGTGAGAGGATGTGAGAGAAAACAGCCCTGCAGACACCAAGGTCAGAGTAGAAGGAGGGGCAGGAGGGGCTCCAGGTGCCAGAGTGGAGATTCCCCTGCAGCCCGTGGTGAAGACCATGGTGAGGCCAGCAGTGCCCCTGCAGCCCATGGAGGTCCATGGTGGAGCAGATCCCCACCTGTAGCCTGTGGAGTGAGAAAGATTCAGCTCAGACTTCAGGAACAACTTTCCAACTTTATTAAGCGTTTGTCAGATTGTCTAAGGAAATGGAGCAGTCTGTTTGCCAGAATAGCTTAGGTCTGCTAAGGATTCTCTGACTGGGCTCCTGTTACACCATCCTCCTGTATATGACTTCATTAGCTGTCTCGTTCTTGCTGTTACATGTTTAAAAGCCCTCCCTCAGCTTCTTTTTCTTCTGTAGATGCATCTGCGTAATGATTTTATATTTTCCCATCATGGAAAAATACTTTTAAAACCTCTGGACTCATTTAACAGGAAGTCTGCAATCACTGACTGATGTTCTTCAGAAATTAATTTTTCTGATTATCTCCCAAGCAATTTCTGCTTTGTGTGCTGTACCAAGTTCCCATTCACAAGGAAATACCAACAAATCCCTCTTGGCAAACCAACAGGTTCTTTACCCTTTTACGGCATTTATAGAACCAGCTAGTATTCTCCTAATACTATCCTGGTTCTTGGGTTATCATTTCATTTCTTCCTCCTGTGTCTCATTTAGTGGGTGTTGTCCTGTTCCTCCAATGGATGGAAATTTTCTGCTTTCTCCTAGACATATTTTTCAGGTGATGTTGCTGTCACTTTTATACTGACAGTCAGCACACATGCATCTCTATATGGATCTGTTTTAAGTCTATTAAGTCAGAATCTCTGTCGGTCTTTCTAGTAGTATCTGAGACATAAAATGGACAAAAATAAGCTTAAACTTAATTTTAGTGATACTAGAAATGTCAGCTAACTTTTTATTTTCAAGCAAGTGTTGTATTCTGTGTTCCTCCCAAACCTCTCTTAGGCACAGAAGAGCATTGCAGTGGCAAAGTCTGAAATCTTCCAGTGGAAGATGTGTTAGTGTATGATCTGCTGAGTGTTTATAAGGTTGCTGTTCTCCTCAGCCTGCTTAATCACCCCACGAATTCATGGTTCTACTTTTAAGATCACAACCAGTTGCTGAGGAAATGCCTATCACAAACCCAGTGGAGAGTTAGTGGCCAAGCCTCCCTCTCTGCCCTCGGCATAACTAGGTAGCTGATAAACTCTCCCAAGGCAACAGAAACCCACTTATGATATGGGATAATTCGAATGTGGAGTAGTGTGCCTATCTAATGTTGAACATAGGAAGGCTTAAGCACCTAAAACAGAAGCTGTAGAAGCTGAATTTTCATGGGGTCTCTGCCTATGGTTAGTTGACATATCCCTACTTAATGTTCTGCCAGCACCAACATTTCTGCTTGTACACGTGCCTGCACGGCTGTAATCTGAGTGGTGTCACACCTGGGTCCTGAATAAACCCAAGTTTTTGCATAAATCTCCTGACAGCAGTGACCAGAAGTCATGTTGTGAGAGTGTCTGTGCCACGTCAGGGTGGTCAGGCCTATTACGAAATGCAGCGGCTTCCACAATTTCTTCCAAGATGTAATAGGAGGAGGAGATTGGGCCAAGAAATGGAGGTATGATTGCCTTGCATGGCTTGTGATGACCTTTTGCTGCATGGTGCGAGTAGCGTGCCCTTCCTTGGTGTGGTTGTGGTCTTGTGATTACGGTGGTAGCCTGGATGGTGGGAGAGGAAGGTGTAAACACCTGGAGTTAAAGAGGGGCATACATCCTGGAAATCCTGGCTACTAAGCTTTTACACAGAGGGTAAGTGTAATCTTGGCAGAAAGGCAGAGTTTCATACCTGCTTTCCTGCTTGTTACCTCCCTCTGGCTGCCGACAGTTACACAAATGAATGTTCTGAGGTGCCTGACTCTTCTTGTGCTGCCTACTGAAAGCCAAAGGGCATATACATTTTCTAGGCCATATACCTGCACAACAGGATTAGGAACCGCTAAGGTGAAGGCATCCACTGTCTGGTATTCCTGGGTCTCCCAGCTCATGGTAACACTTCTGCGGATGCTGCAAACAAGGAGAAAGGGTGATTGATTCCTGACTGAGGGTCGTCCACTTTGCTGTGATTTCCAGCTACGCCATCAGAATCTTGAGGAGTGTTAGAATTACTTTGAAATGACAGTTACTTGTGATTGAATCTGAAAGAGCCACCGATGGACCCAGGATTTGGGGGAGGTGTGAAGAAAGCAGGCTCTTTTAGCTGCCAACCTTGCAGTATTCAACCTGCTGGTTTGGTGAGCTCACAAATAGGATAACCATCCATGGAGGAATGTTCTTTTAATTTAATTAAGATACCTCTCTGAAATCTAGGTAAGTGATTTAGGAAGGTAAGTGTTAACTTGCAATGGAATTTCATTATTTAGCCAAGAGGAAAAAAACCCATGCTTTTTTAAAGATAGGGTTTTTTTCAAACATAGACATCAGGTTTGTAATTTGGTGACTTCTGGAAAGCCATAAATCCACATTCATGGTAAGTTGTTAATTAGGGACTTATTCTTAGTAGGTGATTAACAAACTTAGTTGAGTCATCACCCACAAGCTAGTCAGTGGGTACATATCATCAGATCCTCATTCGTACACAAACTCCCTCATTTTCAGCCCCAGCTTGTCAGCTGCCACTGGCCCTGGAGGCATGGACTGAACAGAGCTGTCAGCCCTCAAGATGCAATTGAAACACTTGTGATATTTGGTGTTTTACTTAACGCCTCGGTTCCTGCATTGTTGTTGTTATGCAAGAATCTCCATACTCCCTACGAAAATAAATTATCTTTTTCTTTTTTCCCCCCTAAACGAGTAGGTCAAGCTTGAATTATGAACCTTATAGAATGGAGAGTGAAAAAAAAGATAAAGCCACTGTGATTTCTTTTTAATCTTACTTTAGTTGAGGAAGGGAACAAGTGGGTTTTTAAATGCTTAATGTTGGTAGTACTGAAAAAATTACTGCTTTTTTTTTTTTTGTTCTTGACATGTTTATCTCCATTAGTAGTGGTAGACATTGTAGTAGGTTAACTGCTAAAATGGCTTCTTTTAGATAATACTTCTGTTAATGATAAATACCTGTTTTCTCAATGCCAGTCAAGACTCATCCCAGGTAAACCACTTGGAAGGAGCATTTTGCTATAGCCATGTGGAGGATGTGACCTATCTTCTTCAGACAGTTTCCTCTTTGTTTAAAAGCCCTTCTGAATTGTATTTGGAAATGCTTCGGTGGCATTACGCTGTGTCAGTGCCCTGTCCATTCCGTCCATCTGGGGGGGGGGATTAGCTCTGTTATAAAGTTCATCGCTGTCATTGTAGCCTGGCATTTCAGGATTTCCCATATGCAACTGGTATGCCAGACCCTGGTGTACGTTACAGTGATTTTTCTCCCGTTGTAATGAAAAAAGATACATTGCCTCTTCTGAGGCTACCTGGCTCTTGACGGAGTACTTTTTTTAAACTTCTGTCACTATGATAGGACCTGAAATAAAAGTTTCAATGCACGCTTTTTGTTTAGAAGGGCTGCTATCACTATGGTCAGTTGTTTCTCCAGCTAAAGGGACCTCAAGAAATTGTTGACAGCCTTTATGTTATGTGAGCTCACAAGACAGTAGCCCTCTAGTTCTTAAACTTTGATGTAATACAAAATTCTCAAAAGCATATTTACACATGAAATATTATCTGTGAGATACTTCTACTAAACTTAATCCTTATAAGCTATTCAGCCATTGCGTTTTTATAATGTGTAGGTCTAGGGTGGTTGCCATTATCTTGAAATGTAACACAAGCCAGTTCTTCCACTGTACTATTTGTATTTCCATTCTGGTGTGTCTGAATGTCTGCATCATTGTACTACGCGAGTGCATTTTTCATACTTAAAAATAGACTCGATAACCATCTTCCTTCTCTTCCTTTCATTTTACAACTGCAGCAGCAGCTACATTTCCTGTCTCAATAGCACTTACGAAGCAATTAGGCAAATTTGGGACAGATCTTGCCACTGAATGCTAGACAGATTTCTTTTTATCCTTGCTAGGACTTTTGCTTGTGAAAGCTAACAGATTATACCCTAATGGCCTGGTTCTTTTCCTTCCCCTGCAAGAAGCACTCTTCTTGTTTTACACATAGGCCATTTGATGTGGTGCCACAAAATGAAATTAATGGAACTTCTAATTGGTCATTTGTAATTAATTAGTATCAAAAATTATTCATCTTTGTCTCTGTACCTTCTGTTGTCTTCAGTGACTACTCATGGTTATACTGTTGAAGGAAGTTATTAGCATGCAAATTTAGGAAGACTTATAAAAAGTAAAATAAAAAGACCTAAAAAATCCAATGGTAAAAATTTTCAGGATTTCTGTGAAATCTCACTGTGTCAAATAAATTGGAGGAGAAAATAACTATTTTTCTATCAGGTAAGATCAACGAATCTTACCTAGCTAGCACCGTGATTAAGTGGATATTAAAAGCTAAATATTCTCTAAATTTCCTTATAAAAGATTAATATAAGATAAAAGGACACACCAATCACACCAACCCGATGTTGTATTTATGCCCTGTTGTAAAAAACCAAAACCAGATAAATCAGAATATATACCCCAAAATAGAACATTACTTAGACCATTCCAATAAATCTCACTTCCTCCACAAAAGCAATGCATATCAATAAGTTTGTCCAACATGCCTCAATGTTTCCTGTTACTACTCTTCCCCTCTGCTCACACACAGACACACATCTCCTTTAAAACTGTTGGGAGTCATAAGCGTATTATATACAGATTTACTGCCCTCCTTTTGAAGTATTTCAGACCTGTATCTATCACCTTCTCACAAAGGCCCCCTAAACCATCGGTGTGTTGGCTGTGCAACAGTTTGGGGGAAGCTACGTATCCTCTAGTCAAAGCTGTCCCATTTTGTAGTATTGAGGAGAGCTTTCTTGATCAGTTCCAGAGGAAAGACATGCACTTTTGAAAGGAGCAATAGAAATGACAAGGAAGGACTCATAGTGTACAATTGTGCATTTTGAAACTCATAACAAAATATTCTGCTACAGACTTGAGGCTTGAGCCATCTATAGCTGTAGACCATCAGTGTGATGCGTATGCAAAAGGTAATTCAGTTTTGTCATGGCACGGGGTTCTTGATAGGAACAAGAAACAATTAGGACCATAGTGCAAGACATTGGTAACACCTCATTAAATTATTGGAATATTCTGCAAAAATCTGGCCAAAAAGTTCACAGAATTTAAACTGGACAGCCCAAAAGAGCTGAATAAGAGAATGGAAGATGTATCTTGGGGGAAGAGATTAAAAATGTCATAACTTGTTTACTGAAATGATGATGAGTACACGAATATTTTCCAACTAGCTTTGAGGCCAGGAGGAATAATAATTCTTTCTGTTGAAAGAGCAAATGCATGTACGTTGGTCATAAAGTATTGAGATTAGAAGGTTTTAAAAAGGTTTCTAAACATCCAAAGAATGATGCTCTGGGACAGCCCACATCAAAGGAGGTGGTGGGGCAGAGAGATAGGGAATATTTAATGGCTGCATGTAGACTGTTACTGTGTTTATATAGGGAAAGTGTGAGAAACAGTAGAGAGTTTGTGGTGAAACAGCTAGGCTTAGGATGAGTCGCTGAATATCCAACTGGTTGGTAAGCCCAGGAGGGGTTAAGAGGTTTTGAGCTCTGTTAGTTGTGGTGATTTGGGCAATTATTATATGAATATCACATACATAATCATATTACTTAAGGTTTTCTGCTCGGTGCCAGCAAGGACCAGGATGGATTTTTTTTGGTTTTTTTTTTTTTTTGCCTTGTTCATTTAGTAGTTTATTGCCTTACTTTCAAGAATTGGAAACTGGCTACAGAAAGAGACAGAGTAGGGCAAGGTATGATGGTATTCCCGTTAGTAGTCCAACCTTTAACGGTTGGACTTGATGATCTTAAAGGTCTTTTCCAACCTAAATGATTCTATGATTCTAGTAGGCAGTTCTTTCACTTGGTGTCTCCTGCTCATGAGTGCAGGTGACTGCCTTGGTTGGGATCAGGATCACAAGTCTGCCACCTCCTCTACTCCTCTACCATGTGAGGCATAGCCCACTTCTTCGGGTTGTTGTGGTATGGGATAAAAGGCTGCTCTCCACAAGCACAAAGGAGCAGAGGGACAACGGCAGGTGGAGGAACCCCAGAAGTTTGTCAGGGAAACAGACTGCCCTGACCCAGCTACTCGCAGGTCTGCTGCAAGAGGTTGATGGGTCCTGTTGTCCAAGCATAAGAGCCATCAAGATCCATGAGTGGGAGGAGAGGTTCTTGGAGGATCACCCTTGAAAAGAGGGAGGCTACTGCCGAAAAGGTGTGGGAATCATTATGGGATGCAGGGGAAGGGTGTCTTGGGATTATGTGAGACTTATTATGCGATGTTTAGAGGAGGAACCACAAGCAGGGAAAAAGAGAAAAGGGATACAGGCAAATTGGGGAGGAATAAGCATGGGAAAATTGTGGGGAAAGGGGTTAAAAGAGGCTGGTTGTGTGTAAACAGGTTGCTGGTCAGCACATCTGTCCTGTGCCTGACCATTTGTCCTGTCTTCTCATTCAACTCCATTTCTAACTAGTTTCCTGGCTGAGGGCTCTCTACTTTATGCACATCTGTGCGTAAGGAGGTCTGAGTGCCAGCAGCTGGAGTGGGGACAATGACTGACAGGGCCTGTGTGTCTGCAGTGCCAGAAACTGGAGCAAGTGCGGGAATGTATGCAGTGTATGATCACTAGCAAATATCAAGCTAACTAGCGGAGCATAGGAGTCCTAGCAGCCAGGTATTGAAGCAGCCAGAAGTCTGGGCCAGATAGCAAAGAGACCAGAGGGTCACCTGAGAGCTGGCTGCTGGAGGGACCAGGAACCCAAAACCAGCTACGAAAGAGACCATAGGGCCTGTGGGACAGTTGAGAGACCCCCTTTGCCTGTGTGTGTGTGTGTGTGTGTGTACACCTGAGGCACCAGGAGAGTTACGGGGTAGGCTGAGGGTCTAAGGCCAGTGGCTGGAGAGACCTGTAGCGTGCATCCCTGTGCCTGAGCACCAGCAACTGGGGGCTGTTTGTCTCGGGGGCTTTATGTCCAGGTGCCAGCAGCTGGGGAGACCTGGGTGTCCAAGTACAGCTGCTGGACAGACTGACTGTCTAAGCCCAGCTACTGGAGGGGTCCACATTTTGTATATGTATATATATTTTCCACTAAAGCACTTTCCACTTCACCAGCCAGAAAGGGAAACAGAAGGAGGCCATTGGTGCTGTCTGTGTTTTTGTGAGTGCTGTGGTTTCAGTCCGTGTTGATCTGTGTGGCTGGCCATATGTGCACGTGCATATGCATGTGTATCTGCGTATGTGTGTATTCGCTATGGGGAATACCCGCTCAGCCTTGCTACGGGCTAGACCTGGGGGCACGGAGCTGTGGCAGCCTCGCCTCTCTTGGGCCTCTGGATTCAGCAGCTCTAACAAAGGTCATTAAGAGTTTCACAGAATAAATCCCCTGTTTCTATATAGGTCAAGGGCATTGGCAGTGTTTCTCATCTTTCTATACTCTCGTTTTGTGGCACATCATCGCTGTCTCGACGGGGGTTTCACTACAAGTTTTCAGTTTAATAAAGTGTGTAGGGAATATTTTGTGGGTTTGGGTTACCGGAGCACATGTTCTCTAGATTCTTCTTACTACGTGGTATCCTGCAATTGCTGAAATGGGATTTAATGATCAAGGTCTAGTTTTATATTGCAGTAGGCAGGTTATACTGACTATTTGCCACCAACTGAAAATGGTTGCTTTTTAAGTCAGTAGTTGTCTCACTTGGAGCTTCTGGGTTGATCTGGTGCATAACCTCGGGAGAGAAGCACAAAAGAAATGGTTGACCTCTCCTCCTTTTGGTACTCATAACAACAGAGTGTTCTCAGCATCAGCTGCTGTATTGATATATGTCAGCAGTAGATGATGAACTCCACTCCCACTGGAGTACAGAGAACACCCCTGTTCATACACAACAGCCTGCCCTTTTTCCTGCAGAAAGCCGTTGTCGATACTCATTCAGCCTTGTGAAGTATTATATGTTCAGATCTTTTTTTGCCTGTGCAAGACATAACAAGTTGGGGTTTAGCCTTGTTTTAATTTGGTGGGTTTCATTGTTCCTAAATGTGTAAAGGCTTTTCATTTCTTCTTACTGGATTTCATCCTAATTTTTCTAGAGTGTTTCTCTCATTTACCATTGTTCTGAATTGTACAGCTGCATCTTGGATCCTCTCGGAACTGTTATGTGCAAGTGTAATAGCTTAGATGTTATTTCACCATTCGGTCCCTTAAGTTAGCAGAATGGGAACAGACTATATGAAACTGGAGTAGACCATATGACATCCTATGAAATTTTTGTAGCTAACTTTCTTCTGTAGTTTTCTAGCTAGCTATATATAAACTGAATAGTAGTTTAGCTTGCTTAGGATAGTTGTTAGCCTGCTTAGAAAATATCATATGATAGCATCAAAAGCCTCATGAAAAAAAAGATGTGTGGCTTTCCTTGTTTCTCCTTCAGGTACAAAGTTTGTTCTTTGTCAAAAAAGATGATCTGACTGGTTTAGCATGATGATATGCCCTTTATATTTATGAAGGAGTCAGCGGTGAAAAAGACACTTGAAAACAGAGCCAGTTAAGCAGTAAAATTTTGTACTTCAACATCTGTCCAAACTTTAAAAAATAAAAATTACCTTTATACATGTTTTTATAAGATACCTTAATGCATCTCAAAGCATTAATGTTAATATCACATATTTAGAAGTATAGTATATAAAATACAAACCAAGCCAAACCAAAGAATTGTAGAAGAAAATGTTCAAAGGTTTTCAAAATGAAATGAGGAAATTAAAGGTAATACACTTTTTCTGTGAAGTAGAGTTGAAAGGAATCATTTCACGGGTATTCTTTAATTTTGAGAGAAGTTTGTCTTCTGCCAAGAAAAAAATAAAAATTTTTCAAAAGGTCTCCTGTGGAATTTGCAGATATGGTGAAACTTGAAGGTAAGGAAGGATTTGGCAGGTCTTTTCCTGCTCTGTAGGAGAATAATGTTAAAATACACTTCTACATTAGAGGATTCAGGGGTTAAATTACAATATAGCTTTCATATTATGTTGATTACAAGAATTATTTCACTCCAATATTTTCTGAACACCTCTGTATTAAGACATGATGGAGCAAATCCACAACTTGTTTTTAAGGCATCGAGCATTGTCTTTTTTTATTATTCATTCAGATTTTAAAAAACCCCAAAACACCACCACCCTACAGACATCTTCTCAAATAACAACAGCGATGTCTGAATTAAAATTTTCTACTCAGACTCTCGGCTGTGTTAAACAGTTTTTTTCGGTATGCAGAAGCAGAGCCTCTTTGTGTGTTCTCGGCATCCTGTGTTCTTGGCGGTGCAGCTTTCAATATTTTCACGTTGCTCAAAATCTGTGTGACTTTATTAGCACAGTGCTGAGCCTGAGCTAATATACCCTGCTGGGGGACTTAGCTGTGGCACAGAGCTCTGGCAGAATCTCTCCTGGTATTGTAGGAATTACTTGTTAAACTCTATACATGTTGTTGACATAGCAGCAGTGTTCTGAAGCACTGACTAATGCTTCCACAGCTGTAGGTAGTATCAGGCACTTGGTTATTATTAGGAAAGTTGCCAACATACTAGCAACGTTTGCATGCACAGTTACTATAGCCAAAGGTACTCTTTGTTGTTAGGCACCACTGTTAGAAATATTCTTAAAATGTCTTAAATCTCCCATTATTGTAGCCCCAGATGACTCTGGAAGCTAATGGCATTGGCAAAAAGCTCCTTAGAAATTATAAGCAACACCCATATGCCAGCATTTGTTGCTAAGTGAAATAAATTGTCACTAGCACTTCCAAGTTGCTGGAACTGCTCGTAGCAGCTGTGGACCCCAAAGCAGGTGATTAACATCAGCTCGAAGCGTTGCCGGCTGCCTGACGGAGCTTGTAACACCCAGGAACTCCGAACTGCAGGACTCCTGACGGCTGCAAGCGTGGCTGACTTTCCTAGCAATGTATGCAACAGCCGCAAGCCCTGAAACACAGGATTCACGGCATCTCCTCTTTTGTCCCTCTTTGCTTGGCTCTGCTGAAGTCTAATTACCAGGCTAAAACCTGAGGAATTTTAGAATGCCCGTGTCATTGTTTTTGCTGGTAAATCAGCTGATAAGCTTTGTTACGTGAAAATATTAAATTTGGTTTTTGTAATTTACAGCTGTCCTTGCATTTTCAAGAAAGAAGGGGGCTGGATTCTCAGTGTGGCCATGCTCTCTATTTATTGCCAGGGGGTGGGGATGGGCTTTTATGGAACCACTTACAAAATTCTTATCCTGGGAGCAGTTCCATGCTATTTCCTATCTCAGTATAATTGAAAGCAGCCTGAGGATTAGAGATTTAGCTTCCAACTAAGAATTGCCAGAGTTGCAGCATTGTGCCAGCAGTTTCCACCCTCTGCTTGTTGTCTGTGTGGGGAGTTGCAGTGAGTACAGGAGGACTTAGTAATAAAACATAAACCTTTAAAAACCTCAATCTGTATGCATATAAAAAGTCAGTGCATAGGCCAGTTGTCCTACAGTGTTTAATATGTCCTGTTGCTATATAGGAGTTCTGAGGCATGCAAATAATGGTAACATCTCTAACATTACCAGTGGGATACACAGAATTACTGATTAATCCAGGATTGTAAAAGGCAAAAAAACTGTGTTTACCCGTGAACATCTACTTTTTTTGTTAGTAGAAGGAATATTCCGACTGTCTCCACGAAAATTGAGTTTACTGGTTCTTGGACTCCTAAGCAACTGTTCTCAGATCTTGAAATCATGACTTCCTCATTAAATACAAATATTGTCTGGTATGACAATGAACACAATGTATTGTTGAGGTAATTAAAATGGTGTTGTTTGTGAGTTCTTGTGAACTTTAGTCAGCCAGTAGTTTGTTTACTCTCTTTTCTAAGCAAGAACTATGTTGTATAAAATGAAATGTGTAAGAAACAGGTTCAGAACAAAGTACAAAAGACGGTTCCTCAAATAAAGTATGCTTAGCTGTGGATTTTGCTGTGGATTATTACGCAGGCCAAAAATTACAACTTCAAAAAGTAGCTAAACTAGGCAAATTCATGGACAGAAAAAAAAAAGTATGAGGAATATTAAATGCAAAGACATCAGAAAGATCCAAAGAAATCCGTGAGCCACAAATTTCTGGAGGTTGGGAGTTTCCTTTGGGAATGTCTCTAGCAGGAGCTGAGAGCAGATGTCTGGGCGCAGAGGTGGAGGACAGGGCAGTGCACCTCTCTGCTTTCACCTGGTGTGGCTATTCCCCTGATATGCTCTTAAGCTTGTTTGAATCAGAGCGTGGGGCACAGTGGACCCCAGCATAGGTGTTTGCCCACCTTTGCGAACAACCTGATTGAATAACTTTCAATGAATAAATTTGAAGGTTGTGTGGATTTTTCCCATTCATCTCCTCAGACTGTCAGCTCTCAAGCTTTGTGGAGTGAAGTGATAACAAATCTGTGGATGATTATCTTAGGTGAAATCTAAAGCTACTCTCTTATTTGCAGTTCTTAGCTGGATGGCAGTTTCTGAGTGCAGAAGCAATGAGATAACTGCATTTGTGGGATTTGTGAATTTGCATTTGTGAAATCATGCATTGGAATTATGTGACTCAAATAACACTGTTTTTGCAATGGCAGCCATCTAAATAACGAGACAGTAAGCTAGCTACCTGAGCCTGAAATGCTGCACAGCAACTGCATATGCAAAAATACAAAGGATTGAGGTTGAACACTCTTAGTTTGGATTTAGTGAAGATATTTTCCGTGTAACTGTGTATGAATAATAGGGCTAGGGGGCATCATTTGTATGGAATAATGTTTTTGCTCTACTATCAATTTGTTGGCAAATAGGAAAATAGAGGGATATACCGTATATATGATTCTTCTTTAGAGCTTTAACTCACAACTGCACCTTAGTGATTTTTAAAAGTCATCTTTATAACTGTTTTATTTCACTGGTTTTATTTTACTGTTTTAATTTATTTTTATCAAAAATATTTTGAGAACATGGTAAGCATGAAATTCAAGTATGCATGTAGGCATTTAAAAATATATTATTTAGTATTTAAACCACAGGGGTTGATACTGGGGCCAATACTGCTTAACATCTTCATTAATGACATGGATGATGGGGCAGGGCACACCCTCTGCAGATTTGCAGGTGTAACAAAAACAGGAGGATTGATTGATGCACCAGATGGTTGTGCTGCCATTCAGGGGCATGTGGAGGGGCTGGAGATCCTGGCCAGCAGGAATGTCCTGCAGCAGAGCAAAAGGAGAAATGCCAATCCTGCCCTTGGGGAGGAAGAAACCCCAGGCACCCTCCCGTACAGGGGGGGTGTTTGGCTGGAAAGCAGCTTTGCAGTAAAGGCCTCGGGGCACCTGGTGGACACCAGGTGGAACATGAGCCAGCAATGTGCCCTTGCGGCACAGGCGGCCAGCAGCACCCAGGTGCAGTAGGGAGAGCATTGCCACTGGGTCAGGGGAGGTGGGCGAGTCTTGTCCTCTGCTCAGCCCTGGCTAGAGCACATCTGGAGTGGTGTGCCCAGGTCTGGGCTCCCCAGAACAAGAGAGACATGGACATACTGGAGCAAGTCTAGCAAAGGGCCACTGTAATGATGAAAGGATTGAGGCATCTGTCATCTGAAGGGAGCCTAAGAGAGTTAGGGTCGTTTAACTTGGACAAGAGAAGGCTCAGGGGAGACCTTGATGTGTATAAATATGTGTATATATCTTACATTGTATAAAATCCATAGGATTTTTTCTTTTAATACTTCCATTTTACAAGAATGAAGATTATGTTTGGCATTACGAACAGTTTCATTTCCATGACTCAAAAATAGGCATAGCTTGCACACTCGCAACAGGCTGTAGTTACAGATCCTGGTCGCACTCAACAGCAGCAGCTTGTGTGTGCTGCTAGTGCTAGGTCTGGATGGAAGCCACGGGGGGCAGAGGTGCCATGGGGGCTGCCTGCATCACCTCTGTGCCAGGACACGGGGGCAGGCTGCCCTCTGGCATCTGCTCCTTCCCTGACTGCTCTTTGGCAGCTGAGGGGCTGGTGCTAGGGAGCGGGATCCCTGCAGGAGGGATGTGAGGGGCAGATCATCAGGAGCAAGCACCACTTTCTTCAGCCCCTTAAGTTGTTGGGGTGGTTGGTCTAGCCCTACCTTTCTACCCAACCCGACCTCCTCCAGGAACAGCTCCTGATTCTTGCCTCTTCCTTGCAGCTCAAGAGGAGGCAAGTTGAGGTTACGTCAGGGAGAGAAGGATGGCTGTTTGCTGTGCCTTTGTATTACGGGTCTCAAGAAAGAGGCAAATGTCACATGTTGCGTGAGAAAGGGGAGATGTAGGAAGACATATAGGGGTCCGTGTCTATTCCCAAGCTCACCCCCCCCTAAAATTGCAGTGGCCGCTTGCTCTTTGAAAACTGTTGTGAAACAGTGCTGTATGTTCCTGAAAGAAGTGCCCAGAAACCCAGAAATACCTGGAAGCTGTAATGTTCCTTTCAGAGTTGTTGCCCTCCCCTGCCACCTCCCGACCAGCTCCCTTCCAGCCACCACACTGAACTGAGTCCTGCAGGCTCAGAATTTGAATAATGCATGTTTTTACTGGCAGTGAGAGATAGAGGCTGTCAACATAGGAAAATTATGTATACTGATCTTTATGTGTAGCTTATGAGTTCTCAATAACATCAATAAGTAATAGTGTCATAATTTCTGAATGATTACATACTCTATGTGAATACAGAAAAAATCCTTTCCATCAGCAATGGGGCCACTCCATTTTCATTTGATCAATAACTTGAAAGCAGGCACCACTTTAACACAAAAGGACTTGAAACAACTACAATTCGAATGACATCCTGACACCATCAACATATTTTATAGCCAACGTAGGGAAGGGAAGTATAATACTTCCATATATTCTTCTTTTTTTCTGGGTTCACTAATTCAAAACATTTCCAGACCGTATGTTTTTGAGGCTTTACTCTGTTTTGCTTTTTTGGCTGTGGCTCCTATTGCCTCCAGGGAAACTTCATATCTATAGTGCACCATTTTGTGCAAAGAACAGTGAGAGAGCCTTCTACCCACCTGCCCCTCTTCCAACTTCAGCTGGCTGTCATAGGGGGATACTTGTGCCTGACTCTCCAAACCAAAAATGTATTGAGTTTGGCTCCAGTATCTGTCCAGTATCCTCTTTCCCTCAGTTTTGCCACGCTGCTTCTGCAAAGCCATGCAGTGTAGTATAGAAAGGGATGGGCTACAGTTGTAGCCCCTTGTCTTTAATTTAGTCATGTAAAATACATTTCCCGTTAGGTTTCAGCTGTGTTGCACTTGTCTTCTGGTAAAGCAGAACACGCAGAGAACTGGTAACAGAGAGTAAGTGCTTAGCCCCATGGCTGCTTGTGAGAGCTGAAGTGTCACGCAGCAGTTGGGATATAGCAGGGGCGTGTAACCTTGGCCCGATCCAACAGCAGGTGGTATCAACGGAAGTTCAGCAGCAGAATTCATTTGGACTTGTACCTATCGCAGGTCTACCGGCAGCCTTAGCTATGCGAGTGTACGTACAAAGGCTTAAAAGGAGCAGATGCAAGCATGCAGGCATAGTTTTGTTTGGCTGTTGCTTGAGATTTAAGGTAAATGACCTTGCTGGTCATAGGGGGGTTTTGTATGGGGATGACAGTTGTGCTTGATGATCTTAAAGGTCTTTTCCAACCTAAATGATTCTATGACATATAACTTGTTTAACAATGCTACATTCTCAATGTCACTACCAAAAATTACTAGATCAAGTGGCAAGTCTTATTCAACAAAGTAAACAATTGCCCTGTGAGCTGCTTTGGGCTGTTTATGTAGAAGTGGAAAAGTTATGCTATGATGAATGATGTGGGAAGAACAGGGTTAAGACTTTTTGTCGTGGTTTAACCCGGCTGGCAACTAAGCACCACGCAGCCGCTCGCTCACTCCCCCCCCCGCCCCCTCAGTGGGATGGGGGAGAGAATCGGGAAGGGGAAAAAGGTTAGAGCCGAGGGCTGAGATAAAGGCAGTTTAATGAGAGAAAATAATAATAATAGTAATAATGAGAATGATAACAAAATATACAGAATATAGAAAACGAATGATGCACAATGCAATTGCTCACCACCCGCCGACCGATGCCCAGCCCGTCCCGAGCAGCAAACAGTACCCGAGCGACCGACCGACCCACCAACCCCCCCGAGCATGACATTCTATGGTATGGAATAGCTCTTTGGACAGTTTGGGTCCTAGCTGTGCTGTACTCCCAGCTTGTTATGCACCTGGCCGAGCAGGAGAAGCTCAAAAAGTCCTTGAGCAGTCTGAGCACTGCTTGGCAACAACTAAAAACATCAGCGTGTTATCAACATTCTTCTAGTACTAAATCCAAAGCACAGCACTATGCTAGCTTCTGTGAAGAAAATTAACTCTATCCCAGCCGAAACCAGGACATTCCACCCCTTATTCTATACCATTTACGTCATGCTTAGGTCCTACCCTTACAATACATTCCAATTAATCACCACCATTTTCTCATCTTTTTGGTACATACACAGATATCATTCCCTTAGTCTATGGACCATCCCTCTGAAATGTCCATTGGGTTCATTTAGTCCACAGTTTTGGGCTCCATCTGTTGTAACAGTCTTTCAGGGCAGGAGAGATGGGGTCTGGTGTTGGGTTGTTGCTTGCTGAAGTCAGTTCTGGTTCCATCCGCTGTACTTCCTTAGTTTCTTCAAAATTCATTCTTCTTAATCTGGGTGATCCTTACTGTATACCATTGATAGAATATACAGCAATAGTAAAAATAAAGACACACTATATTACACAGCAATTAACATTATACAATTCAGTTCATTGGCTATTTTCACCCAAAATCAAATCCCTTTGAGGTACACATCGGACTTCCCCGTCCTTCCGCATCACCCACCAAGTAGAGCCAGGTCCTTGAGCAAAAGCAATCCCACGGATGGGTTTGCCTTTACCTGAGGCAGGAGAAACCCAGACTGTCTTCCCCAGCATATTTTTTACATGCACTACAGGGACTTTATCCCCTTCTACAGTACGTAAGAGGTTTGATTGGGCAGGGCCAGCTCGGTTGGCAGATCCTCTAGTGTTGTCTAACCAGGTGGCTTTTGCTAAATGTGTATCCCAATGTTTGAATGTTCCACCACCCATTGCTTTCAGTGTAGTCTTTAACAGTCCATTGTATCGTTCAATTTTCCCGGGGGGGGATAGACCCACTCAATGCCATGTTTTATGTTCATCCCAGAGGCTGTTGCATGAAGTGAGTTCCGTTGTCTGACTCAATTCTTTCTGGAGTGCCATGTCGCCACAGGACTTGTTTTTCGAGGCCTAGGATAGTGTTCCAGGCAGTGGCATGGGGCACGGGATATGTTTCCAACCATCCGGTGGTCGCTTCCACCATGGTGAGCACATAGCGCTTGCCATGGCGGGTTTGTGGGAGTGTGATATAATCAATCTGCCAAGCCTCTCCATATTTGTATTTCAGCCACCGTCCTCCATACCAGAGAGGCTTTAACCGCTTGGCTTGTTTGATCGCAGCACATGTTTCACATTCATGGATAACCTGTGCAATAGCGTCCATAGTTAAGTCCACTCCTCGATCACGAGCCCATCTGTATGTTGCATCTCTTCCTTGATGGCCTGAAGTGTCATGGGCCCACCGAGCTAGAAACAATTCACCCTTATGTTGCCAGTCCAGATCCACCTGAGCCACTTCAATCTTAGCAGCCTGATCTGCCTGCTGGTTGTTTTGATGTTCTTCAGAGGCCCGACTCTTGGGTACATGAGCATCTACATGACGTACCTTTACAACCAGGTTCTCTACCCGGGCAGCAATATCTTGCCACAATGCGGCTGCCCAGATGGGTTTGCCCCTGCGCTGCCAGTTGTTCTGTTTCCATTGCTGCAACCACCCCCACAGGGCATTTGCCACCATCCATGAGTCAGTATAGAGATAAAGCACTGGCCATTTTTCTCTTTCAGCAATATCTAAAGCCAGCTGGATGGCTTTCACCTCTGCAAACTGACTTGATTCACCTTCTCCTTCAGCAGTCTCTGCAACTTGTCTTGTAGGACTCCATACAGCAGCCTTCCACCTCCGATGCTTTCCCACAAGACAACAGGACCCATCAGTGAACAGGGCATATTGCTTCTCATTTTATGGCAGTTTATTATATAATGGGGCTTCTTCAGCACGCACCACCTCTTCCTCTGGCGATATTCCAAAATCTTTGCCTTCTGGCCAGTCCATGATCACTTCCAAGATTCCTGGGCGACTGAGGTTTCCTATTCGAGCCCGTTGTGTAATCAGTGCGACCCACTTACTCCACGTAGCATCAGTTGCATGATGTGTAGAGGGGACCTTCCCTTTGAACATCCAGCCCAGCACCGGCAGTCGGGGTGCCAGGAGGAGCTGTGCTTCAGTACCAATCACTTCTGAAGCAGCTCGAACCCCTTCATATGCTGCCAATATCTCTTTTTCAGTTGGAGTATAGTTGGCTTCAGATCCTCTGTATCCCCGACTCCAAAAGCCTAGGGGTCGGCCTCGAGTCTCCCCTGGTGCTTTCTGCCAAAGGCTCCAGGTGGGGCCATTCTCCCCGGCTGCGGTGTAGAGCACATTCTTTACATCTTGCCCTGCCCGGACTGGTCCAAGGGCTACTGCATGCACTATCTCCCGTTTAATTTGTTCAAAGGCTTGTCGTTGTTCAGGGCCCCATTTGAAATCATCCTTCTTCCGGGTCACTTGGTAGAGAGGGCTTACAATCTGGCTATAATTTGGAATATGCATTCTCCAAAAACCCACAATGCCCAAGAAAGCTTGTGTTTCCTTTTTGCTAGTTGGTGGAGACATGGCTGTTATTTTGTTGATCACATCCATTGGAATCTGACGACGTCCATCTTGCCATTTGATTCCTAAAAACTGGATCTCCTGTGCAGGTCCTTTGACTTTACTTTGTTTTATAGCGAAACCGGCTTTCAGAAGGATTTGGACTATTTTCTTCCCTTTCTCAAAAACTTCTTCTGCTGTATTGCCCCACACAATGATGTCATCAATATATTGCAGATGTTCTGGAGCATTACCCTGTTCCAGTGCTGCCTGGATCAGTCCATGGCAAATGGTAGGGCTGTGTTTCCACCCCTGGGGCAGTCGATTCCAGGTGTACTGGATGCCCCTCCAAGTGAAAGCAAACTGTGGCCTGCACTCTGCTGCCAAAGAGATTGAAAAGAAAGCATTTGCAATATCAATTGTGGCATACCACTTGGCTGCCTTTGACTCCAGTTCGTATTGAAGTTCTAGCATGTCTGGCACGGCAGCGCTCAGCGGTGGCGTAACTTCATTCAGGCCACGATAGTCTACTGTCAGTCTCCACTCTCCATCAGACTTTCTCACTGGCCATATGGGACTATTAAAGGGTGATCGAGTCTTGCTGATCACTCCTTGGCTCTCCAGTGACGAATCAGCTTATGGGTGGGAATCAGGGAGTCTCGATTGGTGCGATATTGCCGCCTGTGCACTGTTGTGGTGGCAATCGGCACTTGTTGTTCTTCAACCCCCAGCAACCCCACAACCGAAGGGTCCTTTGAGAGACCAGGCAAGGTAGACAGCTGCTTAATTTCTTCTGCCTCCAATGCAGCTATACCAAAAGCCCACCGGTACCCTTTTGGGTCCTTGAAATACCCTCTCCTGAGGTAGTCTATGCCCAGGATGCACGGAGCATCTGGCCCAGTCACAATGGGGTGCTTTTGCCACTCATTCCCAGTTAGGCTCACTTCGGCCTCCAATACAGTCAGCTCTTGAGATCCCTCTGTCACTCCAGAAATACAAATGGATTCTGCCCCTATATGGCTTGATGGCATTAGAGTACACTGTGCACCGGTGTCTACTAAAGCTCTATACTTCTGTGGGTCTGACATGCCAGGCCATCGAATCCACACAGTCCAGTAAACCCTGTTGTCCCTTTCCTCCACCTGGCTGGAGGCAGGGCCCCTCTAATCCTGGTCACTGTTGCTCATGGTTTGTGTATATGAGTCAGAAGTTCCTTCATCACAATCAGAATTAAGATCAGCCCTTCTATTTTGTCTGAAAAAACTACCGTCGTCCCAGTCTCTGGAAATTGGAGCAACAAGTTTCCTGGAAGAGCCCCCTTTTGTGTTTGTTTTTCTTTGCAACTCACGTACCCGTGACTCCAGGACCGAGGTAGGTTTTCCGTCCCATTTCCTCATGTCCTCTCCATGGTCACGCAGGTAAAACCATAGAGTGCCCCGTGGTGTGTACCCTCGATATTCTTTTTCTTGAGCAGAAGGGCGCTTACTTCTAATGGCTGAGATACTGGTCTGTACAGGAGGGGAGTAGGGCATACGCTTTTCGAGTCGTTCAAAATTTGGGACAGTTTCTCCACAGCCGAAACAAGGGGGGAAGAGATACTTTCTTCGTATTCCCGGAGCTGGCCAGCCACTTCATCCACTGTTGGTCCCCATCCAGTTTCCCAGCTCATCATTGCCCATGTGTTTGCAAATGATGTTGGTGCGCTACGTAACAACTTCTGCCACATGGGTCGTGTGCACTGGACACTATCTGGATCTTTGGGCAGCTGGTCATTGTCCAGGTCACTATAAATCACCTCCAGGACAGCCAATTCCCTCAGGTACTGGATGCCTTTCTCCACAGTGGTCCATTTACCTGGGCGACATACGACATCTTCCTTGAAGGGATATCTTTCCTTCATGGCTGACAGTAGACGCCTCCAGAGGCTGAGGATTTGTGTCCCTTTTCCAATTGCTTTGTCAATGCCCCCTTCCCTAGAAAGGGATCCTAGTTGCTTGGCTTCCTTACCTTCCAGTTCCAGGCTGTTGGCCCCATTATCCCAGCATCGGAGTAGCCAGGTGACAATGAGCTCACCTGGACGACGGCTGAAATCTTTTCGGATATCTCGCAGCTCACTCAAGGATAGGGATCTGGTGGTTTCTGTCTCGTTTATGAGCTCTTCCTCCTCCCCTTGTGATGGCCCCGCTTTTTCATCCTTCCTTTCTAAACGAGTTGACTTTCGCTTCCAGGATTTCTTCTTTTGTATAGGGGCGACTGATACTGGCACGGGTTGGTTCGTTGGAGTAGCCGCAGTGCATATCACTGGGGTTGGAGTAGCTGCAGTGGCTGTGGCCGGGGTTGGAGTAGCTGCAGTGGCTGTGGCCTTATCATCAGATCCAGAGACTTTCTGTTCCCTTTGGATGTGTTGAATCATGTTGAACAGGGTTCGATAAGCATGGGCCAGGCCCCAGCACATTGCAGTGATTTGTGTTTGCTTAGAATTGCCAGGGTGACAGCATACCTTTTCCAAATACTCTACTAGTTTTTCAGGATTCTGCACTTGTTCAGGAGTGAATTTCCAAAACATTGGAGGTGCCCATCGTTCTAGGCATTTACCCATACTACCCCAAATACCCTTCCACTCATAACTATCCAGCCCTGGGGCAGACATCTGGATGGTATTATTAAGTTGCTTACAAACTTTGGACAAAACTGAAACAATATTCCAAATAGATATCAATAGATATACCTTAACTATCCAAGGATGCTCAAGATACTGAAAAGTTATTGTAGTGAAGGAGGAAACATCATCAAAGAAGGCAGAAAAAGTGCCATTCTGTATTTCCTCCAGAACAAACTTTTCAGAGTCCCATGTATAATTGCTAATATTCCCCGCAAGGTGGTACCCAAAGTGCAGTACAGACTTCGACATGAAACCCAAATACCAGATAAAGCTCAAGGTCATTGTTTTAATAACAAGTTTCCCAAGCAAAACATGTCTGGTCACCACAGAGCATAACAAACTGCAAAAACCAACACCAACTTTTAACAAGTACAGCAAAGGAGGGAGCATGGTGCAGATCGGATAACTAAGATCAAGAACAAATGAATCAAATTGCAACCCACAACTATTTAACAGATATAAATTCCTTAATATACTCTGGTTACTCTGTCGTTATCTCAAGCCCTTCGAGCCCCACGTTGGGCGCCAAATAGGACTGTCGTGGTTTAACCCGGCTGGCAACTCAGCACCACGCAGCCGCTCGCTCACTCCCCCCCCCGCCCCCTCAGTGGGATGGGGGAGAGAATCGGGAAGGGGAAAAAGGTTAGAGCCGAGGGCTGAGATAAAGGCAGTTTAATGAGAGAAAATAATAATAATAGTAATAATGAGAATGATAACAAAATATACAGAATATAGAAAACGAATGATGCACAATGCAATTGCTCACCACCCGCCGACCGATGCCCAGCCCGTCCCGAGCAGCAAACAGTACCCGAGCGACCGACCGACCCACCAACCCCCCCCGAGCATGACGTTCTATGGTATGGAATAGCTCTTTGGACAGTTTGGGTCCTAGCTGTGCTGTACTCCCAGCTTGTTATGCACCTGGCCGAGCAGGAGAAGCTCAAAAAGTCCTTGAGCAGTCTGAGCACTGCTTGGCAACAACTAAAAACATCAGTGTGTTATCAACATTCTTCTAGTACTAAATCCAAAGCACAGCACTATGCTAGCTTCTGTGAAGAAAATTAACTCTATCCCAGCCGAAACCAGGACACTTTTTGAGACACCTGACCTGAATCTTCAAATATTTTTAAGATTGAGAGAAATTACAGTGAAAATTCAGTTACCTTTAAACTTTAACACTAAGATTTTTTTCCAGACAGTGAAGATATAGATCCACTTGAACATTTTGTGACATCTGTATTTATCTTTTAATATGATTTTTGAAGAATTAGGGCACCAGCAGTTCTACTAACCATTTAGTTTAAACTTCTGAAGAGACCAAATACTTAAATATCCTCAGGGGTTAAGAGACTGAAGTGTCTTCTAGGTGCCTCACTACTTCTTCATATGCTTAAGTATCTGTATAGATCAGAAAAATTGTATGGGATTAATTTGACCAAGTGCAGTGTAGGTGGCTGCATCTGATACAGTAACTGTAATCTCCCATTAGTGCCTAGAGTAGTGAGAAGCAGATGCTTCTAGGGAGTGATTCATCTCACCTCAAGGTTTATCCCAGGCAAGTCAATACAAGCTATGATGTACTGCTATAAATCACATCAAATTTGAAGCTTTACACTGCTGTAAACATACTGGGAGGTAAAATTCATGTAGATTTAAGGAAAGTCTTAGAAAGCATATGCTATCCCCTACTTACTCTTCTCTGAGGTCCAAGTGACTCAAGTTTTTCAGTGTCTGTAGACCTCTGAAGTTCCTTAGTTGAGTGTGTGTACACATAATTGTGCAGCTGATTAGATGCTTGTGTTTGCATGTATCAGCCCGAGTACTCACAAAGTGAAGCTTTCAGCAGATTATAAATAAAGCCAAGATTTTTCCTGTTGACTGCATCTGTCCACTGTGTCTGTCCATGTTTTGGTTTGGTCCGTTCATCTTTTTTTTTTTTCTTTTTCCCCCCCCCCCCCCCCTCTCCTCCTACAGTGTGTCTTTCTTTTTCCCTGCTCTGAACAGTACCTCTTCTGTTCTCTCTTGTCATTTGTCCATCTATCTCATGGTCTCTTATCCAGTTCTTGTGCTGTTGCTTATTTCCTGCCAGGGTTTCCTCCCTACCTTTTATCTTCAGAGCCTTGTTTTGGAATGGGTCAAGAGGTTGTATTCAAGCTGGCTGCCTTCTGATTGCTCCTTATCTATAGTCTGGGAGGTGCTTTTATGCTCAGAGTGATCTGAATCTCTCTACAAGGGGAAAATCAAGAGTCCAGGAAGCCAGAGAATAAATAAACTTACTATGGTAGAAACGAAAGCTGGCAATTCCAGTAACAGGGATAGTAAGATGAATGAATCTGATAAACAAATTAAGAAAAGAAAAAAAAAAAAAAGAAAGAATGCCCTATTAATTTTTAGGACTTTCCATGAACTTGCTGCAAAGATACCATGCGCACATTAGGAAAAGTACCTTCATTTTTACTACTGCTCTGTCAAACAGACACATGGTCTTACTGTCACTTGTGGTTTACCTTCTCTTTTCTTACTGGATAAGTGATCAAATACACCAGGGGTCTTAATTCTCAAAGGCATAGTTCTCTTTAGTAGGTAAGTTTAAAGGGGGGGGAAAAATGCTGTTTATTTAACAAACGTAACTGTTCAACTTCAGAGAACTTCTGAATAACCTGCTTGTAAAAAAGACAGTGAATATAATTAATCTTATGTTGGTTTTCACCCAGATATACAGTACATTAATACAGATTGTTAGTGCATTTCTTGGTATGTATTCTTGATAAAGCTGACATTATTTTAACTGCAGGTGGTACTTTAAAATTCATAGTGAAAGTATGTTGGCATGGAGTAAAGTATAATTCCTCAAGAAAAGCCATCCAGATCACCAGTTTAAATTCTGAAATCTTTGCCTGAATATTAATGGCTTATATTTTCTGATCTGGAGGCGCACTGGTCACCTTTGTCAGAGATGCTTTCCATTTGCCCTGCTGTTTGTCCCATCAAGTGCTTGTCCCATCTAGTAAAAATAGCAGATGTGTTCACGCTTGGCAGGAATACATCCAAGAGCAGTGTTTAGAAAAGACCAGAAGAACTCAGCAGTACCTAAAATAACAAAAGCCAAAGTCGGTAAACTGTTAAGACCAAGTTGACAAAACCATAAGGTATATGGTTAAAAAAAAAAAAAAAAAAAGCAAGCCAAAAAAAGAGCACAAACATGACAACAAATTTGGTCAGAAATGTTGTATAAAAATAAATGGCAATTCAGAAAACATTGGATCACAAGTGAGAGGGTTGAGAAGAGGCAAGTGACTTTAAAAATTACAACTTAATCACTGCACATTTAGTAATCACTGCATACAGTGAGTAATAAATAATGAATTACATGAGATTGAATTAGGAAAGATATTTAAACCAGCCTTCCAAAACTAATAAGCACTACCAAGCTCTAATGCATGTACTGAGTTTTCATATAGGAGTTCCTTCTCTCAAATCAATATGTGTCTTGAAATATTTTAAATTAAACTATATTCTTAAGCACTTTCCTGGCTCCGTGACAAAGATCAAGCACAAAGATATTCAATGCATGTGAAAAATTAAGGCTACATTGGGTTTAGTACTACATATGGATGTGGAGTGATTTAGTTCAGTTTTTATCTCACCTGGATGGATATAAGTTACGGAAAATAGTGTAAAAAGAACAGATTGATAAGGACTATTTTCAGGAATAGATGGGCTTGCAGTGAACAGTTTTATAGAGTAAAGGACAAAAAAAAAGATAACAAGGTCTAGAGAAAACATTCAGCTTTCAGCCTGCAGGAACTAGAATGATGGAAGCATTCTAGGGAAAAATAGTTGAGAGATCTAATTCAAGTGTACATAATCTTAAGTGGTGTAGATGGTGTTAATGCTTTCTACCCAGCTTGCATTCTAAGACCAGGGGCAAGTACTGTACTTAAAACCAAATGCAGACATAAAGAAACACTTATTAAATTAATAGCAACTGCTGAAGTGACCTGCAAGGCATAGGTATTGAGAAAACCACATTGAAGGTTACTCGGGCAACATTTAACCAATGTCCTAGAGGCACCGGCACCAGCTCATGCTTTCCACCACTTCCTCAGTGACATTTCAGGTGGGATTTTTGTTTTATAACTGCACTCATACCAAGATTGCCATTTTTTATTTTGTAAAAATAGATGATAATGCCTCATAAGATTTTTTTTTTATAGCCACTCATAGTTATAGACTACAAATCAAAGAATACAGATTTAAGTTGACAAATAGTTTTGTGAGTTAGCTTGTCTGAATATATCTGCATGAACGTTTCCTAGTTGCATATGTTACTAAAAGGCTTTGTACATGTAGCTTTCTATCTAGACCATCTTGTTAAAGTCTGTATTGACTGCAGGTAAAGAAAACCATAAAGTATGTGTGATCTTCATTATTTCTTAGAGGAGGATCAATGACATATTTGACGTTTTAATGCCAAATATATTATAATCATAATTGTGATTGGCATTTCTGCTGAAGGTTTCTAGTGGCAATGTAACCCAAGTTGCTCTTGCTGCTGGGCAAGTAGTACTTAATTTGCTGGCAACATCTGTTGGCAAAGGAAGTTCACTGATTTTTTTTTATCAATTTTTTTTTTCCTCACCTCCCCACCAGCAAGCCCTTGATTTCTGTAGCATAACCCCGCTTTATCTGTTATTAGAGAAGGTGCAGTACCAAGCACATTATGTAGGACTACTCTTTAAATACTTCTGATGGGATGTGACTGCAGCATGCAGTGCTGAGGTATCAGAAAAGTTACAGAGCTGAAAGAAAAGGCAAGTTAGCCCAGGCAGAATGCAGAATTAGTGCTAGGGTGTTGCTCCAGGACCTGATAAGGCATCTCTGAGCTGTGCTGCTCCATGTAGAGTAAACAGCTTCTTTGTGTGTCACTACATGACCACACTAGTGAGGATGTCATCTGCTTTGGCTTGAAAAATCTGGGATTCTTGCTTAGGTTTGAAAGCAGGGAATGAAGAAATAAACAAAGCACTAATTCATGACTTAAGGCAGTGCAAAAAGTATTTTTTAAGGATTTTGGTAAATTGTGGTTCACATGGTGTGCTTTTATTCCTTCAGATGCTGTATTTCCAGTAAAAGAAATAAAAAATGGAAAGGACAGATTTGGGACTGTATTAGGGTGTCCACTCCACAGAAGAACTGGGGAATTCTTGTCTTATATCTCACCAGTGGTCCTTCTCCCCATTTCCAACAAGAGTGCAGGCTTGATTTGCTCACAGGAACAAGACACCCTATATTGCACAATTAAGGTATCTTTGTGTTGGGGAAGTTTTCCCCTCCTTTTCAGCATTTAGAGGGGGAGAAATAATAAAACATAAAATAAAATCTTATTTCAAATCCAAATATAGACAGAACAGCTGTAGTTTTAACATGTGTTAGCTGGAAGAAGTCTGACAAACAAACAATACTAATAGAATGATAATAGTTTTGGGCAGCTGGCCAGGAACATGCTGTTGTGAATGGGTCTGGAAAAATTTTTACTCTTTTTTTTTTTTTTTTTTTTTTTTTTTTTATGGATTATGGAAATATAACCTGTTTTATCAAAGGTGAAATATTTTACAAAGTTGTTGGTTTTCACTATATTTTGAGGATAATCTGTTATAGACAAGGGACAAGCAAACCGGGTAGCGAGAGTATGAGGGTAGGAGGCTCTGCTTGATGTGGGATAAATAATAATGCTGTGACTGAAGCAGAGCAGGGATTTGAAGCTGAGTTCTGGTATAATCCAGGACAGTAGCCAAATGCTAAGCAACTGAGTGTGACAGACAAAGATATACAACCCTCTTTCGCAGTGCAGTTCCATTTATGAAAATGCTCAAAAGATTCTGTCTTTTATTCTATTTGGAAATGAAAAACAAATTTTGCAGCAACTTCTGCAGATCTACCATTTAATTTCAGTGCTCTTGTCAACCTCTAGCGGTAAGCAGAACACCTGTGCTCGGTGTAAGTGATTTGTGCCTAATATAGATCTGAAAACATTCTCTAGAGAGTAGAAAAAGCAATTCATGATTGCCAGATTTATTCCCTTAGTACCTTTTTTTTTTTTTTTTTTTTTTTAAGATCTGCTTCAAACTGTGATAGACCTTTTTAAATGAATGGTCAGAAGAAATATGCAATAAAAAGGGGACAGCAGTTGTTTATTTTCCATTAATAGTGAAAGAATCAAGTTAAGCCTAATGCTGAATTTTGACTTTTGGATGTGGTAATCTCTTTGAGATGATTCTGCCTCATGTTCAGCTGGCTACCTACTGAAACACTGTATAAATCACAAAGTCTCTATTGACTTGACTGGTTGCACTGAATGGAAGGACACTCTCCACAACCCCATGATAACTTCCTTGGCACATCTCACAAGTAAGGTGAATGCATTAGGTTGGTTAGGCAGTATTTATTAGAACTTGGATAATGGATCCCATGACTTGGACTTGGATTTGATTTGTAACTTTATTCTGCTCTGACTACTAATAACTCTTCTGCTTTCTGTTCACGTGAAAAGTTCTAGGAATTCCTTTAACTTAGTCTTTTCCTACAAATTGCTTTAACGTAGACTCTGGCTGGTTTGAATAGGTGGGTGGAAGTTTTAATCTGCCAGCCCAAGAGGCAGGTGAAGCAGTAATGCTAATGTTTAGATTTTCTTCATTTTTTTTTTCAGCAGATCTGCTACAATTTTCAGCTATTGTTCATCTTCTCCATTGCTTGAAGACAAAAAAAAAAACAAACCCTCAGCTGAGGATCAGTTCAATGGGTATTCTTCAACATAACCCACAGACTTTATAGGAGTAGCAGATTTTAACACCAGGAGACCAAACTTCATCCTCTGGTCTGATTTCTTGCATTTGAGCATCTGCAGTTCCTACCAAGTAGTGCTGGAGTAGGACAGGGTACCCAAGTGGGAAGCGAACAGGACTGAATGCTCCTTTCCCATTAGCCTATAAGCACACGTCTTTCAGCTGAAGTACTTCTCATATGGATTTTATTTTATCTAAACCAGTTTCTATCCTCAAAAATATTGATTCATGCAGTGGCCAGAATTGCTTCCTGAAATGTCTCCAGAGCAGCATGCAGCTGAATATCAATCTTCTTGTGATTGGGTTAATTCACTGGAATGCCATCAGCATGGAGGCGGGTGCCTTCCAACCTTGAGACCAGCTGGAAGTGCTTTTTCTGGAAACTCCCAGGTGCCAAAAGGCAGTCAGTGGAAGCAATTTCAGACACAGAATTCATGAAGGTAACAACAGATGATATTGGGCAGGAGTATTTGGCAAAACATCCGATTTTAAAACTAGCAGTAGCTCTAATCAGATGCATAATGTGTTATGGATGATGAAAGGGATGTTCGTCCACGAGATCCATTCTTATCCAGTGTATTTAATACATTATGTATTTTTATGTTCCCATTTGGATGAGGCATCCTTGAGGCATCCTGCCCATTTACCAGCTAGTGAGCCATCATAGATATTCTCCCAGACTTCTGTTTTGTTCTTGCAACTGTCATAATGAAAGCCCATACAGAGTTAAAAGAACATTTTTTAATGATCGCTAGTTTTGTTATAGCACTGAAGTTTGTCCAATCTTCTAAATATAAGTATGATGGAGTCTCCACAGCTTTCACTCGAGTAAATATTTTAAGAGTATTTATGTAGCTGATTTAGCACTGCTGGAAAAGCATAATTTCTTGTTAATATTTTCTTCTTTAGTCCCCCTTCTTTCAACTTTTGTTAGGGCGTCACTTGTGCTATTTGGGGATCAGGATTAGAGTATAGCTTGTAGGGAAGATTGCCACTTGGATTCCTAGGTCAGGACCAGTTCCTTCACAGTCTGTAGACTGACAGCAGCTGTGCAGGCAAATTGTCAAGAAACATTATCTTTGTTTCTTGATCTTTATTACTGTGTGTTGCTTTCACCTGCTTTGAAGATCTATGCAATGCCTCTGTCAGTGAAATTGCTGCATTTAGCTTCTTATGTTGGAATATTTTCCAAATATATGGGTGTTTGCAACCAGCTTTGCAATGTTATTTCCACATACCTTTTCTCTAAATCATCCATCAAAGTTGATTTGATGATACATTTTGTGCATTGGGATGGGAAGGAGCAGCCTAATACATCGCTTTTTTTACTTTACATACTATCATCTATTTCTTAAGGTTCTCTTTAATACTGTTCTTTATCATCTATTGCTATTTTCTTCTTCCAAGTATTATATCAAAATTTATTTATAACTTGGCTGGTGGTAAGATCAAGTACAGTGGTAGTTTGACTGCACATCTGGGCAAGGTGGCTTGTATAGTAAGCTTACTGTTAAATGTTAATTCACGATTTAAAGATTAACCTAAATCTTTATATTCTGTATCTCTTAATATTTATTACAAAACATCAATTACCATTCAATTAAAAATGCAATTTAATTGTTACGCTTCAGTCTATTCTCTGTCTCTGGGTTAAGAGTATATTGTTTCACTTGTTATGTGACATCATCTAATGCTGTCTCAAGAGTTGCGGCAGGCAAATCTTTTAACTCTTCATTATTCATTAGTTTCCATTCTGGTCCTTCTAGCTCCTGGGACCATCAAGTCATCACATGCCCACACTCGAGTATTATTATTGTTGGCACAGCCTTGTCAAAGCATTAGAGCTCCTGGCAAGGCGCACGGAGGAATGGTGTGTGGTGTCACAAGTACACATTGCCGCAAATTATCATCTTCCTGAGTTTTGTCCTTGTTATTTTCCTATGACAAGATTCTGTGTGCGCAATCCTGTGCCATCGTAAGAGTATTTTCTATGGGGCTTTCTGACATTCTGCCTTCTTTTTGGAAATTGTTATTTGCATTTTCCTTTTCTGCAGAAAGTATTGCTTCCTGTCTAAGCATACATGACATGCAATCTTTAGTTATGGTGATAATAAATGATATCACCAATCGATTGAATGAGCAGTTTGTATCCTACTTAGCAATGTTGATTTATCAGCATAATTTAGCTTTCTAGAAAAGGTGCAGGAAATACAGGGGGCTTCTGCCATATATAAAAAACTCTCCATCAAGACTAGCTTTGCAGCAACAGAAGCAGATTGAAATTTCTAGGAATCATTAATAAAATACTTGTACAAGCCACAGTGCAGAAGCCTGGGAAAATTAAGCTAATCTCTCTAGTGCTCAATAAGCTAATTTTACCCATTTGCAAACATGAATCCGTTGTCTTAGCAGAGACATTTTATTAAAGGGAGATTACCCTGTTACCTGAGGCTTTTTTATTTATTTTTTTTTTACCTCTCCGATGTGTAATACCCCATGCACACAGTGCATAGCTTTGTTTCCTTTGTTTCACAGCCTTCTCCTCTGGAGAGGTGGGTGGTGGGGAGTGGCACCCCATTCCCATTCTCAATTTGGGATTGACAAATCCGGATGCTCTGGCACCTCCTGCCAGATGTCAGGAGCCTCTTTCGAGCTGTTGGGAGGCTTGCGGTGGGAGATGCTTCCGATCCCCTGGCCACTCCTCTCCACAGGCCACTCTTTGCTTTATGAGGGGAGCACGGTTTCCTGCCCTATGAGCTTTACGGACCTACAATAACTTTGCTAAAGGGTTTCTGTTATTGATTTACTTCAACTGATACAGTCCTTTAAAGTACACGTGACTCTTAAACAGACCTGTTGCGTTAGCTTAGGGTGACTGCTTACCCCAGGGACAATTCTGCACTTTTACTTTAACCAGACTTCTGTACATTATTACAGCAACAAAATATAAACATAAATGCTTCCTAGGGATAATAAAACAACCAAACACCAGAAGGCCACTTGCCATTTCTGGTGGCTTCCCTTCCCTCTGGAGTTCTTGGGAGTGGCTTCATCCTTCCAGCTTCCAGTCTCTGGGCTTCTGTATGGAACATACAAATTCTGTATATGGTGGTGTTTCCTTTTCTAATTTTGTTTCCGCTCTCTAATACCCGTCCTCTCTTACATAACTCCTAGTCTTTCCCATTTATTTCATTAGTGTTACATCCCATTTTCTTAAATGAATGCTAGAGCTTATCATACTGCCATTCCCACTTCGGTACCTTTTTTTTTAAATGGAATGCACTGTTACTTCCCCGAAATGGGAACATGCTTGCTTTAACTTGAAAGCAGTTTAGATTGATGTTCTTGGTTTAATCTACCACACCTCATTTCAGCTTCGTATGGGGTTATAGAGCTCGCTTCTACTCTTTGTGTGTAGAGTTGTTCCTTTCTACTCTTTAACTTTTTTCCCCCCCTCACCTCACTCTATCTAGTGTTGCTCACAACCCTTCTGTGAAACTGTACGGATTTTCAACAAAATTAATCTTTTCCTGTTTCAAAAAGTATCATCTTTCTGCAGAACATTTAATTTATCAAAACATATACCTGAGCCCCAAACCTTCTTAAATAAAATCCTTCTGTATATTTTTCAGGTTTTCAGCAAAGTGCACCAGTTCAAATTCTTTAACCTGGCCATCTGTCATATTAGGCTGAAGCATTTCTCATAATTGCTGTAGAATATTGTCTCCTCTCCTCTCCGTTATCAAATTCCACTTTCACTCTCAGTGTGAAGCCAAAGAAATTTCCTTGACTTCTGTGGAATAGTGTTTGGGGGGGTGTGTTTTAATCTGAAAGTAAAATTTGTCTCACTGGCTTTTTCAATTCTGGGTAATTTCCAAGCCTTTTTTTTTTTTTTTTTAAGTACAAAAACATCCTACATTTTATGGCCACAAAACTCTTTACCGTAAGACCCTCTTTTACAGAAATACTGCCATCGTGTCCTTTCTGCATCATCTTTAATTTTTTGTTGTTTTTCTCTTTCACACCATTTCCTGAATTCTTTGGCTTTGGACCCATTCCAGAACTGTTATTCCTTGCTTCCTTTCTATTCACAGGGTAAGATAAAGCCATTAGCTGTGTTCCTGCTCTGCTTATCCGTTGCTAGCAATGAAGAACAACTGCTCGGCTCACCCTTGAGCCAGCTGTATATTTTTATTTTTAAAAAAGTAGACTCTGCACTACTGCAGATCTGAGTGTAGGCATACTGCGAAATGTCAGGGTGACCTACAGAGTTACAATTACACCGGTGTAGTTAAATCTCATTAACTAAATCTGATTTCCAGGTACTCAGATCACAGGCTTGAAATCTGGGCTGAGGAAGTTGGTGGAAGTTTTGGCACTGACTTCAGCGGGGTTAGGACTTTGTCTGAAACACTGGCTTGCAGTCACCCTTTATGGACCTCTCTGGTGGCTGTGCTTTTGTTCCCACGAGGTCTGTGGGGTATCTGTCAGGGAGAATGCCACAGTAAGCTAAACACTGTAGAAGTAAATCAACTTCAGGTGACGTTCATGAAAGTCCTTTTACACTGACTCCTTTCATACTGACTCCCGACTTGAATTATTTCTAGGGTATTAACATTATTGTTTTTCTTTAACGTGTGCAGACAAAACGCATTCTCATGAAACACTGCTAGCTATAATGCATGTATATAGTGACCACACAAGCAATACGAGTCAATTAAAAAGTCAGAAAAAGTGAATTTTAGCTGTTAAATAAACTCTCTCATTTCAGAATTTGAGCAGACTTAGTTGTGATGTTAAAGCAGTAGAACTTTTATGAAGAAATAAACATTTGTTTTTCAATACCTTGGTCTATTTGGTTCTCAATTTGTACTCTAGTTACTATTCTTACTTGAATGGTAAATGATATGTTCTTTTCCATTTAAAAGTTTTAAACTCTCATCTCTGAAATCTTCACGTGAGCCATAGCTTATATATGTTTCCCTGCATACACTCATTTTAAGTTAAGAAACAGTTGCTCACAAATTGTATCAAATTGTAAGCAGATATTCTAAAGAAAGATTTCTCAGGGATGACCTGAGAAGTAGCTTCAGTTTTTCTGTCAGTATTCAAACTGATATATATTATATATATATATGGATTATTTTTCTCTAGATCTACATACATGTATGCACAGTCTGTTTGCATATGCATACACACAACCACCACACCCACAATTATGATATATCATCTTGTATATGTCCACTGTGTCCTCCATTTTATAGCAATTTGAAAAAAACATTTTTCCTGCCTTTCATCCCTTCTTCAAGTTTGGCTTTTGGCCATCACCTTTAGCAGTTATGTAAAATAATTTTCTGTGAAAGAATTAGATCATACTCCCCACAGGCATTTATTGCTGAGTTATAATCCTGCTTATAACTTTTTTAACTCTCACTCTTTCTCTATACAGAGGTACAGCTATGGAACACCTGTAACAATTATTTTTTTTTTTTAGCAATGCATGAATATGCATGCACTGAAAACACAGTAATGTGAAAAATAGTACCTTGGTGGTTTGCAAAAATTTATATGAGCAGTAGGATTGCCATTCATCCAGATTTTTGACTAAATAACTAAAAGCTTATAGAAAGAAACTCCCATAACTAAAAGCAGAATCAGATCTCTATGGCTTTCAGTCCTGTAGAATGAAGTGAAGAAACTATGAAAAGTTTGCCTTTCAATACGTTCAAGTTTCAAATCAGCCACGAACAAACAACTTTAGCCCTAAAATACAGATTTATGTTCAGTTAACAAGGGCTGTACCATCTCAATGCATATGTGCATGATCTGTGTTGTGATCTTATTTTTTTATCACATAGGTTAAAATTTTTGTTATTAATATTTTACTCATATTTCTATATAGCCATGCTATATCACATCCTTTTCCAGTAAGCCTACATTGAGTCTATTTATTTATTAACATGATCTTTTCATTACTACTTTTTAAAACATAATGAGTTGTTTTTCCTTCCTTTTCCTTCCTTGTCCCTCTCAAAGCAGAATATTGAGTGCTGGTGATTGTTGGGTTAAATACATTGAATGTCCCCAAACTCTCATAGGGATGATTTTGTGAAAAGTTAAATATTTGCAATGACTTGACTTTTGTGAGAAAGAAAGAAAGAAAAAAAAAAAAAAAGGACTGACATAACTATTTCAGGTTATTCATCCATCTCTCATGAGTGTTTTATTAAAATGGCAAAATGATGCAGAATGAGACCAACCATGGTATATGTGATGTTTAAAAGAAAGGCCTCTGAACATATCCTATGTTCCAAGAATTGTTTGAGCGTGAACTTTCCCATTTTATATTTTAATAAAACCTTTCTTCAAAAAGAAAATGAAGAGGAATGTTCTTTTGTAATTCAGGTGTCATTTGTATTACACATAAACCTGGATTCATCTCATCTCACTTTACATGGCTGAGAAATCTAAGTTATGAGTCTTCTTCATCTTTCTTTGATCAATGAAGAGAGGTAAGGTATTGCTTCATTGTTTCCCAAGGAAATTTGAGCAATTAGGGTACTAATTTAGGTACTTTGTTTAAATCACTGAAATGTCAAAGGATGGATCTGAATTGCCTTGCTTATATCACATATCTTTGCCCTAAAGCCAGCTCACAGCTATAGAGATGCTCCTCATTACTAAGGCTTTTTGTACTTCTGATCAGAAAGATTTACCGTTCAGTCTGTGAACCTGAGTGAGGTGAACCTTGCCAATGTCGTTTGTCACTTGTTACTTCAGCATTGCTCTTTACTTCTTAAGGATCAATCAAATTACATTCGATCCAAAACCATAATAACTTGAAAAGCAAGTCCTTTGCAGTCACCAGGCTGCACGCAGCCAGGCTGCTGAGAGGCACTCCTCTTCATCCTGGATTTCTTAAGTCAAATTTTCTCTCTTCTTCAGTCAGAGAGAGAGGTCCTTATTTCCACTTCCATTATGCAGTAGATGCATGATGTTCAGCTTTACAAGGCTAGACAGAAAAGCTGGCTAGGTCTACCTGGCAGTCCTTCATTCTTTTTCCCTTGAAATCAGCTCTTCACAAACTTACTGCTGATTACTAAATATTACGAACTGAGCCAACTATAATACAGTTTTGGAAAACCAAGAACATGATAGCACAGTACCTCATACTGTACTTTTTTTCGTAAAATCTAAGAAAGGGGCAGTTGGTATATTAAAAATATTTTACCTTAGAATTATATGGCAGTAGAAGGTCTTAAAAAAATCTCCCCTAGCTAATGACCAGTGAAGAGAAAGGATTTTCTCTTTTTGAATGTTAGAGTGTAAACCGTCCAGTTATGCACACTAAGTTGTTTGGATTTCAGGGGTTCTAATTAAGAAAATAAGGTGTATTCAGGTTTAGGAGGTTATAACAGTGCAGTATGTTCTTTGTGAGTCTAAAATCAGACGGAGAATGAGTTCTTTCTCTGCTGGGCTAAATCTAGATTTTATAAACATGAAGGAAAGTTAGATCTGTAATTTCAGATTAAAATTGACTATTTTGAATTTTAAAAGAGGTTTTCTAGCCCAAACGTACTGAATACTTGATTGAAGAAAGTGTAAACTTAATACTATAGTTGGAAGTACTAATACAGGCTTGAATTCACCTATACTTCTGACTCTATTGATTTTTGAATGACTTAACACAATTGTATTAGGGAGCCTATTTTTCGACAGTCACACCAATTTACATTAAATTGATACTTAAAAATATCCCTCACTTGCTATGCATGGCTGAAAAAAAAGCCTGAGAAACACATTCTTAGCAACCTAAAAAGTACTGGAGGAAATAACCACAAGTATCTTTGGAATAGGAGCATTTTCAGAAAGTGAATATGCAGGCATTCCCTTCATAACACTGCCTGAAAATCATTCACAAAAATATAGAATAGAATAGACAAAAATATGCTGCCTTTAACTTAGGTAGAATTCAGTGAAATTTCCTGATGTTTTTTCTTTGGTGCTAACAGGTTTCCTCTTTTCTCTCATTATAAGCATTCTCAAACCATGTACAAATTCTGGTGTTTTCAGATACATAGAATTTGCCACTGAGACCCCTTTGATAACACAAATTGCAGGGGACTGCTTCAGTGGAGGAAACTGGGAGCCAGGTAAACTTGGGAGCTGCAGCTTTGGCTACCATACTTACTCCCACTGTTTCTGGTACCTTTCCTATTAACTGAAGATAGGAAGAGGTGCTACTAGAGGTTCACTCTCTAATTCAAAGAGTTTGAGAATATCCCTTTTGAACAATTCTTAACTTTTATGAAGAGAATGTAGAGGGAAGTTGATGGGGAATTCATCATAGATATTTACTCTCTTAGAGCTTCTTGCTCTGTGCAGTGTGTAAGATGCGTGATCTGAAACAGGATTTTACACCATTGACTTTGACGATTCCCTCGTTTAATCTTGTAGCAGGTGGTTTATAGAACTAAGGTATTTCAAAAATCCCTTTAAAAGTAAATGAGTAAATGGTGCTGGTAGGCCTTCCAAGCTGTATGGTGATGAAAATTCTCTACATGACTGCAATGCGTGGATTGTATCTAGTTGCACTGTGAGAAGAGCAAAGTGTTTTTTTCTGGATGCTAGATGACTTATGGTGACTTTCTTTTTTTTGTTGTTTGGTTTTTTTTCAGCTTTCATTTGCAGCAACAACCCCAGAGTTGGCTGATAAGAAAAAATATCCTTATTTCTTCCGGACGGTGCCATCTGATAATGCAGTGAATCCAGCAATTTTGAAGTTACTCAAACATTATCAGTGGAAGAGAGTAGGAACTTTAACCCAGGATGTACAAAGGTTCTCTGAGGTAAGACTTGCATAAATTCCAGTACACAAAGAGAGCTACTAATGTCAGACTTCCAAGGACCTAGTTCCTCCATTAATAGCAATTAAGTAAAAAGAAACAGACTTACTGTTTCAGTTTTGTTTGGCTTTGTCTTAGTAGGTCGCATTTGCTGTACTGAATAAACTTAATTCCCTTCTGGGCCTTATTTGACTGTCTATAGTAAAATCTACCCATGCTTTCTCTTGACTATTTTTTACACCAAGATCATTGCACATAAGTGCAAAACCCCCCCATTTTTTCCCTAGGAAAGGTTCCTTTATACTCTTCGACTTGCCAAAGTATATGATTTTGAAGGAGGCTTGTATTCTGACATTGGTTCACTTAAAAGAGAGAATAAATCTAATTTCATGTTGTTCCTTTTGTGCTCTGATTTATTATAAACATCAGTCTGATCAGTCTGAACACTGAGGGACAAAATCTGGTAAGTCTATGGCTGAAAATACTGGAGGAGCTTACTGAGGCAGAAGTAACTGAAGCCTCAGAAACTGATAAGATCACATACTGTGCACCCTCTGAATCTTCCGAGTTTCACCCTGAGCAACATTTAAGTCATAGAAATTGCAATAAAGTATGGGCCAAGTGCCTTAAGCACGGTTTTAACAATAGAGTAGTTAAAAGAAAACATCCTATAAGTAATTAATTAGAGCAAGATTTGGCCCATTAATTGACAGAGAGGCAGAACTAATAGAGGCATGCCAGTTTTGTGGTTGGTGGGTTTTTTCCTTCCTCAGCATTTATTAAAAAAAGGCTGAGTGTTCTGAAGACTAGCATAATTAAAACTAGTGAAGGGGGTGTAAGAACAGGTTAGAATCTGCTTAGATGAGTCAGATATTTTCAAATTGTCTGGCACTATTAATTCACTATGGAGTACTTAAGAAATCTTAGAGTCTTCCCTTATGAGCTTTGAGAATTAAAGGATAAGAAGTGAATTATAGGGGGAGGGAAGAAATCTTTGTGTCTGTCTTTCCAGAAAACACATAAAGACCCAGGGAATTATAGACCAGTCAGGCTAAATTTAATTCCTGGAAAGACACTTGAGCAGATAATCTGTTTGGAATCACCCAGAAGATAAAAAGATGCTAAACAATGGCCAAAATGGATTTGAAAAGAATAAATCATGTAAAGCAATCTAATTTCCCTCTATGACAAGGTAACACGTCTGGAGTAGGATAAGTGTGATGTTTTATGACTTATAAAAATGTTAAAGGTGTTCTTAAAGAAAAGTAGGGAAACTTGATCTTGAGGAAGATACTGTCAGAGAGTCTCTAACCAATATTCCTGGCACCAAGGTTAACTGACATCATTAAAACAAATGCGGAAGCAAAAAGTATGATATGCTTTATCCTTCTCTGGCTTGGAATTATAATTTCAAAGAGTAGTTATCGGTGGTTCACTGTCAAACAAGAAGGATGGGATTCTGTCAAGTGGTTTTCTCTAGAAAGAGATAAGGTTTTCTCTAGATAGTGGGATAGAGAAGATGTTTATTAAATCTACAGTTGATACCTACTTGGGAAAAGCTGCAAGCACTGTGCAGAGGACAGGGTTACATTTCAGAATGATCTTGACAACTAGAGAAAGGTTTTAATATAAATAATATGTAAGTGAAAAAGTGTACAATAGCTACCTAGGCATCAGATCTCCAGAGAAATATGCGTGAAGCAATACAATGAACCACAAACTGGGTAAGGGTCAAGAAGGTCAAACTGCTTGACCTACTGTAAAAACTAGAAAGGAAGCAAACAGCTCTCATTTCACCATTTCTGATGTAATGCAGTATTGACACTTAAGGCACACAGAGTAAACTACATAGTGCTCATTAGATGTAAATTGGGAACATCAGGTCTAGTATCTTCTTCAAGAAGGAAGTAGATCAGAGAAGTTATAAAAATGTTCAGTAACCTAGAAACATGGAGACATGTTTTATGAGAAAGATTAAAGGTGGAAAACAGTAGAATAGACTGGGTAGGTTGTTGAAGAACCTTGATTTTGGATGGTTTAAGATAAGACTAAACACACATGACATAGTGATTCTTGGACTTCCTTTGGGACAGAGGGATGGACTTCATGTCTGTCAGGGTCACTTAAGAAATGGTAAAGCTGCAGCTTTCAAGGGTTTGCTAGAGTGCTGCACTTGAGTTCCAAGTCTTTCCATTCCTCTTGAAGGGTGAGGAACAACCTTCTGTGTCAGACTGCAAACTCAATTTAGAGCGATTCACTAACGCCTTTGTGTAATGAAAAAGCCAGTTAAAACTTCCTTGAATTCAGGTGATTTTTATAGAGCTATCTGAGTCCAGAGACTTTGAAATTATTAGAGCTCCATCCTTCCTTTTTCAGTTCTGTGCAGAGTTTCTCCCTTCCCTATGCAGACAGTGAGAGCACAGGAAAAACTGGAGGAAATAACTAATTGGCTGTCTGGGGGCAGTGAGGGATGGGAGCCACCAGCAGCAGAGGGGGAGAACATGCAATGGCTGGCCAGAGCCCAGCCCCACTGCAAGGGAGGAGGACAGGCCCAAACATCGAGGCTAGCCTCAGCCAAGGATGCAGACCATCAGGCATGTAAGTCCATGGTGATGAGGCAGGTCCAAGACCAAGCTGGGAAGTCAATCTGCAGGTCAGGGTCAGATCTGGTGATTGCTGGGCAAGTCTGTGGCAGAGACCAAAGACACAGGACTAAAAGCGTGGGTGGAGGAGGGGCCATTAAGGCCTGTTAGTGACCTCCAGGTGCTGGTTTAAGAATGTGCATCCACTGAAACCATGATTTTCCCTCTAAAGGGTCATCAGGCAAAACTGTCCTTCTAGCATTTTTTGAAAGTGACAAAATTGTTGAATAGCATCTAAAAGTTATGTCTTTATTGTCAAATGCTACTGAGTTTAGGATGTGATACTTCTTTTCTGTGCTGAAAATGCATTACAAACCACTAGACCAGAAGTAACTGAATGTCATCTCTGTTCACTCTCATATAAAATAAAATAAGCAGAAATAAATTAATGGGGTCTTTAAAGAAGCCTGTGTAGTAACTCAGGTGTTTTTACTCATAGCAGCAAGAGAGAGCAATGAGGTGTCTCATTTTCTCATCTCCCAGAAAGACTGTATCAGTTTGACAGTTCTCTATTTTTTTAATCTAGAACAATTTGTGTATCTATTTTCCTCCAGTTGTCCTTCTACCTAAACACAAGTGGGGATAGATAGTGCCTCTTGTTCCTGTTATATAGAGAAGACCTCATACTTGTAGTTTATTCAACAGGAACTCTAATTGCATCTCTTCAGTTGCCATCTAACTTCTGGGGTTTTTGGGCTGATCACTTTTTTTCTCTAGCTGAATTACTGTCTCCTGTCTCTTTGCAAGTTCTACTATGATCTTATATCCTGATGATTAAAGCTCACCTAGCTTGTCCACAATTTAGCTGCTGCTGAAAGTCATAAAGCTGTTTTTTGGTTACCTTGCCTTGTAATGAGACAGTTGTCTCAATTGCTTTAGATTATCAGTCTTACTCCAATTTCCATCTGGAGACCAAAATTACAGAGGATCTCTTGCTTCTGTTGCAGCCCTTTCCCTTTGGAACCCTTCCTGCAGAGACTTTACGTTATCACCCATTTCCTTTTACTTGGTGGAAAACCTTCTCTTTCTTATAAACAAATGTTACATCTTCCTTATTCTCCAGGTCACATAGACAAAAGGTAGGTAGAGAATGGAGAAGTTTATGCCAGCATGCTTTCAGTTCTTGAAGCACATGGGCAGTATCTATATATCTGATAGTGCTAGCATGGCTTGAGTCTCCCTTTCTTGGCGTTGCTTGGATCTCAAGGATTATGACTTTTCAAGTGATCTGAATTCTATGCTTGCCAATAGCACAGTTCACTGTTAGTATCCTTTGTAAGTTATTTGGGTCTGTTTGTACAACCAGAAATGTCTCTTCCATTCGATTAATCTTTGAATCGTGTAAGTTGTCTTGGTGTAAGGGTAATGTACAAACTTCATCAGTTCTGTTACTTAACTAGGACAAGTTCATACCCATTGTGCTTGTGTGCCCTAGATTTTATGCATTGCTGCCCTGTTCTCATCCTCTGGGAGAAGATTCTGTTTCAAAAGTTAATAATTCTGTGGCAAAGATTTATAAGTGAGGTTACAAAATATTTTCAGCTTTAAGTGTTTGCTACGGCTTATCATCATAGGATAATTTAGGTTGGAAGAGACCTTGGGAGGTTGTCTGGTCCAATCTGCTGCTCAAAGCAAGGCTAGCTTTAATGTTTATCATCCCTGAGGAATTATAGCTGTTGTACACACAGTCCTCAGAAAAGTCCCAACCCTGTCCTCTTTCCAATTCCCAGATGAGCTTTCAGGTGATAGCAGATTATGCAGTAATTGGTGCTTCCAATTTTGCTGCTGTCTAGCACTAGCTTTTTGGGATTGTATTTTGAATTAGGCAAACCAAGTTATATACCTGTGGTCTGTGTTTGCTGTGTTTCATGTTTTGGCATGAAGAGTCATGAGAATGAAGTCATACTTGGCTATCAATAACTCAAAACTATTGGGAGCCACCAGTATTGTTAGAAGATGTAAAAGCTTTGGAATATGACACTGAAACAGAAAAATGTAATCTTGGACTGTTTTCCAGGTAATGCTGTATTTGATAATCAGTAATTCTTTCCTGCATATTGACAATTTTATTTATACACATTTTTGGGTTCATAGTATGTTTCAAACTGAAAGTTGGCACTTGATTGCACTAAGAAGGGTTCTGGCTTCCTTGTTTTGTCACAGGGTACTTCCTCCAGACTGTCTTCAGTAGTTTCTTTTTGCTCCTCTGTCATGTTAAAATTCAGTGAAACTGCATTTTTAGCTTCACATTTGGTAGCGTATTCATGATATTTCTAGATTTTTTGAAAAGTATATTTCCTTCCCACTGAGTATCTTGTCTGGGGTTGTTTTTAAAACAAGTTAAATTCTGATCGTCTCAAGTGACTCTCTGTTTTTCTCTACTTCTTAATAGTCATATCTTTATGTGATTTCTCTGCTTCTTCCTGGAAATATTGAAAACTCCTAATGTAATTTTATCAGTGTAGGTGGCATTTCAAAAAGACAAGAAATGAGAAGTGTGCAGTAAGCTAATGAAATAGATTAACAATATGAAAAATAACAGATAAAATATTTTCTCTGGTGACTCTATCACAGTCTTCATTGAGTTTAATAACCTAAAAATACCTTGGTGACAAAAACTAAAGAGAAACATCCCCCTTAAGTGGAGATAATAGTACTTCTTTGGCTGGCATGATTAACACACTTGGGATTTCTTCAGGTTGTGCTGCATTTTGTACAGTGACATCTACTTCAAAAATCAGTGGGTTGTCAGTGTCCGGTTTACCTAAATTGAAAACATTTAGCATCCATAAATGCCAATTCTCATCCCAGGAAATGTAATACTGGAAAAAAGAAAATTGTTCCAAAGAAAAACAGCTGTTCCTGTAGGAAAAGCAAGGTAGACGTCTCATTAATCTAGAAGTTTATTTATTGTAGCCTTGCTCTCTCACTGTGGATTCTGCAAATTAGGATCTGAGTTAGTGGTCAGTTCTGGTAAGAATTCATTGGATAAGCAGGTGCAATGAGAGAGTTACTGAGAGGCTGAGAGGGATTAGGCAGGGAAAAGGAATGAGATATCTGGTGACCTTTCAAATTTCAGCCAGAAAACAAGATTGAGACACCAGTTCTTGGTGCCTGTAGGTATACATCGTTCAGACTTCAAGGTGCAATTGCACTCTGACTTCAGGGTTGGATTCTGGGGAAAGACAGAAGAGCAGAGATTTCCACTCTCCATCACAGTTGCCAAGATGTTTTAAGGCAGCAATAAAAATATTACTTTCTCTCCATGGATGAGCTTGGAAGCATCGAATTTACCAGATAACAGCAATGTTGAAGCTGGAAGCTCTGAATACTACCCAGAGATATCATCCTAGAAGGAGTCCTGTACATTCTTCAACTTCAAGACCAGACAAGTAGAAAAGAGAGGCAGAGGATTAGAGATGTGAGACAATCAAAGAAAAATACTTGAAAAAGCATGGAAAGAAGAAAATGAGAGCAGGAGAACTGAGACATTATAAATGTCATTGTTTAACTGTAGAACTTTGAAAAAGTTCAAAATTTTTTCAAGGTATTCTATCTATCTTTTTGTTTGTTTTCTGCATAATTTCATCCTTTCCACAAAGTGTTCCAGATTCCTTTTACTGGTTCATATTCTTGTCCTTAAAGAAAAATAAAAAACCTGTGTCTCCTATGACTTTCCTTTCCTGGTTCCACCGAGGAGTTCCTCGCATCTCCATGTGCGCACCAGTTTTTGGGGAAGGAGCAATCTTCTCCTAACATAGATTGCTATCATTGGGACAAAATAAACAGGTCACTTCTGCCCAGTATTCAATGACCTTTATAAAGCCTACTGGAAGTAAGTTGTTTGCCTTTGGAATAATAATATGAAGGTTTTGAGGCAGACATTGTCCTTTTTTTTTTTGTTACTGGACAGTTATTCACACAGTCTGTTTTTGTGTTTGGGGAATGCTTGACGTGCCTTCATATGGCCTTAAATATTCTTTAAGCATTTGTTGAAATATATACTGAATCAAATAAAGACTTTTTTTTTTCCTTTTTCTTTCACTGTTTTAAAAGAAAAGCAAATTTTCACCGAGCTTGGATGTATACCTTGAAAGCTGTGAACTACTAATGTAAAAATGGTAGCAAAACATAGTCTGTATTTAATCCAACCTCACACATTATGAAGAAATGAGGTTTTGTTTGTTTGCTTATTTTTTTCCTTAGCAATGTATTTTAGGTTCCTGATCTCAAGATCCCCAGTCTTCTATTCCCAAAGATAGTTCCAGTGAGTCTGATAAAGAGAAATCTGGAGATTCTGTCTTCCTTGTGGTTTCTAAATTGTCCTGCAGAGCAGAAGTACAGGCACAGGTGTGCCTGAGATCTTCCTTCACATTGCCGCATTCCTGGTTCTTGCCTGATTTCTACAGCAAAATCTTAGGAACAGCTTACTTCCAATTTCTCTTGAGCTTGCAAAGAAGAATGAATTCCCCTGTTCTGTCTTAGGGTTATGCTTTTCTATAAGTCAAGTTGATACTTTAAGTTCTTCACAAAGATGGTTTCTGAAAGTGACTTTTGCTAATATTGCAGGATACCTTTCATATAAATGGGGAACTGTATTTTTGCTGGTGTTTTTAAGTGGTTTAAGGTGGAAGAATCACTTCAGTAATTTAAAATGAAAGAGACTGAGATATTTCTTTCAGTAAGAAATTTCAGAATCTGAAAGGGTATTTAGGCATATAAAATACAGGTGGTCACTTGCTGGAATTTTCTGAAGGGCATGCGTACATGTCTTTTTGGCCTTCTGTGCAAATGTCATCCATGCTAGGGAACTTTTTTTTTTCTTATGACAGTAGTATTTTATCCAGTATTTTTCACCTTTTCTTCTGTTTCCTAACACATTTCTTAAATTTTTTTTAGCTTCCAAAACCAAAAAAAAAAAAAAGAGGTTAGAACATCACCTGGCAGAGAATTAGGGCTATGCAGTGGTAGTATACGGGTGTGCCATCTTGCACTGAAAATTCACACTCCACTATCGCCCTAAGAGGCCCAGGGTTCCCATGAACTGAATAAGTCCTTGTCAAACTTCATGTCTTGAACGAAACCAAATCAAACATAAGAATTTTTTAGGTAATTGCTCACCATTCCTTCATGTTGTTTAAACATTATACTGTGCGTGATAGGTTGGTATTTGCAACAAAAGATAAAGGAGTGGAATGATCAGTACCTTCTATACCTCTAATACATCTTGGCTGAGAAACTCCATAGAATTAAGAGTTTCCTAATGGATCTGATATAAAAATCATCCAATTTATCCAAAACCAAGACTAATCCAGACTCAAAGAAAAAAATTCCCATTTAGATTATATTGAAAAAAATGTTCCAAAACAATACTTGTTGTAACAGATGTTAGCATTGCACATTGAAATTTTATTGCTTATATCACAGCATTGTCCTAGTTCTGTTTTGGTTTTTGCTATGCTTTGGTGCTTTTTTTTTTGGAAAATGATAATACAAGGATGAAATATGATTCTAAACAGTGGTTTAACTTGCAAGCATTCCCCACACACAATAGTTTTGATTGGGTATCTAATTATCTTCCATTCATCAGACAATTGCAGGTTATTTTCAAATTAAAATCAATGGTGCAGTGATAAAATTTAAAAGTGGGCACAGTTGTGCGCATGATGTAAATGAGTAGTAGGAAAATAGGATATTGTCCAAATCAGAAGAGAATAAGTTCACTTCAGTGAAATAACCATTTCTGAAACAATTTATCAAACTTCAGGGTCTTGATTGCTAAAAGGTTAAAATAACATCCTGGAAAAGTAATGGAATGTCTTTTGGAATGATGAATCTTCCCAGAAGAGTATGCAAATGTAAATGAATCCATTCCCTGTGAAAGGTAATCTGCAAGCACTGGAGTCAGGAAGATAAAGCAGCTGTTAAACTGCTTGAGGTTAACACGTGCAGGACTGGGGCAATTACATTTAAAAAATATGTCCATCTCCTATGACTTTCATTATGAATGATTTAAGCTAGAAATAGCCCATGATATGAGAGTAATTTTTAAGTGTTCTTGCGTGTTTTGTTCAGTGCTGTTGTCTATACATGGATACATTTATTTACTGGGATTTTTTTAAAAACTAATCTTTTCTTAAGAGCTGTGATTATTTCTGTATTATTATGGTTTTGTCCAACCCAAAGTTATACCGTCTTTTCTCTGTCTTCATTCTTGCTTTTAGATGGTTTTGTAATGATTCAGGATTGAGTTTCAGCAGATTACAGAACCTGTTGTGCCCTGTGAAGGAGAGTGGAACTTTTGCAGGGCAAGAGTTACCTTTTCCCTAAGAAAAGGGTTTAAGAAAAGACATTGCAGTCACCCCTCTTGGACCTCAAATCTAGAAATGTAGGAGAACATACGTAGTGTCACATAGTCGCAATTCTGTCTTCTTTCCATGTTATTAATTTACTCTATAGAAAAGGAAGAAAGTGTCCAAGATGAGGATCAACACTATTCTTCTAAGATTTTTTTCACGTATTCTCAGTTATCCCCAAAATATATATCTGCCCTGTCATTAATACAATGCTATTTGTCCTCTGCTGTCTGTGCTACAGTGTTGCACTGGGGATCTTGAGTCAACCAGTGATGTGGACCGCTCTGTAGCATATGGCTCAGTTGGGCAGTCTCCCAGAGAAATGAGAACGTAAGCTGTTAATGTCTTGCCAGTCTTTGTTCATTTCTCTGGAGCAGGTATATTGATCTGCACAGAGTTTGGCTTCCAGTGCAGTTTCATGTTTTATTTACTCCCCTTTAACTGCAGGCTGCAGATGAAAAGGGCAGTCCTCCACCCGTGCTCCCCTCCCCCTCCCCGGTTTTTGCCTTCTCTGTTGCACTTGATCTTACCATTCATTCCACTGTGTCGTCAACCAGCTCGTATGTCCAAAGCTGATCTTCCAGTTGTAGGGTGACTCAAGCTCTGTGGTTATAACTTCCCCTGCAGTTCTCGTGTTTTTTGGAAAAGTGGGAATTTAACTTTCATGGAGACTTATTGGACATCATTCAAAGTGCAGGAAGATTTTATATGGTGGGAGTGTGAAAACTTTTTGTTTGTTTGCTTTAAGAAGTTTGTTCCCCTCTAAAAGAGGGAGTGGGGCATGTAGCAGATCTAGACATTTCTGCTTGCTAGGAAAGAGTGTTTCCATGGTGAATTTCCTTTGTTCTTTGCAAAAATGATGACAATATGATGAAAATGAAACACGGAGAAGTCAAAGTTACAGTGGGACTTCTAGAGGTTTTGAACAGTACTGATGCACTAGATTTAGCATAGTTCTTCTAGGTCCTGGTAAATCTTTAGAGGCCATGAAATTATGGGAAGGTCATAAGGTTATGATTACAGGAAATAGGGAGAAACCTTAGCCTAGGTTTGTCCCTCTTTATAGGAAAGGGTTTGTGCACATTCAGCTACAGGGTAGGGGGTCATTTGTAGGTGAGAAGTGTCCTACATTGTTAAACAGAATGTCTTTTATCTGAGTGAGAAAGTGTCTTTGAGAGATATGTCCTGGTAAATTTAATGACATTCCTCTTTACCACCCTTTTTCTTAACAATTTTTTTTATTTGCCACTGGCATATTCTGAGCTTGTTTGCTTCTAATGACTGGCACTAAGCTAAGTACATGAAAATTATTTTCTAAACACTTCCATAGGTTGGAAAATGGTTCCAAATTGTGGCTGACAAAAATCAACCTTATTGCAGATCAGTAGAATAGTTTGAGCTACTGATCTGTATCAAAACTTTTAAGAAATGCAGGACACATCAATCAGGCATTTCCTCTTTCCAAATCTTGTGCCTTAGGTCTTGCACCAAAAGAATTTCAAATTGATATCACATGTATAATTCCAAGTCCCAGAAAACTGTTATTTTTCCAAGGCAGTTTAGACACACCTATGGATTATAGGAGCATTCAGAAACCTCAACTATTACTCTAAAGCACAAGGTATGACTTCAGATACAGCTAACTCAGATTTGAAAATGTTCAATACCTGTTTGGCATAACTATATGCAGGAGATCATTAATGTTTGTAGTGTTTTAGGAATTCACAGAATTCCAGATTGGTTGAGGTTGGAAGGGACCTCTGGAGGTCATCTGCTAAAGCAGAGACAGCTAGAGCCAGTTGTCCAGGACCATGTCCAGACAGATTTTTAGTATCTACACAGATGGAAACTCCACAGCCTCCCTGGGCTGCTTGTGCCAGTGCTTGGTGACCCTCATAGTTAAAAAGTGTTTACTGACGTTCAGATGGAACTTCCTACATTTCAGTTTATGCCCATTGCCTCTGGTCTTGCCACTGGGCACTACTGTAAAAAGCCTAGCTCCATCCTCTTTGCCCCTCCCTTCAGGTATTTATATACATCAGTGAGATTCCCCCCCCAAGCTTTTTCTTCTCCACGTTGAATAATCCCAAATCTCTCAGAGTTTCCTCATGGGAGAGATGCTCCAGTGCCTTAAACACCTTTGTGGCCCTTCACCGGACTCTCTTTAGCACGTCCATGTCTCTTGTGTTGAGGAGCCCAGGACTAGACCTGGCACTCCATGTATGGGCTCACAAGTGCTGAGCAGAGGATCATCTCCTTTGACCTGCTGTGGCAACACTCCTCCTCATGCATCCTAGATACCATTAGCCTTCTTTACCACAAGGGCACATTGCTGGCTTATGTTCAACTTGGTATCTACCAGATCCTTTCCTGCCAAGATGCTTTCCAGCTGGTCAGCCCCCAGCATATATGGGTGCATGGTGGTGTTCCTCCCCAGCTTGGGACTTTGCACTTCCCCTGTTGAGCTGCGTGAGGTTCCTGTCAGCCCATTTCTCCAGCCTGTTGAGGTCCCTCTGGATGGCAGCACAACCCTCTGGTGTATCAACCACTCCTCCCAGTTTTGCGTCCTCAGCAAACTTGCTGAGGGTGTGTTCTGCCCTATCCTCCAGATCATTAATGAAGATGTTGAACAGAACTGGACCCAGCATTGACCCCTGGGGTACACTGCTAGCTGCTGGCCTCCAGCTAGACTTCATGCCACTGATCACCATTCTCTGGGCCCAGACATTCAGCCAGTTTTCAATACACCTCACTGTCCACTTGTCCAGCCCATACTATGTTAGATTCTCTATGAGAATCTTACGTGACAATGTCAAAAGCCTTGCTGAATTCCAGGTAGACAATATGGTCCTTCAACTTGCCAGGGATTGATATGAGGCTGACTGGCCTGTAGTTCCCTGACATTTCCTTTCCTCTGGTCATCAGGTACTTCTCCCAGTCACCATGACAGATGGAAGATTATTGACCCACTACAATATCACCTGTATTGGTGTGCTCAGTAATTGTTATCCATAAGCTCTCAGTTAGCTCATCATCCCTAGGAGGATCTCCATATCCAGCTGTTCTCCCCCATAAAGGGCAACTCCACCTCCTCATCTTCTCATCCTTCCTAAAGAGCCTGTATCCCTCCATTGCAGCATGACAGTTATGTGATCCATCCCACCTCATCTGTGAGCCCAACAAAGTCATAGCCCTGTGACTGCACTCAGATATCTAAGTCACGATGTTTCTTCTCCATGCTCTACACGTTAGTGTACAGGCACTTCAGAGAGGCACCCCAGCATTCTGATTTCCCAGAAAGGATTTGGGAGGTTTCTCCATACTGGTGCCTTGTAGGCATGTCCTTGCTTACATACAGATGCTGGAGGTGACCCTGCTTAAGCCTTGTTTTGTTGATTTTGTGATCCATTTTGGTCACATCACTCCAGGCCCTTTGCTCATCAACTCTCCCTGTCCATCACTCCCTCACAGGGCTGCTAGTAACTCTCTCCTCTGTCATTCCTAGTTTAAAGTGCCTCATTACCAGGTCATCCATTCTACTGGCAACAATACCTTTGTTCAACTTAGTGAGAAGGATCCAATCTCTCCCAAGCAAACACTTATCTGCAAACAGGGTCCCATAGTTGTAGAAAGCAAAATCCTGTTGCAATGACCAGCTCAACAGTTGTCAACATGCATTATCACCTTCCTCCTCCTCACAGCTTTTTCCCTCACTGGCAGGAGGAAGGAGAACACCACCTGGGCCTCCATGCCCCTGACTATTGCCCCCAGAGCTCTGAAGTCACTTTTGATGCTCTCCAGGCAGCATCATTGGTGCCCATGTGGAAGAACAGCAGGAGGTAATAGTCAAAGGGTCAGACAAGATTTGGCAGTCTCTCCACAACATCCTGTATCAAGGTCCCCATCAAGCAACAAGCCTGTCTAGATATGATAGGTTAGGTCTACAGATGTGTGCCCCTGTTTTCTGCATCAAGGAGCCACCCATTGCTATTTCTTGCCAATTATTCCTGGTGGTCTTGCATGGTTTAGGGTCAGTTGACTCAGATACTTTGCTTGAAAACACATCTGACTCTTCTTCAGCTTTGAGGGTGATGAATCTCTTTCATAGTTGTAAGTCTTTAGGTAGAGCAGGAGCCTTCCTCTTGGTGCCAACTTGGGATGGACACGGCCTGCATCTAGCCTGCAGCTTGGGGTCCAGAGCTATTCAAACTGTAGTGTCTCCAAGAAGAGGAGACCCTGTCTCTCTCTCATCTTCTCTGATCTCGTGAAGCTTGATGATTTTCTCCTGTAGCTCTTCTACTTGGTGACACAATCCTTCAAAGACAGCACAATTCCTGCAGGATGGAGGTCTATCTCTCCTGGCATCAGAAAGAGGCTCCAGGCACTCTGTGCAGGCTGGAACTTGGAGGGCTGCATCCACCATCCAAAGCACAATGTAGGTTGAAGCCTCTACCCTTGTAGGGTCATCTAGAAGGCTTCCAGAACCTTCTGGGAAACCACTCGGTGGTGTGTCACTACCATACCCGAGACTATTTGTGCTAGTTTGAACACAGTTGTATGTCTCTCTCTTCCACCTCCCCTTTCTTCTTCTTTTCATCTTTCTGCACAAGCTGCTGTGCTGTTGGCTGCGTTTGGGAGCTGTGCTCTGAACCTGGCTCTTATATAGGCCTCTCCTGAGCACTAGCTGAAAGGGTTCTTGACCCTCTGTAATTAGAAGGCAGCTGCAACAAAGGATCCGGGCACCTTGGGTCAAGGGTATCTGAGCATGCTCATTAGAAGTTGCTAGAGCTTCCTCAGGCCCATGTCCTCATGGCTCCCCTTATCTCATCCTTGCGTGACAGTAGCAGGCACCCTCACATTTCTAAGAGGCTTCCCAGGAGCTTCCTGATGATCCCAGACCTTGTCCCTAGAGGATCCCAAAGCAAAGCCCAGAGGCTGCTGCACAGACTTCTGTGCCTGCATGGGACACAGGAACAGCAAAGTCTTGAAGGAAAGAATAAACAGGGAGGCAGAGGGCAGAAAAGATAAATCACAACATAGTTTTATCAAAGGAAGATTATGTCAGAGGTAAGTAAGGTAATTTATTTCTTAGAACTACTAGAGTGGATTTTAATGCTTAGCTGAAATCTAAGTTGGTTGGTACAGTGCACTGCAGGAGCTGGGTGGAACAGAGGTGGTAGGGTGGGTGCAGGGAGTTCTAAGGCAGTTAAGCAGCACAGCCAGAGGGAAGACTGCAGCAAATAGTATTATAAGGATACTTCTCAGGATAGAGAAGTTGGCAGTGACTTTTTTTTTTTTTTTTAAAAAAAAGGAATAGCCATGGGACCAATTGTTTTCAGTGTATTAATGCATTACTTTGGGGAGAACAATATATAAACTTGTGAAAGGTGTAGATGACACAGGGAATAAAGAAAGTCCAATAACAACAAGAAACAGATAATCATAAAGGATGGTCTGTATGATTTTGTTAACAGGAATCAGAAAACGAAGTGTAGAACTTCACATGTGGTAGGCTTTACATGTGGTAAGCTTCCTAGAATTTCCAGGATTTTAATTTAACAGATCCCAGCTGTTGCAGGACCCTAAGACATTGGAGATGCTTTCAAATTGTCTCCCTTTTAAACCCTCTTCCTTTGGAACATTATAGCTGTAGTCTTTAATATTTTATTACAGACTTAAGTGTTGGTTCTGGAAAGTGTTTTACAGCCTACAGCGTATGAAGAGACTTCCCATGTGTGGATTTTTTAAGTCTATGTATCAACTGTTTGGTTGTCCTAGGCAGTCCCTTTCAGTGGTAAGTTCTTGTGGATTTTAGACACACTCCATTCTTAATAAGAATCTCCTTTCCCTGTTCTTTCCTAGATCTAATCAAACAGAATTGTAACCATGAGCTCTTCCTGCAAGTGAAGGTTTTAAAGCTGTTTAATCAGTGTTCCGTCACCTTGTGGAGAACTTATCAAATAAAAATAATTTTTTTCTTTTTGTTAGAAAACACAGAATTAATCAAACTGATGAATATTGAAAATATTATTATAATAATCATACTGTTATGAAATTGAAGATACACTTGAAGATAAGTTCATCATGAAAAATTTTTCCAAATTCCTCTATTTAAGTCCAGATCAGAGAAGCTACTTGGATGCTGTAGTAGTATCCCCTGGCTGAACAAATGCATGAGTGCTTCCAGCACACACGTTTCTAAACTTTGACCACAGTCAATACAGTTAAAGAGAACTTGAGACAACACTTTCTGTAAATGTCAAAAGATAAATTACATACATGTTAAATAGGAGTTAAATTCACTAAAAATCTTATTGCAGTGGCTGTCTCCTCTTCCTCTCTGGAGTTCTTTGGAATTAATTTGACACTAGAGGAAGCTTTAAGGAGGCTCATAAAACAGGGTCTGTAAAAGTGTTTAGGCTCCTTGTTCCTAGCTCCAAGACCTGTGGAGTTTAGTTGTTCTTCCTCCTTATGCAATTGATGGAGTAGTGGATAAATCGTTTCTGGATGATTTTCCAAAATCAGAGTTAGAGATGACAGCCCACGGACCAAGGAACTAGCGAAGATAGCCAAGAGTCAGCACTAAGGTTTCTGTGTATTATAAATCCTGCCACTTCCCAGGGAGTTAAAGCCTTCCCCTGGGCCTATAGAAATGTGCTGCTGTACATGCAGGATTCACATCCCTGAATCATTTTCTGGACCCCGGAGTGCTACCGTCTGTACTTCAAAGGCTGAATGGAGGTCAGTCCTTTCTCTCAGAAAGCTACATCTGCAGATGATGATTTTTTTGCCTTAGCTTCTCTTTCAAGAACACACCAAGGAAGTGAAAATTCTCTTTTCTGTTCCCTCCTCTTTGAATCCTCTGAAAGGAATTCAAACTCACATCAGCCCTCCGCCAGGACAGAGCCCTAATCAGCAGAGTGGCAGACATCTGCATCCTTTTCTGGCAGTAACTCCAAGTACTTTTGCTACTGTAATAAACGGGAGTGCAACCCATTCCAGAAGGGTATGGTGTAGGTGGAAAACAAGGAATGTGTCCAGATACTCTTAAACAGATGCATAACAAGAAATGCTTATATTTGCTCTGCACTGCTCTGAAGGAGGAAGGTGGGTGGTGAATTCCTGTACTTCGTTCTGCAAATTACACATGTACTAAAGGGAGGAGGATTACAGAACAGAATTAGATAGTGTTGTAGAGAACATTTCACTTACAAAATTTGTTTTAAGGTTCAGCCTGTATGCGGACATTGAGCTGGCAGTTGTTTGGATGGTGAGAAATGAGCAGATGTTGGTCTTTCTCCTGCAGAGACTGTTCTAGTCATTCCTTAGATTTGCGTAGTTAGTTATGTGGCACGAGCAGGAGTGTCTTCCCTGTGCCTTTTTTTTCAGCATGGAGACATAGTGGAGGTTTGTTCTGACATGTTTTGTATCCCCAATCTAAACAGGGCTGGCTAAGAGAAACTAAAACTGCACCCTGAGAGACAAGACGGTACGTGGCATTAGCAGGTCCTAATGGGCAGGCCAAAGCTTCCTTTAATAATACTCTTGTGATCAAGTGCAACTTGCCAGGCAGAACAAACAGGTATCGAGGATGGGGGGAAGCTGTTATGCCATCTCATTTGCATACCCTAGGATGCAGTTGCCTGTCCTAATAAGTAAATAAAACAAGAGTATTTAGAAAAATGCATTACTCAAAGGGAATGTGTGGGAAACAGGAGGCTATGGCTTTGCAGTTATTGGGAGTGGTGCTTTGCATGGTGATTGCTGAAACCATGGCTTCCTACAAAAGCAACAATCCATCCATAAAACAAGCCTCCTATTCAATATAGAACCATACTCTCCCAGAGTTCCTTTTGCCTTCAAGCACAGAACACAACAGCTTGTTTGCAGTCACTAAGAAGGAAGTAGGAATGTTTTCCTCAGACATTACTTGTCCCGCTTTCCCCCCTTGCTTTACACTGAATGCCCCTGAATCTTGTCATGCCTCCACTTTGAAAACTTCCTTTCTGTCATCCTTCTGCCTGTTGAGATCGCATGTAGTAGAGGTATGGTCTACTTCATCTTCTATCCTTCATCTATCTAACATGATTCTCTGTTTGCAATACTAATTTTAAACAGAATGGGATTGCAGAATCCAGCTGCAGTGACTTTATCAATGAAAAGTGTATCCTTTCATTTCCTCCAAGTAATTTTCATCATTACCAAGCTTCACCAAGATGTCCGCATGTCTTTTCAAGGCATCCTGTCTCTCTAAGGCTATAAACCAGCAATTTATATCAGTATTAAAATCACTAGTTGGAAGGTATAAGGGAGGAAAATCTGTTTCAAAATGCTTAGAACGAATTATATAAATCTGCATTTTTACTATAGCGTTTTATATCCACTTCTGACAATCACAGTAAGAATTCATAAGAGTTCAGAGACCCCTAGGCTAGCACTGATTCAGATTGCCATGCTCATGCCGTGCATTGCTTGGGAAGTTCCCAGCTCTGATGTATTTCTTTAGTTATACTGAAAAATTATACTCCTCGCAGTACCAGAGACTGTAAGGCTGTCTGCATCCCACTGAAACAGTATGCCCTGGAGAAGGAGAGGAGGGAAATATATGAATTATCTTTTGATTATGGTATGCTGCAGTGTAGCCTTCAGCTTTTATTTTGCTTTCAGTTGTTTTCCTCACTTTAGCTTTATTTGTTTAATTTCAGCTTGTATTATGTTCTGATGTACTAGCAAACTAATCTGCCTACAGCCTAGTAAAAATCTCATTTTTTGCCTCTGTCAGGTCTAATGATTGCAAAAGCGTTTTCTCTTGCACTGGTGGAACAGACAAGTGCCCTGTGTTACCCTTGTCAGTCTTCTGCAATCAGCCCTGAGGTTTGCCCTCAGAGCAGCTTTGCTTTGCTTGTCCAGCTTGCTGAAGTGAAAAGCCATGGTATCTGCTATGAAGGTTTCTGTGATGGATTCCATCACCCATAGTTTCATGGATGCTTTTGTTTATATGAATATTAGACGCTTTAGGACAAATACTTGTCAAAGGCAAAAAGCAGGAACTTGTCAACACCCTTTCACCTGGAAACTAGTTGGTTTTAGCTTTTTTCTTCTCTTGGAATTACTTTTCCTTTGTGCAACTCCACGAATACAAAACTAAAGAAATCCCCCCACCTTGACTGCCTTGTTTAGCTTGAACTTTGTGTCCTTAAAATGTTTTGCATAACTTGTTTGTTTGTTTTTTTCTGTATAAAATACTTGCCATCAATTTCTTAATTTTACCTCTGATCAAGCCTTTCTTTCTTAGGCAGGATTCCTGTATATTGTTGACCAATACCCTTAGGCAAATTTTTAACTACAAAACTAGGTAAAGATTGATTCTGGTAAAACAGACCTTTTTCCATCATTCTTGTAAAGACTAGATTCAGATTTCATTCTCTTAAACGTTCACTGTACTAAAGGTGTGTGACCCACGTAAAGCTTCAGCTTTAACTATGAGCTGAGGACATGCTGGCATAACTGACTCTTCAAGGCCAGAATGCACCGTCTGCTCTCTGTGTTTGGGATTCATTTTGTGTAATCTTAGCCACCTAAACAGTGGTGTTTAGCCTAAAATAATCATTTAAGTTACCTTTATAACCTGTGGGAACCTCTCACCCCAAGTTGAGGTGTCTCAATATAAAAAAATCAATGATACTGTACAGATTCCTACTTCTTTCCATTGGCTAACTTAAACCAGGAGCCACAGGTTATGACCCACGGTTGAGTGAGATAATTGCAGGCAAGGGTCAAAACCACACGGTGATGGGAACAAGAGAGACATCAGGAACAATAAAGCAGGATGAAGGGACACCTGCCTCAAATGTACACAAATTCATACAGCCTGGGAAACAGGCAGGAGGAGCTTGAGCTGCTCGTGCAGTCACCAAACTCCATCACTGGAATGACCGAGAGAGTGGGAAATTTACATGGCTGGCCTGCTGCAGTGGATGGATGCAAGCTCAACAGGAAACACAGGCAAAGAATGCGGAGGATTCGGCTGCCCTCTGTTGTGAAGGATCAGCTTGACACATAGATCTTTTCTCCAGGAGGGAACTGATGGTCTGGCTGAGAGTTTGGCAGAATTAGGGGAGAGATCAGTAGGGGTGATGCTGTGGTGTGTTTGTTATCGCCCAGTCAGATAAGGAATTGGACAAAACCACCTCTAAGCAACTCGAGAAAAATATTTCTACAATTACAGAGTTGTTCCTTGCAGGAAAAGCAATATTTAATTCTTCTGATTTCATTCCAACTAAGGAGGAGTCCAGAGAGAAACCACCATAAAGCTGATAGTGAAGCAGTCCGGCTCCAAGCACTCAGAACCTGTAGGATCCATGCTATAACATCCTTAGGAGTAAGGGGGAAACCTAAACACCTCATTCTCCTTCAAGAATGGGCAGATAACTCACCAATTCCATAACTTCTGAGCACAACAGGACACGAGTATCAACATTTAATCTGTCTTTTCCAGCTGCTAGCCTCTTAGCACTTCCTCTAACCTCCCTTGTCTCTAGTCCCTTACTGAAAAATACAGTACAGCATTGCTATGTTGTGACAGCCACTCTCATTGATGGGAGTTCAGTGGCAGTAATCAAAGCCAACAAACCAGGCAGTTCTGACTGAAATATGGAACATGCAGGGATTTGAATACCAGCTTAACATATTTGCGTAAGAAGAAAAGGGTTCAATGCAATTAAATGGATTAATTTTTATTTCTCTTGTGGAAATATCACTTCGGCTGAATGAATGTTTATCAGTCTGTGGTAATTCATGATTAAGTAATTTACATTTATTAGAAATCCAAGTAACCTCAAACAAGGCTCCCAGATCCTTTGATACTATGGTGAGAATTCTATGTCAATTTAAAATAAAACTGTGGACTGGTACTGAATGTACATACATTTTCAATTATCAGTATGAAAGACCTCTTTCCTGTAAAATTTCATGTAAGAATGAAAGATAGGAAAGGAAAAATAATGCAAATATTTTCAGATGTACACAGTATGGATATTTGCATTTCAGTCAGCAATACAAGGAAGGAAAACATTCTCAGCTGTAGTTAAGCCTATCTGCAAACTTTTATCTGGGGGGGGGGGGGGGGGGGAAGCAAGCTATATACAATTACTTGATAAACAAATGCTAAACCCTATGTGACCTGAGATTCCAAGTGTGATCCTGAGAATACGTCTGCAATAAAAAATTAAAGTTTTCACCTGTCTTCAAGACAGAAAGGACTTTCAAAAAGGATTTTGTTTATTAAGGCTGAGATTCTGTCAACCTCCATTACATGGTTTCGATACAGTACTTTCTGACTAAAGCATTATGCCCTCTGTTTTGTGGGAGTTCAGGCTGAATGATTGATATGTTTCCTTCGGGTATTAAAATATCAGTATTTTTCTTTAAAAAGCCTGTTACATACCAGCCAATCTTAATACAGTGTTGTGTAGTGTAATGTAAAAATCTTTCCCTGAGCTTTTATTGCTGAGCATGGCATCACATGGTATGGAATATCCATTTGGTCAGTTTGGGTTAACTGTCCCAGCTGTGTCCTCTCCCAGTGTAACTATCCCCATCCTACTGACTTTTGGGGGTGGGTGGGAGAGAGAAAGCCTTCACGCTGTGCAAACGCTGTTTAGCAATAGCCAAAATACTGGTGGGTTATCATGGCTGTTTCAGCCACAAATGCAAAGCACAGCACCATGCAGGCTGCTGTGAAGAAAGTTGACTTCATAACTCCATTCCAGCCAGACCCAGTACATCACATTACTGCTTCGTGCTCAGGTTCCTGCCAGTGAAATGGAAGTCATCAGTGTTTTTCGTCCATAGATCTTAAATAGTTAAAAAGAACTTGATATTTTGTTATCTGTGGGTATTCTTGTTTCATCAACACTGACACTGATGGGCAAATAAATGGAGAGCATCTTTCTCAGCGGGGGTTAGACTGGATGCCAGTAAGAAGTTCAAAGTATGAAAGCTTGATTATATGTCTAATATGAAATCATTGTTCTACAGTCAAACCCCAGATATTTGCTAAAGAAAAATGCTCCAGAATCTAATTCATGTATGAATAATCCTGTTGTTTCCTGTGTACTCGTGCTCAAGAACACCAGAAGGCTGGGAAATTTGCTATAAACTTTGTCACTGTCCTAATGGTTAGCGATACACAATAGAAAATGTGTCTTATTTCATCTTTAACCTCCAGTCACTATATGTTATGTATTTTTGTCTGCTAGATTAAAGAGATTGGAGTTAGAAAATCTCCTTAAGTAGGTAATTTATCATGTGCAGACTGTATCATCATGATTCAGTTCTGTCTTAATCCATCTTGGAGCTCATTTACTCTCGTACTGTACAGTCTATTTCCAAATTGCAAATCAATCTTATGGTTTTCCTCTAAATTTTGAGGTTTTTTCTTGGCATTGCTTTTAGTGGAAAAACTGGATAGAATTGGCTATCTCTAGTCTTGGGAGAGGACTCTAGGTACTTTAAGCATATGTCTTTTTTATAAGCATATGTCTTTTTTATAAGCATATGTCTTGAAGTGTATGTCTTTTCGCAGGTGGGCACAGATTGCCTTCAGTCCATGCTGCGATCCAGATATATGCTGGCAAACTCTGAACTGTGCTGAGCTAGCTGCAAGTAGTGCTAAGGATCCCACAGAGCAGTGGTCTCCAAATGGGAGGGATCTGCGCCCCAGGGGGCGTGCAAGATGATCTCTTGGGGTGCAGGAAGAAAATAGTTGAACTTCCATTTATATTTATTTTTATCTAAAAAAATAAGGAAGAAATTAAGCTTTACTAATATTTAATATACAGATTGACACTGGTGCATTTAGTCGGTCCATATGTCAGATGGTCATGTAGGGTTTATGAGGTGCTCTGAGGGAAGAGTGGGTACTCCACAACGTGGAGGGGTTGACAGTGGCATCCTCACTTATTCGTTGACTTTCAGTGTATTGCAATGTATTACAGTTTACATGTGCCCAGTTAAGTAGATTTATGGATTATCTTATCTATTTTTTATTAAACTACAAAATGGACAAGTGGCTTAAAAAGATTCCTGCAAAGAAACCACAGTTTGAAGATAATACTGATAATGCCAGCAAAAGCGAACAAGAAGAAAATGGCAGAGCTGGCACTTCTACTGCTAGTACGAGCTCTTCATCAGCCACATTATGGGTAAAAACAATGACTGGCTAAGCAGATCTGAGAAGTCGTCAGCCAAAAAAACCCCCAAATTATCAAGAAGGCTATCTGAAATATGGATTTATAGCTACTGTTGTTAATGATGAGTCTTGTCCTAAGTGTATACTGTGCCTTGAGACATTAGCTATCAGTAATATATGAAGCGGTCACGATTAGAAAGACATTTAAAAATTAAGCATCCAGAACATGAAGACAAACCTCTACAATTTTTTCAGTGACGTTTAAAGCCTTGTGATACTCAGTCCAGTACTTTACATAACTAAACATACTGATAAATGATTAAAAGCATCTTCTGAGGCTTCTTACTTAATGGCAAAAGACAAAAAGCCCCATACCTGCTGCAGTAGAAATGGCTGAAATAATGCATGGAAAACAATACGGAGACAAGCTGAAGTCCATTCCTTTGTCAGCAAATGCTGTTGGAAGGTGCACAGAAGAGTTGAAGAGTTGCTGAAGAGTTGAAGAATCAGATATTAGAACAAATCATGCAGCTGGGTGAAAGTACAGGTGTTTCTAACACATCTCAGCTTATGGTATTTGCTGGATTCTGCTTCAATAATGAAACAGATAAAGAAGTAGGTTTTTGTGAGCCACTAAAGGAAAAATGTAAAGGAAATGTAAATGCAGAAGATACATTCTCAACAGTAAATGACTTCTTTAATAAGAGTAATGTTTCATGGAAAAACTGTGTAAGCATAACCACTAATGGAGCAGCTGGAATAAAAACGTGTTTCAGGATAAGATTACGGATCTAGCATCACATGTGAAATTCCTTCGCAGTGTCAGTTATAGGCAAGTTCTTACAGCAAAGAAGCTAGAGCCAAAAGTGCATGAAGTGCTGCAGGGTGCTATCAACATAGTTAATCTTATTAAAAAAAACCCCTTTAAATAGTAGACTATTTACAGTACTCTGCAGTGAGATGGGGAGTGACCACAAAAATCTTTTGTACCCCACAGAGATTCACTAGTTTTCTTATAGTCAAGTGCTTAAAAAAGTTGTTGAACTTGAAGATGTTACACATTTTTCTTTTACAAAAAGGCAAGTGTTCCAAACTTGTTGACCTTCTCTGTGATGACAAGAAGCTGTCCATAGCAGATATTTTCAAAAATATAAACACAGTTAATATGTCCCTTCAGTGTGAAGGTGATGCTTTAACAATAAGTGTGAAAGTCACTGCTTTTCAGAGGAAACTTGTGATATGAAGAGTACATTTTGAAAACAGATGTTTGGAAACATTTTGATCATTATGTGATTTTCTTGCCAGAAATGATGCAAGCCAGTCACCTAATGAAAACTCTTTTATCTATACACTTAAAAAACACGGAAACTGAATTTTCTAGCCTGTTTAAAAATCTTCCCAACAAGAGTTCCAGTGGGCTTTGAACCCAGCTGTAAAATGCATAAAACCGCAATGCCTTCTGATTAGTTTGCAAGAACAACTGATTGCCATCAGGGAAGATGGAAACTTGCTAGCCAAAATTAAAAAAAAAATATATTTGCATAATTGGTGGATGGGACTTAAAAATTAATATCATGGTTTACTAAGTGTAGGCAGTGGTGTACAACCTCCATTTGAGTCTACATATCTTTGTGATATACCATGTTCAGCTAACAGCTATTAAAGCCAAGTATTGAAATAATCTGGACTTAGAACCAGACCTTCAAAGTGCTGTATCATTGTTAAACCAAGAGTTTAAAAAATAATGAAGGATATTCAATCACATTGCTTTAGTGAGAGAGAGCAAAAAGGAGCTTTTTATATCTCTAAATAAATAATTTTTAAGGTATTATTTCATCTTTTCATTCTTTTCAATTTCTGGGGTTTTGTTTATGTTTTATAATAAGCATAATATATTACTACAGTAGCAAGAACAAACATACATATAATTTATAAATAAATAAATATACAAACATTGGGATACATGCTCAACAGTCTTTTACTGATAGGGTTGCCTGATTAAAAAAGTTTGGAGACCACTGCCATAGAGCCAGAGCGTGTTAGCTGAGTTCCCTGCTACACCTCATTCTGGTTACATAGGTTCCTTCTGGTCGCCTAAAAGAATGGACAGAGCACATTCATTCATGTCTGAAAAATACCTTGGAAATGCCCACACTAGTCCAGAAACTCCAGCACAATACTTCTTGTCTGTCTTCTATAATGAGGTTATTGCCACCTCTTTACACTACTAATAAATCCAAGAAAATCCATTAACCCTTTTTTTCAGAGCCCTAACATGAGAAACTATGTTTATGCATCATGAATTTTAGAGGTTCATGGTAAGGGCTTCACCCTTTATGTGATCCAAGTACCCCCTGAATCTAGCAGAGCTTCTTCAGGGGAAGTTGCTCAGCTTCTGGGTATCGTTGTTTTCACTAGGACAAATAGCCTTAGTAGAAAGCCCCATTCACACCATGAGCCTGTATGAAGGTGGCACTTGCATGTCACTTTCCATGTAAAGCTGAAAATTAATCTATTAAACTCTATTATATAGCAGTTTGGAGAAATGATTTGGAACCAAGAGACACACTGCATTATAAGACATTCTTACTTTCTTAATTTCTCTTCTCCTTTAGGACCATACTTAGAAGGATCACGTCATCTGGTGATGTAGGGAATCAGGGCAGGGAGAGGGAGAAGAGGAAGAGGGAGGATTCCCCTCCTCCTTTCTTTATTATAACTTTTTAAACACAAATGTCAGTAGTAACTTTTGTGTTCCCCTTAATTTGACGTGCTTATATAATGTGGAGTAGAATCTGGTTCCATGGTAATGGATTGATATTTAAAACATTTATTCACACAAATTAGTGATGAATGGTCAGTAGAAATGGTGAAACGTCTCCTGTAGAGATATCATGGTGGTTTTTTAAAAGATCTCATATCCCCTACCCTTCCAGCATTTTGGAGTGCCCCTAGTTTTATGGAAACAAGCTTCTCCAGATACTATCCACCAAAATCTCTGAATACTATAATTAATAAATAGATGAAACTTTAAAGAATTATTTGGATTGCAGAATTGCGTAGCAATTCTAAATTTAAAGATACCTGCACAGCTTTAACAGAAATGCTCTGTAAAAAAAAGAACCTTATCTAAATGAAATGAATGCCTTTCTCCTGACTCTCAGTCCAGTACAGCTTCTCCTTGCCAGAACAGAGTTCCCTTGTATGGGCTACTGGGATTATTCCCTGTGCTTCTAGGTCTCTTTCTTGTTTAAAGGAGGAAGATTAATGTTGCATTTTTTAAAAAAATGCTAGATGATGATATCTTTCAGGTCAATTAAAAGCATGTAACAAATGACATGGAGTGTATTTAAAAATCAGAAATAGATACAAATTATTTTTAAGGAGATTGTTCAGTTCTGGTGAAGTCAAATGCATAAACCGTAATGACACCACATGTATTCTCTCCTCCCTGAGAGAGCTAAAATAGAGCATTACACATCCTTATGAAATTATGGAATGTTTTTTCATGCCAGATTGTTGTTAGTTCTTGTGGGGATACAGAAGGGTAAAGTCTGATTCCAGTTGTTCTGTGAATTCCAGGCACAATCTGTAATGTTAAAATGAAAAGGGCAGCAACAGTAAAAAGTATTAGCACACGTGGTCAAAGAGATGATTACTGGTCCATAACAAACAGACATAATTTTCACCACCTAAAGTTGCTAACAGGTTGCCTAAAGACACAGACTTGCTTAATTTGCAGCATAAAACATTTCAAGTAATTCTCAGGTAACCTAGAATTTTTTTGTCTTCTGGTTTCCATACTGAATTAGGGACTTCAACTCAGACTGTACTGATAAACTGCCTATCTTTTTGCATCATTTTCAACTCATGGATAACATTGGCTTTACTTTATTAAATCAAATAGCTTGTATTAATGTGACCCTAAAGAATTCCTCTACAGGAAAAGAGAATGTGAAGTCAATGAAATGAGAAGATGCCACCATGGTATTCTTAACTACGTTGCTGTAAGAAAGAGTGCAACCACAGAAAGGCTGCTTAAGACAACATGCCAGATGCAGCATAATACCCATTCAGAATAACATAAAATAATGTGCAAATTTTATTTATAAATGATTTGATATAAGATATACCAAGAAATACTGTGATTTAAAAAGCTTCAGGAAAAGATGTTAGAAGGAAGAAATTTCAGTACATAGAAGTCTGCTAAAGGAGAAGAGAAAGAGCAAGGGCAATTAACAAAGATGTTAAAGGGTTCAAAAAGATATGTACAAGAGCCAGGGGAATGTGTCTTTTCTAGAAGGACTTTTCACAGGTAACTGTGAGTACAGCTTCAGCTGACAATTGAAATCTCAGTGGAGGAAGTATGTGAATCAAACTGAGACACTCAAGTACAGTAAATTACCACCACCATATGGTATCCTTCTGAGGATTCTGAAGTAAATAAAGTGTGAAATAACAGTCACACACCATTGCAGGAAATGTTGCTGCAAGGTTTTCTTCAATATTCAAAAAAATGTTAATATAGCTTCTGTATTTTTGTTAAACTTTCAGGACCAAGGGATAATCCCCAAACTCTGAAATAATGTTTAATCATCTAGTAGTCCTAGAAAATGTGATGAAAATGCTCTAACAGTGCCACACTTTATCTTGCTTTACTTTACTTTGTCTTGGATTAAAAAGTGAATGTAATTTAAAGTTAGCATAGCATATTTTAACTGGATTAATGTAACTAGCATGGGTTAACTTTCACAAAAGAATGTGATTACGGCTTCTGCACATTCTTCAGTTGCTTGGTTTTTTAAGAGAAGTGGTTACTCTCCAAAGCCTTCAGCAGAGGACAGTCATGTCTCTCATGATGAATTTGGGAGAATTAGCAATGTAATAGATGATAGTGCCATTACTAGTTCCTAGAGGGAAGGAGAGGGGGAGAGAAAGAGATGAGAAGCAGAAATAGTAGTTTAGTCTGTAACTTGCTTTTCCCCAGGTGACAGAAACCACTGTAGCTCACCTTATGCCAGCGAGTGCCATCTATACATCAACTGGTTTTTTTGTTGCAGACTTTTAGCAACTTTCTCTCTCACTCCTTTAAAGCAGCCTTGAACTTCAACTTGACACTAAATAAAAGGGGCAGGGGGACAACTTCTTGGGCTTCCCTGAAAAGTGCAATTTGATTTTGTATCAAATGCATGGCACATTTTCAAAATACATTTAAGTAGTTAAGAGCTGATATTGTATGCCTGGTTGTCTTTTATTAGTCTTGAGTTTGCATCTTTAGTTTTCATTTTATCCTTTTTCCTGAGGCAATGGGTGGCATTATCATGCTTACTAAATGTTAATTTTGCACGTGTGATCCAATTCCTCTTCGTGTGCCTTTCTGACATTTTACAGGATTGCTTTTCCTATTTTGGATTTGGAAACAGAACAGTAACATCAAGACATTTCTTCAGGAACCCTTCACAGATAGGTAGACTCGAGTGAGGTTTCCCACAACGATTAATAGGTGGCAGATTAATAATAGGGCACAATCTGACCACCTCTGCCCTTATCTGGTAGCATCAGTAGTTGAAGGTTGGTGTGTAACCACCATACAGCTCCTACATGGCCGTTGCTTCCTTCTACAGGGATAGCACAGAAATCAGTGCTTCAGTGTTCTTAAGGCTAATGTCTCTTTCTCAAAGAGGTGATTAACAACTCCATTGAACAAGTCAACAGATTCTTGATTTTAATTGGCAGGTGAGATAGAGGAAAAATTATGTTGAAGGTACAGCCCTCATTTATTTAAAACCTTAATTGGTATTGTTGGGTGCACCAATGATCCAAAAAAAGAATAGGGGAGGACATGGATTTACTTTAGCCAGATCATAGTGGTATGTGGATCTTCAGCTCTTGCTTAGGGCAAATCTTCTGCTGTAGTATACTTTAAGTCTATGTGAAGTGCATAGACCCTAATACTTTTGTTTTCTGGACATTTTTTTTCCTGGCCTGCTCACTCTGGCATAGAAAATCTTACATATGAATATACTGCTTTAAGAAACAGAAGAGTTTGGAGCTGTTGAAAGTGGTCGAACATCTGTTGTGCTGTTCTGTTTCTTTATTAAAAATAATTGTTGACTGTGTATTATCTTCCTGTGTATTCTTGTGCCGTTCTCAACAGGAACATCATCTTTAGCCAGTAGAATCTGTTTGGTAACTAACAGAATACTAAGGGTAACCTGGTAAGCAGCTCCAATTTCTTAACAAGTCCATGTTTTTATCTAAGACCCATCTTCAAGGAGGTATAGTAGTCTCAAGCGGGATAGCATACTCCATCATGTGTATGCTTGTTTGGTAGAGTCAAGTCATCAAGCACTCATTCTTCAAGCAGTGTTCTGCCTCAAAATTATCTGTTCCACAACTGATGAAAATACTTTTCAGGGGATTTTTTTTTTTTCACACGGTTAAAGCCTGGACCAACTGCATCATACAAATGTTTGAATTGTGACATTAAGTTCTCTATACAGGATGTTTTCAGTTCTTCATTGTTTCACAATTCCAGTTCCTCCAGTACAGATGAATGAGTGCAAGTTCTTGATGCCAACAATTATAGCCAGATTTATGCTCCTGCTTTGGAAGGTCAGAGCTGCTGCTGATTTGCTGCATCCCACAGAGAAGATGCAAAAGGACATTGTGTTTCAGAAATTTTGGTGAAATTACTTTGTTTTTCTGCATTATAAAAATGAACAAAACGAAGATGCTATCTGTCACAGACAGCTGATGCTGAAGCGTTTTGACAGAATGATTAGTTCAGCAGTGCTTGCACGTGCAGCATGTGGGCATTTGGGTTTGTAAATCAGTTGTTTCCTCAGATAATAATCCCAGTGATCACAGGAATGGTATTAGTGAGCATCTGAGTATATGAGACATTAGAAAGTTAATCAGTATGTTATGCTGCTTATTTTGAAGACTTGAAAATGTTTCTCAATTATTTTTGAAAATTAGACATTAGTATGAAATTTCAGTACACACCCCTGTAAGAAATGCATTGCTACTTTAGTGTCATGTATCTTCAGTTTAGTTTCTTCTAATTTAGTTTCCAAATGGATTAAAGTTACAGTCCCCAGTACAATGCACTAAAACATTCCAGTTCAGAAAACAGAAAAGGCACAATTGAGTAGAATGCAAGTGAAAAAAGTTCTTTGAATGTAAATGATACATAATGGAGAAAAAGAGGAAGCTTTATTTTTTTAAATCTCCTGATTACTTGTCCCTGATCAGTAATGTCACTCCAGTTAGCACCTAATTTAGCTCTCTGATGTAGCAGATCCTGTTTGGGTCAGAAGTGGTAGAAGGTAACTTCTGTATTTTTACAGTGGGAGGGGACATGGAGCTGAAGCATGGTTCATATGGTAAAATTTTCCTGTCTATTTATATTAGCATTATCATTCATTTCCACGTTATTATATGATGATCTTATATCCCTGAAGTGGTGTCTGTTTTCCCCTTTTCACCTGGAAGAAAAAATATAGACTTACGAAGTTTAAACTACAGGTGTTTTTTTACAAAGTTCATCCAAACAAAACTTTTTGAAGTAGTGCATTGCTAAGTGGAAAGTAAGTTAATTAAATGCTTTATTAAACTGTTCTCAAATGTTAAGCCAGCCTGTCTCTCCACTCCTAAAAAGCCTAAAGCCTAAATACAAAGTGAATTGCAATGAGGACAACTATTCCCATAGTTCAGGCATAGAAAAGAATTAAATCTTAGCTTGATATTGCTGACTTTTCTGCATTTAGGAAGTCTGAGGAATGTGGATTGCTATTTTTGAGGATTATTGAAACAGTAATAATTCCATATCGTCTGTATTCTCACAGTTATGCTTTCTATAATCTCCCCTTCATCAAAATGTCATGCAATTTCTGTATTACACAAACCTTACTTGTTAGTTTCCTACTGAGGCTTGTATTCATAGTTTTCAGTTGATAACAACACTTACTCCTGGATACAGAGGTTTTCATAAATGTTGACATAGTCCCCTGAGTCTGATGCAATTAAACCTTTAGTAAATAACTACATCTTCAGTACAGCAACTGACTGCACGGTAAAACTTCAGACATGGCCCAGCTTTTCTGAAGGAAAAAATCCCAGATAGATAAAGACTTCCAAGCTTTTCACAGAACCCATGGTTTGTACAAACCTCCTCTACCAGCCAAGAAGTAGAAGAGGAACCTGTGTGTTCTCCCTCAGTGGTTGGGTGGTCAGATTGAGAAAGGATGCAGGGAAGTAGTCCACTCCTCTGACCTTGTCCTGAAAACATGAAGGTAAGGGAACTTTGGGGTTTCTAAATTTCAATGGGTGCTACTGGTACTGGAATGCCATTTTGAGACAGGGTTAGATTTTGAGACCTGGGATTCAGCTACAATTCAGCTGTCTGTAACTGTATCTGAGAGTCATCTAAGCTCCATTTATAGTTAACAGAGAAAAAAGAGAGGCACTTCCAGGGTGCAATTCATCTCATCTGCTTTAGACATCTATTTATGGATGAGATGACTCATTGCTTAGAAATGTCCATTTATCTTAACTTTGGCAATATCCATGTAACACCTTTCCTAGTTAGTGCTGGAATTAAAAATATTTCATCCATTATGGTTGGAGAGACTGTAAATGTGTAAATGTTACTGTTGCTTTCATTCTGCTTAACCAAGGAGGATTTTACATAAAGATGCTTCCTTTTTTAATTATAAATCATAGCTCTTTTAGCACTGCTAACATTTTCTTAAACATTATTTAATTATCATTCATATAACTTTGTTTGAATTATCCCTCTCAATGACTTCTGCTCAGCATTGTTTTAGTAAATGGGCTCTTTCTGAGTAATAAATGCGTTTGAAATGTGTACATATGTAAGAATTACTAATGAGTACTACACATTGTCCATCTTTAATAATGTAATTAGATGCTGAGTCCCTGATAGTTGGTTCAGTAATCAGTCTATTTGCTACATGAACACCACTACAGAAATGTTCTTGAGGGTGGTGTAATAATGTGTGCTTCAAAAGAAATTCATGGTATTTTTTTAAGCTGTGATTTATTCTTTTTTCTGTGATAGCATGAGACTTTCCATCATGTTGTGTTCTTGTTTCCTAATCTAGACCAAATTCACCAATGTAAAGCAGATTTACTATGTATTTAAGTAGTTTTTGAAAGATTTTTTTTTGCTTCTAAGTATTTCTTTGTCTAAATTTTTTTTTTTAACCTTTTTTCCAAATTATTTACTCCTAGTTACTCGAATACTTGCACCAAATTTCAGTAGTCCTATTACATTCACTTGCTTTAATAAACAGGCATTTCTAATTTCTTGCTTAATTACTTGTGCTTCTGGCATTGGTTTACATATTATTAAATAATCTATTCTCAGTATGGCCCCTATTGACTTTCATAATACCTGGCATGAAAATTGCTGTTGTATAATATTACAACCTCCAGACCCTTTGCTTTTGTTCTGCTATGTCTAAGAGTCAAGTCTGATAAACTTGTAGAAGACTGGTTGTCCTATTTATCTGGAAGCTGCCAGAACCACACTGCCTTCAGTTTTGCTGAGGTTATCTCACACTGAAGGAACCAGAAGTATATTTTCTGTATATTTTCCTCTTCTGATGTGTTCATCAGTGCCCCTGAAATATTCATATGAACTGCTGTTATTTCTTATAGCATGTATCATTAACTTTCAATCCTTGCCTACTGTCTTTGGGATCCTTTCTGGCTTTGCAATGTATTATGCATTTTTTCCTATAAGGAATGCACCATTCCCTGCTGTGCTACTGAGTTCTGTGTTTACTTGTCTTAGCCTCCAGTCTTATTGAAGAGAGTTTGTTTCTTTGGACTGCTAAAGTCCTGCTAAATCTATTGTGCAGGTCCTTAACATCTTTGTAGATTAAGTGGAACTTATTCTGTTCATACTTTGTCATAGTGCAGATCCCTGTTTCTTTTTCCTAGCTAAATTTTTATTTCACTGCAATATGCTGGCATCTTCGAGTACCTGATAGCAAGTGATCCACCTCTTGATAAGATGGACTGATTTTGTCTTTTTGCTGTAGAGAAGTCACCTTCTAACTCAAACTGTTTGTAAGATACCTTAAAACCCTTTAATAAACATCGCCCCTACCACAAGAACCCTAAATTCCTATTAATTCTTTTTTACCCACAACTATTAAGTTTAACATCAGAGTTCATGATTACGATTAGCTTCTGTGACCAAAACACATGAGAAGGAAATTTTTATACTTTAGAAAATTTGAAGGGAAATCAGAGCATTTTATATGTGACTTTATAAAGGTTTATGTTTGAATAGGTATGATCTGTGTGGTAGCCACGCATACGTCGCTTTTATGTGAAGTCATATTTACCATGTTGACATTCCAGGCAGAAAGGAGGAAAATTAGCATTTTTTAACTGGAAGATGTAGTTATATACATAAAAAATGAAACAATACAATATTGTATTTTTGTTCTATTATTTTTTATATTATTATTATTACTCTAGTCCAAAATACTCTGAAACATTCAGCCACTTCTTGCAGGTGAGAGTTATGTTGATTGCATTTGTTTCCAGGTTAGATCCATGTGCTAGAGTCTTAATTCAATGAAAAAAATAATATTTTTCTTGAAAGCCCATACTGACAGTTTTCCCAAGTAAAAGCCCAATGTTCCGGGGTTCCTTCTTCCCTTCCTGTCACCCTGATAACCACACACAATATGTGATTTTTTTAAAACATCTGATTTCTATTAAACAAAAAAGGAAATGAAATGCATCTCTGATTTTATTTCTCCTTTATGCAATAATATATAGTTAGTTTTCTAATTTTCCTGTTAGTGGGACTCTTTCCTAATACCTGAAATAATATGTTACTGTTTCCTTTTGGTTTATTTATGCTTTTTTTTTAATTTATCTTTTGTTTTGTGTTTTCTTTTTCTTCACAATAAGGTTCTACTTACACTTCCATTTTTGTAATCCCAAATGACGTGTGTATCAATGAATGTATACCTCAACTTTCAACTGTATCTAAGGGCAATGGCAAATATCAGTAGTTAGTATTACTCAATTTCTCTTCTCCAGATACAGTATTTCTTGAAAGAAAGTTTCACTCAGTGCTTCTAAGCCTCTAAATGTGAGTAATGTGGTTGTTTCATTGGAATGAAAATAAGGTTAATTATATTTGCTTGTAATGCTCGTATATGGTGAGATCTCTTTACTAATCCCAGAAATTCTAATCTGTCCTTTGCAATTACTCATGATTTACATTTTGTCCACACAATGAGGAAATATTTTTTTCTTAGCGTGCATTTGTTTTGTACACATACGCTTATATCTGTACTGAAACTCCTCCAGTACAACATTTTAACATACACAATATAAGTCTCGGCAGCAGGAAATCTTAGTAAAAAATCTGACTGTATAATCCATCTGGTCTGACCAGTTTTCTTTCATTAGGAGTCTCTCATGATCAACATCTGGTAGGATTAGACTGCCCTGAACAACAAGGATTTAGCTTGCTGTACTTACATGCAGATTTAGTGAACCAAAAGGTCATCAGAAAGATCTGTTAAAAGCAAAGTAGTAAGATTAATCTAAAAATTATTAAATTTATTTTGTAACTGGTAGAGTTAGGATTAAATGAGTGAACTGTGCCTTTAAATTTATAATCTGAAACACAGTTTGAACTGTCAATCAGTGGATATGCCTGAATCCAAGCTATCATCATTAGATTGACAATTCATCAGGAATGTCATTTTTTTTTGCTATTTTGCTGGGGGAAAAAAAAAGGGATAACATTGGCTTGATAAAAATGAAATATTGTGGTCAAACAGATGCTAGATATTTACTGTTGGTGAGCAGGTGCTTGCACTAATAATCCCACTGAAATGAGTAATATCTGTTCATCTACACCAAAATCACTACGTGTGCAACTTTTATATCCTTGTGAGGTAGGGGATCTTTTATGTATTGTACACAGAGAATTGTCACACGCAGATCATATAGGAAGTAAAAAACATGCCAACAACCAAAAGTCAGTGTCAGGATCCTGAGAGCACCAAACACCCTTTCTGACCCTGACTGGCTCCCCAAGGCTTCCCCCCTCCCTTCTGCCCCCGACCCAGGACCCCGTTTCAGCTCAGCCCGGCGCTGTCAGTCCCTGCCCCAGCGATGCCATGGGAATGCTGGTCTCTCTCTCTCCATCACAACCATGCCTGGCATAGACCCTGTTGGTTTGGACCCATTTCCTGGCTCGTCCTCAGGCCTGTCGTGTCAGTACAGACCTGCCCAGCAATCATGGAACTGTGTCTGACCTTGGTTATTCCCACCAGAGCTGATCCTGTCCCCAACTCATAGAATCAATAGATGACTCATGGATGGACTTCCAGTTTTACCCTGGACCTGCCTTACTGCTGTGAACATGCCTGGATGCCTAGCCTCATGGCAGAAACTGGCTGTTTTTCCCAAGCCTGTCCAGCTTCCCTCACTGGGGTGCTGGCTGGTGAGGTCCCTAGTCCAGGGGCTGTGTTATTGCCCTCATGACCTCCTTCCTTAGGGAGCAGCCAGCCCATGCTGCTCCCCAACATTTGCTTCCTTTCCTTAAACCTAAATCCATCCTTCCTGGTGCAGATCACAAGAGTGTTGTAATTTGGTCTTGTCTAGACTTTTTTTTTTTTTTTTTTTTTACAGCCCATTTAGTCATTCTGTCTGCTCTCTCAATTTGCTGGAGATTAAAGAAATTAATTTCTTCCTTGGCAATGCACGTTCTTGGCTCCTCAAACCCCCTGTATTTCTTCCTTCACAGGTGCAGGGTCAGGGACTTTGTTGTTTGCCTCTCAAACATCACTGAATTTGATACAACAGCTATGAGGTAGGCAAGTGTTGCTGCCATCCACTTCACAGAAAAAAAGATACAGCCAGACTTGGTAGCAAACTTTAAAATCTTATTTAGGTCATAGGAGCTGTATCACAGAGTAGCTGTGGCAGAATGAAGGGTAAGACAGTACTCTTGCATCCATTGCCTCAAGCACAAGGCCCATCCTTTTCTTCCTGCAAATGCATCCCTTACACGTGATAGAAACCCTTCATTTTTTGCTGCTGGGTAAACATATTTGCACCCCAGTAATTTTTGAAGTTGACCACTTATAAATCTGTTAAATATGTAGTATGGTGAAATACTGATTTCATCCAGCTTTGTATGCAGAGCAGTGTAAAAGCACTTTTTTTTTTTTTTTTCTCTTTTCTGTGAGTGAAGGTCTCTAAGCAGTGGTTTGTGAAACATTCCAGGTTTTTTCATGATCATATCTGGTAATCCCTGTTTTTGAAATGAAAAGTTGGTGTCTTTAAAGTGTGTAAAATTTAAACAGGTATAGAGCTACAACCTTCGTTAAATTGTTAACAGGGGACTAAAACCACATGGAATTATACTACTTCTGTATTGTAAATCAGTGCAAGATTTGCTTAGGCACTGCAGATCCCTGCCAGAGCTTAATAAAGTTTGCTACAACTTTCTACAGCAGTTTCCTCCAGTTGAAATTACCCTGTTCTACTCAGTAAAGAAGCAGAAGTATAGTATTTTACAATTTTCTTTACACAGAGTTAGTGGAATGAAGCAATTACTGCTGAGCTCTAAAACTGCATGTACTGCTGGTGATATGCTTTCCAGGACTGCAAGCATCTGCTAAAACAAAACATGCAGCATTTTGTATTCTGAGTTTCACAAATTTAATCAAAAATTGCAACGTTTGCTACAGGAATTGGCAGCTCTAGAACTGGAGGTGAGGCTTTGTGAATTCTGACATTGGACCCAAATCCAAATCAGAACATTTAAATTTATTTGAAACAAGTGAAAAACTTCTGGAGGAACAAAAACACAGAAGTTTCACTTCTGTGATATATTTAGAATATTTAGAAAGAAAGAAAAGAACCTGAGGATGGTGACAAAAAAGTACAGAAATAGGAATCAAAGACTGGGAAATGTAGTGGAAATACTCCCCAGACCAGGCACAAGATGAGATTTGTTATAGCGTTGAAAGGGGAAAAAAACACATTGTCTTCTCAAAAAGCAATGTAAACCTTGTAAATTCTTATAAAGCTCCTAATGTCTGTTGTGATAATGAGGAAAAAAACACCTTTCTTTTGGCAAAATCTCCACAACAGATGCATCTCAAAAGCATCCAATATCTGATTGTGGCAGTGAAGAGAAAAGGTTTCCAACTTCTCTGGCACCAAGTCTAATAAGGTGTGTCTTTTGGGAGATTAATCAGTAGTTCAAAGAAAAGTCTAAGAGCTCTGAAAGCCACAGAATAGTGTCAAAGAAATTTATCAGTGGCTGAATTTATGTAAGTGTTGCTCAGGAGAAAAAAAAGAATATACAATTGAATACCTCAGTTGCAAAGTCCATGAACAAGTTCTGAAGGCAAGGAATCACAGCAAGTCAGTAGACAGTCTGAAGTCTAATCAAATGTCAGACTTGTGCCCTCCACTGAAGCCTATCTATAAGTGTTAGTCTATTTCTATAATATTTAATGTATATTTTTTATCATTTTTCTCATGTTAACAATGGTCTAATTTGCCTAAACTGTGTTTGGTGAATCAGCTGTTTTCTACTCAGATCAGCTGAGTAATGTTAATCTAGTCTCTCTGAGATTGAAAGAATACTAAAAATGGCTCCAGAAAAAAAAATCAAGAAAATATCAGAAAAGCAAACCTGCCACTAAAAAATTTCTGGTTTACAGAAGAAGGTAGGACAGCATGGGGTAGAAGCATATGACAAGTTGTGTGCCTTTGGGAGGTAAAGTTCTGTTGGCTAAGGAAAATTTTGCTTTTTCTAAGTAACGTGTGATAGTTTTAGTGAACTTTTATACTAGGTAGAAGGATTTTGGACATTAGCTAAGCTATGATCAAGAGAGGTCTATTTTCTTTTGTTACCACTGATAGTTTATTTCAGAAAAGCAATTTCTCTTCGTGTCAAGAAAGACCTGTATCATAAGGAGCAGTAAATGGCATTGCTGAAGCTAAAATATCAATCATATCAAATTAATTGTACTTGTATACTAGCAGAAAAAGGAGTCACTACCAATCATTTTTTGTCAATGAATACATTTTCACAGAATGCGCTTTAAAACTGGTTATAACATCACAAAAGGATGAAGGATATAGCTCAAATCTTGGTGGACTGACCATTCTGACCATTGCTTCTGTAACATGTAATATTTTTTTAATAAAAAAATTGCCATATAGGCAATTGTCCACTTGTTTTAATCATTGTAAAAGGTTATAATGTAAAAATACATCTTAGTAATTTTAAAGCATGGGTAAAAGAGATAGGATGAAGCAGAGCCAATGAAAGAAGTGATTAAGGCAGCCAGTATAGTAATGATCTTCAGGAAATACTTCATTGGTCAACCAAGAAACTTGGCAAAACCAGCTTAAAGGGAACAGCAAAAGGGTGGAATTATGTTTGAGGAACAATTAATGCAATTTTTACATTGCAGAAACCAGATTATGCTGCTTTGTCATGAAGAAATTTGCAAAAGCACAAAGACCATTTTAACGTTCCTCTTTTTTACCAAAACCTGTGTTGTTATCTTACAGTTGAGCAGCATACTGAAAAAAATAAGTTAGTTGCATGGTAAACATAAAAGCATGAAATACACCTAGCAGAACCACTAACATGCATAGATTGGGAGGATACTCAAACATAAGTTACAGAAAGGCAGAAGGATTACTGAAGAGATGAGTTTGTCTTGAAAGATGCCAGCAGAAGTCAGAAGTCTCATCTGTGACCCTTCATATCTCAGCGCGTTCCCTTGCTTTTACTGTATACTTAGGCATGAGCATGACAGACTTTCAGCCCAGGAGATTTAGCAGTCGCTGGGTCTTCGTTTTGCATGGTTAAAATGCCTTCTCATTACGTAAACTTTATGGTTACTTCAATTCAAATGAAGAAGTTCCTACTCCTGAATGACAGATACCACTCCGTCTTCTTCACTTGACCATGTCAGTGTATATCAAATATATTCAGATTGTTTTGAATGGACTGTGCTGCTCTCTCAAAGGAGGTCAAGGAGAAGGAGAGTGAGGAGGGAGATTTAAAATGCATAATTCCAAAAACCCATAGAGAAGGTCCTTGGAAAGTATCTGCATATGTTTTATACACTTCAAATTTTTCCTGTTTAATATCACATATATTTCTCTTCCATGTATTGTATTTTCTCTGTTTGCATATACCTTTTTACACTGTGATTTGCTTCTCCTATTTCTGATGTAACAAACAAATAAAAAAGACAATCAGTGCAATGAATGTGATCATAATTTTATTAAATTAAATTTGGAGTGCTGCTCTCTTCATTTCAGTCTGTAACCACATTATGTCCAGCTAAAATTATTTTTGCTCATCTGTGAGGAATAGTAACATGAAACTGGTTTTGCAGTCTTGTGGCTGGAGGAAAACCAGCGGCGATTAAGACAGAAAACCTTGAAGTAATTATATGGAAAAAAAACCCTAAATCTGTAAACCAGATTGCTTTGTATGTTATCATCTGGCTTCTTTGTGTTATTAGGCAGCTCAAAGAGGACAGAGTCTTGCCACTATAAAACAAAAAAAAAAACAGGTGGGAAAATCTGTTGATAGATGGTTGCTTGTGTCACCTTTAAGGAAACCGTACTACTTGCTGCCCCGTGCAGCAAGATGCACACTCTAAGCAAGGAAGAGGGCACAGTAGTTCATCAAGCTTTGCCAGTCCCTAACTGATAGAAGCTAAGCTCTGCTGATTCATGTTAAGACCAGCTGATGGTGGTTTCAAATCAGTCCCCAGCACTGAGAATATGTTAGAGTTAGCTTGATGAGTCTTTCCCCATTATGCAGTCTCAAACATCACTCTGATCACAAGAAAGCTTTTGGTCTTAACAGCACTGGAAATGCACAAGAATTGTCCATCCCCATGATGCAAAGTGGGAGCCCACTGTGAACTTTTTGTCACGCATAGTAAAGCTCTTTACGTAGTATACCTTTGATAGTAGATTACGGCGGTAAAAGAACAGTGTCTTGATGATATTTTAGTCAAAATGGAAAAAAACCAACCTTGTGGGTGCATATATCATAGTCAAGATCATTGCTTGTCATTGTAGTGATAAATATAGCCCATCTGCTTCCTCCTCACTGAGTCTCAGTTCACTAGTTTGCCTTTTTCTCAACTTCTGACAGGTGAGGAATGATCTGACTCGTGTCCTCTATGGTGAAGACATCGAAATTTCAGATACTGAGAGTTTCTCCAACGATCCTTGCACGAGTGTAAAGAAGCTTAAGGTATGTGCTGCTGTTTGAGGAGTAAAGAGAAAGTGATGATTATGTCAGGGCATTTGATCTTTTTTTTCCTATTAAGAAGGCTAATAAAATAAAATTTGCATAAGAGTGATATACTGCTACATTTCACTGCATAGTAAGGTTAACAAATGGTATTTTGAGGGCCTAGACCTGCTTAAGTCAATGAATGTCCATGCATATAGTGAATGTTTTTATAGTTCCTGATAAGGGCACAAAGTAAAGCAAGTTGTTGCTGTCTTAGTGTCTGTACCTAAAGCACCAGTCTTAAATGATATATATATATGGACAGTCTTGAGGTTTGGAATCAGAACCCTTTTAAGGTAAATTATCATGTAGCAAAAGCACTGAGCATCTTTCTGTTAGCTTCATTACACATTTTAGATTGAATTCTTTGCTTATAATCATCTGCATTATTTCATATGAATCACAAGAAAAAAAAAGGAAAAATAAATTTGATAGCAGAATAATTTACCATCCTTCTCTTATTACAATGATGTATTAGGTTCCTGGCATCTCATAAAATTAAAACTATATTTTAGCATTACTGTGCAGTGCAACCAACAATAAACTGGACATAGGAGATATGAATATTAAACTGCATATGAAGATGAAAAAATTATTGAACAGCAAGAGTGAGCATTTTTAAATGGTGAAGATCAAATTGTTGCCAGCATCAAATACACATGACAGACAATCAAAGCCACAATCCTGCAAAAACTTAAATATCTGTAAAACAGCTTTTAAAAAGCCCTAATAAACTGAATGGTATTAAAAATCTAAAATTAAAGCAAGAATATCCACCTGTATAAGACTAGGCCACTACAACTGGAAAAGGTCTGAAGCAAGGTAAATCAAGTGTGCATTATTATTTCCTTAGAGATGCAAGCCTGAATATTTAAAGTTTAAATAGGTAAAGATTACATTTATAGGAAGCTATTTGTGCCTGTCCAGTCTAAGCCATTTTGCATTTCTTGTCTGGGGTTGAAAAGATTCCAGTATGTGTTATCAGTGAAGCCCACATTTTTGACAAGGTCTTTAACCCTGGCATCAGAAAACTAACAATTCTGAAGTCAGAGCTATTTAAACCAATGGATGATGTCATAAAGAGAAAAAAATGCATATAAGCATGTATATTTAGGCTGAAGGTTAGAAAAAGCAATGAGATTCTAGCCTTCCTATATGTCAACATGTTGTTTGTTTTATAGGGAAGACTAGAAGACTCTTATCAAACAATATATTAAACTTAAGTCTTGATTTCTTCTTCAAAACAAATTGCTACAACAATAAATAGGCAAATATCTAGACAATTGCTTATTCTTGACAGGAATATAGGGTTACTTGCCCTTAGGTACATATGTCAGGCACAATTTAGCTATCCAGTTCTGATAATGTTCATTCCTTTCTTCAAGATGTAAACCTAATATAGGTGAACTGGTATCTGCTTACCGTACTTGTGATTAGAATAGACATAAAATACCTTTCCTTTTCATAAACACGGTTTAAGTTAATGAAATTAATGATTGTGCAATACAAAATAGAAATATCTGGTATAATTTGCAGAAATATATGTTCTATAGTTTTCCCACCAACACCTTGACTTTTACTGCATTGACTCCAGCCTCTTTGAGTCATAGTTGGAAAGTAAATTTAGGCTTAGGAACACCTTTAAAACTCATTTTTTTGTTCAGAGAAATGGATGTTGGAGGATATGCATTTGTACATCAACTTAAATATTTAAAAATTCTAAGCATGCACAGGCAAACTGTATAAGCAATAACACTTCTGCTTCCAACTTTCTTGTGTCTTGCACGTAGGACAAAAAAAAAATGCAATATATGACTTCCAATTCAGTGAAACCGTTTCCATCTGATTTCCCAAATACAATAGGTGATTTGGATACTGACCAAACACGATCTCTCATTCTAACAGTCAAGTTAATTAAGTTTTAATATTTTGGGCCAGGAACAAGTTTGGATGCAGCCTCAATCTAAGTGAGTGACACACACACTAACACAGACATCAGCGAGTTTTGCCAGCATGTTATGAAGGTGAGACCTGACATCCTCTAGTTCACCTTCACCATCAGTGATTCCATAGCTGAGGTTGGAGGCTCATCTATAGTTCTTCAAGTGGACATCCGGGCATTTAGAAGGCAGAATGTGTGGATACCTCTACTGACAAAGTTACCCAGCTTTGAGTAGATTTATTGATAAGATCTTGACTGTCAGATACATGGTAGAGAATATGACAGAGTATCTGAGCTGTTCAATTTAGATATTTCATAAAGAGCCTGCCAAGACATTGACTTTTCCTGGCAGATGAGATATTGTAGCAATCCTTCTCTGGAAAGCTGTCTAATACAACATTGTGGTGTTATTCATTAGAAATGAGACAGATTAAAATCTGATCACAGAAGGGAAGCTCTGCAGGCCGAAAAAAAATAACTGCCTGTTCCAACATAATGTGCATCACTCAAACTCTTGAAAAGGCTAAAGAGTGCCTCATATCTGAGGCTATTAGAAATGGCAGTGGAGGAGACAAGTTGTTCTTCATCCCTCAGTGGAGCATCTTAGATGTCTTGATCCTCACTGTCTTCAGGGTTTATACTACTCCGCTGCCAGTAGTACCAAAAGCACTTTATATTTAGTGGATGAATAATATCCTCACCTATAAGAAAGAAAGAAGGGAGCAAAAGAGTAATTCATTTTTGAGGCTGTGCTATAGTCTTCATTTATAAAATGAAATGTCTACCACAACTGTGGGTAAATGAAACGTAACTGTTCTTCATTTTCTCGTTTGAACTTTAGTCCATATGGGAACATATGTATTGCTTACTGAGGGGCAAAGTTTAAATGCTGATATTGCTACTCTAATCTCCGAGAAGAGTAAATATGACAGCTCACCATCTGGCAAACGGTCTAAACATTGGTCTTTTTATATAAGTGCTGTTTTGGGAGTTGCCTTCCCTCTGGGATGTTTTTAATCATCTCATAGATCACCTGCCTAGTTCCATGAATTAAAAACTCTTCTGTCAAATACACTTTAGCTCCATATAAGCAATTTACAACTCTATGAGAAAGAAAGGGTACTTGACACTTGCTGGGATCCAGTGAGTGACTGCTTTGATCCCTACAAGAAAGTTACGTTGTGTTAACTTGCATCAGTCCCATGAGGGATGATGTAAAGGAACAGTACATCCTTGACAGGAAATCCTACTGGTTGAGAGTCAGTTAACAGTGTGACTGAAGGGGGAAAAAAATATGCCCCAGTCAGTGTCTGATGTATCTCTTTGCATGAGCTTGTAATGTGGACATACACCCTGACCCGTGAGCACTGAAATGAACCCAGCTCTGATAAACTTCACTGCAGACTTCACTATCCATCCAGACAAAATCTCTGCAAGGGATTTGAGCTGTGTCCAGTTGCATGAACTTGAAACTTCAGTGTCTTTTATGCAGGACAGAGCCAGTAGACCCAAGCCTGGCATCAGATGGGTCTAGGCTTACTTACCATCTTGAATGCAATTCTTCAGGAACAAATTTGGGAAAAATGTGGAGAGGGATGCAAAAAACAGAGTTGGAGAGAAAGAGGCTTATGGAAAAGTGTGTCATTGCACAGAGGAAAAATGTTGTGCATGGAAGAGGAAAAGTTATTGTACAGACTTTCCTAAATTAGTTCCTTCTACATGTGTTCTAATGTACAATTCTTTGGTTACATGACTGCATAATAAATTTTCCACTCTTTTTAACTGCAAGCCATAAACCCCCAGGCACTGCATCTCACAGCACTGTATTGATATCTGTGTGGTTATAAACAGGAGGAATCTGTTATGATTTCCCATACATGAGTTACCAACTAGATCTATATACTATGTCCTTCATCACGCAACTTTATGAAGCTGGACAAAGAAAAAGGTATTCGGCTATATATTCATTGTCAGCTTGTGCCTGTAATCCCTTACTCTCCTCTTAACCAAGTGACATCCCTGTCTCATTCTGGATCTTCATCCCAGACTGAAGTTCCTTGCTTACCCAATGCTATGTTCTGCTCCTCTGATTTCTCATCTCTGTCAGAGTAACTTTGTCTGGATTATTGCTCCATTTTCTTCTGGGCTTACTTTCTGAGATTGCAGTTGTCCTAACAGCAATTATTTGTCAAGCTTGAAAAGTCCTAATTCTCCCTCCCAATTCAATACTGGTCTCAAGCCTACTGCTATGTCCCCAGCTGTTTGCTCCATCTTTGCCTAAAAAGCATAAGTACTCACTACCCATATTCATTATTGGGTCTGTCTGTCCTTCCCATGTGCCTTTTTTTCTCTCACTGGATCCTACCTCCAGTAACTTTATTTACTGACTCTTGGCATTATCTTCTTGGATCCATCTCAGGCCAGTGCTGAGCATATGTGGATTGTGATTTTCCCCACCCCTCAAAGGGTTAACACCTGGACAGATGTAGGGGAGAACTGGGGATTTGTATTTCTGTCAGAGAAACCTTCTTTTTCTTAGTATATTGCACATAAAAAGACATGGAAAATAACATTTTTAAGGTTATAACTTTTACGGTTTTGGAAAAAAATCAGAATTCAATTTTTCTTTACTGAAGTCTTCAATGGCATAATACTTGAAATTGAGGACTCATGATTTATTCTTTAATAGGTAGTAATAGACCATTTCTTTTGGTTGTCTTCAGTCAGTTTGTGGTTGGATACCATCCAAATCTTTTAGTGAACATAGACATGTTAATGTCCTCCTTACTGTACTGAGAGCTTCAAAAACAGTAATTTATGTGTGTTAAGATGGAAACTTATTAATTTGGGCAAAATAACGTTTGGCTGTTGCATTTTGGCTCAATCATACATGCCAAGGATGACAGAATATCAAGAATTGTCAAGTTCTAGAGCCATAGCTGATCTTTGAACTTGGGCCATGAAGCTTTCTAGTTGAGCATCAGGGATTCTTGAGAACTTGGTTTGGATGTGGTTCTTGCACATTGCAGATTTCCTGCCCTGGCATCGGAAGCTCCAGGTCATGCTGGAAATGAAGATTCCTGCCTGACAGAAAATCTAGCTTCCCTGAAATCTATACAGTTCTTGTAGTGCTTTACTGTAAAAAAAAATAGTCACTTTGGGAAGTGTACTCTGGTTTATGGGATAATCAGGTGGAAGTAGTCTCTTAAGGCATGGTACCACATACCACAGGCACTACATCTTCAGGTTGAAGGTTGTCACATAGCCAGTGGGCAGCATTGCTGCACAGGCACTATAGAGTTACTCCTTACACCCTGCCTTCAGTTTCTGGTGTTCTAAAAGTATGAGGCCGCACATGTTCTGTTTCTTTAAAATTGATTCTCATCATGTTATAAAATGAAAAGGAATTTATTCAATTTTAAGTTTAATAATTGAGTGCTGTGTCATTTATTTTTTAACCAAACTTTGTTACTCTTTTTTCAAATATTAAATCTGCATTTTTATGTTCAGAGAGGTCAAACGATTCAGTCAGAGTTCCAAGAGTGACCTGATCTAGTTAGCGGTGTCCCTGCTCACTGCAGGGGGGTTGGACTAGATGACCTCTAGGGGTCCCTTCCGACCCAAAACATTCTATGATTCTATGATTCTATGATTTAAAAAATGTGAAAAATATAAATAATGGATGAGGGGATTATTTTTCTGCATAATTCTGAAATCTATTTATTGTCCTTACAAAAACTGTAATATTATTGCTGTAATTTGTGTAATTTGTTTGTTTTGTTTCATGTGACCTGGTTAGTCTTGTTTAAAAAGAGTCTAATCCACTCCAATAAGATTTACATTACTTTATCAGTCTGTGGCTAAACATAAAAACAAAGAGAAGCCAAAAATGCACAGGTTCAGAATGAGCAAAGCATATTTTGTTCTTTCCAACTTCAACCGTGCTAAGAGTGATAGTAATTTTATGCATTTAATTGCAGAAGCATTCTAGTATCTTTTTGCACTGTCCATCATAATATTTTCTGCTGAACAGGAAATAAACACTGAAATTATTTAAACTGAAAATCTTTGATAAATTGATTTAATTAAAACTGAAATGTTTTTTGACACTGAAATTCACACTGAATCATCTGTTTCTTTTTTCCTTGGAGAGGGAAAGACTATTAGTAATTCTAACCAAGTGGTTTATAAAAGAAATGAAAAATTAGATTTACTCAAGCTTTTGCTGAGAACTCAGCTTTTGTGTGAATAAATGGTAATATTAAGTCATGAAAAGCTATCTGTTCTGTGTTTTATAGATACTAGCAGCAATTTTTCACATGAGAAGAAAGCTAGGCCAGTTCCTGAAGAAATATTTTCCTGCATATCCTCCGGAATTCAGGAATATTTTCTTAATATGTTTCTAAGTATGAAAGTAAAATGATCTCCTTTGACTTCAGTCATAGATTCTTAAAGTGTGATAATTTTTTTTTTTAATGTGTGGAGGTAGGAGGGAGGAAAAGATGAGGGCTTGACAATGTGTTATAGTGACTGTAGAGAAGATCATGTGTGAGTAAAACCTTTAAAAATTACTAAAGCAGGCACAATATCAAGGCATTTTATCTCACAAATCTCTACAGTCTCAACTTTACAGCATTAGTTCATGTAAGCAGTGAAAAGCATATATTTTCAGATGGTTTTAGTGTGCAAAATCTTAAAAAATATTGCAAGGGATCAAAAGAATATTTTCAACTTTAGTATTACCAAATAGTAGTATTTGACAAGATAAACATTAGTTTTATTCTCATTAGTGCTATTGCTTAATCATTTTCTTTAATCACCTCAGCTGCTCTCTCTTGCAGTATTTCAAGTTCTTGAACTTATAGAAAATGGAATAGTTCTGAATTAATTTTGCTGTCTGCAGCTGTAATCTGTGCTAACTCTCCACACGATTTGAATGGCCAACTGAAGTGGTTTCTGGAAAGGCTGTGACTGTATTTAGTCTTGAAGTTTGCTTTAATAATATTTATTGCATATCAGAATAAAGAATGCGTTCCATTTGAATAAAAAATACATTTGAGCATAAACATTTCTTCATGGGGTTCAGCTCTGTCAAGGCTTATATCATCAAGAGAGGTTACACATGCTTAGCTCACTTTCTGTTTCAGTAAAATACTTTGTACTTGACTTCTGTGGAATTTAGGCATGGACTGTATGGTTAGCTGCTTCTTATTGCTTTTCTGTAGTGGAATTAAATGCCAATCAAGCTTGAGCATTTCTCTTCATGTCAGATCCAGGGAAATGCTTGTATATATAGCAGCAGATACAGAGAACTGCAAAATTTGAATCTTGTTCACGAGTTGTGTTCTGGTGGTAATGTCTGCATGTATGTGGGTTTACATGTCTTCCTTTGAAAGAGTAAGAAATTCAAGCAGTTCCTATACATGCTAACTAAGCAACCCTAATAATTTCTGCTACTCAGAATGTTGCTAATTGTACAGTTGTCATTCACTTTTGACTGCTGTACATTTTAGATATTTTTCATGAAAGCAAATTTTACTTTGTAAAAAATAAAGTTTTTTGGATTAAAAGAAATGTAGTAAGACCAGCATACAAAAAATTCCCTATCCTCACCATTTGTTTGTGTACGTGAATGTGCTGCAAACATGCACAGCGTGCTTGTCATTGAAAGTAGCAGGATTAAAATGTGAACTTCATTTATACCTGCTCAAAAAAAAAAAAAAATAAATCCCAAAGAGGCAGATTTTAGTGGCCTAAATTTTGTATTGGTATTGAATTCTTAGTCTAAACAACCAGATTAATGCTGTATGAGCCAAGAATACAATAAATATAATGGAAAAACAATAATGATGGCATCTAAATTTCAGAGGGTGTTTTTTAGTGTTTGCTTAGAGAGGCAAAGTTACCTATCCAAGCAAAGAAAGGAAAGGCAAAAGTTCAAAATCTGAGTGCTACATGAGCCTCAGCCACATGTTGGCTCTTACTCAGCAGCTGTCCGAGTTGCTAGAAAAATTTGGAAAGGAGATTGTAGAGTATATTTGGAAGGAACAAAATCTGTTTGCATCCAAAAGGAAATGGAGAGCATTCTTTTTCATTCTCCTCATCTCTGCTCTGTCTTTGTATATAGATCTTTTTGTTCCAGCATTTAAATTAGATTGACAGAGATAATCTCCCATTTTTCCATTCCTGGAAGAAAGAATGGTCCTTTTGCAGCCCAGCTCCTTCTCAGATCTCTTGCGGTTGGGCTGCATTTCCCCAGTGGAGGGGTCCCAGTCAGAACTGTCTTCCAACGCAAAGTTAGACAAGAGTTAGACTGCCCTTAGTATCTAGTTGCCTTCCTCTACAATTATTTTCCAAGTCCATGTGCTTGTGAGGCCACTGAAGAAATTCTAGAAGTCCTCGGAGGGGCAGGGTGTCCTCTGGTCTGCACTGCTCTAGTCTGAAGGATTTCAGGTGGAGGATGCCTCTTTCACACGAACGCCCAGTGCAGCTTTCTGCGGCAACAGTTCGATACAAACACGGGAAGCGTGTGTAACTCAGAGCAGTTCAAAGAGTGATGGCTGCTTATAAAGTACATTAGTGTCAAAAATAACAAGGTGGATTTTTCTGGAGCCTGGAGAAATCTGAGAGATCATGTATTGAGGCTTGTATAAATGTATTTATATGAGAGTTTCAGCAGGGGACTGAATGCAGGAGAGGGCAGTTCAAAGTAGGTCATTTATATATTAATGCACTACAATATGTCAGTAAGCTTGTTATTAGTCATAAAATATATTGTTGACTCATGCACTCCTACAGCTATGTGCCTAAGAGCACAATAATTTAGACATGTCAAATTTTTTAACCCCCTTCCCTGAAGTGTATCTTAAGATGGTTTCGGTTGTGATTCTCTGTTATATTTTGCAGGGTGGTTGATGTCAGCCAAAGAAAGGCTTTGGGTTTCTTAAAGGAAGGTGCTATTGTACTAGTGCAAGATTATTTTTTTTTTTTTCTGATAGTGGTTATAACTTGAATATTATTTGCTAATGATTTATGTAGGTGGAAAAACCTTTAAAGTCTGCCTCAGTTTTCTGTATCGATTCAAGAAACATATGCTGTGAGGTTTCCTCAGGACATCCATTGGAGTTTATATGCTCACTTTCATTTTGCCTGGCCATTTCCTCCCCCTCCACTCTGAGAACAAACAAACAAACAAACACACACACATGATGCAGAGCTCATAAAGGTAAACGGACTAAAAGATAGTCTACTTCAGTGGCAAACTTTAAAAACAACAGGACTAATTGAAGCCAAAGTGAATGTTATCGGGTGTTTCCTACAGTGTTTTAAATAGCCTTAACTATTCATTTAACACTAGTGTCAAAAGCAATTTTACTTCTGTGAGAAATCTTAGGTTTCTAATGTTGTTTTCACCTCAGCGGGATGAACATGATATTTTTCATGGAATAGAATTTAGGGTATTTAGCCCAAAACTTAACACTTCAGCAGACAAAATGGTCAGCCGTGCTGGCTGATCATCATCTTTTTTTTTCATTTGAAGTTGGATTAACATGAAATTGCATCTTCCCATTGAAAACTTCAGTTCTGCAGCAAATTTTATTTTTAAAAAATTGTTAGTGGGAATTTTTCCAACTTACTACCTTTAAGCCATAGAGATAATGCAGTGTAGCCATGCACACATCAAGACTGATGCCTAGCTGATACACCTATCTGTCTGAAGACAATTAAAGAAAATTACTATTAAGCATAGGTCACTGCATGAGCCTTAGGTGTCTCTTTTAGTAAACACTTAATAATAACTGAAGCCAGGCTTAATCAGCACAGTTGATACAAAAGGACTGGACACTGTTCTCCTGGAGCTGTTAAGAGTTTTACTGCTGAGTCTCTGTTCTGGAATTAAAGGCATTATTGATTTTTAATGAGTAACAAATGGAGGTTCATGGCAATTCAGAAGTCTGCAGGCATTCTTTTAAAGGTGGGACACAGGATGTGTCCATGCTGTCATGTTGGAAACATGATGGAAACTCAATGGTGGTAACGTTTTGCAGGCCTTTTGAACAAACTGCTAGTAAGTGTTTACCACACATAGAAAGATCTCATACAGAAAATACTTTGTTGTAAATAAGCATCTCTTTATGGATTCAAACAAGAATGAATAGGTAAAAATAAAATTAAAAAAAATCAGTCTCACAATGGCAGAAAATGTCCAGGACAGTTTCCTGTCTACTTCACAGCGACTCAGGGATTTGCACCTAGGTAGGGCATGCAGGAAAGATTAGGGAAGACATGTGACTACTTTATGCTGCTCTGATAGTACAAAGAGCTTGTAAACCTTTTTCACCTTACTCTTGTGTGTCAACAAATCTTCCCCTTAGAAACTAAAACCTGTAAGAAGTGGTCTGTGTGCATTCAAACAGTTCAAGAAAGATCTGCATATTTCAAGGAAATGTGTCTTTTAAGCATCAAAATCATCTCCGTTTAGGAGAACCAACAGGGAGAAAATCATGGCAGAAAGCATTATTTTGAAATAAGTAGTCTGGAATCCAAACACTGAAATGCCTGAACACTAACAACTATGCTGTCACTAGAAAAGTGTCTGCATGGTCATGGTGCTCAGTTTTGGAGATGCTGATTTTGTTCCTCCTTCTTTTGCCTTCCCCAGACTACTCCTCAAACCCTACCATTCCACTGGATCTTGAATGAAGAGTTGGTTGTCAGCTCTTAAAGTATTTGCTTTTGTTTGGGTTTTTTTAAAGCAAAATCTAGTCATATAACCAAATTCTTGCAGGAATATGAAAGCTTCAGTGCAGCTTTGGGAATGAACCTTTGTTTCCTGGATGGAATTTCTGGCTATGCTGAAACTTAATTTTCAGCCCATGTCCCAGGACATTTACAGATTATGCAAGAAACAGACCCAAGCGCAAGCAGAAAAATTCCAACAGCTCCCATTTCAGAATAGTTCATAGTCTATATTTTCTTGCAACACACAATTTGATACTTTAATCTGTACAGGGCAGGGGAAGCATTGTCCTTCTCTAAAAGCATTCTTCTCTGTTAACTTGTGTCCTCAATGATTTGAACACTGTCAAATAAAAGACACTATACCACTGAAAGGTCTTAAATGACCTCATTGTGTAATGGAAACTCTTTTAGACATCGGAAAATGTTGCAGGATGGGATTGCTATTTTCCTCACAGGTGGACCTGGGGTGCGGTGTCGCCACAGTTGTAGGAGGAGCAGAAATGGGCAGGAGGGCAAAAGCAGATGTGTATCTTGAAGGGTAGTATTAATGAGCAAGAGAAAGACAAGCAATTTATGTGGATTGCGGAGTAAGTCAGATATGAGATGTAACACACTGGGTTTCAGACAGGAGCACTTTCAAGCAGCACTGTGTACAAATGCATGAAATTTGATTTGGGCTGAACAAAAGCTCCTGCAACCAGGGGCCAAAAAAATCTGCTTTGTGCGTAATACATTTATGAACCGAGGTGACACCATTATAATAGCCTCCACAGATTTAAAGCTCAATTTTAATTTGGGTATTAACGTATTTGGGAGGCTGTCCTGTTTTGCATTTTTTGCTATTTATCTTTGTTTTTCTGATAGGCTTTTGGTATGATCTTTGGGATACTTTTCCAAACGGTTATGTTCTGAATGACTAATATGTCCTGTTTGCATTCTCTTAATTTCCTCCTTCTGTAACATTTTCTGTGAAGATGTTACACTTTTCTGGTTAAGAATTCTAAGGTTGCACTATGTATTTCTAAAAATTGGAATTTTTATCTTATAAGTATGTCTTGTATCTCCAGTATTGCTTATACTAGGAGCCAAATAAGCATGAAACCTGCTGTTTTGAAATGGAGTCTGACTGAAATGTCAGAAGAAAAATATCTAGTTACAAGACAGTGAGAGAAACATCTGAGATAAAATTTGCTAATTTTGTCCTAGAACACTATTCCACACAATGGAATAGAATATCTATTTTGTATAGATCAGCTTTTAGGCACAACAGCATATGTACCTGACTAATAAAGTATTTCTGTTTCTGTTTCCTGTTATATGTATCTGCTATGTACTGTAAGGAGATAACCATCATCTCAGTGTCTTGGAGTACATTGGGCTGTATTAAGTATTCAAACAACATAGAATTTCACCCGAAGAAATTTCTTGCTGAAAAAAAGAAATTACTGAAATTTGCTTGCTTTATGAATTTACTATTGATTCATGCTCCTCAGAAGAAACTGCTTACTTCATATCCCTGTGTTCTCCATTTTAGCACAGTCACATAATTCATATATGCAATATAGTGATTTGATGGTGCCTAGGATCCAAGTTTTCTTGTTTAACCTTATCCTGTTTTATGTGGTCTTCAGGGTGATATTAGGATGATAATAATTTAGTTTAAACGTGGTAGCATGGTGGTCCTACCACTCATGTAATAGTTGTGTTATGGAGAATTTTTTATGAAATGCTCTGCCTTCTGCCAGCGTTCCTCTTTATCTCCCCTGGCTTTAGAATCCAGTATTTTATTCTTCTGTTTTTGAATAAATGTCTATTGAAAGCAAAATAGGTTTAGTATATTCTCTTCTGACCTCAATTTTAAAGACAGGAATCTTCAAGAAAGCAGTCTTCATTGCTAGCAAGTAATTACTCTCAACTGTTCAAAATACTTTTGTATCCTTCAAATATGCCATAATTTCATTAATAATGAAAAAAAAATGGAAAACAATTACTTTTATGTTTAATATGCTTATTAAAATGTCTACTAGCTTTTCTACTTTTCTTTCTTTGTAGGCTTATGATGAAGAAATGTATGGCAGCAAGTACCAGTGGATTATTCCAGGGTGGTATGAAAACCTTTGGTGGGAATCCTGGATTAATTCCTCACAGTGTCTCAGCAAAAATCTTCTTGCGGCCATGGAAGGTTATATTGGAGTGGACTTTGAGCCTCTCAGCTCAAAAATTGCAAAGACTATATCAGGAAGGGTTAGTATTTTTCCTCCAACTATTTTATTATACAAAGAGTTGTCTCACCAATGTCTTGACACAGCAAAATACAGAGGAGGGAGGTGAATCTAAAGGGCTCTTCTGCAAAGAGAGCTGGCAGTCATCATGGTTATTGTAATCTTTCCAAGGGTTTGCAACTTTCAGATATTTAGAAATGAACTCCAATTCTCTACAGGGTAAGGAAGCAGTAAAGTCCCTTGCCTCAAATCTCTCCCATTCCCCCTGCACGAACATTACAGTTAAATGTACAGTAAAGCTTGAATTATAGTCTTCAGTCTCACATGCTGCATCATGTCAAGTTGAATAATTGAGCACAGAAAGAGAAAACCTTTTTATTTAACCCTACTCCAGCAAATGGCTAATTTCGTTGGTGATTTATGCCTCTCAGAACTAGGGGGTGGGGCTTGTTTTGAATATGGAAATATGTGGTATTTACATAAAGTACGTAACATTTTATCATGGAACAAATGCATACAAACTCTGGCCAATGAATAAACATGCTTCTTTTGCTGCTTTTTTTTTTTCATCTGCCATTCATACCTTGCTGTGTAAGCACGAGAGGCAACTTTACGAAAAGGCAACTCATCATAAGATAAACACCATAAAGAGCATAGTAAACTTGTGAAACACAGACAAATTGCCACTCAAATAATTTCACATTAATCAAGTAGTTGCTCCAGTAAAGGTTATTTGATTTGCATTATCCTATAAAGTGTAATCAGACCACTAATTTGGAGGAATACCCTCTGTTGTAGCGTTGTGGCTCACCAGTATGCTGTTAGCTTTGGTTGAACTGAAGCCTTTTGTACGAAAGCAAAATAAATTAAGTTGTCCTTCATACAGAGAAGCAGAACAACTGCTTTTCTCTCTGTCTCCTAGGTCTCCCACCCAGTCTCACTGTCAGTCTTGTAAAGTCAGGCAGCATGTGTTTCTTCCTTAATGTTTGTTTTGGTGGTCTTTCCTGTATGACTGATGCATGTCTCTAAATTGGAGAGTGCAGTTCAAGATGTAGGTTTGGACCCAAATCTGTAAAATGTTAAGTATTGATGAAGTAAACCTGAAGTTATTCTCCTCTGCAGACTCCACAGCAGTATGAAAAGGAATACAATGCTAAGCGCGGTGATGGGCAATCCAGCAAATTTCATGGTTATGCCTATGATGGAATATGGGTGATTGCCGAGACTCTGCAGCGGGCAATGAAGTATCTCAATGACACCAACAAGCACCAAAAAATTGAAGATTTTAACTATACAAATCACAAACTTGGAAAAATTTTTCTGGATGCTATGAATGAAACCAACTTCTTGGGAGTAACGGTAAGTTCCAAACAGATACTTGTGGGGTGGAGGAGGTTTGTGATTTTAAGTCAGCAGCTGAAGTAAGGATTAAATTTTAAATACTCTTGAAAAAGAAACACAGTTGTGTATTTCTCATATCTTCAGAGCTTCCACAGTTCTACTTTATCTTAAAAATTAATGCTGTTGCCTTGAGATTCTTGCTTGTTACCCGTCTTCTGATGCCAAGTGATGACACTGTACAGTTCCTTGGTTATCAGATTTTTAAGCATGGATGTCATCTGAATTAACAACTCAGAGTGGTCTCAAGGGAACCACAAGTGTTGCAAGCTGAACTGACCTTTTAAATGACTGTTTTAGCAGTTGAGGAGTAGGTGGAATGTGATCTGAAATACCTCCTATTTCCCTCCATCATTTATTTTTGATAATAGGTTATAGTACACTAATTTCTCCAACTCCAGTGCTATACATCTTAGATATTCTTACAACATACTTCAGTTGTTATTTATTTATAATTTGTATTTTTTCACAGTCCAGTACAAAGCATGTTGACTATGACTTATGAAGAACTGGTCAAATATAGTAGTTACCTCATTCTGTTTTTAATTGAACCATTGCAAATTCATAGTAATTTCTTTTTTTTATATTGACATTGCTTCTAGTTTTTAGCTGAGTAAAATGGGCAATAGGAGTGTGGCCCTGAAACTTCTTAGTTACTTAAGTGTATTTGAGGCAACGTCAGTCAGAAGGTAATGGCGCATATGTGTTCAGGAGTGTGCAGAGCCATAGTCCTTCACCAAGAGAGATGAGCATACTCCATTTTGGGGAGAATGGTCTTCACAGTTTCCAATAGTAGCAACTGAGAAACCTGCTGCAACACACTGTGTTAAGCAGTGCACTTGGGCTGCAACATGGCCAGAGACATCAGAGTGTCAAGGAAATGTGCGTTTCAGTGGTGCTTGGAGGGTGTGCTTTTAGGCACCTCCTTGCAGCAAGAGCATGCAGAAGGTTGGCAACATTTCTGCCACTGTGCAGTAGCTTGTCAAATTCTGTCCTCAGGTTAATTTAAATTGTCTTGGCTATCAGTTAACCTCAAAACATGTTGATGTAGCAAAACTAGGGTTGTCATACATGTCACACGTTGATTCAAGGAGGAAATGCCTATGTATAGACATCAACAATGAGCGCAGGCTAAAAATCTTGGTGTCCTTGTTAGCTGCTGAAGAAGCCTATGTTTTGTATCACAGCACAATTGAAACTAATTTAGGATTCATAAGTAAAAAACAATCATATGGCAAGGCAATACTGGAGTCTAGTTGCCTGTACAATTCGAATTTTTCTTTCTTCTTACACTCAATTTGACTGAAGTTCTCGGTAAAAGAATTGTGTAGTTATGGGGTATCCCATTGCCTCCATAGCAGGACTGGATCTTTGCTAAAACTTTCAGCAGCTATAAGCTAGACTCTGCAGGGACTCAAACATCTCTGTCATGAGTTATTCCAAGTACAGTATCTTTCAACATGGTTGAAATTGTATGCTATGTAGTTCCTTTTTTCTTTTTTTTGGCCTTTTTGCCTGCTGTTTAGTCTTGACAACCAATTATGGTAAAATGGATAGATTTCATTAGCACTGCTTAATTGCCCTTCACTGCTTCCCCCCCCCCCCCAAAAAAAAAAACAAACCAACCACACCCAAACCTCTAAGATTAAGGCAGCTCTTTCTTTATTAGTTTCAGAGACACCAGCAAAGCCTCACATATAAACTGCATCCCTTTAGGGAAGGAATAAATCAAAGTTTCACCAACCATATTCAGCCATGTTTACTTACTTTATTCCCTCAGGTATAAAGAAATTTGTAAAGAAATTACTGCATGATTATTCACTGTATGTGGTGCTTGTCTGAGGCACTTCATAAAACATTTCTTGTTGAGATTGACCTACCAAGTCATCATGACAAAGTACAGCCCAAATCTGGTATTTGCAAGGATCATGCTTCTTGTTCCTATAATACGTTCACGAAAACATTTTAATCACAAAGATATGGAGATGAGAAAATCTACAGCAGCTACACTTTCTTAAGATATAATTTGAAGAAACACTCAAGTTTTTCCAGTGTGAAGAAGAGTTTTTTAGCAGATATTAAAAGTTGCATTAAAATGTTCAGAAAGTTGAAGTAACAAATTGATTCTTACCAGAAATATTTTTAAACTTTTCATTCTTCAGCCTAATAAATTGCTGTAATTTGTGACCTAATTTAAAACTTTCGCTGGAACATAAGTTCTAGGTCTCGGAGTGCCAAATCTCATTTTAATATTTTTTCCAGAAAAAGTATTTTAGTATAAAATGTTTATAATTTATTTTTAAAAACTTATTCTAAACAGGAAAAGGACATTCATTTATTTTAGAGTATCTATGCCAAATATAAAATGAGTTTCTCAAAAAAGAAGAAATAAAAGGAAGGACTAAATCTGATCAGTCTTCAAAAACTCATCCAATGATATAGTAAAATATGTATTAATTATTAGGTAAGACAAGAATCTAAAAATGCAAAATCTGTTAAGAAACAGCATCTTTATGCTTTCTGTGAATATGATTGCTTTCTGTGAAGAGGATATCAGAAAAACTGCCATGTCATAAATAATAAATCCCGTTACCCAATTTTCATTTTCTTTGAAATTATTTATACTAAACCACAAAAAATATAATCACAGTTGAGTGGTGTTTTTTGTGGAATTTTTTAAACAACTTTTAAAAGACTTGCTGGGAGTGAAGTATTCTAGTTCCTGATTACACAGAATGTCATTCTTTCAGTTTTCTATTCTTTTTTTTCTGATCTTTTTTTTTTTCTCCCCTAGGAGACTACATTTAGAAAATAGTTTAGGCTATTGCCCAAAGACTTGGCAGGACTAATGCTATTTTTGTGCATTAAAACCTCAGTCCATAGATGTTACTTATTCTAATTCTACTCTCAGAAATCTATTGGAAAGAAAATTATTGCTATTCCTTAACCATTCCTGAAGGTTCTGCTGGTTCTCTAGATTTTTTTTTCTCTTAGAAAAATAGTTCCTCTTGTTTTTTTTTTCCTTTATATGCTTATCTGACCTGTAGTCATGTTGATTACCATATAATTTTCTTATGCATTTTGAATATAGGGCAGGGAAACTTATGTTTGATGTTTTATCTGAAAACAGTAATATAGTTATTTGCTACACTTTTTCAAAGGTAAAATGGATACTGTTTTATAGGTACAAAAGGACTTTGTGATGAGAAAATCAGTGCAAACAAACAAAAGATCTGCAGGGGTGTTCCTACAGTTTTCTTAATCTGAATGTCCTAATTCTGCAGTCAGATCCCCTGATGTTGGCCATTTTCAAATCGAGTAAGGCATTGCATGGTTAGAATGGTCCGTCTGCAACAACCAGCTTTCAGGACAGGAGTCCTGTTGATTTGGGAGTAGCTTGGCTTTCATGGTTTAATTTTTTTTTAATTCCTTGCTTATCAGAGCACTTACTTATTTTTTAATGGGAAAGTTACTGAAACAAAAAAATCCTTAAAGGATTTTGGACTATTTTTCCCGCTTTTCTTAATCCAGATAAAGCCAGTTTTGTAAAACTGAATGCAACCCTGCCACCCTGTTTCCTTGCTAAATATATCCCTCTTCTCAAATATTGCACATTCTTTCTGATAACCTGTCATGGTTTAACCCCAGCCAGCAACTAAACACCACATTGCTGCTTGGTCACTCCCTTCTCCCAGAAGAATGGGGGAGAGAATTAGAAGAGAAAACCTGTGGGTTGAGATAAGAACAGTTTAATAATGGAAATAAAATGAAATAAAATAGTAGTAGCAATAATAATACTATTAGTAATATACAAAGCAAGTGATACACAATGCAATTGCTCACCACCTGCCAAGCATTGCCCACCTGTCCCCAAGCACCTATTGCAGTCGTCCCCCACCCTGGCCAACACCCCCTGAGCATGACGTCATATGGTCTGGAATAGCCCTGTGGCCAGTTTGGGTCAGCTGGCCTGGCTGTGCCCCCTCACAGCTTCTTGTGCCCCTGGCAGAGCAGGGGAAGCTGAGAAGTCCTTGACTGGTGTAAGCACTGCTCAGCAACAACTAAACCATCAGGGTGTTACCAACATTCGTCTGTAGTTGGTAGAGCCACTGGAGGTAATTTAGAGTTGGAGAATCTACTGAGGTCTCTGCTGAAGTGTTAATACTTTGAATCAAGACAGTGATAAAATGATGGGGAAAAAATATATCTGGGATATCTATATATCTCCATTTCAATTATACAGCAGTTTATAGCATACTACCTATAACATGCCCTTCATGTGTATGTGAAAGCTAAAGAGAATTTTCCACAGAGATAGAATAATTCTCCTAAAACAAGACTGTCCATCTAAAGGATAACCCCACACACACTTTATTTTGTGTAATACCACATATTATACCACAATATAAATGTGTGTCTATACATACATATGTATACATGGACACCATAGTATAACTTGTAGGTTCGATAATTAGTGAAGAATTAGTGCTGTCTTTTCAGAATATGGAGTCATTTTTAGTACATACTGAATAAAAATCCACCTAGAAAATAGGAGGAGTTTGTTTTAGTCATTTTTTTTTCCTTTTTTTTCTGTTTGTAAAGATTATGGATGGTTACATAGTACCTTACAACTACAACAATGTTTATATTTTTAGCAAAAAATTGTTGCATATACTTGGAAAGATATGAAATACAACATTTGTTCTCAGTATGGTAAAAGTTTGCATTGGTTCCATGCGGTAGCCAAGCCAGGTAGTGGGAAAACTGCAACAACTGTTGCATAAATTTTTAATTTATTTTTTACGCAAAACGTGATATTGTTTTAAAAAATGCTTTCCTCTAATTTTCTCATCTCTTCACCCTTGTCACTGATGTGATGTCATGAACATTACCATTCTCCCTGGTTTATGCTTGAAGTCCTGTAACTGTTGCGGTAGGGCATTCTGCTGCTTGAGTTCATTGCTATTATCTGTGATTATAAATCAGGCTTCAGAATTGTTAATTTATTTCTCATCCTTATGGCCTTCTATTATTTGTGAGTAATGGAAAAAGAATTACAGTGGAGGAAAGAGAAAATTAAATACAGTGTTGTCTTTCCTTTTATGTCAGCCAGAGACTGTAGCACAGTAGGATAAAATTCCATCTCAGTAGCTGCTGCACAATTGAAACCACAGCCATGAAGTAGCTTTCAGGTCTGTCCCTGGCATCCTGCATTTGAACGGATCCTGTCATGTTTAATAACTGGAAAAACGCGTATTGATATGAAGTTAATTTTGTATTTTGGTGCTAATTATTTCTGAAGATTGATTTTATCAGCTTGCCTTAACTTTCTAGGCTTCAGTAGCCACTGTGCTGTACAGGTATCTCAGAAATATAGGAGGTGTTAGCATCAGAATAGGAACAGGGACAAGTATTTATTTCATGGCATCATGGAAAAATAACATACCTGAAGACTGTTAAATTAAGAAATACATCGGTCTTTAGCAGAGAAACAGGTGGAATTAGTGTGGACTTCAGCAGAGTGAACTTATGGTCAGTACGGGGGTCTAACAAACATTTCTGTAGTGGCATTGATCAGTGTGGCTAATTTTGCATGATTCTGACAGTTCTGACTTAAGAGCTACTTATTATTATTTTATTAGTATATTTTATGACATATACTTACATTATATATGTATATATTTATTATTTATATATCACATAATTATATGTTATAGTGTATATTTATATATTTATATATTATAGATAGCAGTTCTGAATTAACACTCAAGAGCTGTATATTTATATTTATACCTTGTGCCAAATTTTTTTTTTGGCATAGCTGAGATAGGGCAAGTAGTAAAAGTATTAGGGAGAGGGCAGAAATGTTAATAAAGTAGCTTCTTGTTAATCTATAATAGTGCTTTAAAAGTACATTTAATTTTATAAAGGGGGGTGGCAGGGGGGTTAGTGTGCAGTGGAATACCTAACACTATAAAGAGACCTGTTCTTGAAAAATACTTTTGAATGTTCCATTGAATTTGGCTTGGTCTTAATTTTGAGCATTTGAAAATTTGCATTTGATCATTATCCATAATTAAGTTATCTGAGGGAGTTCAATAAGGTAGCAAAATGCATAGTATATATATGCATATATGTATGCACACACATGCATGTGCTCACAACCCTACCTGACTGTTGGCAGATCTGTTTTTTCCACACCTGACCCCATGGGTTAAGAATGTGAACTACTCTGAACTTAATGCCTTGTGTTTCCTTTTGATTTTTCAGAACTCGCTTCCTGTTACAGGGTTTCTTGTATAGCACAAGAAAGAAAAATACTTGGGGTCTGGCTCTGTGCAAGACCTCTAACATCTCTTTTTGATTGTCCTGAACTTTGAATCTGAGCTTCCCCCAGTGGAGATAAACGTGGTGCATCTCTTACTCCCGTACTCCCCCCTGACTTTCAGAGTATTACCCAACACAGATGACCAACTGAGGGCGGTACAGTGGGTTGGTGAAATAATTCGCTCTCTGTATGGCCAATTCATTTAGGAGACTCCTCAAAATAAAGAGATGTTAAGTAAGCCATCAGCAAGTTTGCATAGGGTCATAAATAATGTTTGCTCATTAGGAAAATTCAGTGCAAGTGCTTTCATCTGCCAACAATGTAAAACTGCATACAGTAGGAAATCCTGACTTTTTAAAGTGAGAACTGAGATTAACTGTGACATTTCAAGATTAGCCCTCAAGCTAATCAGCAGCTGACGGTTTAATAGATATAGTAGGTGGCAAATAAAAAGGGCTTTAGTCTAAAGTTGTAGAACACTTATTACTGCATCTGTCATTCTAATAGGTGGATATTTGATGAAAATAAATGAACAACATACGCTTACAGAAAAGATAATGAAACATTTTGTAAGATCTGGCTAACATCTCTTAGCCTCCTCTGCTCTGTATTTAATTTTGTCTGTATCTAGACAGTGTTTAACATAATACGCAATATGCCCTAGAAGCTGCTTTGTTGCTACTTAGAGTACAAAGAATGGAAGAAGCCCCCACAAATAATAAAGAAACAAAGTTCTAGTGAAGGTAATTGCATTGGCTAAGTGATGGTGCAGGTTTGTGTTTCACAGGATACCTCTCCTTCAAGCTTCTGAAGAAACAAAGCACATTTCGGTAGATCTGTTTGGTTTGTAGTTGCCTGCTTCCAGTCCACCTCTGTTTTATCTTTTTTGGTTTTGCTTTCTCTTGTTCTGTTTTTCTTTTCTCTATTCTTTGAAGCTGATTGATGAAAGACTAAAAAAAAAATAAGTTTACCAAATTTGGAAGCTCTGTCCTGCTCCATATTGGCAGTAAAGCTGGGAAAGCATATCAGTGGTTTTAAAGAGAGTTTTCAAAACAGTTTCTTCCTGTTGGCTTTATCTGAGGTTGGTACAGAGGGCCATTTGAAAAAACAAATACTGAAAGAGGGGACAGCCTATATATGCTGGACAAGCAACATAGGAGCTACGGGTTCTGGTATCTCATGCAAAAATAGGAGATTGTTTTTTCTGATGGTTAGATGGTTGTTTGTGTTCTATTTAGACAGAAGTACTAGGCACGTAAGGTGTTCCTTTGCCACCCCTCCAGTGTGTAGTAGAAGAAGAAAGAAAAACATTATGTACCTTCTTTCACTGCAGTAAAGCCCCGTGCCTCGCTTCACCAAGTTCTTTTTGACAAGAGATAGGAAATGTTGTTCATATGCCTATTGAAAAAAGGTGGCAGGATAAAATCTTACAGACACTTACAGAGAAGTAACCCTGTTGCAGTAAGTGTATAAATGAAATATCATCTGTGAAAAATAATGGAAAACCTGGAGTAGCTCCATCCACCTATACCGTAGCTTCAAACCATGTCAGTATCTTATGATCAAAGGCAGATGACTCATCAGCGTGGATCTCTGGAGATGATCCCATATCAGCAGGAGATTATGCACAGCATGTCCCTGTTCTCCGTATACAAGCCTTTGGAGAAGAGTTAAGGATTTCCCATATATGCTACAAGAACTGTTTTGACAGTGTCTCTCCTTCAGTTATAATCCAAAATGGAAAATGTGGTGCAAGGTGTATGGTGTTGACAGTGTTGCAAATTTCTAATTTTCTGTTTGTGACATTTAGCCATTTCTTTCACTGCAACTACAGCTGTAACCTCCCAAGGAAGGACTAGAACATTGCTAGGGAGGTGCAGAAGGAAAGTGAAGCATGATGGAGAAGGGAAAGTCTCAGGTGCTTTAATTGCCCTGGAACCTGATGCAGTTCTTGGTAGCTGTGGTAGCACATAATGTGTCAATACAGTAGCCTAGCAAACAACTGTGTTGAATGCTGTGATTACATAGTGCAGCCCCTTTCAAGTGTTATTGCCTGTAAAGGAAGACTCCTTCCCCAAGAGAGAAATGTTGAGTGCAGAGGGGACAGATGGAGAGTCAACAGGGTCTGGGACCTGGATGGGGAGGACCTGAGAGAGGAATTCAATCCATAGCTCTGTCCCTACCCCCTACACACCTTTTTTTCATGAGTCTGGAAAGGAAAATTGAAGGAAAATGTGTGTTTAGGAGAATATAATGGGAAAGAAAAAGATTTCCTGGAAGGCTTTAATATAATCTGCATCACTGAGCAGTTCTGAGTTTCCAGGTCTCCAGTGCCTCTTGTACTTGTTCTGATCTGTTTAATAGTGCGTAGAGTTTAATGAACATCTTGTCACCTGACTGTGCTTTTCTTGAAACTGATTTTACTGTCGTTGTTGAAGAGCAGATCACTAACAGATTATATTTGCTCCATAGAAATATGTCCAGATATAGACATATACATATGGGCCATGTGTTTATTAGGTGGGCCATGTAAGTGTTTACTAGATGGAGCATGACGGTCCTGAAGAACCAGCTAGGCTCTTTTATGGTTACCTGGCAGATGGTGTGTGAATCCAACAACTATAGGCTGACACAGGCACAGCTGAACCGCGTTTCCAGGTGAGTTTTTGCAGATGATGCAATGATGTATAGGCAAAAAACTATGAATGACGAAGCTTCAAAAGTAACAGTCGTTTTCAGTGGTATCGTTATTCCTGCATTTGTGTCACTAAGAGAAGAAAAAACGATGTATGGCAAATTTAGGGATGCTACTGCTTCTATCTGCTATGCCTCCATTTGAAATGACAAGCAAAGACATCTTCCATGGATGCTTCCAAGCCCTCAGCTGCCCAGTGGCTTGGGGATGAAATTCACTGAACATAGCACAGCCTTCTGTTGCAGCATATTCTCTTGGTATGCACAGTGGTTGGAGCAGCAAGATTAGTTATCCCGCATCAGCCTCCGTCTGCGAACTCTTTCCTCAGGCCTACCTCTGATTTATCTCCCTTCTCTCCTAGAAGAGCGCGTTGCAGAAGTACCTGAGTTAGCTTGAAGTTTGAGATGCAGATGCCTTTCACTCATGACTCTAGGGTTAAAAAACGCTATGATTTTAGAGATAACATATTTTAGAAATGGTATAAAACTGAATTTCTGAGTGCTGGAGGGTATTACAGTTCTTGTTTCATTTTCCATGGGAACAGATGTTAGCCCTGCTGCCTTGGGATTGTTCCAGCTCTGGTAATTTCTCTCTGTGTACCTAAAACTCTCACTGAGATTTCAGGCAGATAAGGAAGTTATTATTTACTAGATTTACACCAGGACTCTTCTGGGACAATAAATACCATAAAGATGCAAAAATTTAGTATTATTGTTCTCAATCTTTTATTAGACATTGCATTTTATTATTATTTCAGTCCACAGGCAAAGTATAGTAAGATTTTACTGGTTTGATCCTCTTCCTGTTTCAATCCACGGAAAATCTCTTTTAACTTTATCATGAGCCGGGGGAGGTCCTTACCTAGCAAACTCCTTTAATAAATTATTTGTGAATATAACTCAAAAAGTCATTCTAAAATCCTCGCAGAAAATGTAGAAAAAAATTCTTCTGAAATGCTTTCTAGAATTAGTGCTGATCAGTTGTAGTGCTGTAAGTTAGTAATGAATGATTAGACACAAGAGCTTGTTCAAGCACATTTGGAGAATGCCTCTAGATAGTGTACTATGTGAAATTACGTTACTCAGATGTCAAATAACTGTGAGCAATCGAAATAATGTGGTGAAGGATAGCAATTTAAAAAGTAGCATCTAAGGATGCCTATAAAAGGCTGCAACTTCTAATGCAGATCCTGTAAATCAAAGAAATGCTGAATATTTTAGTGATCGGTTGTGCTCATTATATATATTCTTTTGGCACAACAGTAATTCTTAAATGTGTGTCAGATATTTGGGAATATGAAATAGTAATATGGAAAAAAGATAAAGGAGAAATCTCAGAGAGGGTACAGACAATATTCTGAAGGTTGAAGCAATTTTCATAAACCAGTTTGTGAAAATCTTAAGAATATGTTTTCTACTTTCTTCTTTCTTTGAAGAGCTGTTATCATACTCTAAAATCTTCTCAACATCTCTTTTGCTTTATATTAAGTATTGAGAGTTTAGAGAATGATTAAAGCACATAAATGGTAAATCTATTTCTATACATACCAAAATCTTACAGCAGGTTCATTTAGGAAATAAATTATAAAGTATAACACTAGTTCTAACCTGCTTATTTTTATCCTTTACATCACTGATTTGATACTTTAAGAGAAGAACTAAAAACCCCCTATTTTTTCTGATAATTTTTGTGTCACATTTACAAAGATCTGTCGATTTAGGTTAATTGAACTACTTCTCTCCATTGCTGAATAGTTGCATGGCAAACTTTAATTTACGTTCTGTTTTCATCTAGGTTACCCTATCAGTGGGCAATTTTAAAAAGCTTTTAAAAGGAGTCTTTTTTGTCTTCAGTGAAAGTGACCCACATTGATGTTACAAGAATTAGAATTTAGCCTGATGGGAATTTTTGTGTACACCTAAGAGCAAAGTTGTCCCTTGGGGAATATTTTGCAATGTGACATTTTTACTTTCTGGCCAGCAAAAAAAAAATTAGACGTTTAAAACTGTATTTTAATTCTCTGTTCATACTGCAGTACTTCTGAGATTTTGGCTTCAGCAATTAACATACTCTCTGCTATTGTTAATCTTTATGACAGCTCAAGGCAAAAATAGTCCTTCACTTGAATGTAGCATTTCACTGAGTGTGAATCCACCTATAATGTTAAAAATTATGTTATTAGCTGACTTAGCCTAGAGATGCTCTGAGCTTGTCAGGTCTGATGTTCAATGGATCATATTTTCATCCATAGAATCATAGAATTGTAGAATCATCACTGTTCCTCTTTTCTGGCAGTCATGATTTCTATGATGAACTAGTTTTCTTCCTTGGAGAGGTGTTCCAGTTGCAAATAGGATTCTTGGAGCCTGCAAGCATTTTAGTGAAACACAGGAAAATTAAAGTATTATAATGGCATTTATTGTAGGCAAATGCACAGGACATTTTCAAATAGTTTTCTAGTATTTTTGGAATCAGCTTTTAGGACTTCTGTATTTGTTATCTTCTGCTCTTCTCCCCACCATCTTCTCACAGCAGGTTGTTGCCTCAACAGTTGCTGGTGATGAGGACGGTTTTTGAAATATCTGGCTTCTGTTAGAGCAATGTTCAGATAGTGTTATTTTTTAAAATTTCATAACACAACAGAGATCTTGCACTTCAGTGGAGTATATGGTATGGTAGGGCTTCTTCCTTGGAGCTCTTCACATGAAGAAAGTTGTGGAAGGTGAGAAGGCCTCAAGTTGCGCCAGGGCAGGTTTAGGTTAGACATTAGGAAAATTTTTTTCACTGAAAGGGTTGTCAAGCACTGGAACGGGCTGCCCAGGGAAGTGGTTGAGTCCCCATCCCTGGAGGTATTTTAAAGATGGGCAGACGAGGTGCTTAGGGACACGGTTTAGTGGTGGGATGGCAGGGTTAGGTTAACAGTTGGGACTTGATGATCTTAAAGGTCTTTTTCAACCTAAACCATTCTATGACTCTATGATTCTAAGATAGAAAGTGCAGTGAGGGCCTTGCTGGAGCCACTTCAGTCGAGAACAGCATGCTGTACTTCTGCCGAGTCCCAGCTTCAGAGCTGCCGTGGCAAAACTGGCAGCAATTTGCAAACTGAAGTAAGCTGCCTTTTAATTTTTTTTTTCCCTGACCCCCACATTTGAACAATTTGTGAGTATTTCTGTTCTATAAGTTTTAGAAAAATCATCCCAGGGTTCTGCCTTCTGCGTGATCACCCACTTTATATCTGGTCTGTAATGACAGCTGAGGTTGTCAGCCTATGAACCCAAAATGCTCAGCGGGAAGCAGGCTGTTCTCTCATTTTGTTATAAAAAGTTTTAGTCAAATCTAGCACCCTTCATGCTTCACTTGTTGAGTATTTCTGTATGACCATAATTTTTCCCACTTCTGTGGTTTTTAAATGACCTGAAATGCACCAAAATTATAACCAGGCCCACTAACCACTGTCAGGAATCAGATTATTCTTTTAGAGCATGGTCTAAAGAGAATTTCACATAGGTCTGTGTTGTTGAAACTTGTAAGAGTATCTATATATCTGTATATCTATATATCCAGCCTCCATCATCTAGCCAAAGCTTCATTAAACCTTATTGTCTCTCCTAACAAGTCTTTCTGCCTCTCATCCAAGAACTCATTGGACTGCTTTGACAATGTTAGATCTCGTGTATGCGACTAAGGTAAGCAAAGCTCTCTCACTTATGGGTGATGACAGTTTCTGCATCATGCCACTCATGTAGTATCAGTAGGTGTAATAACAGGTAATTAGATGAAAACAACCCAGCTCTAAAGAATACAACATAACTTAGATCCAAAGAATGAGCTTATGGTTAAACAATATTGCAGATCGTGTAAATAAAGCTGTCCAGGGCTAACATTTCCTTCTCACTGCAGAGAGCACTCTATGTGCTGCGTGGTGATGTGTAAAATTCTGAGTGTCACTGTGATACCGACAAACTGAAGAATATTCCAGAGTAAATCAACACAAATCAAGAGATTATAGAGAATGATTTCACAAAAGAATTGGCCATATACTCTATTCCAAAATCAGCAAAAACTGTAGTGGTTTTCCATCTATGATAGACTGACATACGTTTTTTTGCTAAATCTATTATCAGTAGGCATAAATTAGCTATATAGGGGCCAACCCTTTAACTAGAAAAATTTGAAAAACACAGTTATGGATTATTTTATACCTTGTAAATTCTACCCCTTTAATGCCTTGTAAATCGTGCCCCAAAAACTTCTGGTGAAATTCTTCTGCCTGTGCAATTTTAGTTCTGCTTCGTTCATTCTAGCTCCTGGATCAGACAGTGGTTCGGTTGTGTTTGATCACGTGATTAGAATGAAGTTGTGTATAAGCCATCATCATTATGAGTGGAGTATATACAGAGCTAAAAAATATACAGAGCTAAAAAACAGCTAGAGACTGCAAAGAACATCGTCCCAGGAGTGAGAGAGAGCAGCAGAGAGCCCAGCAATTTTCCCTCCCTCCCTCAGCCATCATCGGTGAAGGACAGGGTCCTGCTCCACGCAGTGTCCTTTAGGAGGAAATAGCTTGTTGAATCGTTCCTGGTCTCAGGAACTGAAGGTCTTGCCTCACCTGGCTTTCCAGTCCTGCCTACCACTGCTCGACTTGCTTTCCAATGCGGCCTGGCAGTAGTGCTGCATCTGCCCGGTGACTGTGGGGCTACAGCCTCAGCATGTTCATATCGAGCTATTTCAGTTAAAACGTTCTTCATGAGTTAAAATGTTCTGCAGGAGTTACAAAAGGGAGAAGAAGTTACAGTGATCAGAAGCGCACATCTCAGCTGAACGTGAATTCTGTGAGACAGAGGTAAACTTCTGTAGCCTGGAGGCTCTTGTTCTGCTGAACTCGGATGTTTGCTGTGTGCCAGAGAAGTGTCTGAGCATCTCCAGAAAAGGCTGCAATGATATTTTCTAATTGGAAGTGTTAGACTTTCTTAACATCGAGTTTTCTAAGAACACAATCATATCTCAGAAATTTTCTTACTGGTGCTTTTGTTACAAATGACCCTGAAGCTTGGCATTTGAGACCCAAAATACCTGTCTTGTCAGTTGATTTCTTTTTTTTTTTTTTTTTTTTAAATGAAAACCTTTTCCTGGTGTCTGGCTACACAATTTCCTCTCCACTATGACAGTTTCATTGATATAGAAGCAAGGCAAAAGTTTTAAAAAAGCAATTATGACACCACAGAAATTGATAGGGGATTAAAAATATAAATTGCCTCAGGTAAGAACACATAGATCAGTTAAATTTCATCTAGAAGTAAATCAGTCAAGCCAGAAGGAATAATTGTTTGCTGGTCCCTTTGGATGAGTGCTAAACAAACCAACATAGCATTAAATACTGCATAACATATACTGATCGTTGGGAGTCATGTGTAGACTTCAGCAGCATCACAAAGCCATTCTAAGGTCCTGTCCATTGTAAAATCTGAAGTTGTTTATTGATTTGTAAATTTGTGTGATTTTAAAGCTATGCATTTTAATGGATTTTATCCTATAGCCTATTCTTTGAATGCAAAGACTGTGGTGCTAGGGAAATTTGGATCTCTTTGTATCCAGATGATGTTTTCTGATAGTTTCCATGTTGAAGATGCAGGTTAATTTTATAGAGGTCACAGGGCCACAGTTAATATTCTAGAAGAGATTCAGGCTCAGTTTTCAGCCTCACGTTTCAGACCTGTGCGTGTTAGTGTCACGTTTTCCCTCTTGCAAAAAGTAAAGTGAAAGTTTATGGAAAGACAGGCATCCTTTAGTGGGTATTTTCTAACAGTGCAGTAGACCAAATTAAGCTTTTTCTCTGCATTAGGTATATTTGCCACAACACAACTGTAAAGTCCCAAGGGACACAGCAGGGGTCATTTCTCCACTTTGAGGCAACCCCTAACCTGTGGGGGAGGGGAGGGGACCTGGTCCAGAGCGCTTCTAGCACGCATCCCAGCTGCTCCTGGGCTGCGGGAAACGCTGTGGCAGAGGGAACAGAAGTCCCTGTAGATGTGGTTCAGAAAACATTCAGCTAAGTGTTAGGGACCATGAATATTAAGCATACTTTCCCTTAAAACCTAAGTAGTGGCATCTGAGTCACTGGGCTCCTAAATTTCTGTAGCTGTTACTGCAAATAGCATATACATGGAAGGAAGAAAGGAAGGAAAATGATGTAACTACCTGGCCAATTACTTCTTTTCAGAGCTGGCTTTTATATGTGGGCATTTGGGGGTTTTAAGATCAGGGAATTTTAGATTTCTGTGTTTGTATGGTACATCTGTGGGTAAATGTCAGCTGTTAAAAATGTTCAGGCAAGTAAAGATGCAGCTAAGCACCTAGAATATTTTCTTGTGCAACTTATTATTTAGTACATATTTAAACATAAGCATAACATGTTGTATTTCTGATTGAAATAAATCTGTAGAGTATTTCCACAGGAAAGTGAATATACATATCCTTATAATCATATTATCTGCCTCATACACTCAGGGTATTTTAGATAAACATTTTGGTGAATTGGTAGATTGGTCAAAGGCTTACCCAATGACGAGTGCTAACAAAGAGCCGTATTAGAACTCCATAAAAATATAAAATAAAGATGGAAGAACCCAACTGTTGCCCATTTTCAAATGTCAAACTGCATATTTCTGCACTGTAAATCAAGGGGACGTGTAATGTGTAACCAAATGCTTAAAGAGTGTAGAATATTATTTGTCTAATTCTTAATACAGATACTTAAATGTATGAGGAGCGGAATAGCTGAATTTCATATTTTATTTCTGAAAAATATTTTCCCTGAGGCTTTCAAACTGTTTATACTGGTCTTTCTCTTAGGCTCTGATTAAGTGAAGTGCTTAAGAGCAACTGAATATTAAGCATGTGTATTCCAAATGGGCTGGTAAAAGGCTGTATCGAATCAAATCTTAAAGGAGTACGTTTTGCAAGATAGGTTACATCCAAGTAAAAGAAATATTTCCCATATGGAGTTAATGTTTAGTAATCTCTCTTTGTGGAACTGTTTTACAATATCACAAATGCTAACAGTAAGATAGAATAAACTCGTTATACAAAATGTGAGTATTATACAATTTTTAATGTGCATCTCGGTGAAATTAAAGGCATGTCAGACTTAGGTTTTTCAATAAAGGCATGCCACAGCCTGGGGGCTTGTCATGGCTGAAAATCTAGTTTGTGACATGCTTTTCACTTCTCTGAGTGACATGCAAGGCAGTGGTACAACCCAAACTACAATGCTAGCAGAGCTACACCGTGTTAGGCTTTTGCAGACTGCATGTATTTTGTGATCTTAAGTTATAAACGGGAATACCAAATGGAGATAATAAAATTACAATAATAATTTCAGTGTTAGGTTGGCTTTATTCTTCGAGGTCTGCAACTGCTTTTTAAAATACATAAATCATGGACTCCTCTCAGTCAGTAACAAAACGTAGCTGTATGTGATGCAATCCCAATACAACGACCTTATTTTCTCTTGAGTCTTTCATACCAACTATATCTCAGACTGCTTTCCACAATGCTCAGTAATGCCTGACAGTACATAGGAGGTAGTAGCCATGGAAGAACCTGGTCCAAATGCCCCTTTAGCCACTAGAATATTCTCATTCAGCAGTGGATCTCATACAAGAAGGGGAAGAAGTAAAAAAATCTGAAACGCAGCAATTCCCTCATGCTTTAATGAGATTTTAGGAAGGGAGAAAAGGGATGGCTGTCTTTCTCTGCCAAAGTAAAATTATTTGCCCTATTTTTGTAAAAATAATTAACTCATCATGGTAAAATATTTAAGCTCTGTTACATTCACAAGATTATGTAGTTGTTGTTTCAATTGTCTTTCAGTTATAACAGTGAGAAAAGTTACTTGTAATAACCCCAGCCTTTTAGGTAAATGCAACTTTAAGTTCATGTCCCTTTAACCTTTGTTAACTGGCAGCCAAAATAAGGCACGGCTTACATTAATAATTCAAACTACACTGTCTGTTTGACTTAAACACCAATTGTAGCTAATCAAATGTGCATGGTTTGATTCACAGAGTGACAGTGCAGACACTTGGTGCACAGCCTTGAAGGAAGCCCTGCACCCACCACTTGCTTTTTACCACCATCTCTCTTCCACTCCAAGCTGGCACTGCCTTTTGCTCTTATTTCTGTACTTGCAACAGAATCCTACTGGTCATGACCAAAGAGTGAAGTCTATGTTAAAGACATATTTCTCTCTCCTAGTCTTCTTTGTGCTGCAGATCTAATCTGCTTCTCCTGCTATAGTTCTTCTTTAATTACCTTTGCAGTACCTAAATGAAAAAGCTTTTTTCTTTGCTGATTGCCTCCTTCCAATATTTGTGGCAATATCTCTTTTTACTTGTTATTCAGCCATTCTGCATAGATGGAAAGGTCTTAATCCTCCCCAGGAAATTAATCCCTGTATACTTAATTTGATTTAAATTCCTTCACCAATGCATATGTTAAGAAGTGATGTGGCTGTGACAAGGCCATTGATTTAAATGCTGTGATCTGAGAGGGGAAATAGTACTTGATATGCATGATGTTGGCAAAAGCTGCTTTTGTGTCATGGCTTTCTGAATTTCCCTTCAGTAATTCACATCTTTCTGCAGTGGCAGTGTTTGCAAGTGATAGGAGTTTTCTCGATATAGGTTGTTGCAAGGCTTACTCCAGGCAGATGCTGGCACTTTCGCTTCTTCTCCTCACTATTTTTCCTTGTTGCCCCTAGATTGTACATTGTTTTGTTGATATCTACCTTATTTTATTGCAAACACTGACTACTTTGCTGTCCAGATTCCTGAAGGCTGGATGTTTTGTTAGTTTAATCTTGTAATTAACAGCAGGAGGGCAGTATTGATATAGGTGGCAACAGCCGGCATATTCCCCAGCCTTCCTCTGTGTGCTCTCCTCGCAGATAGGGTAGCAAGGATGCCTTTACTGTCAGAGTGTGTCCAGTTTGTCTCTCTCTAATGTTAATAAAGGCAAGACAAAACCTTTGAGTGATTCTGATATTTGCTATATATTAACTCTAAAATGCTCAGTAATTAGCATGCATTTGTACTCACTGATTGCAGACATTTAACATTAAAAATCCTAAATACTTCTTCACAACTTAGATGTGTCAAAATGCTCCCCAATGCTACTGCCAATATTATTGTTGAAATTTTAATGTTCTACTTGTGTCAGTCTGGGTGAAGTGAAAACCACTTTAAAAACCCCTCCAAACCCAAAAATAGATTATGAAGAGTTATCATAAAGTAACAGGTGACACGTGGAAGCTTGTTCCTACCAGTTATGTAGGGAAGCTGTATACAGAATGCTACTTTGTGGAAGTTGTTGGCAAATACTGTTTTTACAATCTAATTGAAAAGCAAAAACTTGACCTAACCCGATTTCACTGTAGAGCAAAGATTAAGTTTAAAGATGATGTAACTTGCAAACCTTCATTTTTTCAAAGGCCATGGATGTTGTATACCTGGACTTCAGCAAAGCCTTCAACACAGTCTCCCATAGCATTCTCCTGGAGAAGCTGGCAGTTCATGGCTTAGATGGATATACTCTTCGCCGGGTTAAAAACTGGCTGGATGGCCGAGCCCAGAGAGTCGTGGTGAATGGAGCTAAATCCAGTTGGCGGCCGGTCACAAGCGGTGTCCTCCAGGGCTCAGTTCTAGGGCCGGTTTTGTTTAGTATCTTTATCAATGACCTGGATGAGGGGATTGAGTGTGCCCTCAGTAAATTTGCAGATGACACCAAACTGGGTGGGAGTGTTGATCTGCTGGAGGGGAGGAGGGCTCTGCAGAGAGACCTGGACAGGCTGGATCGATGGGCCGAGGCCAACTGTATGAGGTTCAACAAGGCCAAGTGCCGGGTCCTGCACTTTGGTCACAACAACCCCATGCAGCACTACAGGCTTGGCGAAGAGTGGCTGGAAAGCTGCCTGGTGGAAAAAGACCTGGGGGTACTGGTTGACAGCCGGCCGAATATGAGCCAGCACTGTGCCCAGGTGGCCAAGAAGGCCAATGGCATCCTGGCTTGTATCAGGAATAGTGTGACCAGCAGGAGTAGGGAGGAGATCGTCCCCCTGTATTTGGTGCTGGTGAGGCCCCACCTTGAATACTGTGTTCAGTTTTGGGCCCCTCACTACAAGAAAGATGTTGCATTGCTGGAACGTGTCCAGAGGAGAGCCACAAAGCTGGTGAGGGGTCTGGAGTACAAGTTTGATGAGGAGCGGCTGAGGGAACCGGGGTTGTTTAGCCTGGAGAAGAGGAGGCTGAGGGGAGACCTTATCGCCCTCTACAACTGCCTGAAAGGAGGCTGTAGTGAGGTGGGGGTCAGTCTCTTCTCCCTGGTAACAGATGATAGGATGAGGGGGAATGGTTTGAAGTTGTGCCAGGGCAGGATTAGGCTAGACATTAGGAAAAACTTCTTCACCGAGAGGGTTGTCAGGCTCTGGAATGGGCTGCCCAGGGAGGTGGTGGAGTCCTCGTCCCTGGAGGTATTTAAAAGAAGGATAGATGAGGTGCTTAGGGACATGGTTTAGTGGTGGGATGGCAGGGTTAGGTTAACGGTTGGACTCGAGGATCTTAAAGGTCTTTTCCAACCAAAGTGATTCTATGATTACCCATACTGCTAAAAAAGGTGGAAATAAGAGAAAATAAAACCTGCTTAGAAACCAGATGTTACTGTTTGCTTCAGCAGAAGGGATCATAATTCTCTTCAGATTAGCCATCCAGGATATGAAACAAGAAAAGGTGATTCATCTTAAAGAAAAGTCTCTCCCCTGTTCTTGTTTCAAGCCTGCTTTTCAGCTCTGCCCCCATTTTGTCTTACTGTTTCCTTTTCACTTTTGTGAAATCAGTAAACCCACTATGCTGGACAGTAAACGGAGCACTGATGGGAACTGAGGATCCAAAAAACCTGCTCCCCTGCCACTCAAAAGGTTGTTTCTCAGTGTAGAAGTAGAGTAACCCAGCAGCAGCAGTCTTGGGCCGGTGTATGTGAATCCTACTGCTGTGATTTAGGCACCATTTCCAACTTTGCCTGAAGTGATATTCTGTGATAGGCTCTGGCAGTTTACTTCTTGTATGGTAACAAAATGTCTTGTCAGACACAAGAATCAGCCCTAACTGCCATGGAGTGTCTTAGAAGCGTAGCCAGCAGCCAGCAAAAATTTGAATGCATCTTCGTGTAAGAACTATCTGTGCGATTGCTCTTTCTAATGCATGGTATTTTGTGCAGTATGTCTGCATGAAAAACTTTTCTTGCATTTGTTGCACATTGAAACGAGCAGACAGATTTGACAAAACTTGAAAGTTTTTGCTGTATCTGATGCTTATTGAAGTTCTGCCCAAGATTGTGGCTGAAGTGGGAAAAGGAGTAGAGAACTAACCCAAGACTTTAGCTTGGTTGAATGTACCTTGTTTTCAGGAAATCTGCTGTTTATTTCAAACATTAAGGTACAGTATTTTTGTTAGGTTGATTTTCTGTTTACATCATTGGGTAAAAGAGACAAGTAATAGAAAAGAGGCAAAATGCGCAAAGAATTGTGAAGAGCTTGCTACAACAGCACCCTTAGTTCATTACAGGGTGGGCTAAAATTGTGGAACGATAATGTGTCTCCCAGATTAACACCATTCTGAGATACACCAAATTTGATTGACTGCATACAGTGACCAAACAATCTTGATTTAACTTAATACACATAGACACAAAAAGTACAATTGTATTATAACCATTATCTATTGGGAAGAAGAGAATCAGGAGCAAGAGGCTTCCAGCATTTGATGTACAGAATTTTTTAAAATAAAACTCCGATAGGAGGTTGGACATTTGAAGCGTACTTGCTTTTCCTACCATGGATTCCTTAGATGAATTTGGAACTAAAAGTGGTTCATTTCAAGCTATAATTGGAGTTATTCTTTTAGGAAACTGTTCCTAATAAAAAGAAAATTTTAGAGGAAAACTGTAAAACTAAAATAGCATAATAGTTACTAGATAATTTTTTATGTGCTGGACTACTAGACTATCGTAACATGGAATTTACAGTTATTTCATTAAATATAAACAATCAAAATGCAGAATACTTTGGCTGCCATTTCCCTTATTCCTCACCTGTAAGTAATATTCAGTATATGTGTGATGAGTGACATACTGATTTTTATATACATTTTAACTTATACAGTTTAAAAATGGGAATATTTTATATCCACCTGACCATTGTTTTCACTCAGGAAGAAATAAAGACTTATCACAGTGTTCTACTGCATGTGTAAATTGTATAAATTGAGCGCTGTTGAATAAAGCCAGCAGCTGGCTTCTGCTGTAACTTCAGTGGGACTAAGTGGCTCCACGTAAAATATGTTTTGTTTGGACAAAGAGGTTACAATGGCCTATGGTAGTCCACATACAAAGTAAAAAGTCTCATCCTTCTCACAGAGAACAGTTAATAGAAAGTTTGTCTTGCTTAGATGTGATCTGGAATATTTAGCCCATTATTTTCCATGGGAATACTTCAATGAACGAAATCTCAGCGGAGGGAGTCGTGGCTCAACTTCTAAGAATGAATCTTAAAGAGGTTCAGGAGCTCAGAAAACCTCCAAATTATGGTTTTATTATTAAGTAGTGCATGTTCTGGATAAAAATAGTCATAATTTGGACACATTTTGACAAAAAAGAAAAGACAAATGCTGTCTTGAGACAGAAATTTGTATTAATTAGACTTCAGTGATGTCAGTAGAAGACTTCAGATATTTTTTATGATACTGTTGATCAAGTATGAATTAGAATGACTGGAGACATGAATTTTCTCCCCAGACATTACCTTTAAATAGGATATTGATAATCTCTTGGGGGTTAGATATAAAATGGTTTGCAACTGGGAGCAACTTTATCACTGGATTCACTACTCCTTGTGTGCACACCACTGTATAGGGAGCAAAATAAAGTTCAGTCTTTAAAATATAAGAGTATGAACATTGTGTCCCTCTTCAAGAGTATGAACATACGCTGGCAAGAGTATGAACATTGTGTCTTCATCTGTAGCACAGTCTGTGTCCACCCTGGGAGACAAATCAGAGAGCACTGGAAATTATTCCTGGCTTCAAGCCACAGAAATTATCATCAGGTTTTAGTATGTAAAATTCCTTCTCCTGAATACATTGAGTGAAAAAATCACATCCTCCTCAGCAAATGTCTCACCTCTTCTACTCCAGTATAGTCACCCATATTGCAGAGGGAGGACTTCTGATGATAAAAAAGGAAGAGCCTGATACATAAAGCCCTCTCTGTCTTCAGGGGTTACCAATGCACATTATCTGATGACTGTTAAGAGAAGAGAGAGAAATAAGATTGAAAAACAGTGCTGCATAAATTCCTCTGTCTAACCTGGACAGTAAGATAGCCCAACCATACCACCCGGTACCCAGACCTGCACTGAAACTTCCTCATCATTTCCTGCAAATTCCTGTCCAGAGGATAATTTTTTCTTCTGTTACCAGGAGACACAGCAAAATGGCCCTTCCAGGGAAGTTGACTTGGTTTAATGGCTTCAGAAAGAGTCTGATATAAGAAGTATCTTCCTTACATGTTTATTCTAAGCTTTTGAAAACAAGATAATTTATATGCTAATAAGATTTCCATTACTGCAACGATTGCTTTCTTGTCCATTAATTACGTACACTTTGATCAGTCAGCATTAGTACTATGCATAAAATAGCTTTGCAAATATTTAAGAAAGGGTTTCACATTATTAGTGTTTTTAAAGACAGTTGTTGCTACAAATTAAGAGATTCTTTTTCCAGCTTAGAGTATGAAGATAAATATGATCTAATTTGAGAAGCAATTGTTTGTTAGCTGTTTTGTAATTATTAATTCCTTTTATGAGTGATAGAAAGAGAGTAGAATTTCCTTTTAAGTGCTGTATCGTCATTCTAGCTGGAATTCAACATTGTCAGATCACTGCAATACAGTGAAAAACATCATAAATATTCATTGAATGCCAGTGGCAGAAAAGGAAATACTTTCTTATTCTAATACCACTTTCATTTGAGACAGATGAAATAAAAGGCTTCTCATTAGTTATTTGGGGACATTTAGTACACTATAGGAATGCCATACACTTGGCCAATTAGCATAAATGATTGATGACAAGTATTAAAAAAATAGAAGTAACTGATTTTTAAGGGCAGCTGTGAATACAAGGTTTGCTGCTATTGTGCAGAGCAGTGCAGTTTGTCAAAGTATTAAAAAGAAATTTAGTCCCATTCAGTTCAGTGTGAGTGTGTTGACAGAGATAAGGAAAAGGTTACGATACTGGAGATAACCAGAGAAAATAATGGAATCTGTCATTTGTCTTCCTTTGGGCTGTTTAGATATTATTGCTGTCTGTCTTCATGTACTCCTCACCAAAAAAGCCAAGCACCTGATGCTGAATGCTTTAATTATGGACCTTCAACAAATTGCACTTATTTATAACCTGTAGTGTTGGATCTTTTCTAGGAAAATGAAGAATAGTGCATCTTTATACAGTGGTTTCTTTGTTTTCCAGTGAGTTCTCTTCCAACTATAATGCTTTCTAGACCTTGAAGGTCTGATCTCTCAAGCAGGGCTGAAGAAAGCAGCTGAACTGCTAAGGTAACAGTCTCTAAACTGACATCAACCCAGGAGGCTTTTGAGTATGAGGCAACCTCCTCTTTCCCCAGGAACAGGAAAATGGGCAAAGCAAGGTTGGACTTGATGATCTTAGAGGTCTTTTCCAACCTAGATGATTCTATGATTCTATGAAGGGCTGGGCCGCTGGACTTGCCTTCAAAGATCTTACCCTAAAAATCAGTTCAGCATCCTCCACTGAACAGAGTTTCAGGACTTCCTTCAGCAGAAGCTGAAGTGCTGCCAGCACCAGTCCCAGCGGATCTGCACTGGCACCGGCTTGCTTAGTTGCTAGAGCACGCTGCTGGAGCTCTAACAGCAATTCAGCCCATATTCAGCATGATTCAGGGGCATGGGGCTGGGGTACAGCTGTTGAGACATTAATCTGGGGGGAAAGGAAATCTCACCTTGTATTCAAATGAGCACAGTCTTTTCTGAATAGAAGTTAGGGAAATTAGTGTATGTGTGTCTATTTTATTCTCTAAAGAGTGCAATTATGAGGCAGTCAAGAATTATCTGTTTTTTCACATGGTATTCTGCCACCATCAGCCTTCTGGTACACGTAATTTTTTTTTCAGAATTTAAATATCTGAATACTTTCAGTATTTCAAGAATGTAGAAAATTGCTTTGATATTTTCAAAAGAAAATGCTTAAGATTTTCCTTTCAACTAAAATAGTTTTAAAATTTGAAATTTGATTTTGTCTTTTTCCATGTGAGAAAATTCTATGGGTTTTTCTCCTGTTTTCCAGCATTTTTGTACTTAATTTAAAATTTATTCTTTTTCCTTTTTTATACAACTAAGCAAAAGTATGGGATATACTGATTTCAGTCTCTTAGGTATTAAATAACTGAAGTGTGTTATTCTGCCAAGGGAACGTCAATATTGGCTCTTGAACTTCTATTGTTGAATATATTCATTTATGCGTCATGCTAAAAAAATTCCCTCTGATTCTTCTGGAAGCTAGAACTGAGAGTAGTACCATAAAGATACATACAAATAATTTTATTTGTGTCCAGAAGCAGTTTAATTGTGTCTGAGCTGAGAAAGGGGATTCACTAGACCGACCTTGGTACCCTGGAAATCTGATTGTACTTACGGACTCAAACCGATCATGTTTTCCGATGTAGATGTACCAGTTCACTCACCTGGGTGCATCTGAATTAGTCTGCACAACATGGTGTAGAAGTCATGTTGGGTATGAGAATGTTGGAGGGGGTGAAGAGAGACATGTCTAGCTCTTAGCTATTTTATGTCATTAATTGGACTTTGCACACTGCCATGAGTCAGAAGGAAAGCAAAAAGAGGACTCAATATAGCAAAACTTGCATTTCTTCTCATTTCTGCACATTAGCTAGTGTGACTTAAGGGGTGACAATGAAATGTTATCTGCTGCCTTGTTTTCATCTCCATCATCATGTCCGTAGGAAATCAGGAAGACTTTACAAATTACATTCTTTTTTAAAAAGTACAGTTTCTCTGTTAAGTGAGTGTGCATTCTGGATATGCCTCAATTTTTTAGTGTGACATTGATTTTAAGTTAATTTGGGGCAGAGAATGTATTTGAAACAACAAAGTAGTTAAAAAATGTTTTGAAAAACATCCGTCACAAGGGGAAATGCTTAAATATCGGTAAGCCTTAACTCCAGTGTTCTGGACAAGGGGCAATGGGCACAAACTGAAGCATAAGAGGTTTCAGTTGAACATGAGGAAAAACAAATTTACTTTGAGGGTGACAGAGCACTGGAACAGGCTGCCCAGGGGGGTTGTGGAGTCTCCTTCTCTGGAGACATTCAAAGCCCGTCCAGACAATGTCCTGTGCAACCTGCTCTAGGTGAACCTGCTTTAGCAGGGGCGTTGGGCTAGATGATATCCCGAGGTCCCTTCCAACCCTTGCCTTTCTGTGATTCTGTGTGATTCTGTAAAAATGTAGGAAAAGTTATCCCAAAATAGTATCATTAGTGTAAGCATTCCTTTATGGCATGCACCTTTGAGAGCTCTGATATATGCCAGCTGGAAAGCTGTTATGCTGTGTAGGATCTAATGGTATATGACGCTGATCATTCACAACTCAGAAACTGAACTGAGCCTCTTCCAAAGTCTTTGGGTCTGACTGTTTTCTGAAGAACGTAGAATCATAGGATCATTTGGTTGGAAAAGACCTTTAAGATCATTGAGTCCATACATCCAGCATGGACACTGATGTCTTTCCTTCACTACACTGATGTCTTTCCTCTGCTACAAGGATATAAGTGGAGATTCTTTTAAAGCTTCAAAACTATGCCAGTTATACCTCACTGATTCTCTGCAGGCTGTTGGCAGAGGTTAGAACAGCCTGAAGGATTAAAATGGACAATAAAAAGGGCTGAATTTGATTTTATGGAGAATACGTTGGTTAGACCTCCTTCCTGCTGCTGCCAAACCTGTTCAAATCTCCCTGCCCAGTTACACTAATGGTCATCTCTGGAGCTTTTTTCACCTGAATTTGATGCTGATGAAAGCATCACCTAGAGGGATTCAGCGCTAAAGAAGTGGAAGAGGATGAAGCATCTCCTTCATTATCATCAAACATAGCTGTCTTCATGAGTGCTTTCTGATTTGGAAAGCAATACAGACAAAATCTGAAACTTTAAAGAAAAGTAATACTAAGAGTCCTAGGATTAGAAATGGTTTAGCTTAGGCTTTTTGGCTTTATAGAAATAACCATCTTAAATGTTACAGTAATTCTGACGTTTGCCAAGTAAAGCCAAAGCTACAACTGTACTAAAATAAAAGGCTGTTAAAAGCTTGCTGTAAATTTAGATGAACAAAAGCTTATTGTTGTTCCGTTATGAAATGGAAAACCAGCACATTTCAGTGACCATGACTGGGAAATACATTTTAGAAAGTTTTTGTCCTGGACAGTTCCCGCCTTGAGTTGCCTTAATTGATTTGCCAAAGAAAGGTTTAAAATCCTCCAGTCACTAGAAACATTTCATGAATATTGAATACAAGGGTTTGAGTTCCTGTGTAGGAGCTCATACTGAGTAAAGAGGGAAAATCAGTGTTTGTGTTCTAGGCATGGATGTCTGGTCACTAAAACAATGGCCTTTTAGCTGCTTCCAAATACTCTTTCCTGATCAGCACCAGCTCACACTTCTGCCTGCAGGGGAATTTTCAGATCTGGTGTAGCCGTGTAACACTGGGAATGAGTCTCCTATTATAGCCTTTTCTCTAGCCGGTAGCAAGAAGCATCCAAGATGGACAGGTATTCACACTTAAAAAGAGATTCGTACATCTGTCTAGTCTGCATGCCTTCTTTTTCTTTTCCTTTCTCATTAAGGCAGTTCTGAATGAAAGTTGCTCGCTTAGGGTGATAATAGCTGGAAGATACTGTGCTTAGCTCTTACACATGAATAATGCCAGGGTGTTCTACTTTGGATGCAGAGACCTTGCTAATAGCATAGGCTGCCCGCTCATTTGAAAGAACACAGTAAACCAAGTGATCTCCTGCGTCCGGCCGATGTGAAAGAGCCCGGGCAGGAAGAAGTGTCCTGAGAGCAGGTAGTGGCTCTTGCAGTCTTTTGGGCCATCATCAGAACAAATGAAATACAGCCCATGCGGTTGTGGTCTCTGCCGGGATTAATGTAGTTTAAAGGAAATGGAAGAAATTACTTCAGAACATGATCGGAAATTGCACTGGTGAAGAGAGAGCACTGCTGCTTGATGTGGTGTCCTTAAAAAGCTTTATGCCATCTCTTCTGATTCATTCTTACAAAAGCAGTGGGAAAAAAAAAAGTGGTGGTGGAATATAATGTGCTGTTATACTGTTTCTACAGACACACAGAGCTAGAAACTGAAATCATCAGGGACTCAGCCTCAAAAGAACAATTCCGAACATCACCTCAGCACTTCATATTTACTTTCTAATACACTCTGAAAGGGCTTGAGTTCCTGGTCCCAGTGCTTCAGGCTATTTCCTCTTCTCTTGCCACCCTGAAAGACAGTTGGTTTGCATCAATGTTTTTATTGATTATTTATTATTAAACTTTATTTTTATTAAATTATTTTTATTTTATACTCATCTGAAAGAGATTGAGTCAAGAGTACAGGAATTCTTTTCCTTGTGCTTCAGAGACCGGAGATAGATCAGGAAACTGGCTGAATATTAGTAGTCAGCACTCAGTTACGTATATCACCAGACTTGAAAGCGTTTGTTGCAAACAATTCCTGTGCCTGTCATTTTGTTTCCAAAGTATTCAGAAAAACTTGCAAAAAAAGTTTGTCAAGTATATATGGTTAATCTTAATTTCTTTCCTGTGATGCTTTTAAACCTAAGACCACTAATGATAACCAATTTTCAGGCAGCCAAGAGCTTGCATGGGCACTGGAAGAGATGGCTCGCATGAGAGAAAAACTGTATCACTGGATAAAAATGGTATGGCAAGAAAGAATGACAAAAAAGGGCATTTGACTGCTTGGCCTTGTGCTAATCACAAGCCTAGCTGTATGTGTAAAAGCACATTAATTAGTGACAAAGTGTAAAGATTTCTTCTTTCTTCACCTGCGATGGCCAGCAAGTGCAATACTGTTTGATGCGTGATTCCCTGGCTGGTATCCTTTTTTCCCTACCTTCACCTGCTTATGAATTGCTGGTACCTTGTCAGGACCATTGTTCCCTTAGACTTGATTCTGTGTATAAAACAGAGTGCTCAGATGTTCACAATACTTCTGCTTGCTGTGCTAAAAAAAAAGCTATGATTGTGCTGTCTCATTTCAACATAGCTGTGTAAAATTGTGTGTATGCAGCTAATACTAATCTAGGTCTAATAATCTAACAGTTTAGTCTGGGCTTTTCTCATGTCATTGTGCTGGCAACAGCACACTTCTGTTGAAAGAGAACTGATGACAGAGGATGCCTCTGAGATGGAGGGAAGGAATGTCATCCAAAGAAATTCTGTCCATTCCCCATCTGATTCCTGCACTTCCCTGAAAAAAGAGATGAAGTTTCTGCCCAAAACGTGGTAAAGTTCAGGTAGCAATATATTAGTTAGAAATAGAGGTATCCTTCTACGCAGCAAGAGCGTATGTGTTTCAGTTATGGATAGCCTTCCTCAGGAAATCAATAAGAATATTGAAAAAGGGGCTGAGAGAGTGGAGATGATTGGCAAAAAAAATCCTCTCTCCTATGAAGAAGAGACTGAATGGACTGGAACCCTTTATTTAGAAGGGAATCAAGTGGCAGCATGATGAAATCATGTTGGTAAGGTTTACAGTACTTTGTATTTTCACATAATTCTAGAATCAGGATTTATGTAAATGATAGGCACATAAAGATGTTGTTATACTTGATCACCTTTTCCCAAAATTTGAAACCTACTGTGCTGGTCCTCATTTGCCATTCCTTCCAGCCCAGCTGTGAAATACAACTCTCTCATTCCTACCATGATATTAGGAGAAGCAGAGTGTAGCCTTTTTTTTTTTTTTTTTTGAGGAAGCTTGTTTTGGGGAAATGCTTGTAATTCAAGATGGTTCACACAAAAGGAACCAGGGTTTTTGGTTTTTTTTTTTAATTTCTAGAAACTCTATTACTTATTCTGTAGGCCTTTAAGGCCAAAGCAAAGAGCACAACTGGCGAATGCCACAGACTACTTATATCAGCTGCTGTCAAGAGAGATCTTCTGTTGGCAAATGAGGCACCAAACTCATGTTTTTATTAAAATTGCTGGACAATTTCGCCCAGAACAGTTTTTGCCAGGGGAGGAAGGGGGGTGGGGGGAGGAAGAAAGAAAAAAGTTACTTTTATGTGTCTCTCTCCTGTTTTCTTTTATTTCCAAATGGCCTCTGATGTGAACCTGTACATGTGCTTATCCCATACTTTGCTCATGCTGAAGCAGTTCCTGTTACCTATTTAAAAAATCATGAATGTTTCCTGAGCTCCGAGATAAAGCTGATTTTCCATTTACCTTTCTGTCTACCAAAAGTTCACAGAAGCAGCTACTTAAGATTATATGAAGTGTCCCATGAGGTCAGTAGACTGGTTCACCTCCCAGACCTCTGTCTCTAAACAAAACAAATAAATAAACAATCCCCACTCAGTGCCAATTTCAGAAGCTCACTACCTGCTGTGCAAACCAACAACATGAAAAACATCACTGAGTTTTCTGGTTTAGCCCGATGTCCTAATAGTTCCAACGAATGCCTCCTACTTCCGGTATTATGGGATTTGATGAATGCCGGTTCTTCATTCTTCTTTTCCATCTCTGTCATGATTACCAGACAATTTTTTTCTGGGAACTTCTGTTCCACTAATTTATCTTCCTTCTTTCCCACTTTCTTTCTCCAAAACCCATGTTGTTGTGTTTGGAAAACTTACTTGTTTGCAAATGTATTTTTCAAGCATTATTCCTGTGGTGCAGACAGATATTTAAAGCTTAGAACTAAGCATGGTCATTTTTTCCTGCTATTTTATGCCTGCTCTGTCATAGCTAGAACACAAGTATGTGCTTAGATGAGACTGGTGGTATTGCTTCATTTAGAAAATGTTATCCAAGACCAGATTTTTAGCTGTGCTTCGCACCTGCTCTTTGAGTTGCTCTGCTGCTGCTGCTCTCCAGACACCAGTGTTCAGTTACCCAAATCTTCTAGAAAATGTCATAAGAGAGAAAACAGACAAGGAAAAAAATCCATTTGGATCATAAAATATTTTAAATTTAAATCTTCAGTCTTGAAAATTTTGACAGAAACACCTCTTCTGAAAATAGTCTCAAGGCATGAAAAGCAGCAGTCACTGGATCTGCTTTGATCAAATGTTCTAGAAACATTTTATCCACAGTGCTCTAAGGATATAAAATCATGGATTCAGGAGCATTGTTGATTTTATGGAGTATTTTAATTGTCGTCACCCTCTGCCTTCTGCTCTCCTCTCACCATTCCAAAGATGACAACCAACTCTTTATCCCACAGGGGGTGACAACTTTATGGCTGTCTCCCTAGTATCTTCTCTTGCACTGTGCTTACAACTTCTGTGCTCTCTGTCTCCGGTTAACGGAGTAATGTAACTCAGTTGAAACCAGAAGAGTTGTGCACAAGCTGCCCTCAGCTGGAAGTTTTCTGTTTTGTTTCAGAAGCGAGGTTAGACTTGCAGAGCTAAAAGCTTGTTGCGTGACTCTCAACTACATCGTTTGATAGCTGAAATGATACTCCCTTTCTCTATAAACACTGCTGTCTTAGATGTGATGTTTGGAGGGTGGAAGAGGTTATGAATTACAGCGTGTAGCTCTTCACTGCCTAGAAGTTGCGGAGCCAAGAGCGACAGAATGCCAGCTTGCTGGTTTGTGCGTGTCAGGGGAGGCACATCTGTAGCTAAGGAGCCCTGCATGAGTAGATCAAGTGTGTGTAACATGTGAGTAGCAGGCTGTGTGGATTGCATGATACCACAGAAAGGCTTCTGAAAGGAGCTGGGAATAACAGAGGGTGTCTTCCACCCTCCGTCCTAGCTCTTTCTGTTAGTACCTGCATCCTTCTAGGGCTCCTTTGTGCTGGCTCTGGTTCTGGCACTGGAAAGCAATTCAGAAACAACAGCTCCCCCCACTTGCCAAAACAATACAAAATAAAACAAACAAACAAACAAAATCACTGAATACATTTTTCTGGTTGAAAAGGCCACTACAGCTCACATAGGGGCCTGGTGAGTGCCGAGCTAGCACCAGGTAGGTGGTAGGACTGTGCAGCTAGGAGCCGTGTGGGAGGGCAATACCTGCCCTTTGGGTGTTAGCAAGCCCTTAGCTTTGCTGGCCTGTGATGCTTCATCCTCCTTGGCTCCTACTTTTATTGGACTTAGTCCAATAAGGACACTACAGGATTAGAAGTATACCTTGATTTCAGCAGGTGTCACAGAACTTAAAGGGACAGCTTTAATTATATACTCATTATTCTTTGACAACAATGCACTGTATTTTAAATTAAAAGTATAACTTCAATTGCCTTAGTTATCCCACTGCTTTTCAGGTATTTCTGCAAGCATTTTTTTAAGTGGTTTGCTGTATATTAAATATCTAACTCAAGAACCTCAAAAGGGACTGAGTTTATTTTTTGAAAAAATACTGATGGTCACTTTTGGAACAGGTTTGACTTGTATAGGCTCAGGCATTACAGGGAAAGCCACTGGGGATAAACACTGTTATATAGGCCTATAGGGAAGAGCAGCCCAGATTCCTGGACAGTGAAGCGGAACTGAGGCGTAGCCCTGAAATGTATTGGCCCACCAGGAAAAGCTTGGAGGACGTGAGTCCTGTGGTATTTACCTGTCTTGCATCCAGCTGTGAGGTGTATGTCAACACACTCATGATCTCTCCTCTGATAAAGGGGTATTTGTGTTACTAATTTAGCTTGAAAATATAATTATAAAAAATATAATTATGATGATTTAAATCAACAGTAAGATACCAAGCTGAGTATATATACATATTTGAATAAATAAAAAATTGTTTGGTGCCATGTGGGGGAAGACTGTTGGAGGAGGAAGCAAGCATGGCTGAAGCAGACCTTTTTTGTAGGTATAGTACTGAAAATCATGGAAATAAACGTTAGTTATTTATGTCTATGTTTACTGTATTTGAGGCACTTTGCAGAAGAAAATACACAGGAAATGAAATGATGGTCAAAGTACAGACCTGAACGTCACTGAGAGAGCAGTTAAGAATCTTCTGAACTCTGGCTTTACTGACTGATGAAGAAAGCTAAAGACATGAATGAATTGGCTGTGGATTTCAGTTTATGAGGAATGAAAGAATTCTAACTTTGCCATGGGCCTATGTCCAGAGCTTAATAATGATACTGTCAGTGATAATGCAAAGAAAATACTAGTGCTCCATAACTCGAAAAGAGCTTAATGACATCTTCATAATATAGCAAAGATAGCTCCTTTTTATCCAACAGGAAAAAGATAAAGTATAATAAACAGCTACTTCCAAGTCTAGACAGATGATTAACTGCTATAAAGACAGGGGAAGTCTGATGTGTCTAAAATAAAGCTAACGTTGGCTAATATTTTGTGAGTGTGAATGGATGATTGTTGTGGACTTCTTATTCTGACCACAAATAAAGGATTGATGGCTTAGGAGAACATCAATTCAATGAAAAAGGTGAAGATTTTACATCCAGGGAGGGTAGAGACTGTTTATGCTGTATAACAACGTACCTGTGAGTAGGACAAAAATCAATGTTAGGCTTGTAAAACAGAGCACATACAAGAAGACAGTACACAGAAGAAACACAGAGATGATGTCCTTGTGTGTTGCAATTGTGAGACCAACACCATTGAAATGTTTGGTCCAGTTCTGGTTTTCATCATTTGGAAAGGACATTAAAGCACCATCTTTTACGGGGAAAAAAAAAGGCAAACAATTAAAAGAAAAACAGCTGGACTCAGAGGTGTATCCAGAAAAAACCCAAACAACAACAAAACCACAAAAAATCCGAGCATAAGCTTCTATATTTCTATTGTCCAACCCACCTAACTTGCAACGTGCAACTAGTATTATTTTCCCTTATGGGATGGTAGTACATTTAGGAAAAATAAGCAAGGTACACTTGTGTAAGGTTGCATAGGAGTTATGCAGCTGCAATGGATACCAAATACAGGTTATCGGGATGCTGTGCGCAGCAGTGTCTGTACATACAAGCAGCAACATCTGGGGGTACCACAGTGTGCCAGGCTGAGCTCCTTCAGCTTCTCTTCCACCCTCTGTTCACATCACTGTCTATTGGACTCCAACCCACATACTTTGTATTTCTTTCCCATCATCTTTTCAAGGATAATTGCTGATGTGAAGGTGCCTGTTCACAGCTCAAAGGTGGGCAGATCAGTTATAGAATTGGTATTTACTCTAGCATCACTTCTGAAACAGGTGAAAAAAGAAAAAAAAATCTGTAGATGGTAGATTGAAGAAAATAAAACGGGCACTAAGATACTGTCCTGGTTAAACCACAACAGATACCAGTGTTGTTTCTATTGGGCTCCATTGGGATGATCTCTGTGTAATGAAGAGGAAAGCTTTGCTGATTAACTATTTTAATGTAGAATAAAATATGTGGTTTGATCTAAGTGAAAGTAATTCACTTGTGTAGTTGATTTAAAGGAGAGATAATATTTTGCATCTCTTGAAGTAAAATTATTATTTGACGAGGAAATATTGTTTGAATCTGAGAATATGTTCTAAAGTATTATTTTTCTTTAAAACAGTACTTCTTATCTGTACAATCACTGATCCTTTTGCTAATAAGAATCTAGATATGCCTATGCAATGTCACCAAATGTCACCAAAACACTGTGGAAGGTAGAAGAGGATTTTGTCAGTTCTTATATTCACAAGTATTTCGTAAGATCTAGACTTTATGGTGGGTCACACTCTAAGCTGCACTCTGTACCAGCACATGTGCTGGAGTATGTGGTGAGGTAAAAATAAAAGACAAAGTAGTACTAACATTTGCTTTCATAAAGTCAGTGTGTAATGTATGTGTTAGGAATATCTATTATTCGAACATCCTCTACTTTAAATAAAGAAAAAACCCTGGTAGTAATTTATGAATCTCAAGTCTAAAGAAGATAACTCTCTAGCTAAATCTTATGGTATGTTAACTTGGTGGTAAAGAAATGACTTGATGTGAGCCACAGAACACTGTCAGATTATAATTCACATCACATGCCATAAATCAGCACATTATTTCTACAAAACAAGTTTCTGAAACACTGCTTGGCTTATTTCTTAATAACATTGCCATAAGTTTATAAAAAAAAAAAAAGTACACAACATTTTGTTATAGATTTATTTCACTTTTTTACCCCAAATGTAATTGTCTTATTTTTCATGAAATAGCAGTGAAAGCATAAAACAATAGGTGACTCTCAGTTTCCTTCCTATTCCTGTTTTAAGTTAATATTTGTAAAAGTGAAATGAAGGTGTTGCTTTTTATACAGTTTCTCAGTGTTGATGAGGAGCCCTCCTTTCTGCCACATTGGCAGAACCAAATACTGTAGCAGGAACACTATGTCCATGTCTGCTGGGACTAGCTAAACCCCTAGTAAAAACCTTACCCAGCACACAGGAATTTTAGAGTCTTGAGGAGTTTAAGGTACTTGAGACACTTTGGCTACTTGTCACATGTTATTACAAGGCAGCATGTTCCCAAGGAGCAAAGAACCAAGTGGTAACTGCAGCTGTGGTTGCAGTTTTGACGCCTGGGTAATAAATATGTACTGTCATCGTCATGGATTGCACTAGAGATTTCTGCTTTGGGGCTTCTTACATCAGTTTTTATTGATTTTACTTTTGAAAACAGATTTATTCACATGGAATAAATAGCAAATCTCAATTTCTCAAAATTATTTTTTTCCTGTTAGTATCTGTATGTGTAACATACAGACCCTGTAGTTTGTGAACAATACCCAAAACAATGCCAGAACTCATAAAATAGTATTTAGAAATTGTTATTCCTTTTAATAACCCATTTGACATTTTAGCATTTCCCAGTAAGCTCTAAAGAATGGGAAACATTGCACCCAGTTTTAAAAAGTGTAGAAAGGAGGACCCTGGGAGCTACCAAACTGTCACCTCTGTGCCTGGGAAGATCATGGAGCAGATCCTCCTAGAAGCTATGCTAAGGCACATGGAGGACAGGGAGGTGATTTGAGAGCCAGCACGGCTTCACTAGGGGCAAGTCCTGCCTGACCAACCTAGTGGCCTTATATGATGAAATGACTACATCAGTGGACAAGGGAAGAGCTACAGATGTTGTCTGTCTGGACTTCTGTAAGTCCTTTGACATGGTCCCCCACAACATCCTTCTCTCTAAATTGGAGAGAGATGGATTTGATTGATGGACTGTTTGGTGGATGAGGAATTGGTTGGATGGTCGCATCCAGAGGGCAGTGGTCAATGGCTTGATGTCCAGATGGAGATCGGTGACAAGTGGTGTCCCTCAGGGGTCCTTACTGGGACCGGTACTGTTTAATATCTTCATCAATGACATAGTATGGGATCAAGTGCACTCTCAGCAAGTTTTCAGACAACACCAAGCTGAGTGGTGTGGTTGACACACCTGAGGGATGGGATGCAATCCAGAAGGACTTGGGCAAGCTCAAGAAGTGGGCCCATATGAACCTCATGAGGTTCAACAAGGCCAAGTACAATGTTCTGCACCTGGGTCAGGGCAGCCCCTGATATCAATACAGGCTGGGGGATGAAAGGATTGAGAGCTGCCCTGCCAAAAAGGACTTGGGGGTACTGGTGCATGAAAAGCTGGACATGAGCCAGCAATGGGCACTCACAGTCCAGAAAGCTGACAGTACCATGGGCTGCATCAAAAGCAGCGAGCACCAGCAGGTTGAGGGAGGTGATTCTGCCCCTCTACTCTGCTCTGGTGAGATCTCACCTGGAGTCCTGCGTCCAGCTCTGGAGCCCTCAGCACAAGAAGGACATGGAACTGTTGGAGTGGGTCCAGAGGAGGCCATAAAAATGATCTGAGGGCTGGAGCACCTCTCCTATGAGGACAGGCTGAGAGAGTTGGGGTTGTTCAGCCTGGAGAAGAGAAGGCTGAGGGGAGACCTGATTGCAGCCTTTTGGTACTTAAAGGGAGCTTATAAGAAAGATGGGGACAAACTTTTTAGTAGGGCCTGTAGCGATAGGACAAGGGGTAATGTTTTAAAACTAAAGGAGGGTAGATTCAGACTAGATAGAAGGAAGAAATTTTTTACAATGAGGGTGGTGAAACACTGGCACATGTTGCCCAGAGAGATGGTACATGCCCCATCCCTGGAACATTCAAGGTCAGGTTGGATGGGGCTCTGAGCAACGTGATCAAGTTGAAGATATTCATGCTGATTGCAGGAGTGGTTGGACTAGAAGACCTCTAGGGGTCCCTTCCATCCCAAACTGTTCTATGATTCTATGAAAGTAAAAGACTGTCTGAATATTTTTGCAGATAACAAGGACACTTTCACATGAGTTGTTCCATAACTCTTTCATCACCATCATCCATATTTTTATTTATCTATTGCTTAGATCAGTATAAGCCACAAATCTTAGCAAAGGGAAATTTAAAAAAACAAATGCTTCTAAATCTATAACTGTTTATATAGTTTTTAAATCCAAATTTTTACATTTATTCAGAACATACAGACCTGATTTATGTTTTGTTGATAGTTTCAGAACATGTCAATAAGGATGTATGTATTTAGTCAGCAGGTGCATATGGTATATGTCTGTCCTACTGAATGATAAAAATGTGGATGATTTTACAAGAAGCAATAATAATATTGCAAACCAGTTGCGCCTGGAATCTAGACAATTTTGTGAGCTGCTATATTATATAGTCAATAATAGATGACAATTATAGGTGGCTGTCATCGTAGATGATAGCAATGATTCTTGTTGTATATTTATCTGTAAGTAGCACTCTAGTAGACTACAACTTGCAGTCCTATGGTCTCGTAATAAAAGAGTAAGAGGAGACAGAGTTAAAGGCAGTAAATTTAAAATCAAATGTAAAACTTTTTTCCACACAGTGAAAAATTTAACTACAGAAATCTCTGATACAGGTCACAGAACCAAGTACTTAGCAAGGTTAATACTGGATTGATCATAGATATATATCTGCAATAAGTGATACTTGTATAGCATCTTCACAGCTCTTTTCTTTAATATTTTCTACTATTTTTTACTTAAGCCAAGTAGCCACTTAAACCAAGTAGCCAAATGCATTATGATTATGTTCAAATAAATGAAGGGTTATTAAAAACTACTTCTCCAAACTATAGGAAATCTGAATGAAGGCTGCTAAGGTGCACATATAAATCTGCATGCTGATGTTTTGTGTTCTGTCCTGGAGCTGTGTTAGGAGCCACTGGATGTGCCTTAGCTCAACTAAGCATAACTTCTAAAGGTCCCTTGCAACCCAAAACATTCTATGATTCTATGATTCAGGTGGATTTCAGTAGGATCAGCTCCTGTGCCCTTCTGCAGTTCTTGCCAGAATCAGCGTTCATTTCTCTTGCTCTCTTTTTGTCACAAACTGGGGCTTTTGGCTTTTAAGGCTTAGCACAAGGTAGCTTACACTTGTTGAAGGGTGCCTTCTATTTATCAAAGAGAAATGCTGTTTTGTGGCTTGCAGGAAATGTGGTGTGAGTGCTCTGTGCTACACATTTGTTGCATGGTTCCCTGCAGGGAGCTGATTTCAGTAATTCAGATGGTTGCCTTCAGTGCATCCCCTCAGAGACCAGAAAGGGTTATCCAAAAAGGGGCTGCCTTGCACAGAGAAATGTATTGTAGCCTAACATGTTTAGCATTTGTTTTCTCTTACCCTAATGTCTGCTAAGACAAGGATTAATGGAGATGATAATAATAAATGAAACTGGGGATGCCGTAAAACAGCAATCTATATTGACAGTACTCAGCACTGCGCTGCAGGTTCAAAATATTAAAAATACTTCTTAGCATAAATGAATGAAAACCTCTTCTTTCATACTCAATTATGAAACAGATGAATTAAGGAAGAAATTTAACAGAACTTTTCTTAATTTAAGTCAGAAAGATGGGATGGAAGATGGGAGTAATTTGCTAAGGATATGTGAAGAGGTTTCAGCGTTACATGACCATTATTTTGAAGACTAACAACGTGTAGCACAACAAAGGGTAGTACTGACTTAAAGGCATTAAATTTTAAAAGAATACTAGGAAATGCATGTAGATGTAGTACAAAACCAAGCCACAAAAGCAACAGAAATCCGTATTCATCGATATAAGTAGATTACAGAGCCATTTGGAAAACCATACGATGAATGAAATGAGAACCATTTTCTTGTGTGACCTTTGATAGCTCTTACATATCCTTGATAAAAACAGTCACATAGTGAAAATCAATTGTTTGCGTATCTCTCATCAGCTGAGATTTAGTAAGTTACTGGCTTTCTTGTACCTCCATTTCCATCCATGAAAAGTGAGTGATAACACTGGTCAACTTTCTAAGGACATTTAAAATCTGTGGAAGAGAGCTTTAAGGAGGTGTTACTGAGTCATTTTAACTTCTCTTGAATCTGCTGTCTTCAAAGTTTAAACATTGCTTGGGTAATTTTAATAGCAAATGGAAAATAATTGCAGTGCTAATTAAACTATATTATGAGAGATTTATAAAACTTTTAAGGTATTTGTTTATTTTATTTAGGGTCAAGTTGTTTTCAGAAATGGAGAGAGGATGGGAACCATCAAATTTACGCAATTCCAAGGTAGGTTGCAATTTAATTTTCATTATAATTATGTATGCAGTTTCGAACTTGTGTATCAGCTGCATTTGTTTCAGGATGTTTTAAGTATGTACCATTATTTTGAAAAGAAACTGCTTGGAAGATGCAGCAAGGTACTTAGAACGTTTTGTTACCTGTTTAAAATACTGTGTTTTGAACCCTGGGTGCTCTGAATTATTCCCAGACATTTCCACAATTTTTTTAGAAGAAAATCTACATACAGAAACTACTGATTTATAAAACTGTATCGGTCAGCTAAGCATCCACTTCTTAATGTTTCTGAAAATGGTATCTGAAGAGGAACTTTTTTGCTGTTAAGCTCTTCCAAGCTAGTGTTTGTGCACTCCGAAGGCTCACTTTTGACATTCTGCAACTGCTTGCTAACAGTTGCTTCAGGAGTTGGTCCCGCAGCGTGCAGAGCACGCAAACTGCCGGCCCCGTCCCTTGGAGGCAATGCGCTCCACAGTGTGACCCGCCAAGCCTGCTGCCTTCTCTCAGCCTGAGCTGCTCCTGCAGGGAACAGTCTCAGCAGCAGAGACCACAAATGGCGCCGCGGGGATTTGTCAAGGGTCATTGGACCAGGAAGAGGTGCTTGCTTGGGAGAGTTTTCTGCAGAAATGGTGACTCATAGAAGGCAGGTCATAGTCGTTTCTACGGTTTATAGAATGCAATTCATGTCTTTGCTCCTAGGCTGAGACTGAGATAAAACTGGAGATGATTACTTTTGGGGGGTCCATGAGAGTAGTAGTGAGAAAGCTGGCAAATCCTGTTCAGACAGTGCATGAGAAAGAAGCTTGCACTCCCTTTGTCTTCAGGACATCGCAGAATCACAGAATCACAGAATGGCAAGGGTTGGAAGGGACCTCCAGAGATCATCCAGTCTAACCCCCCTGCTAAAGCAGGTTCACCTAGAACAGGTTGCACAAGACATCATCCAGGCGGGATTTGAGTATCTCCAAAGGAGGAGACTCCACAACCCCCCTGGGCAGCCGTTCCAGTGCTCTGATAACTTTGAACATAATCCTGCTGACCAAGTTACAAAGGCTCATCCTTTAAACAGAAATTGTCTGCTGTACAGGCATTATTATTAATCAACAGCAGTGCACTTGAGGGGGATCAGTTACTCTTTCTAATTTACTGAAACAATCTTAGGGATTGCTCTTGCCTTCACAGCTATAACTGAAGGTATTAACTCATGTTTCCTGAGGCATTTCTACCCACTAAAACTTTGCAGACGTCATCTCGTTATAATATAATTTGGAAATTCTTGCTCAACGCTAATGATAAATATTGATTGCTTCCTCTTCTTCCACCCCCCACTTTTTTTTTTTTCATAGTAGCAGTGTTTACAGCCACATGAAAGAATTATGAGAAATTATTGTAACAGGATTTTATAAGAGCTGTTTATTCCTCAGAAGTCTGAAGGAGCCCTTACACATTATGCCTGTGGCAGCTGGATGTACCCTCCTAGAGCATCTGAGCGAGAAGGAAGTTGGGCACATTCCTTCTGTGCATTAAGGATGTGATTTGGGATCATGGGGAGATGCAGCATGCATCTTCTGCGCTAATCTGGAGGAGCCATTCTTATAAAGATTTTTGTTGCCAGCCATTCATATTTGAGTTTCTTTATAAAGTTTTTCAGTATCACAGCAGATGCTATTTAACACCAATGGTTTTACCATCAGTTGAAGTACTGTTTGGTCAGCAAGAACATAGGAGACAGCCGCCCATTTTATAGTTCCTTGAAACTGCATAATGACTATTTCAGAACTGATTCAGGCACACACCATCAACCAAAGCTTTCCAATTAACCTCCAGGAAAAAGTTTTGTTATAACCCAGGCATCCTAGGGGGAAATGCAGGAGAAGGGCTGGATTCCTTCTCATGCAAGCAATAGTCTGTCAACACATCTGAAGCCTGGTCTTAAGTTTTGCTCTTACTAATTTTGGAAATGAAAAGAATGTACAAAAATGTATGAGAAACTGAAATAAGGAACAGTATAACAACATAGGTGAAAGTAATCTGTGTTTTTTTAACTGCAAATTATATTCTAACTATTAACAATTATTTTATCTGTTCTTTCATTGGTATTGTTTTTATACAAAGCTTTTATATTCAATACTTGTGGCATAATTGTAGAAATTATTAATTTGTTCGAAAGAATTCTTTATTAGTTAGGCAGCTTTCTGAAACATTCACATTAACTTTTAATAAATCTTAGACTATTGGGGAAGTTCCTAATAATGGAAAGGAGTTAATTAAGTCCAGTAATTAAAATGGGAAATGGGCTTTTCCTTTGTTGTTATAGCTGTTAGGTGCTATCAAGCTTGAGACAGATATACAACTCATTCATTTTTCTTTTTAATATAATACAGATCATCGTGATTTCTAGGAAAAAAACACCACATCAAAGATGTCTTATAAATGCTTTTATGAGATTAATTGTAATTATGAGTATAGCATATATTAAATGTATTAGTAGCTTATTATCCAAATATAGTAATTGGGAATCATCAGGTTTAGTGTTCTGTACCTCAAGAGTAATTTCTTCATCTGCATTGGTTTACAGTTTTATTAACAACTTGAATGAAAATGCACAGTTATCACAAATAATTTAACACAGAAAAATAAACCAGGTAAATAGATAATCATACATCAGAAGTAGGTTTCCTTGCCCAGAAACGCTGTTCCTCATTTGCCAGAGTAGAAAATCAGCTGGAAATTCATATTCTGTTTTTTGCTGGAAACTTTTATGTTAATGAGACTATCTGCAAACATTTTGGCTATGGAAAAAGTGGACAGCCATGCCTGCCAGAGGCGAGGGAAAACCAGCCTTGTGAGGGTTCAGAGGGTAACTGCAGTACGCCTGACACCCTGTGATGAAATTTTGAATAGCTGGTTTGATTTTGAAGCTAGATACAGGTTTTCCCAAACTCACGCTAGTCATGTCTCTTTTTTCAGCTTCTGTGCAGCCTGTTAGTTTTGCAAGTGGTCAAACAGATGGTGCCAGAGATAGCTGTGACCGAACCACTTACTGTTTTATAGATCATGAATACCACCCAGGAATGATTTAGTATGCAGCAGAGGATACAAAGCACATTTAACAGTATTTTGTTCCCCTACCTTACTGGCAAATAAAGAGCAGTCTGTCAGTCTAGCTCAAATATCCAAGTGATGTTTGAAGCTGGCATCTTTCCGAATGCAGCAATTTTTCCGTGGGTGCAATTAAAGCACTATTCTCATTGTCAAACATGTAGTTGAAGTAGATGGCCAAATTCTTTTGGCTAGTGAGAGCTGAAAGAGGATCCTGGCAACTGTTCTGTGCATATCAAGGAGCAGGGAGGGCAGCAACAAGCCTGAGATTGTAGATCACTGTCATGCAGGAGGCTGCAAGAACAGATACATACCTGTCCTTCAAAGTGTTTTGCTTTGGCAGATCATTCCTGACAAATCTGACTGGAGCCAAAGCTTGCTTTCAGTCATATTCCTATTTCTGTCAGGCATTAGAAAAAAACTAAGAGGCTTCTGTGCTGGAATAGGTTAAAAAGGAAAATTAAAATTAAATTGTAAAAAAAAAACCCATCAAAATATGCGCAAGTCACGCTTCCTGTAGATAGGAACAAAAGTTGTTGGTACTGTGTATTAAGAAAACTTGAAGGAAGTGGGTAGTCATCTGCTGTGTCTTTTTGGGAAGAATTTAAGAGTTTCTACTCATTTAGCCAGGTAATATGATACGACGTTTGTTAGTATTGAAAGCTGATCTGGGTACCCAGCAAGAGTGAGAGCAGGGCTTGTCAAGTGTAACACCATTGGTCTTAGTAAAGGCCTTACTGAATTTCTACAGTAAAAGTCCCAGATGTTCTTCTCTGAGTTTAATCAACAGAAATAGACAAACAAATGTTGGCTCTACAGTCAGGAGCAAGGAACACAATAATCCAGGATTGCTTTCCTGGAGCCTCAGTTCATCTACTTAGTTCTGACTTGTTTGCTGTCCACAACTGCTTCAATGAAGGAGACATTAGCAATTCTCCAGAATCACCTACAGATGCAATAGCTTGATCTCCAGGGGGCATCAGTACAACCCTGGAAAAGTTTCCTTCTATTATTCTAACTACAGTCCAGCAGACTCTAACTACTTTTGGTTCTTGCTTCCATAAGAATTCATATAAATAATGAGATTAATTGCCTTTGAATATTTCTTTTATATTTAATATCTGTCCAGTATATACCCCACAGAACCAGTTTGTGGATTTTCTTTCAGTGATAATGTTGAATAATCCAATAAACAGAAAATATTCTGTGACAACTCTGAAAACTCAAATTTGAAATATCTTATGTCATATATCTGGAACATTCTGACACATCCTAACCAGTGTGCTTAACTGCAATCACAAAAATGTATGTTTGGTAGACTTCTTGGTGTGCTATATCTGCTCCATTTTATCTGCATATGAGTAGTGTAATTAGATTGTAGCTGTTCATATCTTAGTGACCACTGGGGTTTTTTTTAGCTTAGTCATCAATTCATCCTGTTGAATTAACTCTGTTAAACAGATTTATCTGTGGTGGTTTGTAGCAATTTTCTAACATACCACCCACATGAGCCACCCCCTGCCCCACCCCGAACCTGCTTTTTCAGCTCCAGGGCAGTTAGTGGTAACTACACGAAACTTTTAGTAGGTCCCTCCCAATTGAAACCCCCATAAATAGTAGTCTTCTACGTGCTATCAGATGTTTCAATACCAGCTCATCCTGATAGTCTGAACTGTAGTATACAAAAACCCACTGGTGCTAATTTGTCTTACAGCTTGTCATTTAGAATGCTGATTCAACAAATATTTTAGGCATTGCATTTCAGTCACGCTACCTCTGTGGAGTACCACTTCCCTCTTTGGTTGGCAAGGCCATTTTCTGAAGCAATTTAGGACAGTTTCATCTATATGAAACTACAAGGTTTACTGATTTACAATCCCAATTCAATGAAAAGAATAGCCTCCTAATATGAAGGGATATACCAAGTGGAGTCCTGAAAGGGCGTGCCTTAAATCTGGAGTCACTGAGTAAATATTGACATTGCCGATTAAGAAGAAGAACTAGACATGCGTAATTATCAAATGTGCAGTGGTCTCTGAGGGAGCCAGCAAGCACAAGGGGGACTAACAAGGATTCAGAAAGATGTTAACAAATTGAAGAAGTAATCATGAAAAAACAGAATGCAGTTTATTTAGGTCAAATGGCTGGTGCTACATTTGGAATAAACTGCTGTACAAATACAAAATGGGGAACAATTCACCAGGCCATAGTTAAACATAAAGGGATCAGTGGGTCACAGGCTGAACATGAATAAGCAAAAACATGAAGAGGTAAAAAAAGAAAAATCCTGTACTGACATGTATAAATAATAGTATACTTTTTTTTTGTATTTTGTACAAGATTTTTAGCAGCAAATAGTGAAAGTCGTTATCCAGACATATGTATAGCCTGGTCATAAATATAAAGAGGTGAAAATTACTGTTCTCCTCAGGCAGAAAGTGAATTAAAGCTGGGATTTCCCAAGTATATGATAACTCTTCTAGCCTTTTATATCTAAATAGGTACTATATGAAAGGGAAGTGCTGCACCTCCCCTTCTGCTGGTACATTTTAAAGAAGGGACTCCCGATCAGTTCTTGACAGAAAGAAGTGGTTCCTCCCCCCCAACATAGACACATATACACGTGCACATTAAAAAAAAAAGTCTTGATAATTAAAAAATATATCACGAGATAACATTTACCTCCTGACAACCCCAAACAGAAAAGTAGAACTTATCCCGTCTGTATACCAAGCAGTGGGATTTGAAGTGCAGAGATTTTGGTGTTTCAGTGCCTAATGATGTAAGACCTGATATCCTGTTTGGATCTGATCATAGTTATTTGTATGTCTAGTGCATGAAGAAATGCAGTATTGGGTGAGATAACAGGCTCTGTCCAGCTCAATATCTGCATGGTAGTGGATACTGAGGGAAGCATATGGCATATGCCAGTTATGGGTATCTGTATCAGAACAGGCGGATATAGAATTGTTTTTTCTCTATTTTACACTCTGAGTTCCCAAAGGCAAGTGTTTTCATGACTTTTTGAGCTGGAGGGTGTCTTTGGACCATCAGGTTTAACAGTTGCATGTGGATTTATCCTCTATCAATTTGTCATATCTTTCATGAATCCATTTATAATTTTGGCCTTCAACACATCCAGTGGCAATGAGTTTCACAAAATAATTATGCATGTAAGGATTAAAGCTCCTCCATCTGTTTGTTTGTTTGTTTTAAACCAGCCATCTCACAATTTCATTGGGTGTACCCTGCTTCTTGTAATGTGAGAAGCAATGAATAATTGTGTCTTATTCGCTTTCTTCATATCATTCATGTTTTACAGATCTCTCTTATCAATGACTGTCTTTTAGAAATGTGAGTCCTTGTCATGTTTAGTTTTTTCACCATGTAAAAGCTGCTCTATAATTCTAATAATCCTCTACCTCTTCTGATGCTCTTATTCCCTTTTTTTGAGAGCTTAATGAGAGCTGCACGTAGCACTGAAACAGCCACCTCACACTGTTGAATGACCTTTCCTGTTATTTTAACTGCTTTCCCAATATTCTGTTCTACCACATTCATCCTCTCTTTGTCTCTTTGGCCACCAGTGAGCACAGCACTGATGTTTTCAAAGAACCAGCCACAGTAAGTCCAAGGTCTCATCCTGGATGCTATTAATTAACTAGTATCGACCACTAATCTATTCTATTGGTATAATGTACTACTAGTTGGGGGTTTTGTTTGTTTGTTTAGTTTTTATAAATAAACATGGAATATTGTATTGAGATTCAGGTACCTAAGTTGTGCATGTGTACTGTCAAACTGGAGGAAGGACAGATGGAGACTCCCTTTTTACAAGGAGTCACATAGGGAGGAGAAGGGGGAATGGACATAAGTTGCTCTTGGGGACATTCCGATTGGACATGGGAGGGAAATTTTACACCGTGAGAGCAGTCAATCACAGAATCACAGAATCACAGAATGGCAAGGGTTGGAAGGGACCTCCGGAGATCATCTAGTTCAACCCCCCTGCTAAAGCAGGATCACCTAGAGCAGGTTGCACAGGACATCATCCAGGCGGGATTTGAATTATCTCCAAAGGAGGAGACTCCACAACCCCCCTGGGCAGCCTGTTCCAGTGCTCTGTCACCCTCAAAGTAAAGAAGTTCTTCCTCATGTTCAACTGATATTTCTTATGCTTCAGTTTGTGCCCATTGCCCCTTGTTCTGTCACTGGGCACCACTGAGAAGAGTCTGGCTCCATCCTCGTGACATCCACCCTTGAGATGTTTGTAAGTATTTATGAGATCCCCTCTCAGTCTTCTCTTCTTCAGGCTAAACAAGCTAAGCTCCCTCAGCCTTTCCTCATAGGGGAAGAATTGGAATAATCTCCCTAGGGGAGTGGTTGATTCTGCCACATTGGACACTTTTAAGACTCAGCTGGACAGGGTGCTGGGCCATCTTGGTTAGACTGTGGTCTTACCTAGAAAGGTTGGACCAGATGATCCTTGAGGTCCCTTCAAACCTAGGATTCTATGATTCTGTGATAAGAGCTAGAGAAGTTGTTTGGGGTCTTAGGGCGTTACTTATAAAGAAAGATTAATGGGATTAAGTGCGTGAAATTGCCAAAGTCACCTCACTTGGAACAAGCTGTAGTGTGTGGATGAAAATTGCAAGGCCAGGGAGGACACACTGAAAGGGTATGCCAATTAGAATCATAGAATCACAGAATCATTTAGGTTGGAAAAGACCTTTAAGATCATCAAGTCCAACTGTTAACCTAGCACTGCCATCCCACCACTAAAGCATGTCCCTAAGCACCTCGTCTGCCCGTCTTTTAAATACCTCCAGGGTTGGGGACTTGACCTGGGCAGCCCGTTCCAATGCTTGACAACCCTCTCATTAAAAACATTTTTTCCTAATGTCTAGACCTGCCCTGGCGCAACTTCAGACCATTTCCACTCGTCCCATCGCCCGTTACCAGGGAGAAAGACCAACCCCCACCTCGCTACAGCCTCCTGTCAGGCAGTTGTAGAGGGCGATAAGGTCTCCCCTCAGCCTCATCTTCTCCAGGCTGAACAACCCCAGTTCCCTCAGCTGCTCCTCATCAGACTTGTGCTCTAGACCCCTCACCAGCTTTGTGGCTCTCCTCTGGACATGTTCCAGCAATGCAACATCTTTCTTGTAGTGAGGGGCCCAAAACTGAACACAGTATTCGAGGTGCGGCCTCACCAGCACCGAGTACAGGGGCACGATCACTTCCCTACTCCTGCTGGTCACACTATTCCTGATACAAGCCAGGATGCCGTTGGCCTTCTTGGCCACCTGGGCACACTGCTGGCTCATATTCGGGCGGCTGTCAACCAGTACCCCCAGGTCTTTTTCTACCAGGCAGCTTTCCAGCCACTCTTCCCCAAGCCTGTAGCGCTGCATGGGGTTATTGTGACTGTTGTTCTGCAGCCACTGGTGGTCACAGCAGGTTATTTTGTTTTACCTGAGCCAGCTTTAAACCGGCCGACTCGGGTGCTGCTGGAAAAGTGTCGCAACAATAATATGGAGCAGACCATAAGCTGAAAGTCTGCCAAGGAGTGAAGCAAGCATTTTGGTAGGTAACCTTACCTTAGGGAGCGCAGCTATGGGAAACCACAGCTTTGCAGCTATCAATCAGCACTCAGGACAGCTGGTTGGGTACTTCTGTACCACCCAAAATTGCAGTAAGGGAGAGAGAGTCGTTGGGAAGAATTGGATTCATTATTTTCCCCCAGGCATGAGAGGCAGGCCTATGTGGGGAGCAGGGGAAACCTATTTATCGCTGTGCATGGTCCTGTGTTTTATAGAGCAGTTCATCCCTTGAGAGGTGGTTTGGACCGTGCAAATAATTATTACTGGGACAAGCACACACATTATAGAAATAGCTGTATTTTTAATAGGATTCCACTTCAGTTCATCTGGCATACTCTGAGGCACAAAGTGTTTCATAAGGACTGATAAGTGTCTGTCACTATTCTGTGCAAAAATGTCTTAGGGGTTGTCTTAAATACCAAGGAAAAGGACTAAGTTTCGAAAGTAACAGCAAAGGAAAAAAGTTGGAAAGCAGCGTAAAATCGTTTTACAATAATTAATGTCTACAAAAGTTTGAAGTATCCAGCTCCAGAAAGTTAACAGAAATTAGTACCGTGCTAAAGAAATTATGTGTGGGAAGGACCTGAACGAATTGTCAGCTGTCTCCTTCAGAGCTCTCCTACTTTTACTGCGACTTAAGAAATACATAGGGTTTTTTGCAATAGGTATTCAGAATCCTACCTCCACTAGAGTTAACTCATCTGGATGTTTCATTTCAGGTGATGTACAGTGCTGTCCCACCTTTTCACCACTCAGTCCTCCTCACCTTTTGAAGAGAGGCAGAGTCTCTCCGAGGGCTGTGGAGCCGCCTCGACCTGCTGCTCCCTGCAGAGCTGCGTGCTGGCAGGTCTCTCCCCTCGGCATCTTGGAGAGATGCTTTTTTTTCTGGAAGGAGTTGTAATACAGCTTCTATAGGGGGATAAAGAGCCAGAAGGCCTATGAGAAATCCCTCAGATTCTGGTATATATTATGGTAAAATATTTCATTTGACATAATTAATAGAGAACGCGGTCTATTGCGGTGACATTGTCCCTAACCTGTAGTTCATATATTTCCCCAAGAGCTACAAAACCCGTGAAATAGGACAATTTTAATTCTTAATGGATGGAAGAGAATAAAATTAAGTTTATCTAGGTCACTAAAAAGACATAGATTTCTTTCTTGGCATTACAGCATTTGAACAGACAAAACCAGAATATTGTTTAGTAGTACACCATGCCAGCATGCAAAGGTTTCTGTAGTTGTAAGCTAGAGATACCAAGATAAGGTTGTAACTCCTGACAGACCTCTTAAGTCAATGAAATTTTATAAAAAAGAATATTTGACAAACATTTCCTTTAGACAACTACTTCTGGAACGGTAGGCAATATTATCAGAGCGTTAGGAGAGAACAAAGATGACAGGCAGGCCTATCATAGATAAGGGAGCTGAACAAGGAACACTTTTTAAAAACCAGTGAAGATGGGTTTGTTCATCATGTAGGTGATGAAAGGCAGCTGTGAATCCTGTGCTGCAGAATTCATACAGGCCTTGGTATTAAACCTTTGAGAGCACAGGAACAGTATTAATCCAGATATTAGCTCCCTATTAAGGGCACAAAAAGACTAAATTGCTTTTCAAACTTACTAGTCCCGCTTTTTGCATCCTAATCATAGTTTGGTTTTGTTCTGTCATTACAAGTGCTAATTTAATTTCAAGTCATAGCTGATCATACAGTCACTGTGTTGGCACCTTGTTCTCTAAACTGACATTTTAGTTTCTGTAAAAACAGTCTGTTTCAATCCATCATCACTGGAATCCAGTTCAGAAATTAAAGAGTTTTGATACTGTCAACTTGGTAATAGAAAACACGCATATGTAATTAATAGATTTAGGAGGAGTAAAACTTCTTTTGAATTTTGTTTCTAAATGTCTGACCTTAAGAAACACTCCACAACAGCACAGGTGTTATTTTCTGGCTTGAATCATGTTATTTAAAATACCGATATTAAATTTGTTATACGTCTGTGATAAGGAGCTCTCTGTGTATTTTCAGTGAATCTTGCTGACTTGCTTGAACAGGAATTTATCACCCCCCCTTTCAAAAGAAATGAAGTGGGGATGCCAGTCCAGGAAATAGCAGCTTTCCATTTCTTTATTTCCAGTGGCAGGATAGACACTTTGTAGTCACATAAGCTGACTGAGAGCAAGCTCATTTTCCAGAGTTCCCTCTTGCAGACTATGAGAGTAAAAAAAACACCAGGTATTTTGAACTTAGACAAAACATCTTTAAAAACTTACTATGGTCTCCAATGTCCCCTTGCCCCGGAACAAAAAGACTGAGTCATACTTTTCTTAATCTCAAGTTATTGGTTCAAAAATTGAAACCAAAGGGAGAACAGAAGCACAGACTGTTGAGAAAAATGTCTGCTTATAATTCCATCCATCTTGGCATTTGTTATCTTCAACTGAAGTGCATGTATAATTTTTTCCTTAAATGATTATGGAGGACAAGGGATGAATTCTTCATAAGTAAATAATTTCATTAGATAGATCTAGTACATTTACCTGTAAAGAAGTGATTTCATCACAGATGATTTAGCAGCGATTTAGTTCAAACTACTGCCAGAATGAAAAATGCATTGAATTAATACTGTACGGGTAAGAAACGGGGTCAGACAGAGGAATAGGGAACTGTCATTTGTACATAAAACTAAGTGCTGTTTTATATGATCCCGAACTACTGACACAAAGCTGTGTTCTCACTATATTCCTCCCCCCTTTTTTAACTTCTGTGCCACGGACATGTTTTCCCTCCTTGAGCTGCTTTCTGCATATCCAATTCAGAGCTATCCAGGCCATGCTTGACCTTGACAGACTGTGTACAGCCTTTGCTGGGTAATCCCTTGTATAGGAGCATATATTTATAATAATCAATTTCCTTTTATTTTACCAGATTTGGGACTTGCCTGGTCTCACTAGGTGGACTCAGAAGCCCCATTTGACATGGGAAACACTGACACAGCCTCCCTGTCAGCTACTTCAAATCATCTTGGGGTTACCGATAAGGGCTAGTATGAAGCAGGAGAAGAGCAATACCTCACTGAAAGGGTATCCCCGAAAGTGCTCCTGCGTAGCTGCACACCGGCTTTTGCACTGAGCAGGCTGGTTAGCTTGTCCCTGGGAAAGATATATTCCCATCTATTATAAAGCCATGGTGGATCCTTGTCTCAATTAAAAGTATGCTATAGGTCCCAGGTTAGTAGTGCAGATTCCCTGTTCTGGCCATTTTAAAAGGTCAGGTTATTTATAAGCCTGGTGAGGCAAATAGCTCCACATTCTGCTCTGAACAGCATTAAAACAGAAAGTTGCATACGCCAGAGGAAGCAGATTCCCGTGCTTCTCAACACGCATGTTGGAAGAATGGGGTGTCTTTCATATAGGAAGACCCAAATCCTTGAGCAATTGATTCTACTCTTTTACAAGACTGCTTGTACCACATAGGTTATAGGATGAAGCCACAGAGAATTCAGTGGTTTGCAGGGATGTTGCACCTTCATAAAAGCTGGTAACTCCAGCTCTTGAATACGAAGCATGCGCTTCTCACATTTAGAAGAGAAAATAAGAAGAGGCTCCCTGTGCAGAGCAAGGGGAGCTAAGCCTTCCTCTCATTCTGGCCCTTCAAAAGGTCAGTGCAGAAAGTGTTATAACGCAAAGTGATTTTAACCTGACTTTGCTAATGTGACATTTGGAGCATGGTTGTGGCAGTCGGATGTGACAGCAGGCGAACGATTTGTTGTGTTAGTAAATGGCAGAGGGCCTGATAAAAAGGAGGGAGTTGCTCACATATTTAGTCCGTGCTTCCCCCCTCAGAAGGGAAAGACTATGAAAAACCCCTGAAGTGTGAATCGCAAAGGTCAGTAAGTACATGAAGGGCTTGTTGGATTCAGAGAAGAGAGCAAAATTTTTGAAAAATCATTCATGAATTTTCACACCTGGAAAATATTAAGTTGGATTTAAGTCTGCAGTTGTATATGGAAGCTATAGATCATCAAAAGCTTTTTAACTGCTCGTATCCAGGTTTGATAAATTCAGCTGCCAATCCAAGTGATAACCTGCAGCCAAATTCTAGATTATTGCCTGTGTGTTACAGGTTCATTTTTCAGCACTGGAGGCCTATTTTAATCACTGAAAACCTTCCAAGACTCAGGCATCTTTAAGCCAGCTGATGATGTACCATGATGGCTAAAATCACTGGTGCGCATAACTCACACTGTGGGCTGGCTCTGGAATTGGTGGGGTTTACGGAAGCGTGAGGTCTGGGTAGGATTCTGAACTCACAAGTCATAAATACATATATACATGTGCCCTGTGGATATGGAGTGCCCTGCTGATGCCATGGAACAGCAGATAAGTAGAATATTCCATTCCTTCTCTGGGCTTGAATTGGACTTATGCTTCTCTTTTCCTCATTGATTAATAGTTCAATAAATTTTTAACCAAAGTTTAATTTTATTTTTTCTTAGCTCTCTATGATCTATCTGCATGTATGGAAGAGGCTGACTAAATGTAAGAAATACAAAAGGTAAAATGTTAGGGGGAAAGAGACTGAGTCATAAGTCTTGTATTTCTAAATTACTTAGGCATTTTGAAAATGCTACCCAAAATGGATTTTCCCCACATTGAGCAAATCTAAAACATAAATGTTTTGTAAGATGAAGTAGTCAGAGAAACGCATTTCCCCCAGCTTTGTAACTGAAGACTTGAGCATCTAAGCAGTTTTCCAAGCCTTTCTCCCCTTACACATTTGTTGTGATTGACGAAGGAGATCTTGCCAGAATAACAGTAATGTTTTCTTGCTCTTTTACTGCATTAAAAAAGAAAAATGGTCTAGTTAGAAGCATTGCAAAGTTCCTCAGCTCTGCCTTGTGGAATTTTATGTTGAGACTTTCTTAGCATGAGATCCTAAAAGGAATAAGAGTTTATCTTAAATGATCTGTCAGGTTCAATTTATTTGCTGTAATTGGCCTGGGGCTTTCCCATTTAGCAAAATCCTGGCTGCTCTTGCATAGGCCGAGAAGTTGGAAGAAAAGGCCTTTTTGCTGCCTGCAAAGCACCCATACAAAGCAGCTCAGCTAGCATCCCTGGCGGGACTTCATATCCCATAGGGCCGTGGACAAATGTACTGGCAGAACAACTCAAGCCTTCGCAATCTGCATACGTATCTCTCTGTGCTGGGCAGCAGAAATGCGCACTGCCCCTTTCGTGACAGATTTGAGGAATTATATGCAGCCTCCTTCCCCCAAACAGCACTGCCATAGCCAGGCATGGGCACCGTGGGGAAGATGCATTCATCCTGGGGGCTGCTGCCAAATATGGACTCTTGGCGTACATTAAAGTTATGCTTGTTTGAACCCCAGAATTTGCAGTGCTTTTCCTGAACTCCTGAAACTACAGGCTGCGGATGCAAAGGATGGTGAGAGAAGAGGTGATTTCTAGGCCCGAGCAGTATTTGTTGCTTTGTGCTTTCACCAGCTCACTAATATAGAGGCTAAAAGAACAGGTGTAAAAGTGGCTCAGCAGTATCCTTCATTACAATATAATTGATTTCATGACTGTCTGTAATTTACACTCATTCAAGCAGTATTCATCCCAGATGGCATTTATATTCTCATCATTTTGGATAAATTTAAGGTGAAATATTATTACGAAATGCCTTATCTAAGACTAGTATATTCTATTTGCTGCCTTTCCTTTCATCTTCTTGGCTTTGCAACTATTATTAAAAACAAGGAAAAAAGGGGGAGACAGGAGTAAGGGAGTGAAATGTGACATTTGCATGCCATAAATCAAGCACTCGAAAGTCAGTAATTACAGGATTACAGGTAAAAGCTCACAAATATTTTTTTCATTTGATTCTTAAGTATAAAATGAGTAATGCTGAAAATCTTTAGCAATTTAAAAGTTACAAGCAGCTGAGATAAGCTCATTCAGGGTCCAGATAAAGAAACTGGAATACTCCATGCTGACAGACCCAATTTTAACTAGGTGAAAGATTAGGTCATAGAGTGGCTTTTAGTAACTTTGCATTAAGAAAGTGAAATTCTGTCCCTGATTTACATTGCTCAGGATGGAGATGGAAACACAGCATTGAAATGTTTCAGAATGTTACTCTAATTCAGTCAAATGATTTGCCACGTAGCATTTACAAATAGTTTCTCAACTAAGAGAGAAACAGGAAGGCTGCACAAGATGGGCAGAAAGGAAATAGAAACTACAGGGTTCTCTGAATTTCCCCTCTGTCAGTCCTTTTGTATTCATCTTTACTGGTACCCTCCCAGAGCAGAGGACTGCTACACAACCAGACCTTGAAAAGTAGGTTCAATTCTTCCTTTGGTAAAAATGCTAGGCACTTTACAGTTGCTTAAATTTTGTATTTAAAAAAAGTGTTGTACATATACTGTTGTCTCAGACCCAACAAAAACAACATACAGTATGCCCTCTCTCTCATCACCATGCATGTATTTTCCAGTCATTGCAGAGGGCCAGCAGCAGTCAGTCCTTGAAATATTGGTAAACTCTGTACTTTCACTAGAATATTCTCCTGTGTATTCCCTTTTCTCAGATGATACGGGTTTGCTGGGAATTGTCCTCATCTGAGATTTGTGAATTGCTGTTCAAGAAATTGCCACTGATTACCTAAACAAAAAGATGTGGGTGCCACATAAAGGTCTAAAACAGGAGGAAAGCTTCCTGGCTTGTACACATGGTAGGTTTCCTTTCCTATACTGCAATTTAGCTGCCATTCTCAAGGATAGGATTTTTGCCTCTAGTCCATAATTATGAGGCTAGATAAAGATGTAAGGGAATATTTAGATTAAATGTCAGCAAAATCATTGGGTAACTCTATGTAACACTCAGGCAGTAGAACAGGCTGACAGGAAGGTTATACCATCCACATTTCATTTTTCAGAACAGTCTAGCCTTTTTTTCTACCAAAAATGACGTTAGATAATTGATCCTGTTGGGGTGGCCAAGGACAAACAAAGCTGAACAATAGATGTTTCTCCTTTTCATCTGGGATGATTCTATAAATTGTGCTGTTCTGTAGAAACCAATAGCTGATCTGTTAGATGGATAAAACCCAATAAACAGATAAAATATAAATGGAGCTGCATCCACTGAGTTGGGTCAAATTGCATTGGAAGTGGGTCAAGCCTTTAGGAATCCTTCCCTACTGTTGATTATAATGAGTGCACGAGGTTTTAAAACCAGCTTACTGGTTTTAATCAGCAATAGCTTATGGTATGATGAATTACTTGCTGTGTATATAAATACTTTAATTAAGCAGTGCTTTATGAAGACAGTGTGGTTGTACCATTGTAAACTCTGAGCCTGATCCAGCAAAGTTCTGAGTAGACCTTGGAATGTTGAACTGATCAGACGTTCAGGACTTCCAGCACCTCGCACAATCAAACCTATAAACCCACAGACAATGCAAGAGGCCTCATTTTGCATGGCTTAAATATTTATCTGAGGCTATAGCTGGTTTTAATTTTTAAGGTATTGTTCCAAAGCCTACTTTGATCTCATTGTATATAATCAAAAACCTGAACCAATATTAATAATAAGTACCCAATTACAGAAAATATGTTTTTGAGGCATATGAAATACAAAACCGTATTTCCTTGGAGAGATAGAGGTATACCAGGCATGCAAAAGTCTGTTGAAATGCCTTCTCACAGGAGTACAAATACAAAAGGTGTGCATAGAATTTAGTGTTTGAAAAAGTGCCTGTAAAGTTAATCACATGTCATTTGGAATATTTGTTTTGGTTTGGTTTTGACATATGCACAACTTACTGTGCTTGCCACGTGAAAATTATTTAAGTTTGGATGATAAATTTGTAACTGAATATTATGGAGTTCATTGAAAGGTAGTTTAATTTTTTTACCATGCTATATAGGCTTAAGAATGTAGATCCACAGAGTTGTTCCTCAGACATCTGCCTGAGCTTAAACTCCATGCATACCCTTATTTACACCAGCATTTGTCTGCTCCAGACTCACGCTAAAATATGGCACATCTAAGCACTAGTACCTCGGGACACACTAGGTGTTTTCTTACTTTTCTGGGTGCTCTGCAGTTCCAGGAAAGCACCCTGTCAGGTGAGGCTTTGCTCAAGACTTCCCCCCACCTAGCAGGCAGAGCACCCACATGAAGGGTGGATAATTCAGATTTGGTTCCTGTAGTGGTTTAACCCAGCTGGCAACTAAGCACCACGCAGCTGCTCGCTTACTCCCCCCCTCCCTCAGTGGGATGGGGGAGAGAACCAGAAAAAAAAAGTAAGACCCGTGGGTTGAGATAGAGACAGTTTAATAAGAGAAAAGAATAAAAATAGTAATAGTAATAATGATAAGAGAATATACAGAATATACAAAACAAGTGATGCACAATGCAATTGCTCACCACCCACTGACCGATTCCCAGCCTGTCCCGAGCAGGGATCACTCTCCCCCCAACTGACCGACTAACCCCCCCGAGCATGACGTTATATGGTATGGAATAGCTCTTTGGTCAGTTTGGGTTAGCTGTCCTGGCTGTGCTCCCTCCCAGCTTGTTACGCACCTGGCCAAGCAGGAGAAGCTCAAAAAGTCCTTGAGTAGTCTAAGCACTACTTAGCAACAACTAAAAACATAAGTGTGTTATCAACATTCTTCTAGTACTAAACCCAAAACACAGCACTATGCCAGCTACTATGAAGAAAAATTAACTCTATCCCAGCCGAAACCAGGACAGTTCCATCTTCTGCTTGACGTGGACAGGGATTTGCATCAAAAACTCTCTTTGTTCTGAAGTTACTGAACTAGTCCTGAGATACATCTGGGGTGAATCTCCAAGTCTTTCATTCTGGATCTTTTTTGCTATGTATAAATAACTAAGTATTCATTTACCACAAAGAAAACACAAAATGACACTCCAGGAGCTGGGGCATTCATCTTGAGTGGAGCAGAGCTGAGTTTAGATTCCTCATCCAGATTGTTCAGAGAAGGAACTTAAACTCTTCTTTATTGTATCTCAGACAAGTGACTGACCTACTGTAGCTCTCCTGTGACTGACCTAGGGGGCTAAGCGGGGTTAACAGGAATTCCTCCTTCTTGTAAAAAAAACCCAGTATTGGGTCAGTTCTACAATATATTTGCACTATTAATTGTATCCATATTTGTGTTTGACCTCAGTGCCTAGGTTTTTGATAACTCACATCATTGAATCTCCTGCCCAACACAGCTGGAAAGAGAAGTGGAAATTCCTTAACTTGTATTTCAGCAGTCATAGACCTTTGAAGTGCTTCATGACCAGGAAAAGCTAAACGATTAGCTTAAGCTCATTAAAACAGTAGGAAATTTCAAGAAATAGCCTAAGCCGAAACACATCAGTGCAAGAGCAGTCATCTTTGCCTGAACTCAGTTTCTTTTGTTTGCGTGCTCAGCTCTATTTGTACAGGCTTAACTGACAGCAGGATTTTGTGTGTGTGTGTGCGTGTGTGTGTGTGTGTGTGTGTGTGTGTGTAGGTATTGTTTTCCTTAGCTGCCTTTTTACAAACATTCCTTCCAAACTTTTTTTCCTTAACTCTTCAAAGCTATGCTACTACACGTAATAAATCTGTGTGGAAGAAGGGAATAATTTATAAGAATTATGTTTATTTTTGTTCATCTTTTTTTCTTAAGATGATCACCTCAGAAGATGAAATCTGTCTCATCTCTGATATCCATGAAAAGAGAAATATCTTACCTAGGTATTTACGTTTGGGCAAGTTGCCTTGGCCCACCTTAAAGAAAGACACAGGCAATTCCAGAATGAAACTCAATCTTATCCTTATGTATGCTCCCTCATTAGACCAAGCAACTCATGCTCTAAAAGAAGTGCCTGTTTTCCCCAACATCTTGACAGGAAACTTGGACCATTGAAGTTTGGACACATGAATCCCACCAAGTCTTCTAACTAATAAACAGTGTAGTAGCTACAAAAGGGAGGAATTAACTACAGTAATTATAATGAGCTAAATCAAGCACTGTTCAGTTGTTTGTTCTGTATGCTAGAATTCTGCAGTCACACCACATACTAAAGATTAAATAACTAAGTTCAGACACTTTTATTATTTACTGACTTTGGATCTCACAAAAATACCTTACTGCTGCTGAAGAATAAATAAAAAAAACCCAACTTGTAAATTTGAAAACTCGGCACCCTGAGAAAGACTAATCTATATTTTTTTAGTAATGCCAATTAAGATTAAATTTAGATTAAATTCATTTTCGATTCTTCCCCAGCACAGTAATTTGGAGAAAGGAGCAAATCCGAAGACTAGTTCCTCAGAATAGAACTGGTAGGGATATCACCCTGAATGGCTTATTCTAGCAGGACAAGGGAAAACAGGAGGCTTTAACATCCTAACTTACATCGCTGGGTGCATAAAGTTTTCTTGTACATGGTAAACTCCAGACAGTTACACCATCCATAAACCAGGAAGCTTTCAGCAGGATTGCTAATGCCAGGCTCTGTTGCACTTCTTACCCTCTCCATGGCTGAACTCTGAATTAGAAGATCCATCCACAGGTGAAAAGAACTTATGTTAAGGTCAGGCTTCAGCATTTTGACTGACTTTACAGATGGTTGGGAACAAGAACTTCTTTCAAAAAAATGAGCATATTAGTTTTCTAGTAGATAATGGTGCAGGAAATTGTTTTGAACGTGTATTTATGACGCCAACCTCAGTTTTACCTGAACAGTATAGTTGGGTTAGGGACTCAACGGCCTGTGAAATGGTGAGACTTTTTGCGTTCGGTAGCTTATGTGTCTTCAGCTGAAGACTGTCTTGTCTAAGCAGTCTTGTGGGATGTACCATCTCAGGCTGATGAGTTCAGTGCTGGAATGAACTTTCAGAGCACAGGAATCATTAGTGTCACACCTGGGTTTTGGAGACTTTGTGGGCTCCCTGAAGCTCCTCTCTGATTGCTCGTTGTCTTAGACTTACTGGACTGCTGTGGCTGACTTTGTCCCCTGTAGCACCTGCTGCTCAGTGCAGTAAGCCAGGCGGTTTGGTACCTGCAGCCCAGTGGCCTGAGTACAGACGGAGCTAACTCCCGCATCTCTCTCGCATCAAATTTTTATCAGTAGAGAGTATTCTGACTATCACAGCTCTGCAGCAAAAGATATTATGCTGTGTTTGACTATAAATATATAATTTGTATCTTTCTGTTCTGCAATATTATTTTTCTTTTTTAAATATTTAATTTAATAATTTTGCTAATTTTTTTTACTAAATTTTGCTAAATGTGGTAATCCTGTTTAACGCCAGAGAAAAAGAACTAAATATTTTAAAAGTTATGTTTTGCACTTTTTGGTTTTGCTTGGCAATCAAATAAATTTACAATATTTATTTATTTTTAGTAAGAAAAGACAAAAATTATTATTTATACAATAATGAGAACTGTAAGTTGATTTCATTAATTCACAATTTATTTCCATCCAAACCCAATACTTTGAGAAAAATTGTAACTTCATTTGGAAATAGTCCTTATAAAACTGGCTTTAAAACTCTTTCTTTTATTTGTGATTTCTATAAAAGCTATAGTAATATAATTTTAGAAAATATCATCTGAGCTGGCATGCTCTTAGCAAAAATAGTTGTGATAATTCTGTGCAACTTGATCTTCAAGAGGCTTGTTTTCTTTCTGATATAGAACTAAATTAGTCATACACAGATTCCTCTAAGAAAATGTCTCATGCAAGAAGCAAAGAAATTCAAGATTCCCCAAATGGATTTTTCCCCAAATTATGTGTATAGTGCTCTGTTGATTATTAAATTACACTCTGTGCTAGGTCAAGGTATAGAATAAATTATTATAATTTATTTTAATGAATAGGAATTAGATAATTAAGAAGCGTATTATTGGGTTTTATATAGCAGGTTATTTTGTGTTTAAACTCAATGAAAGGTTTGGATGGGGTGTAAAGAAGGAGGCTCTTATTAAGAAAATAGGAGCACGAAATTGGACCACTTCAGAACAGACTTACTCAATTTCCCTTACTAAAATCAGTGGGCAGGTTTTCACAAAAACAGTATTAACTACAGAAGGTAACACAGAATGTACAAGCTGGATTAGAAGATGGATTTAGGTTTTGTTTTCAGTTGAATGCAGTTATCTTTCAGTAGTATAGGCTTTACAGCATTTTCTGTAAAAACCTTCTAAAAATCACAATCTGAGTAGGTACACTGTTCTGGTTGGTGAATTGCTGCTTTTGAACTGGACCTGGTTGAAGGAGACCTGTAACCCTTTGGTTGATTAGTTTTGAGGAACATAAATTCTAAAAAAAAATGAGAAGATTAAGGACTTAATGATAGGTTAAAAGGTCTGTAAATAGTATCTCTTTTGGGGGTATACAAGGATTATGGATCTGCATAGCCGTTTCCCAGGGCTGTGGTCTCTCCAGGGTTAGCTGCTATAACTTTTGGTAATAAACCATAGCAAGGTGATGTTCTTGTCCTCCCACCATGTCCCTGCACCCCCCACCACTTGAGTCTTCTGGTCACTGGACTCAGTGCCCTACATGACTGCTGAGCTGTGTCCTACATCTGCACATGTATTAGCCTGCTCTCTGGTCTCTGGTCTTTCTCTCAGTCCTTCTGGACTCACAAAATGTTTTTCAGCTGTAACTTAAAAACAAACAATGAAAAATTATGAAATTTTGGCAAAGGTTAAGTTTTTTGTAGGCTTTATTAGGGATGGTTGAGGTATATTACCATATAAACAGAATATTTTTGGTATGTTTGGGGGAGTGGTGTCAAAGCAGTGAAGGGAGTCAATATTTTGATGGTAGGAGCATGAACTGGAAAGGACTGTGGTGTTAATGGCTAGTCCAGAAGAGCCCATAAAATTTTCATGGTAGCTCCACCATCCCTCCCACATACATGCACAAGCAACACCAGAAAACCTGTGGTGTGCTATCTCTGAATAAAACAACCAACACCTTCAAAATCTGTCAGGGTGACTAGGGGCATGCTACACAGGAAAGAAAGAAGCCAAGCAATGCGGCAGGTTGACATGGTCTCAATATTGGTTGCAGAAGTGAGAATCACTTTCACCCTGGTTGCATGAATTGCAAGACTGGTATCCTCTACAGCTCAGGTACAAAAAGCACCTGCAGAAACATTCTCCTGTATTGGGCTATGGAAGTTACAGAATATTTCCCATTTAAGAAACTTCCATTTCTAGGAATACATCTGCTGCTGCATGCCAGAAATTTTTCAGCAGAGCAAGGCAAAGCAAGCTACAGTGTTGGTGGTGTACGTGGGAAACAGGGGCGCTGCCAAACAGCAGTGCTCTCCTGTGAATGGCGTGATTGAAAAAGAGCCAGCGACTCCTCTTGCAGCAAGGCCAGAGCAGAGGAGGATGCCACAAGAGCACTGTTCTGTTCAGCAGCTGTGTTTTCCCCCATGTTTACACATGCTACTGATGCAATGAGGAGTAACGTGGGGTAGCTGAGTGAGAAAGTGATTTAAGCAGGGTGGGCTTTTGGCACAGGCAAACTGTCTTAGCATGTGTTTATGGCACACAACACGTGCCATAAGTCCTGGCACTTTTGTTGTCCCTTCTCTTTCCTAGTCCTGGTCCTATCAGGACCAAGACCAGGACATCTCCATTTCTCTGAGAAAGTCAGGAGATTCTAGAGGCTGAGACGGTAACGCTGTTGACATGAGGAAGGCATCAGGAGTAAGGAATGAGGAAAGGCATTTGGGGACTGCAGGTTTCCAAATATGCAAGTAAGGATCCAGGCGCTGGTGTCACACAAGAAGTGTGACTGGTTCTCTAGGTTATGTTTCACATGTTTCTGGCTGCTGAATGCTCATGAGTTTTGACCTTTATTGTCTTACATCCCATTGTTCTTGCTTAAATCAAAGTTATTTCAATCTAGAAACAAGACATTTGTGCTAGATTTTTCTGTACCTACCCAAAACACGGAGAATCAAGACAACATTTTTACATCTTATGCTGAAAAGCAGTTAGTCAGAGCATTTGATTTGCATTGCTAGCTCCCATTAATCTGTAAAGACTATTGCGTAAGAAGTAATTGTGTACAAGAAGGTGAAGAGACAAAACCTGTCCCTAAGTTTAAGTAGCCTTTTTCTAATATAGTTTTATACTTAGGTTCTTAAAATTTGGGGGGGGTTAAAGTTTTATGGTCAAATAGGTAAAGTGCTTGCTTTTCATAATTCTGCTAACTATTAAAACGTGAGATAGATTATGATTCTGCTCCATTCAATCTTTTTTTTTCTTTTGGAAGCATTCTGTAAGTTGAATTTTCATCAAATGCTGTAACTAGAGAGGGATTGGTAGCAATTGCTTAGCTACATATGCACTGAGACATACTCACTTACTTCAAGTAAGATTTCAGTCCCCTTCCCACTGTTTAATCACTGTGGTTTTGGCTTTCAAGCTTGTCACAATTCAAATTCATGGGACAATTGACTTTTGTAGATAGATAGCTTATAGTAATACTTTGCTAACAGTTTCAGGGGAAAGATTTCTGAAATATTCTTTTCTTGAAACTGTTTTTGGCATTTCCTGCTTCCAGAGTTCCTCTCATACTCCAGACAAACCTCAGCATGCATCTCCAATTTTAACATTATCATCTCAGGCAAAAGGCAAAACGTTATGCTAGAACAGGGAGACAAATATCCCTCCCATTTGAAACACTAGAATTTTTCAAGTTTTGATTCCAGTTGTAATGAAAAACTGATCACATTAATTTTGTACATTGGTTTTCCAGAGTTTTGTGCATCTACAGAGGTTATTTAATCTAGTATTTTATGCCCAGCCAATTGCAAAGTCCCTACTATTCTTCACTGTCCTACTGCAATACAGCGATACATGAGAAAAAAATGCATACTTCTGCTTTTCTAATTTTAATCAGCTTTTCAAGGATTTTTGCCTTATATTATATTTCATTCCCACAGGCATAAATCCTGTCCTCTTGTAACAAGTTAATGTTCAAACTAAAATCCTCATGGCTGTATGCTATCAATTTTCTGGGCAGAATTAGATTCTTTTTCAAACTATGAGTGTTTTGTCAAACTGTTTTTTCTCAGTACCTAAAATATCACTTTTGATTCTGGAAACTCTTAGATGAGCGTATTTAATGTTATGCACAAAAACAAAGCTATGCTTATGCATAAATGCTTGTGTGATCTGGCTGTGCTTTGCTGGGCAACTTTATTCCAGAGCTGTCTGTCAGGTGTATTATATAACTGCTCTATATTAATTATTAAATCTTTTATTATTTAGAGTAATTATAATTTAATGGATGTAGCTTTCCATTGGAGGTTTCTTCTCTTAATGCAGGCCTGTTTTCTGTAGCTATTCAAACTCCAGAGGAAGAAATAAAAGGAAAAATAAATCAGAATTTAAAATTAAGCAGCACAACAATGAAGCATACCATATTTTAGGAAAACTTTGAAGCAATCACTGAAGATAAAATCAGGGATTATCACTTCAAAACTCTTCTATCTTAATCAGTCTTCTAAACCACTTTCTTTACTCTTAGTAAAATATGTGTTGCTCCTAATTAGTATTGAGAGGAGATCGCTGTTGGCTCTTTTTCCTCCTTTCTGTTTTTTACAGTGGATTAGTAATACAAAGAAATTACTAGAAGCAGATTAAAGCAAGTGGAAGTTCATTGAAGTAGCAGGGAAATGGAGTTATTTCTCTGGAACTTTGACTTTTAACAAGTTTCAGTTGGAGCGTGCTTCATTCCTCTTGAACGGAAGCTCAGCTTACAGCTTAAACAAAAAATCTAACCAAACCAAAATAGTTTCCTGAATGAGCTTTCTTCTGCAAATATTATTGGGGTTTTTTCCTGTAAGTTTTAACACCATCAGAATTTTAAAGGAAAAATAAAGAAATAGTAGTGGTGATAAATTTTGAAGTTTAAGACCAGAATGCATCCTACTAAAATGGACTGGTAGCAACTGGAGGAAGTCAACATGAAAAATGTGTATCAGGGTGGGTTAAATTCTGATTTGACTGTTACTACCATCTTACTTTTCAAAACTGTTTTGGCCTCATCCTGACATACAACTCATGTACACTTATATCCAAAAAAAAGAGAGGGTGTCAAATGGAAATTCATAAAGTGAGCATTATCATTGCAGGACCCTATTGGGCTGGGCTGCTACATAGAACATTTCAAATGCTGGTTTTTGAAAACGCACCGCTTCTTTTGCAGATCACCAGTCTTCCATGAGTGGATCCATCTCTTGGATCTGTCTCTTAAAGCCTGTGAGAACTGAGTAGGGCATGGTCATTTTTTCTAGCTGTTAATATTTCGCACAGAGATTTCACATCCTCCAGTGCCCGCGGGCACAGGGCTGCACAGCCTCACCACCCGCACCCCTTGGCCAGTGCCCCAGGCTTCAGGTTCCTCACACGTGTGCTTATGGTTTCACAGCAATCCTCCTCCTGCTGGGTACCCCAAACTTCTCAGGTAGCCTTTTAGGGGTCAAAAAGACAAGCAAGAAACACATAAAGCGAAGAGGAAATTCACAGCAGCTACTTCTGCCTGTAAAAACATTGAAAGTAGCACCCTCAAAGACACTTTTCTCACCCTCTGAATCAGTGAATCATGCAATTCTTGGGTTTGATGGGTGCCCTGGGCTTGTGTAACGTTTCTTGTTTTCTCACTCCCTGGTGTGCAGTCCCTAAATGTAGCAGTGACAAGCCTGTCCCTGATGGGGATAGGGAAATACAGTCTGTGGTCCCATGTGGCTCTCAGCCCCAAGCCAGGCTTCTGCATGGGGAGCTGATTGTCAGGGGAGGGCTGGAGCTTGAAAGGCTCAATGTCTGTGGCTTTCAACGGCTTATCTGAGTGACGGCGCTCTTGTTCATCTCAGCACTGGAACATGGAAGAGTGACCTAGGGGAGTATCACCACTTGGGTGCCTTTACAGTCTCCCCTGTATCTCGGCGAGGGATCACTTGCAGATGCATGTTGTTACACAACTGGGCTCTTTGTTGCTCTATTTTTTTTTTTTTTTTCTGGAATGCTTCCCCTACTCTTCCTGCATAAAGTATCTGGAATAAGCCAGCCTGGCTGAGTCAAAACTGGCTTTTTTGTAGAGGAAAAAACCCTGGCAGTTACCCTACAAATTACAAGACAGAAAAGAGCACAGAGTTTGCAGCTTTGTATAAATGTGTTCAGCGCAGCCTCAGCTATCTTATTTTGTATCTTAGGATGAGGGCAATAGGAATTCTGCCTTTGGGTTTGACCCCGAATGATGAAGAAGATACTCAAAGCTCTTTATGTGCTACAGTGTTTTCACAGGCCACCTGGTGTAATGGCAAGAGTGGATATTCAAGGACATAGTGAGCAGTTCAGATCCAACGCTCATAATATGCACAACAGCTGCTGCTCTCTTCCCATCTCAGGCATGGTAACTGTAAGAGTCCGACCTGTAAATAACGCGCTCTTGACTCTGAAAAAGTTTAAGGGTGCAGTGTGTAAGAAAGAAGCCAGAGCATCTCGGTTTCTGACCTCTCAGCTGGAGCAGACCGGGCACAGCCTGCGGCGGGGCCGCTGGGCATGTCCTGAGCGAGCCCTCCCCTCCCGAGGGAGCAGAAGCACCACCCCAGCAGATGGCGAGGGAAGGCCCTAATCCTCTAATCATAGGTACACATCCAGATGTGCCATAAGGGAGCCTTTGTTTTGCCCCTGCTTGGTGTGAGATCACCAGAAAGCAGGAGTGCCTTGCTAGGTGGAGGGAAAACCACCTTCTTGTGGAGCGCTCGGTCACTTCGTCACATCTATGCAATGGCTGGCGTGCCGCCCTGCTCCAGTCCTCTGGCCAAGCACGTGTCTTGTGTGGCGGGGGACATCTTTATTTCTGTCACGTTGTGCATTTAAGTTTGGTTATGAGGTAAATTAGGAAGGGCGACCAAACCCTCCAAAGGAGGACTGCATCATGCAGCTTGTCCTGTACATCTGAGCTGCCCCCGAAAACACGGTGGCAGAGAGTTGGCGGCACCGTTCAGGTTGGCTGAATCTGTCCACAGACTGGGGCTGCTGTCAATGGTTGTGCTGTGCATCACCACGCTGACAAGAAAAAGCCTCTCTGGGGAAAGAGGGAACGATCCAAGGTTTTCTAAGTAACCGATGTGTTGGGCTTTTTTGTCTTCTCAACTGCAAAAAAAAAAATAAGTGATACTCCATATTGAACTGAATTTAACATTTCAGTTGGGTAAGTAATGTGTTTAGGTAAGTGTATTGAAACACTTTAGGGCATCAATGAGAAAATCAAATTGAATGCTAGAATATTGAACGTACTGGAGGAGGAGAAAGTCACCCTGATCTTCTGTCTGATTCAACCAGAGTGTGCAGCTGGGCTGGAGTCAGGGTCTCCCAAGTCCCCAGGGCTATATCTCCTGTCAGGACATCCCCCAGTGGTGGCCAGTCACATCTTCTGTCAGGTTTGTATGGAAAGCTTAAACGCTGACCCAGCAGATGCAAATGATGGAAGCCGGGATTAGTCTTGGGTGTCTTGCATTTTTTGGCCACAGGTGAACCTTAGCCTGGTGAGTCAGAAGAGACTGACAGCAGTGTTATTCCTGGTTTTTTCTTTCCTAGATAAATAACATCACTTGGTGAATTTGACTTAAATTCATTAGTAACTTTTGGGTTAACTAAAAAATCATTCTGTGGTAATTTGATAATGATTCAAATGTTTCTTTTGCCAGGCTCTCCTGATAGTGCACACTGTGCCTACTCAGTTTCCAGGGCACCAGAGAGATAGTAATTGCATTTATTCCCTTTGGATAGGAGATCTGGAAACACTGCTGCTCTGTCATCTTGGGTTTCTTTGGAAGTCTCATAGGTTGTCAAAATGGACACACTGCCATCCTATGGTTTGCTGTCCCTTATCTCCGAATTAGTGTAGTATCATGGTATATCTTGAATAGTGCCTCACAGTCTCTGATGTTTCAGCACACTGAAATCAAGCTCAAATGGCAACAAAAGGTGGCCACAGCCTCTCTCACTGGCACCTCCACCTCTTGAGCAGCCCTGGCTTCAGCTGTCCCTCTCCTGGAGAGACTGACAGATGGGGCTGCTGCTGGGCCCTGGGCTGCTGCCAGGGGGAGTTCTCTGCAGGTCAGTGGCATCCGCATCCAAACCTGTCACTGTCTGGACAGCCCTTCAAACCCAGGGAGCTCCTGGGAGGTCTCCCGGGAAGCCAGCCCAAGCCTGCACGTCTGCACGCTTTGATTTCCTAGCACACCCACTGTAGAAAATGGACTCGTGTATGAGAGTAAAGGTACTTAAAGGCACACAACAATTAATAAAGTTGTGCTGTAATTTAATAATTGAGAAAAATTCCTCCTCATGGTGGCTGCCTGTTGTTTCACACGTGCAATGCTATTTCTGGGTCAGGAAGAGCACAACAATTTTGGACTCTGCTAGGAAGAGGTGATTCCAAATGATGAGTAAAATAAAAATCCATTTTTGTTTGTAGACCATGTTACATTTAGACAAATATTAATATTAAAAAACACATGTATGTTTACACTCTGAAGTACTGTATGACTTCAAAGGATAATCTGCTTTGGCAAATAAACTCTCAGAATGATGAGGATTTTCATTCTCTGAAAAGTTAATCAACTCATAAAAGAGATGAATAATAGAATAGTAAAACCCTTAGCTGGATTGAGATGTTGCAGTTGTGCGATCCTAAAATATAATCATAGCGTACCTATTCTTTGAATATTTATTTGCGTCTGTTAACTTCCTTAATGGAGTTAAAGGTAATTCAAATTACTGACGTATGTTTCAGTGGTTATGAGGTTGATTATGATTCTCAGTTAAGATTTTATGCTAGAAGTATTAAAACCAAAAAAGGTGTGATCTCATATACAACCTCATTTCAAACTATCAAGGTATTTATTAAACATCCTAAGAATCAGGAACTTCTTTTTAGAAGAGTTAATGTAAGCTCTGTACTTGCTTCATCACACCAGTCGTTATACTTCACGGATAATCTGCCTTCGTTATCGTGTATTTGTTTATAACTTTCTCAGTTTCCTGAATGAAAGGTATAATGACGGTGTTAACAATGAAGATTTTGAGAAGTAATTGTTTTAAACTCAACGTCATTATTTTTCGTTTCTTTTATTTCTTTGTATAGCCCTCTGATACATAATATATAAATACCTAAGATAAAAAATCCACATGAACTATATTGCTACATTTTTATGCAGCGCTAGAACCCAGTCTAACAGGCAAAATAAGAGACAGACATAAAATCAGGAATTTAAAAACAAAGGTTTAAAAGAATCAGTAAATTTAATTTTGATAAGCTTTTAAAAATGCAGATGCTTGAACTTTTTATGGAAAAGTCTTCATGGGCTATAAAACAACCAGATTTTTTTTTAATGAGTTCAAAATACTTAATGACATTTTATGTGCTGCTTGCTTACTTGCTTGCTATTTCCTGTTGGCTAAATACCATTACTAACGTAGTGAAATAAGCCCAGGGTTAAGACTCCTTAGCTTTTATCCTGACTCTAAGGCTGACATGCACTGTTTGGCCTTTGGCTGGTTTAACCTTTCTGTCTGTTTTGCTTTATGGATGAATGAAAGATAGGACTTGAGAAGTGGCTATGAAGAGTAATTAGCACTTGCTATATATACTGCTTTCCTGTATGTTGTGTGCATCGGGATCCAGGATTTCAGAAATAAAATGCTAGACAAGAAATTCAAATGAAGGAAATAGTTGTGCAGGAGTTAAAGATGAAGGTAATATTTCTTTGGGCAAACCTGATTTTTAACTCCTAATTACAAGTGTAAAACCTGTGGAAATCCAAATCCTTGCAAAGATAACATTTTTCTTCCTTGATTCATTCTTTTCTGGCAGCTTCCGCTGAAGAATAATCTTCTATCTGACCTGACATTTTCTTCCTTATTTGAACTGTGATTCTTAATCTCAGCATTTCTGTCTTTAAACAAAGCAATGGTTGCCTACAAGTGGATAGAAATTCATGAAAAAGGCTTTGCTCATTCATTATTTATAAGCTTCTCTTGTGTTTTTGGTTTGGTTTTTTTTTATTGGAAACTTTTAACATGTGTTGGTTATTGCTGATATGTGATAAGGATAACTGAAAAGTTCCTGTTTGACAAGGATATATTATGAAAGTTAAGATTACATTAATTTACTAAGAGTTTCTGCAGGATCCACAATATGAAAGGTTTCTGGTTTTATCCTGAAGGAAATTAGCTTTCATGACGCTTGGTTTAATTCAGGAATGTAAAGGTATTTAAAACAGCATTTCCAGCTTTTGTGGCAGATCGTTATTTTGTGAAACAGCTTTCAAAATGAGTGAGACAGACATAAGACAGGTTAGAAGAGACTTCGCCAGCAATTTGCACAGGACGTCCTGAAATAATGGGAAGTGTTCTCAGACTTGCCATCGGTTTGCAGTCTCCAGCTTAGGTTTTCCACTGCTTGTGTTCGGCCCATCTTCTTTCCTTGGACTTGTTCTCTGAACACCTTGGGTTTCAGGACTGCTGTCAATCAGTGTGGCACCTTAGCTCTTCAGGAGCCTTCACAGTAGGCGACAGAGGGAATGAGAAAGACGCGCTAAGACCTGTCAGTGACAAATGATTGCTAAGGGACTGACAGTTTAAAGTGCTAAAGAAAAACATTCACTCTTCAAAAGTGACCAGAAGCAATGTGACCAGAAGCCAAACTGGAGAAAGGCAAGCCTCGGGACACCATAATGTAATGTGCTTGTGCACCCTTCGCCCTGTCTCTGGACTCAACCTGTCAAGGAGTTGCCAATAGCTTGTGAAGGGTGGACTTCCAGGTAGGTTAGGTGTGTCTTTGAAAGTATGAGCAATTGTGCGGTGGCATGATTTTTGATTCGTATCTAGGAGATTGATTTGAAATTTGAAATGAAAATCTGTCCGAATTTAAGTGTCATTCTCTTCCTAAGGATCTTTAAGCATTTCAGGCGTGTATGGTCCATGCTCTGTTTCACCTGTTGGCCGCCACTTGGGCATTTTCCAAAATTATTCTGAGATCTGATGAGTAAATATTTCCCATAGCTGTCAGCAATCCTGTTGGGCTGAGATGCACAGATGAAGAGCAATGCGCAAAAGCTAAATGTTTCTGTTGTAGGACAAGGTTTAATAATATCGAATCCTGAGATAGGCTGCTAAGTGCTGAATATGCAGCAAGATTTTCTAATGTGCCAAGCATCTAATCACTCCCACTGAATTACGATGGTTAAGCAAGAAGGGCAGCTGACACAGAGTGGGAGAAGGGACTGTTAAACTGATGTCAGAGGAAGGTTTTCAGTGATAATTTCCTGCGCGGAGAAGCAGGAGGAGCTGTATACAAAATTTTGGAAAAACTTTTCAAGGAGAAGGAGACATGGAGGTGACACCTTATTCAGGGATGTTTTTACAGGACAAGCTAAGACCTAGATATTGTGTATTTTGTCTTTTTTTCTGCTGCTTCTAAATTGAGAATAGCCTAACTGTCCTTTAGCTGAGAAACCTCAGCAACCCTAGCTTATATGGAGAATAGTCCATAGTAAGTTTATTAAATTTACTTTACAATTTATATTTGTTGGAAAGTGAATACTCGTCATTGGCACACATTTGTAGTTTGCATGGAATTCTAACTTTATAAAGAGCTGCAGATTTAACAAAGTATTAGTAGTGTCAAGCAATGTAAGCTATTTAGAGCTTTGAGGTCCTTGATTTTCATCTACAGCCATGCCGTTTTGGGCACCAGGGCAATTTTAGGCCAGACCTGTTGGTTTGGTTTTGTTCTGGTGGGCTGGACATAGTTTTTTACATTGGTAAAATCAACTAGATGTGTAGGAGGTAATGAATACATTCACATATCAACTTACGTATTTTTGTAACTTCGTAGGATACTGTATTATTTCAGACTGCCCCTTACTATTACAGGCATAAATTATACTGGTAATTATACTGGTGTAAACATGTTTGTATTGGCTTAACTCCATCACCACTAGGGTTGTTTGTACCATGTCAGTCAGACTGACATACTTGAAGGTGCTACAAGCTTTAGATATAGACAAAGTCTTAGCATCACTAGGAGCTAGCCTGTGCTGTCTACACAGAGGAAAACAAGGAAATCCATCCATACCATCTCTTATGCATTGCAAGGGCTTTCTCTCATCCTTGAACGTCTCTCAGTAGAAACTATCTTCATGAGGTGTGAATAAGTACATTTACAAAAATGTAGTGGAAATGGAAATTATGACATGTAGTGAAAGGAACTGAAACTAAGCATAGTCTCATCTGAAAATTCTCAATTTAAGTGGTTATCAGTCATGTTGGCAGTCACAACACTGTTATGCATTTTGGTAAGTTTTTTTTTACTCAGTTGATGTCAGTTGCAGGATTATTTTTGCTTTTATTCAACAAGAACATGTAACTACCTGATAGGCAATTAAAAATCTGTTGTATTGACTTTGTGAAATATGGCCCAATTAATTAAATGGTAGTTTGTCCATTTGTCTGGAGTTGCTTAAAGTGGGCTATAAAATTCAGTAATAAAACCTGTAGAATAAAACACTTTAATTCACCTTTAAAAGTAGTTCAGTTCTTTGTTGGCAGAAGGCTTTCATCTTGGCTATATCAGTAATCTATTCTGTGACAATTAATTAATGACGAAGATTAGCTGTTTCTAATTCTGTTAGATAGGCATGATTTTCAGTGGCATATTTCTGGGCCAGTTTTCTTTGGGTTGGTTAGTTTTCATACTTTTCTCTTCCTGTGTGAAAGAACAGCTGCAGATTCAAGTTCTAAAATCAGACCGCTCCTGGCATGGACAAACACTAGCTCATAAAACAAGTATATTTTCCTTCATATTTTTCTTCCCCATTTTAACCTGAGCCGAGGGGTTGCAATGCAATCTCTCTGTCATGAGTATGGACAGATAAAGCTAAAAATAATGAAAGTGCTACAGAAATAAACCAGCACTGTTTTCTGGATATTCTGTAAAGCACTTTGTTGGTGTATTTATTTGAAAGAGTTCCACTTCCTCCTGTCCTTTTGTTGTCAAACACACAGAGATTTTGACAGATATGAGCTACATTATACAAACAGTATACTGACTTGAATAATTCAGAATTTCCAAAGGGAACTTGGGGGAATAGCATATAGAAAAGTAGAGCCTGTAGTCCCATCCCTAGCTACGCTGCATGTGCAAGATTACAGAGAGCCCTGCTGCTGCCTCCTTGCTTCCTTTAATTAATATTTGGAGGTGACTTTGTCACTAATCACCACTTGTGCTTGGAGAACAGAAAAACCAACAGCTGTGGTTATACTCCTTGCTGGAAGTACAAAAGAGCCCAAAGACTATTTGTGTCTCCCCCTCAGCACCCCTGTAATCAGGATATGGATAATATGGATAATATACCCTTCCTCTCAATAAAAATACGGTTTATTTCCTTCATAGACTACTTTCCACAGTTGTAACTACTTTAAGGTATCAAATGTCTTTATGGTTTTTCTTTACTTCAGTAAACCTTGGCATGTGCTCTATGAACTGTCCTTTCCCATTCGTAAGAGACAAGGCACTGATAATCTGGTTCCTAGGTACTAAACACCTTTTTTTCCCCACACTCTTGGATTTCTAAGTCCAAAAGAGTCTCACTTGTCAGCTCAGTCTGCCATGGAAGTTTGTTCCTCCAAATAGCTCTACTGAGCTCCATTCCTACAAGGGCTAGCTCCTGCTGCCCAGGCTAGCTAGTTGTAGGCTACCTCATCTGTATTGCACTACGTTGCAGTTACCATCATAAGGCACACTCTCAGTGTTACCTCACCTGTGAAAGGAAGCCATGTAAGAATTTATAAATGTTGAAAAGGAATGGCATTGTATGTCACGTGAAGCGATCACAGAAAAAGTTTCTCAATTGCAGTACCTTAGTCAGTAGACCACACAGATTTATGCTCTCTTTTGTGTATGCTTCCCTACCTATTATGTGCTTCTCATATCTAATCTCATCACAGTAACTGCTCAATACAGAAACGTTTGTGGAGCAATTACACTTTTCTCATCGTTGTTCATCAGAGCTGTCAGGTTTTAACCTGTTGCTGTAAAGTTGTGGCTAGACCAACACTAAGGTGCGTGTCCTCCCCATTTGGTATAAGTAGATGCTGTGGACAGTCTGGCATCTAATGTACAAATTGTTGGTCGGTATGCATCCTGGTGTTTGTCTCTCTTCTCTCTAGGTTGTGTCTTGATGGTTTAGAACTACAGGTAATAACTATCATGCTACAAATACAGATGGAAGTGACTTGGTTCCGTTTTTAGCAGTAACCATTTTAGCTTTAGATGAGTACCGGGAAGATTTTATTGTTTAAGACTGTGAAGGATTTATGCATTATATCTATTTCACAGTGAATTTTCTGCCGGTGACAGATCGTATAAACTTATATTTACTCCTAAGAGCCTGTAATGCTGTGTGGATGGGCTTTGTGAAACTGCTGCTGGAGACCAGGGGACTGTGCTTTTATTCCAAACTAGTCTTAGGGCCCCACAAGTGGATCATGCTCATGTGAAAGGCAAATCAGTTTTCAGAACTGCAGACTCCAACTTTTGATGAGGGCATAGCAAATGCCTAGGTATCTCTGCCAGATTTGCAGCCCAGACTACGATTCTGTGTAAACAATTTTAACAATAAGAAGCGTGGTTTATGCAAGAAAAAAATTGCCTCCTGTGAGCTCTCAGATTAGTATTAATCAGCCTGTAGATTTTACTAAAATGGAGCTAGCTTCTCCATTCTGCAGAGCTAAACAGGCACAATCACTTCGAGTGAGAAAGGAGAAAAGGTTAATGTGGAGCGGTTGGGTGAAATACAGTCTTTTCAAATTTGCTGTCTAGTTCAAGATCATCAGTTCCCAAAATCAAGTGTCACAAATAGGGTCATGATCTCAGAATTTAAATGTAAATTGGGTTGTGCATGCCCAGACATAGAGGCCTGAAAGGAAAATTTTGGCTCTGCTGAGCCAGCTCATCAAAGAAAACTTTAGCCAATGTGCCTGTGGTTTATAAGCCTCTGACCAAAATGTCGGAAGTTTTAGTGTTAAAGTGATAATTTAGTAAGTTCCTGCACTTCTACGCCATACCAAAAGCCCAACAGAAATAGCAGAAATTAATCAATGCCAGATGTCATCAGAAGGGTGGGACGAACGTGTGCCGGAGTTCCAGCTACTGTGGCCGAGGCAGGAGCCAAACAAACTAAGTTCCTACATCTGCGTTACTCTACTCCATTAGGTACAAGAAGGCCATACATGCAACGATAGTCCCAAAATAGCAGATGAGAGTAATGGTAAAATTTTAGCTCAAGTGCACGCTGGCTTTAATTATATAACATGGTATGTTTTGCAGTCGGGGTACTAACGAGTTGCTAATTCCCAGACAGAAGAAGAGATTAGATTCCCAGTATACCTATTAACAAGCCACTCTACTCCATACTGGCTGGAGCCTGCCACTATGGCTCCCCTGGGAAATACTTCATTAAGCAAGATGTCCTAGTTCTTTAAATGAGAGTGGAACATGTGATTTAGCCATGTCTGTTCTCCCAGCAAAATGTCCTACACGGTGTGAGCCAGTAAGTGAGTGAGTGATCTTTAAGCGGGAGGTGTCTGTGCCCAGTCACAACAATTCCTTGATTATGTAAATGAGTTCTTAAAAATACTTTGCATTTCTTTAAAGGATCAGAAATATTTATTTCAATGATGTTAGCTGTCTGGCATTCTGCTTTAATAATTCATACACTTCAGGCATATTTCTTTTCCTTTTGACGTACTGTCAAAAAAGAAGGCAAAATCAGTTAAATAATTGAGAACATGTGAGCTGCCATCAACAATCACGTTTGTTTGTTTCTCTGCAGAAAGAAAGGAAGTGAAGGTGGGAGAATACAATGCCGTGGCTGACACACTGGAAATATTCAACAACAGCATCAGGTTCCAAGGTAGGAGGGAAAACTGGAAAGAGGTAGAGGAATGACATGGAGAGCTGCACGTAGTTTGTAAGACTGCATGCCGTTAAAGAACTGGTTTAGGATTTTTAATACCAAAAAGCTATGACACTGTATAAAGAGAAAAGGAACTGTGCTTAAAAAAATAGGAGAATTCTGAAAAGAAAATCACAATGGTTTGATATTGTATAATTGTTTTTCCTTCCAGTGACCAGGACAAATTCAGATTTATATCTTTACACAAATGTTCTTTGATATCTCAACAAACTGCAGATGTGTTTTCCATTTCATCTCCACCAAACAGTAGTGTTCTAATTTCTTCTCCATTTCCCACTCCCACAGTTCATCTCACCTGAGGGATGCTCTCATGTGCTATGTTTGCACAACCCAGAAAGAAGTGATTGTTTTTCTTTGGGAGGTGTCTGCTAGGCAGTTAGAAAATATAATTTCAAAATACCAAGGCTAGCTTTAAGATGCCCCATGTGAAACAGGGCTAGAGAGAGTGTTCAGCCCGGCAGCACTCCCAAGGTCCACAGGTGGCATATAGCCTGTGTGGCTGTATCTTCTTGCAGGTTTTTTTTTTTTCCCCTAGGCTGCTCCAAAGTTAACAAGGGGACCCCTTCTGCCCTCACAGCAGTTGGAGTGCAGGCATGCCCACACCTTTCTGAGCATATCAACATGGCAGCCAGATGTCCCCTGAAAGGAATTTTCAAAGGACTCTCCTGTTGAATATAGACCTATGCGTTCTTTTTAAAGCTAATACATAAGATTTAATCTTGAGCTCTGCTACGGTGCAATTCAGTAATGGAAGGTAAAGTCAGCTGCATGAGATCTGTGTGATTTCCCCTGGGAGTGGTGGATGAGTATCAAGGGCTGCATCCCATGCTCTACTACACCTGCCTCCAGCGTTCCAACACCCAAGGTCTGCATGAGCATGACTGGAGTTTCACTGGAGTGATCTAATCCATGACTGCTTTTCCACCTGCTGGAGCTTTCCACCTTTCCTTTTGGTGTCCTTTACTGAACTTAATAGAGCACAACTACATGTGCTCTCACATCTGTCTGGAGAATGAGGCTTTGGAAATGAAGAGTTCAGAATCTGTCCCAGTTGCCAAAGTTTGGGACCCAGCAGATTATTTTTGCTGCAAGGAGGAACAGATGGTGCAGTTGAACACTGATTCAATACCATTTCCAGAGAATATATTCAGCATGAACCAAGTAACAGGAGATGGGTTTTGTTCATACCTCCATGCCTTTATGGACAGGCGTTTTCCAGGATCAGACTCCTAGTTCTTCTTCTGGCTGCATCTGGTGTTCCTTCCACTCATACCCTGTCTTAGGTTTGTCTTAGGATGCATTATGTGACTCAGAGTGAACCTTCTCCATTTACACAGCTTAACTTTTCATTGAGACAATCATGTATATGGTGTGAGGGACACCGTTGCTACGTCTTCCAGGTAGTATAAAAAAATGTGTAACTTTAAGTATTTGAAATGTGGAGTAGTAAATATAGCCCTGTTTAAACCATTGCATAAAATTGCACACAAGAGAACAATAATTCATAATACTAGAAGCAAAAGAATTGAATTATCATTGCACAAATAAGAAAATACATTTTATAGAATCACTGGTTGTTTATATTTAATAAATAAATCATCACTATAGTCTGTATATTTTAGATACAGCAGGGTGGGGTTTTTTTCTTTAATACTAGTTCTTTGAATTCAGGCATGTACTTTATTGTACTTCTGGCTTGTTACTTGTTTCCTAATTTTGTGAAGTGTCATGCACTGTCCACACACACTCTGTGGTGGGAAGGGGAAAAGAGGAAAACCTCAGATACTTTTTTCCAGTATCAAATCAGCAAATGGTCCCTTGACTGTCACTTTATTGTGATCACCTGAAAGGAAATTTTTTTTGCGGAAATGTTAGGCATAAAGACCAAAGGATAGCAAGTTCCCCTTGTCTGAATTGCTTCACCTTAACTGGTACGGATAAAATTCTCTCTACTTGTAGAAAGCCTCAAATATTCTTCTAGGTGCAAAGCAGAAGAGTGGACGTGAAATTTAGCTATGGCAGCTGCTAGTCAGTCATTGACAGCTCTGTGATCAGTGGGTCCACAGAGCTCTGCCTGTGCAGCCGTTTTGTGCAACAAAGCTGCCCTGCCCCGTGTGGTCCTTCTCGCAGCCCCACGGGGAGCTGATGTGAAAGGACAGCCTCAGGCACTGTAGGACCCACAAATCCCTTTCTGAAGCAAGACAGTGATGTAAAATGCCTCTGCACCAAGGAACAATTTAGGAAGCAGGTAAAATGCAGTGTGGGAAGTAGGGAACGCAGAGCTTTATTGCAGTTGTTGGAAAGTAATTCTCGTTAAACGGAGAAGTCTTTAATTAGTGGGAGCTGACTATCGATCAAGCACATGGCTTTAAACATAGTTTTTAAGTTCAGACATTCAAGTCCACATCTGCAAGGATTTGCAAAGTGGGTCTGTCCCTATAAAACCTTTCCTCTCCATTTTTCTGTGTTGTTCCATTCTGTAGAGTCCTGAGGGCACCAACAGCCCTGCCTCCCCCACCTCCTGGAGCTGCCCACAGCCCAGGACCCCATTTCAACCCCCTGGGGCTCTCAGTCCCTGCCCTGGTGATGCCACACCAAGGCTGGTCTCCACCTGTGGTACATATCTAGACAGGCCTTTTGAATTTGCCCTGGTGATAATGCCAGTATGCAGAGAAACGATGCCCTCTCTTCTCTACCCATCGCTCTGTCACTTGTTTCAGGAAAGCATAACCTCTGGTAAACTTTGCAGTCATAGTATGCATTTTAGTGTTTATTCACACTTTAAAATGAGGATAGTTAGCATATATTTTATGGGGTTCTGCATTAGGGTTTTGGTGTGTTTTTTCTTCCGAAGAGGATGTTTACCTGCTCCAGAATTACACACCTTCTTGTCAATCAATGTGACTAACATATGTCTGTCAAAGTCAATGATTTCATCAGCTACTGATGTGGTTCACAGTTGCTAAATCGAGGTATAGTACTTAGGAGAGGCAAATTTTCCTGCAGAAATTCTAAATCTAGCTGAACTTTAGCCTTTTTCTTTTTTCTTCTTGTAATTCTAGGACTTGAGCCTCCAAAGGACAAAACAATTATACAAGAGGAGCTACGCAAGATCTCCCTGCCTCTCTACAGCATCCTCTCTGCCCTCACCATCCTAGGAATGATAATGGCCAGTGCTTTCTTGTTCTTCAACATCAAAAACAGAAATCAGAAGTAAGGCATTCATGTTACTTCTATCACTACTTCTTTGGTATTTAAATGCCATGTTTGTGGAGTCTGTCATATATACATAAATATATAAGGAAAATGTTACAACTGTGGAAAGACGATATTTTAGAACTGTTTAATTGAAATCGCTGTGTAATATATTCACATTGAAACAGATTGTCTGTCTGTTAAGACAAGTTCTTTTATACTGTCTGGAAAGTGTAATTTTTGTATTTATGTTTGACTGTCTGCTATTAACATTAACCCTAGCTAATTAATCCATCAGTAAAATAGGAGTCCTTTTCACTAAACATTCAAAAACCTGAAACAATGCTAGACTTCATAAAACGGCAAATAATGTGCATGCCTATAGATTTCATGGAGTTCTAGAAGAATGGTTATCTGTTTGCCTGGTTACAAAAAGCTCTTCTTTATTGTTCTAATAGCCTAGCAGTAATCCTTTCCTCTTTAATGCACTATCACCTTTTGTCCATAGACTAATAAAGATGTCCAGTCCCTACATGAACAACCTTATTATCCTTGGAGGGATGCTTTCTTATGCATCTATTTTTCTTTTTGGCCTTGATGGATCCTTTGTCTCCGAAAAGACATTTGAGACACTTTGCACAGTAAGTAATTCCATATATTCTAGTTTAAGATGGCCTTGCAGAAAGTTCTGCAAGATATGTAAAATGAAAAGTTCAGTAGTTGGATGTCTCATTCCATTTAATCACTGATTGTCTTAGTTCTTTCCTGAGTTATTTTCTGGGACCAAATTCTGAAACATGCATAAAGTTATATTATTATTAGTGAAAGCTTCAGGTGCATTGGGATTTGGCCTCACACTAAAAGAGTATATGTACCTTCTTGTTTTGAAATTATGTATATGAAGATGCTTTATTTAAGGTATGTTTGTAGCAAGCTAGTAATATCTGTGAAGTCACTGTGTTTTCTTTATAGATTCCATATTGCTTTATGCTTCATGACTGCTGCTTGTTCAGGTCTTTTTACTCAAGTCTTTTTGGTTGAATCTACAAAGACTTCTACTACTATTTCCAGGCTAGACTATAAACTCACACAAGCCTAGATCCATGTTGAATATATTCTAGTTAAATCAAAATAAGCAACTGTGAAATACATCCACCTAGAAGCTTGTAATATCTTAATTGCTTACTATTATAAGGATGTTTCTATGGTTTGGATTTGCTGCATGAACTGATAGGGAGTTTGGGCTGCTGTTGCTTTTTGGCTAGCGTTGGAAGCTGATTGCACACTGCGACCAGGCACCAATTCCAACTACGGTGTGTTCTCAGCTCCAGTGTTAGTGTAACTTGTGTGACTAATCACAGCATCATTATATAGTAGCTAGGCTTCCATGCAAAATTTTGAATATCGCTTGTCATGAACTATCTCATGGAAATCCTGCTTTGGCAACAAACCAGAAAGGTTTAAAATGTGAGGACCAAAGACTCAAATACTTTGTCTTACCATTGCCTACAGTAGTCTTCTACTTTTGTCAGTGCATCCTTATAATCATTAGTATTAGGTGATGCACTCAACCCTTTAAAATGAAGGCTTCCAAACTAAATTCTGGGAGCAGCTTGGCTTACAGAATTCTGCTCCTCAGAGGGCATTTCAAAGAAAAGGAAAGAACTTCACTGCAAGGATATTCCTTCCAAAACGAATACAGCTAGCATTTAAATTTATCAAATATTTTCTCCTCAAAAATTGCTAAGACTATGCTTCCTCCATTGCCTGAGTGTATGAGTCTTACTTAGGATTTATGCTCACTATGGTTTTGATCCTTCTTCAGGTCTCTAGAAAGATGCAGTTCACAGCACCTTTGTTTAGGAGTCTGAATTTATGACGTAATCTCTGGAGAGAGATAAACTTTACTTCCAGAGAATAATTCAAAGCATGAAAGTTGGATGGCTAAAGCTAGATGGTGCAGATACTTCCCAGTATTTCAACTGAAATCCTCTGTACTGGCTAAAACCATTATAGAAGGGAGATATCATGTGACTTGTTCAGTGACACCATTTCAAAACACTGGAGAACTCTTTAGTACATGTCAAGATGCACTAGAACATATAGTATAGGTGAATATATAGGATTTTCTGGGAAAAGTCTTAGCTTCCTTAGCTGGGCCTGGACACAGCTGTATTTTAGACTCCTAAATGTTAGCAGCAAAAGAAAGGAGAAGGAGAGAATATCCAGTCTTCCTACACCTAGAGTGCAAATTCTCTATATAGCTAGTAGAAAGAGGTGCCTCAAAGACTTCAGGATCCTGTTCACCTCTCCCAAACTAAGTATATAATTCTCTGAATACATATGGGCCTATAGGAAGTGGGAGAAGCCAGCATCCATTTTTTATCCAGCAATTATGCCCTTATTCGTGAACCAGCTTCTAACAGAGCAGAAGTGTCATTAGGAAGCCAGCTGTTGATGTCAATCCCCGTTCTTTTCTCACCCTCCCTTGCAAAAGAACCTAGTGACAGGAAGTGCAAATTTTAGGTCTTGATGTCTCCTCAGCCTCGAGGGGCTTGTACTCAGAGCTCCTGACTTCACTGCCAGGCTGCAGGCCACTGCATGACGAGACTACAACCCTCCTCTTGAAGCAGCCAAGCACTGCTGAACAGAAGGAAAGAAAGTGGGAGCCAGAGGTACTTACCAGCACGGAGCTGTTCTAGGGAACAGGTTTCCATCCAGATTTAGCTATATAAAACTAAATGTAAGTCCTCCTTTAAATGTGAAACAGCTCAGTCTTAACTCTGAAAAATGAGCCAACATCCAAAATACTGTTTCTCTGAGCTAGAACACTTCATCTATCTGATTTTTCTCTGAATTGCTTCTCAAAATGTAACTGCTACTCTCATATTCTAAATGCAACAACATTTAAGTGAGGGCTGCTTTGTTCTGTGTTACCTTACATCTCTATTCTTTTATTTTTATTGTTATTTTCCAGTTTGTATCTGTTACATTGTGTTCAGTCTGCCTGCCTGCCTGGCATAGAGGGAAAGATCTGGACAGGCATTTGAATAAGATAACTACTTTACCTAACTAACCAATAAAGGAAAGGTGTGGGGGACAATACTGTGTTCTTAAAGCCAAACTTCCATTAAGAAATATCGCCACATGCCTTAAAGAGAGATTTTTTTTTTTTTTTTTAGCATAGTTAAATTTTATATTAACAGAGCAAAGTCTGTAAGATTTCTCCTGTCTTGGATTTCCAGGTTTTCAATCCAGTACAGAAGCATTTCTGATTATGCTTTCCTGTACATGGCTACTGATTTATTTTATGGATTGCAACTCTGTCAGGGATTAGTATTACAATCACAGGTGCAAGAAACCCTTCAAAGCAACCTATCAGGAAATTTTTTCCAACCTCCTGTGCATTAAAACAAATATTATAAAATTTTCTCCTCCAATTATAATTTTTTCAATGGGATATCTTATGCTTTTCTTAGAAATCATCTTTACATGGCCACCATTGACTGTGGCAATGCACTTTGTATGTAGAAAACTCTGAGTTAATGCTGGGGAATTCATAAATATGTGAGACAAATACACTTTTCTGTTCAGTAGCTCTCCTCCTTTCCCCCCTAAACATCCCCCGAGTGCTGGGTGCAGCATGTACATTTGCTGCCATGTCATGAACATCCATCTTTCCATATGCTATATGCTTAGTGGTTTCATAAGGACTAATTACAGATACCAGTTCTTATAGGGTCCAGTACAAATTTCTCTTCATCATCCATTTCCTCAGAAGTGCATGATTTTGATTACCCATTCTAGCCATATTAGAGATTAGATTAAAATTCCCATTTTATGCAAGACTGTGATTTAGTCTTTAAAAAAACCCAGCTACAATAGAGTGTGATCATAAAAAGCCATTGAGCCAAAAACATGTGGGTATATTTCTAACATCTACATCTCAGGCACAGAGAAGAGTCATGCCAATGGAGGAGGATTTTTTTTTTTTTAACGGAAGTAAAAATTTTCATTTAGCCTTTATAAGCACACGCAACACTAAAAAGCTGTCATTAGTGTTATCCCCTCTCTAAGCCAAGTAATCACCTTCTTTGTCTTCCATATTTCAAAACCAATTAGAGCTCACCAGAGCAACAGTATATACATGATAGCAAGTTTATTTCATTAGATATGCTGTATATGGTTTCTGTGATCATTCTGTCCTGCAGTTTCATTTTCTGATAATTTTTGACAAAACTTATGAAGGGCCTTAAATACTCCTGAGTTTACCCACAAAATTCAGGAAAAATGGTTTCCAAATTGTAGGTATTACATTCCAAATCTATTGTGTGTGCTTCCTCTACAGCACAGTTTGTGGCATTGTTTGGAGGGCGAAGTGCTTTGCAATCTCTGGTCTTTTCTGACTTTTCTACAACCTACATCTACATGTGGCATACATTTTACGCTGTGATATTCTAAGAACACTGAAACAAGATACAAAATTACACCAGTAACACCTGAAAATTTTAAAGGATTTCTTTAATAAGTTGTACCACTCTTTTCCACTCTGTAAAGGCTGTAGGAGGATGCAGTGTATAAGTCGATATGCTGAAACACAGAACCAAGTGTTAAATGTATTTGAGAGTCAGCAAAGAACTTTAAACATATGGTCAAATAATTTGCTGAATAGGAGTATTATGTAAGTCTTTGAAATTATATAGTATTGACTCTGTGCTAGAGTAGGTAATTGGTTCCCAAACTAACTCATTTTTATTTTGGTATGCCCATTTTCTATGGAAAAGTAATCAAGTATGTTTAAATACCTAATAATTTGTGTTGTTATGGTAGGAATCCATAATAACAAACGTAGGATTATTTAGTTCCATGTCAGAATTAGAGATTAGGTGTTACATTGTAAAACTCCAGTTACATGGAATTAAATCTATCCAGAGCAGTTAATTCTGAGGAAGTGGCCAGTGTATTGCAGAACCGTTAGATCATGTCTTACTTAATAGCAACCTTATTGGTTGTACAGAAAAAGGAAAAGCAATACAGTATTTCATTAAATGCATATTTATGCCAAAGTAGACAGTGCTTTGGATATGAGGGAGAGAGAGAGAATGAGAATGATCTATCTTTGTTTTTAATCTCAGGCTTACTGTGGTATCGTAGCAAAAAATGAGGTTGGAAGTGAGGGTGTGAAACAAGATGTGATGCCAACTGGAAAAATGCAAGCAAGTGGAAAATAATTGAAAGCATTCATTATATGGAAGAGAGAGATTTGAAATTAGCAATGCCAGTGACATATCCTATGAATAGAGTTTAAGCTGACATACTAAATAGAGATACTTAAAATAGAGAGAATATTAGATATGATCATAACGTTTAGACTTCTGTAATACGTTCTACTGAGAATTTCATGCTTTACATTTAAGATGAATAATGTCTTTGCAAATTGGAACTGCTATGGGATGAAAGGCTACGATGGCCCGAAGGAGGAGCATAGTCTCCTCTTCCCTGTTATGCATCTCCCTCAAGTAGGCAAATAAAATGATGTTCTCTGGATACACCTCATTAGGTTGGAGCTGAAAAGAAGGTTGTTTTAAGTACTCCATGTTGCAGTAAAATGCCCGTAGTCTTCACCCAGAAAGGTTTGGTGTATTAGGTAGTACTAAACTGAAAAGCTCTGCTACTCCTCAGTCCTGCTAGTCCTGATGTGTAGCAGCACTTTCTCCTAGAGAGGGTGCTGCACTGTGCGATCAGAGTGGTAGGGAAGGGGCAAATGATCTGTCTGGAATAGTTCAATGTAGGATTCATGCTGCTCTGGAAGATATCTCTTGTGGAGATAGCAGTTGTCTTCCAGTCTCCTTTACGCTCCAGAGTTCTGCAAAGGTGTTCCAATCAAAGATAAGAGCGTCTAAGTCTTGCAATTTACACGGTCACTAAAATTAAACATGCTTTATCTTGTTTATCTCATTAATTAGCATAATCGATATGAATTGCCAGAACCAGGCAGATGTTCTGTGATTCCCGGTGATCTCACTGAGCCCTGTCAGTGTTCTGCCTTGGATAAAGTAAGCAGAGTGCATGAAGGTTTTCACACACCTGTGGTGTTCAACCGTGCTCTCATCCATCCCAGGCTGTTCTCAGGTTTTCAGATTTCAGTCAGTTGCTCTCAGCCTTGATACAGCCATTTGGAAATGGGCTTTGTGCAGAAAGAAGGAACCAAACAGTGGGGTGTGGTGGAGAGACAGAAAGAGAGAAGGAACGAGTAAAGACACCACTGATAAAGTCCTGCTACCTACTGCAGTGTGTGTGACTATCCAGACTTTGTGTTTTCCTCAATCAACATCCTGAGAACATGTACATTCATGGCAACAACAGAGGTTATAGACCTTGTCTTTTCAAAGTTGTACTTTAAAATGTGGCCTTTAAAGGTATCCAAATCTTCAGAAGCACTTTGGGTTTTTTGGCTAATATTATTCTTAATTGCGGATCATGAACGCTTGAAATCTGACTTTTTGTCTTCTAGCAGTGTGAAAGGCGGGTTTTGTTCTTTTTTACTAATTTTTCATAGTCATATGTCTGCCCCACTGAGAGAGCAGCTAGGCAAGGTGGAACTCTGTGGTCCACATTGCACCTTTTCTTGGAAAGCCCTGAACACGTGCAAGGTGAGGATTGCAGGGTGGTATAAGAGTGGAGAAACATCCTGAAAAACAAATCAAACTGAGACTGAGAGACTGCAGTGAGGAGCAGGGAGGAAAAGCCAGGTGTGAGAGGTTATGGAATGGGTTCCTAGGGATGGGGGGAGGTTGCAGGGTGAGGGGATACTGGGCAATTTGCTAAAACTCTGAAAGTCGTGGAGCTGGCTGAGAGCAGCTCTGGAAGCAAGGATTTGCCTTTGATGGTAAAGCAGGGAGGGGGAAGAACCTTCTGTCTATTTATTTATTTCTGCTTTGTCTTCCCTTGCACTTCAAGTTTTCTCTGTTTAACCATTTTTGGGGGAACTGAGTAAAAAGAAAAAGTCTGGGCAGTGCCATCTCAAAGCTGTGGCTCTCTTGGTGTACCACGGGCAAGAGCCACTTGGACTTGACCCTGTGCTACCAAATAGCATCTGGCCTTGATATTTGGTTAGTAGTTGATGACACCAAATTCCTTTCCTCAAATTGTTTAATTTTGGCTAGGAATTATAAAAGCAACAGATAGACTCCTATCTGCTAGCAACAATAGCTCCTTACTGAAGTGCAAAAGGATTTCTTTGTCTCTGGCAACCATAGCCTTTGTTTGTATTTTTAGTCTGGCCTTTTTCACTTTGTGTGTGTTCTTCAGTTTATTTCCTACTTAATTGTTTAGCTGTTAATTTTAATCTCCCTTTTCTGTATAATCACTTCCATAATTGTCGTCACTGTCGTTCAGTCTGAGACTGATCTCACTCCCATTTAATTCAAAGGCAATTCTGTTACTGAGTTAACATGAGCCTGATCAGCTTCTATTTTAGTTAACGACATTTTCTTGGGGAAAAAAAAATGCAGAGACAAAAGTTACAAGGCTGAATAGATCCTTGAAACAAAATTATTTCATATGCTGAAGCAAGTACACCAAAACCTTGCCAGAGATTTATTAAGGTAATATTTTTAGAACATTTTGCCTCTCCTTCAGTAGGACAACAGCCAGATTTTAAAGGCCCCTTATAGAATCAGGAGCAATTGTAATATCTTTTACACTACCCATGGATTAATTCTGAAAAATGGTCTGAAATATATTAAGAAATCACTACAGGAGATCTCACAGCATGTGAAGAATCACTGTACTTAATTTATGTGAAAACGGCAGGATTCAATTCTCTAATGTTATTGCCACTTACCTTTTACAAGATCTGTGCCGGTGCCACACAAATTCTAAAGAATGAGTTAAAAGTCGTAAACACATGTCAAAAAATGTTTGATATAAATGAGAAAAGTATAATTCAAATGGATGAACTCATTCTTTGGGGCCTGCCTGAGCTCACGCTGGGGATTTTGCCATGGTTAATAGAAGCAGGATCAAGCCCCAGTGAAAACTTGTTGAGATGACACACTTTTGTTCATCATCATTATCCTTCATGTCCCCAGTCTGCCAAGAAAAATAGAAGGTGCTTAATTTTCAACTCATGAGTAGTTCACAGAAATCAACAGAATTGTCCACTTAAGGGTAATTGCGTTCTCCAGGGCTAAACCCACAGCACGGTTTATTCTCGCGTTTGTCACTTTTAAGTGCCGAAGTCTAACACAAAGATGCCACCAAGCTGCCCAGCACTCATGTTCAGCTCCAGCATAACCCTGTGGGGCACTGCAGCTTCCAACCCAGCACATGTGCAAAACTGACTAATTACTGATATTCCCCAAATGAATCGGTCTGAGTCTCAAACTAAGCTGGAGAGTGTCTGGAGTGTCAAGTCCTATGAAGGATTTGAAAGTTTTTATTTAAAAGAAACCATTAAAATTAAGGTCTTGAAATGGTAAAAATGATGCTTTCAGGAATCTTAAATCTGAGTAATTCCTCTGCAGGAACATAATCTAAATGTTTTGTTAACTGAAGAAGAAATCGTTAAAGAACCAAGCTGTTTCACTATCCCATTCAAATAACTTATTAAAAAAAAAAGTAGTCGTCACTTGGGGGGTTGATAAGAAGTTTGTAGCTTTTTATGCAACACATTGAAGTTCTTTGTGCTAATATTTGGTTTTCTTTATTCTTCATTCCAAGCCTTTATCCCATCTTCTTGTTATTTGCTTGATATTGGCAAACTGGATTAGTATAGCAAATATAAAGCTGCAACACAAAAGAAGAGAATGTATAGTATATTCAGTTCAGAGGCTTGTTATTTTTTTTCTTTCAGCTTAACAGAGGAGTAAAATACATCACTTTCCTGATCAACTGTGTTTGAAATTTTTATTATTGCTCTCATGAGCCCAATACCTTCCCAGGCATTCCTTATCAGTTCATGATCTGTGTGGTCTTCTAACTGCATATCAGTGGTGGTCAAATATGGGAAAATAATGGAACTTCTTTAAAAGTGAAACTTTTTACCTTCAATTCAGTCCATTTTCCAAGATAACATCATTTTAAAATTTTATTTAGAACTATAATTTTATTAAAATAAATTCAAATCATATTGTTGTTTATCTGAAAGTTAACAGTACCTAAATAGTGGGTTTGTTTGTGAGCTTCATTCTTAAGTATATAAACAAGGAGAGACTTCTACTTCTTTGTTCAGAATGTTTCTGATGCTTTCACCACTTACTAATTTCCCCTTACTAACTCATTGTTCACAATTCGATGGCTTCTTTTATTAATAATGAGTTGTAAGATCAAATGACTTTGTAGATCTGTTACACAGATACATAAATAGTAACCACTTCACAAGATGATGGGAAAGGTGCAGATGGATTTCTGTGAAGATATCAAGTAACAGCATTCAAAATGTAGGCTAGCCAGCTAAAGCTCAAGGTTGATGGAAGTAACTATATAAGGCAGTTAAGCTATCAGTGCTTATTATGATGGAAAAATAGTCTGTCTTAAAGAAATAACAGATCTTTAGCACCTTATGGATAGGTTTAAAACAGAGGCTTTTTGTTGCAAAGGGAAGTTGAAAAGAAATGTTCCTACAAGATGTAAGGAGTGTTTTGTTCATAAATGCAGTGACTCTTTAGCTGAACCTTACAAAATTTATTTAAACATTAATATTTGACAAAGGTGGATTTTTATTTGTTTTAGATAAACATCATATCTGTTCCAAGTCTGGAAAATGACCCGGAATGGACTGTTTCTCTGTGGAGACACTTTCAGTGTTTGGTGGTCATCGACTGTGTTGTCCACTAAATAAAGTGATTTCTATCTTTTTCAGCGGATACAATTAATGCATCTGTAACAGCTTCTATCAAGTAGTTTATAAAAAAGCATAAATTCCAACCATGGGTGCATTTAGAAAACAGCAAATTTTTAATTTTGCTGGTTGCATTAATGAATTATAGCAGACAAATTCGAGGTCATTTTCTTCAAAATTAAAAATTTATTTTCATCTGAAACTTATCATCTCATTCTTAGCACCAGCGCTCTCATTTTGATGAAATCTCCTGATATCTTTAAGACAGAATGTTTCCAATATAGCCAATAGTTATTCTAATTTGCATAATACAGATCAGGAATGCATGAAAGTTTTTGAACCAAACATGATAGAAATAACATTATTCTGAATATCAAGTTAGAAACTTATTATAAGCATAATTGAATTTATTACTATTCCCAAGAGGCAATTACTGTTTCAGTGAGAACAAAACAGTCTTATTAGAGACATGAAAATACCATGTATTTGTTTGCCAAATATATCACTAAACTGTACACAAAAGAGCTGAATACTTATTAATAGCAGTAAAAAGATTGAATGCTAAGAGCGGTTGTCACAGCTCAGTTGATGTGAAGTCAAAAAAAGATGTAACTGGCTAGTATGAATGTGTTGGTATGAAATGTATCTTTTAAATCACTCCAAGTTGATCTAACTGGTTTTACTGAAGTTATTAGCATGATGTATGATAAAGGGTAATGAGCAAAGACTTGAAAAAATATTTAGGTTAAAAATACTACTTTTCTGACCTAAATATCTATTCCCTTTTTTTTTTTTTTTTTGGTAAAGGGTTTCTTTTTCAGTACCACATTCAAGAAAGTCACAAAGTGGCATAACTCATGGGGTTTGGATCTAGTCACAGTTGGTTTGCTGATTTTATTAATAACAGGATTAACCAGCAGTCACTGTGAACTATATGTTCAGAGTCGGTACCAGCAATGCAACAGATAAACCACATTAGATGCTAACAGAAAGTTAGTATATACATACAAATATCTAACCAGTCTTCTATATGTAATCCCAATATTTTCTAGTGAACGCACACGCTGAGTTACATGCAGACACCTGCTGCCCACAGGAAATGTAGGTTACCAGCACACCCTTCCTTCTGGGGATGCAGGTTCCCCTATACACACCTGCCCTGTAGGAGACGTGGGCTCTCTGCCTTTGCGTGCATCCCTGCAACTTGGTAATACTCACGCCAGTGAGGGAGCACCCCCCAAGTTCACGCTTGCACACTTGAGGTGTGTGTCCCTGTGTAGTGCACAGTCTTAGCAGTTTTGGGCATATGCCCTCTCAGACAGTTTTGGGTGTCCATCTGCATATGCTTCTCTTTGCCAAAACCCAAGGTGCCTGTTCTGTATGTACTCTTCTCTCTCACTAATTCACCATTATTGACCATATTTATCTTATTTATTTATTTATTTTAAAGAACTGTAGTCATTTTATGTCTCTTACTGTTTTATCAATATTTTTTGAGTAAGCTGTATCTTTTTTTTTTTCTTTTCTGCCTTGATACCCAGTTACTAATGCTTACTAAAAATCAGAAGTTCTATTTTACAGAAAACTGCAGGGGGGAGGAGGGAGGGATAACGTGTTGAATACAAATATGGTAATTCTGAAGGTGTTTGGAAAGGCAAAAATTAGATAACATATATTTAAAAGTGAAACATTTAGATTATTCCTAATATTGATCTTACATCCCAAGTTTTGCATCTTACTACAGCTCTTTTTCATTAATATGCATGTCCTAAAGTTACAAATGAAAAATCCCAAACTCTCTAGAAGTCAGATGTGAAACTGGTTTCCAATGAAAAACATTGCCTTTGGGTCATTTAAAGTTGTTTGGTTTTGTTTTGTTTTGGTTTTTTTTTTTAATTCTTTCTCAGAATATCCTGGTTTCCACAAATCAGATTGGTTTTATATCAAAAACCAGCTCTACTGGCCAAGGATGCTTGGTCCACATGGCCAAAAGAAGGCTTGTTTTCCCCTTTTCTGGCTTTGACTTCCCTGGCTCTTTAGCCATTGTGTCTCCCCCAGTTTTTCCATCTGCAATGCACAGTGCATTTTATTTTTACTTCTTTGTTCGGTTTTGTGTGGTCTCCCTTTTTGACAGCCAGCCCAGGTGCAGTCTCTAGAGGGAGGAGGAGATTCTTGTTCCTTTTTGTGATTTCGCAGGCTCTCAGATTCAGCTGTAGGCTTCTAGCTCCCTGCTTGCCTCTTGCATGATCTTCCACCTGCTACGCTCTGTAGTCTCCGGTCCCTCTTTGGGTAAGAAAATAGTCTGCTCAGGGCAGAAAATCTTTCAAACAGCCAGACCTCCAGGGTAATGAAAAGAGAAACTTCCAAGGAATTTGAGGGGGCTGTGCAGAGCTTCCTACAACTTTGAAAGTCACAGGCTTAGCTGAAACCAAGTCTGAAAGCAAGGACCTCCCTACAAGGATGCTATGGGCAGGTGGGGAATTGCATGAAAAACCTTGTGTAACTTGTGTCCTGTCCTCCCTGGTCAATTTGAGGTTTTTCTATTAAAAAGTAAGTAATTCTAGTTTTTGATCTAAAGGCATCATGTCTTTTTTAGGTTTTGTTTGTTTGTTTGTTTGTTTGTTTTTTTCTGGGAAGCTCACTGTAAAGAAAATGGCTAGGTAGGTCCATGTCAAAGCTGTGGACAGCTGAGAGTCCCATTATTCTATCGTTCTGTGTAAGGTCACCATCTCCTTTTTCTTAGACCCATATTGTGGGTATTGTCTTTGATTCAGGTCTTGTCCCCAAGGCCTGCCCACCAAGGCCATGCTCCTGTCTTGCCATTTTTCACTATATGATAATTTTAAGGTCAGGTTTTTCTTACCTCTCCAGAATGCTCCAGGTCTGCATTAAGCGATGCATACCTCACATAGTACAATTTCCTCTTATTTAGTCTGAATAACATCTGTACTCCTCTGTTCATTTCTGTTCAAAATGTTGCTGTTAATAATAGCTCCCTGGGTCGTTTTTATAGTCTCAGTCTCTTGTTTTCCTCTACTAGTTCCTTCCTCTGTCTGCACAGAACACGATAAAAGTGGAAAAAAAAATGCAGAATATTGTAACAAAGTTGTGGTTATACATACGGAAGAGACTGTTAATTCAGCATCCAGAGTTGTTATACTTGGAGAGGGGATGGAGGGAGGAGAAAAAAAGCAAGAAAACAATGCATGAGACAATTCTGAAATGTCAACATTTTGTGACGTTCTTTGAATATTTTCTTCTCAACGTCTTGAGAAAAAAGTTGGCTGAAATGATGATAACCGCATTGCCTACTTAAAATTAAACTACTTTGTCTTTTTTTATATATATATTTTTTCAGGTCCGAACATGGATTCTTACAGTGGGATACACAACTGCATTTGGAGCAATGTTTGCAAAAACGTGGAGAGTTCATGCAATTTTCAAAAATGTAAAAATGAAGAAAAAGGTGAGGGGAAGTAACCTGTTTTCTCATTGCCCTGCTAATATAATTTTCTAACTGTTTTGCTACCTTTCTTGTATGGCCATACTTGTGCTGACTCTGTTCATGTGTCACATTCAGGGATCCTGAATGGTTTGATATTGGGGCTTTCTTGCTCTCCTTTTTAGTCTCTGAGAGTCGGCGTCGAGCATCAGCCCTTCGGTCTTTATAATGAGATGTGAACAGTGGAGGTGGCTGTCAACTGACGAAGTTAATTCGGACCCTCACTCTTATTTAGTATTTTGTTTCAGCATCCAGAGGTCTCCTCCTGGTAGATTCACAGCTGTTATGAAATGTTTTCTGCATGTGTCTGTTTGGGATACAGGTTACAGGTATTGCACACAAGTTTCTCATGGATTGGTAGGAGGAGGCAAGAGAAAGTCCTGTTTATGCAGCTTTCTATTTCTAATTTTGACTGAAATTGCATAAGCTTACCCTAAGACTGATCGGAATTGAACCCCAGTGGTCGTCCTTGGCATTTTTGGTACAGACCATTTTCTGTAAACAATTATGCTCAGCTTAGGAGTAGTACAACGCCTCATGTTCATTTGGTATTTTTCCTGTGGAGCTTCTTTTCACCTGTGAAGTGCTTTTAATCAGATGGTTTTATTTAAAAATGGGAAAAATGGTGAATAGAAATCATTTTGATGGAAAAAACCATTAAGTGAAACATGCATGAAACAGAGAAACAAAATTAATATTATTATAGAATGAGAAGTAGTGCCAAATCCAGTTCCTATATGCAGCTGAATAGATTTATTCTAATAAGTGGTAAAGAGTCATTTACACCCAAAATAAGTAGAAAAATATTCCAAAACCTCATCAGATTCCTCTGTTTGTTTCCCTCTGTGTGTGGTCACAGAAGAAATGCCTTTTTTTTGTTGTTGTTAGTACTGTTATTTTTTCTACAGTCACAACAGGTAGGGAGGTGCTGTACACCTTTTCCTAAAAATGTTTGGACTTTAGGTAGACAGAGAGGACAGAGAGTTAACTCAGCTTCTGAGAGGACTTATGTCTCAGGTTGTTAAGGAAATACATGCTATGGCTGGAACTGGAGCTAGCACTCTTGCACCTTCCCTCTGTTATTCAGTCATGTCAGGTTTGCTTAAATGTTTATTAATTAAATCCCAAACATCATTCAGTGTAAAAAATAATGAAGAGTAAATAACAAATTCTTAAAACTAAGTAAAATTGTAAGAAATTTCTGTGCCAGAAGTGTGATACTCTTGATGGAGGGAAGTGGAACCCACCCTTTCTGTGCCTGTGCAAAGAGCCCGCTGTAATATATCAGTTTATGCTACCAGAGCCCAGTATATATTTTTCAAGGATCTTACAATTCCTGTACTAAAGATTTTTAACCAAAGCTGAGCCAGTATTTTAACTTCTTGAAAAATTAAATTTTATATTGCAAATATGTTTGCATCTATATTGGTATAAATCTTTGTAAATTAGTGAAGTTACACAAGGTACTGCGAGTGTAACACCTAAAAGCATTTATTTGATAACTTTTATTATCCTGAGAATTTTATCATTTCCACAATGCATCCTATTCCAAATAGGAAAGAACAGGTACTTCAGTGGGCTGTCACTAAGTATTTGCTTTATTGTTTTTTAGAAAACATTTCATTTTAGAGCTTCAAGTTGCTACTCAGTATTACATTTCACTGTCTGTTAATTAAACATAATCCTCAAATTCTATAGAGTTTCTGTTTTTCAACAGGCCCATCAACGACTGAATATTTCAATTGTATATTCACAACCAGATGTTGAAAATGGTTTAAGATCAGACACTGACCAGTATAAGGGAGATAAACTTTAAGACATCTGGATGCTAACCAATGAGATGCTTCAGAAATGTACAGGGTATTAGGGCATCTTATTCAATATTCTGGAATTAAGTAAATAATGTATTCTGTTCTGTAAACTTTAAAGAATGGCTGTTCCACAGAATTATCTTGGTTTGCTTTATTTCAATATCCCACTCCAGAACACAAGCATGAATCATAAAAGGCAACAGATTTCTTAATGCAAAACAAATTAACTATCCATGATAAATGTTTACTAGTCATACATTTTCTAGCTTTGATTTGCCAGGATAAAACTGTTTTTAAGAGTTGATTGAAAAACATGGCATTCTTTACTTATGTATACAAGAAGGACATTTCCATTTTCAGTGGATGTAGTTTATAGACACACCATTTTGTATCTGTGGACGCATAGACAATAGACATTTTCACAAACAATATCTAAACTGACAAATAAACGAAAGGTAGTGCTGCATGAAAAGGCACATTAATGTTTTTTGAATTAGCTGTGCCATGACAGAGCAGACTGGCATTTCAATACCAGGAGCACAAAGTTCCGAAATTATTTAAGTACTGTGGATCCTATTCATTTGCGATCACTTCAGTTCCCACCTGCATTATGACAGTAAAATCTGACGTTCAGGTATACCACTTTTGCCTGTCATCCTGGATAATTTCAACAGGAAAATTTTCCAAACAGTGACATTTTTTTCATAAAGTGGAAGAATCTCTGTGTGGCTTTTGAAAATATTGGTTTATTCACTTCATGGAAGTAGGTATTAAGCATGGAGAGAAGGATATAATGAATAAATCTATTTATCTTCATCTGACAGGGCAAGCTTGCTTCCAAACTTCTACTGGACACTTACCTTAATTGCGCAACATGGCTTTATGAAGGGATGAGTGGATTTCTCTCTCATTCTGAGAAAAAATATAAAATTTAAAATAATAATACACTATAGATCCATTTTAGTGCAGTGGATAGTGAAAGTAAATGATTTAGAGAGTCATGAATTAGGTGAAGATTTGTGTTAACATCTGTTTATAAAGTTCTCGCAAATCTCTTTTATTTTCACCCATTTATACATCCACTCCTTTGTTATTGGAAAAAAATAAACAATAAAATTCACAATACACTCCTTCTGCTATAAGGCTGCTAACTGATAAATTTTGCAAGATTCCCAGAGCTCTGTTACCATCTTTGATCTTGCTAAGGACTCAAAGGAAGCAAATTAAAAATGTATTAATTTTTGCTGGATCTGAAACAGAGGGGTGCAAGGGAATCAATTTTTGTCAAATGGAAATGACAAAATCAGTAGGGGGAAATAAATGATTTTTGAGTTTTAAAGAGGTTATAGAGATAATGGAAAGAATCAAATTAGTATTAAACTGTAACACTTATAATTGAGGTGCAATTCTGGTTTTGATAAGTCTCCTTTTTGCTGGTTTGGACAGCAGAATATCTTCTGCTCAGCGAGAGGTGAGGACTGCTTTTATGTTTCCCTTGCCAGCAGAGGAGGACTGGTAGTGGATAGGAGGGGAGAGAGGTGAATATCAGTGGCAGGAGAGCAGGCTGTGTCCTGGAGAAGCTTTAGCTAGCTGAACCGTTTGAAGAAGCCAGCCCTTCTGGTAAGATTTAGAAGATTGTGAATCCATCTTTTTTGATGGGAACTGCACTGTCTTAGGTTTTAGGAGGCATTAAAGCAGGCCTGCATAGGGACTGCTCCTGCACAACTCCAGTACGCCAAATAAAGACCATTCACTTTTGACAAATACCAGAATAACAAATTCAAAGCAGTGGTATTTAAAGCCTCCATAAACTTTATCTATTCTGCTCCTACAAAAAAAAGTATTTGACCATTTGTAGGTGAATACAATAAAGCATGATGATTGGGATCACAGTGTTGCTTGTTGCAGCTTGTGTTTGAAAGTACAATATTTCTCAGTTGATGTCGCTATGATAAGCTTGTCTTACCTGTAACACAGTACATTCTAGCTCTGTCTATTTGTACTTAATCCTTTAACTGTGACACCAGGGGACGCGTGTTTTATGTTTAATTTTCACTGAAAATATTGTCAATGTGCTCAGTTATTACTACCACCGTAGACTTCTGGTGGCATATGTCTTTATGTTGACAGTGTTCTTACAAGGTAAACACAGAATACAAATGCACAAGTGATGTATAACAGCATCTTAAAACTTGTGCTTCTTTAGTTTGGCCATGATTATTCTATTCATTGATGATATTTCCTAAGCTTTTCCCTGTTCTTAAATTTACTATGTGATTATAGAGTTCTCACAGATGAGAAAGGGTTAGAGAGCTTAACAAGTATTGAAAAAAGATATTGGTACTATCCCAGGGTTAGAAAGCTACAACCAACCACAAGAGAGAAGAATGACTGACTTAAGTATGCCTACCAGTCTGGCAAACTTATTTTCTTAATTTCCTACTAAGTCCTTACAAGACTTCTGAAGAGAGCTGTGGTCTTCATGCATTGCAAAGACAGATAGGAGATTGTACAGCCTACTTTGTTGACACTAGCATGGGGAAGGGACGCTGGCACTGCAAGAGAACCGTGGGGTCAGGAGGCAGGGAGCAGGGAAGAGGCTGAGTATGAGAAATCGGGTTAGCTGTTAAGGGCTTCGGAAGGAATGGGAGCTTGTCTGGATAAAAAGAATAGGGAAAACCTTAGGATTATAGACTGGGAGGAGGAGTTGAGGAGGGAGACTGAATTTGGATAAAAATTCCCAGAGAGTTAAAATAAGATTGAGAGCCAGCAACGAGTTGAATGGCACAAGGAGAGCTGTAAGAATTGGTCAAGAAAGCCGAGTATGGTGGGACATAGAGCCTGCATTTGGGATTTAAGTGGCAAACACTAGTTGAGGGACTAGGTCTGGTTTAAAATTAGATTAAGATTGAAATTTAGAGGCAGGATGGCAGGCCTGAAAAGTAGGGACATGGACTGGGAGAGGAACATAGGAGTGGGAAAGGACTAAGAGGCAAGAAAAAGTTGAAAGTAGGACTGGCCAGAAGGGTTGTATAGAAGTGTGGGCAGAGCATAAAAACCGAACTGAGGATTTTAGAGTCTCACTGTTCTTTTTTCTGCTGCTATGTATCTGTAAAACCTACAGGCAAGGTATGTGCCTTGTCTTCCCGTTATGCTGTTGTACAGCTCGTGATAGCTATAGTTACTGGTTTAGCTCAAGGTGATGAGGTGTGCAAAGATCTAAAGGTTCCTTTCGCCGATGTGTGCAGCTCTCCATAAGAATTCTCTTTCTTTTCATTGTCTTTAAAAAAGAATGAGCTCATGAAAATGTTAAAAGGCTTATGTTGTGGCTAAAAAGTCAATCATCGAAAGCCTACAACTTGCTAGGATCTCTACAGTGTATATTTGTTCCCCCATGTGCATTATTAGGACACCAGTGCAGCCTTAGTTTTCTACAGGGTGCCCGTGTCATTGAGCAGACACAGTGAGTCCACTCTGGGCATGCACTAGGACTGTATAATAAAAAGAGGTAGTTTTCTGTTTGAATCTTTTTCACTTAAACCAGGAAAAAATGCATAATGAAAAAGGCAGTAGGAGTTTTGAGAAAGGTGGTCTCATGTATAAAACTGTTAAGTGTCAGCATGAAGAAAAATAATTAATTGCCAGAATTATTTGTTATGCTTTAGAAATCTCTCTGAGCACAGTTTTCAGATTGCACTGGGGTTTGAGAGGCAAATTTATTGCCTGAGTGAAGCAGAGCAGGAATTCTCAAATTTTTTAGCTTGTTGCCTTCCTGCTCCATTTTTTAACACAAGTTTGGCCAACCCACCTCCCTAATTCGCATACTTAATGGTCTATAAACTGTGAAGCATGGAAGACTGAAAGGGGTAAGAGATGATCCATGGGTTTTTAGGGGAGCGGAGCACATGGGTGGCTCTGAGCAGCCCCTGGTCCTGACCGGTCCCATCGGGCTGGGCAGGGGCTGGCCGTGTACCCCACGGTGCCAGCTGCAAGGAAGCTGTCAGTACCCACAATTGCACAATGTCCCTGGGGGGAGGAAAAACCACGAGAGAATAGAGCAGCTGGAGACCACACACTTAGGAGCTTATGTGCTGCTGCCTTCTCCTCGCAACTTGTTTCTGTTTATTGCTAACCCCATCCCTCATTTGAAAACCTCTGCAAGGAAGCTTGTAGGATGAGGGCAATCCCTAGTTATAAACTTTTTTATAGGTTTTTCAAGCCACCTAAGGAATTTAGGATTTATTACGACCTATAATCTTTCTCACAAAAGTCCTGCAGAGGTTTTAAAAAAGATGCTCGTTATCTTAATCATTTAAAAAGAGACAAAGCAAAGTTTACCGCATTACGTTGACAGAGGGTTTAGGTAAGAACCTCACAGGCCACATTTACTCACTCAAATGCCTTTGTAGATTTAGCTCTGTATTAGGATAAACGTAGATCATATTACCTAATCGGTTCTTTCTGTAACTGCTGCTATAAAATATTTTTCCAGGTCAGTTTTCAACTGTGATTATTTATACTTTTCCAGGACATTTTTTTCAATCTAGCTAGAGCTTTTTGTGTGTGTAACAAAAAGCTACATGCTGGATTTCCCCTAGGATACACATGTATTTCACTAAGTATATATGAGAGATCATAAGTCTGAAAAGGAGATGTGTCAGGATCCAAAAATTTGCTTTGGGTAACCATACCAACAGTACAACAATCTATTAGGGGCCATCTGCTGGAAATGAACCAGCATATGGATACCTAAAGAAATGTTCAGAGTGATTGTTCTGTCTTTGAGAGTAAGAAAGAAGACAGCGGTTTGAAATTTGCTTATGTTTGTGATTTATTTTTTTTCCACTCTGAATATTTACCGCTGGACAAAGTAATCTATGGTACTCACAGTGCAGTGTAAATTATTCAGGCATAGCTTCATGGGTTATTAATATACAGATATAGTACTTCCTAAAGCGATATAAGTGGAAACCAAATTATTTTATTTCTTTTTTCCCCAAATAGCTATAACTATGAATTTTAAGTCCAAAGCTTTGAAAATAGTCAATGTAATCCTAGAATCCATATTTAGATGTAAAATAAGCATCCTGTTTTTCATAAGAGCTGATCAGCCAAAAAGCCAGCCAGGGAACAATAGGAATCATATTTCTAAAATTTACATTCATATAAATATGGATCAGGGAACTAAATCTCAAGCTCCTGTCACAGAAAGAAGTTGAGCTAATGAACTGTACATCTAGGAGAAAAATCTGCTTTTGAAATAATTTATGTATGTAAATTTCTGCATGGTACAGTTTGATAAGGCTAAACCTCAGTAGCAATGAAAACAATGAAAACTCTGTGTGAAACGTAACTGCTCATAAACGGTGCTACAACCATAATTTCTATGTATTATGAGACTAATGGGTGACAGAGAAATAAAGAACATGTCACTAAACAGTATGAAGCAATGTATTCCTGAATAGCTTGAAATTGGATTGTAAATGTAATCAAGTGCATTGATGTCCCCAGCTATTTGGTAACGATGTAGTACGCTTTCCCACAGAATTGTTCATTAAAGAAAATATTAAAGTCTAGCTATTTTAATGTTATCTCAAACAAAACCAGAACATTTCTTCCAGACCATTCAAATCCTTTGTGCACTCTTTTCCTAAAGATTGGGATCCCTTTTAGTGCTAAAGATGAAAATTCACATCCCTGGTAGAAATTCCTCCGCGCTATGGTCTGTGCAATCTTGGGCTCAGCAGATGCATTTCTTTCAAGGGTGAATTCAACCTGCTTTGTTGATGGGATATGCAGCTCAAGGCAGCATACCTAGCTTTACTTATAATACAGTGCAGAAGTTAACATGATGCTAAGGTCTGTTTCTAAGGCTCTTCTTGAAAACATTGTATGAATTATTGGTTCTAATGCTATTGTCTGATCTGATTTCTTTAATGCCATTTTGGTTTTTAAGACTACAGTGTTTTTCGTCTTTGTCCTATCAAGTGAGTTTTGTGAAACTAGCCATCTTGTATCGCCCTGCATGCTCCCTAAGGTTGAATTAGCAATCATCTCTCTGATTCTCCAATGCATTTGTAGCCACAATTGAGGGTCTGGCTTTAAAAGATGAGGAATTTTATAATTTCTTTTAAGCTGTCACTGAATCCTTCCCCTTCTCTAACCCCTGTAAAATTTCTATCTTCTGCGCCCCCTAGGAAGCATGCTCCTAGGATGTTCCACCACTCTTTTATATGAGTTCGAAAAGGGGAAGGGTGTTTCCTAAATGGATAGCTTCTCCTGGCAGCACGGCATAGAGTCAACACATCCACATTTGCAATGCAGTTCTTGAGAGGGTGAGTCTGCCCTAAGATGCTCTACAATTATGTGGAGCATGATTCAGCAAAGAAGATACAATCTAAAAATGTGTGCTTTAGCAGGCTGGTGACTGTAGCTGTTTGATTCTCAAACCCAAACTTTTTGGTCATATCCAATTGTCCGTTATTATTAGTAGTACCATGCACTCCATTTTCCTGGAAAGCAGCAAAAATCATCAGGTTCTCAGACTGCAAGGGTCACAGTAGATCTTCACAGAAAACAAATTTATTTTTTAATTTATAAGTAGATATACAGATCTTTCATCAAATTAATCAAAGAGAGTAAAATGTCTTAAGCTTAGGTTTTTACTGCAAGTGACTTACAGGTCAAAAAAGCTTGCTACTACAAAATATGCTTTTTAAAATGTTAGCATTCACTCATTAAAACTAATGTAATTGCAGTGTGAAAAGTGTTCCCAATACTAATCATAGAACCTATTATAGGAAATACTTGTAATAGCCGTTGAAAAAACATTGTGGAGTTATTGGGAATAAGTGCATAATGTGTTTTCAATAGTCCTTTTTTCTCATTCCATTACACAATAGAAATTAAGAATGTATTACAGAATAGTCCTCTAAAATATTAATGGCTTTAATAACTCAAAGACAGATATCTCCCTTGGCCCACGCATGGCAAAGTTCACCTATCTACCGCTGATGCCACATCACTGGCCTCATTGCACTGTCCCACTTACGCTGACCCACTACATGTAGGGGAGCAACCCTAAATTAATCATAGCGGGAGAGATGCGAGGGTAGTTTATGCAATGGAGAGAATATACTGAAGGCAAGTTCAGCAGTAGTTATATGGTCCCTTTTTCCAGCCTTGGAGACTTTATCACTTTCTCCCACAAACTGTTATTTTTTTCTCTTTCCCCTCCAGTTCAGAGGGAGGGCTCCTATCAGTGTGATTTTTGTATGTACCAGGGAGAGGTTGGGTTTCAGATTTCAGAGGGCTTCAATAATTGCTGTCAGTGCTGTTTATTTAATGGACTAAGGTCTAAGAAACTTCACAGAGAGATGCTTTAAAGAGGGTTTCTCTCTACAGATTCTGTCCCAGGAGTCTGGGGAAGGGACAACTAAAAAAAAAAAAAAAAGTTACTGAATAGCATTAAGTGTTTATCCAGCCAGTGCCAGAAGGGAAGGGACAGATCTGTCAGCTAGACTAGGAAGGTCTGATCTACATAAAAGAAACCAGAGCTACCATCTTAAACAGAAAAATCTAAATTTTCAAGGAAAAAGAAAAAAAAATTATCTCAAAACCCATAAATAAATACAAAAATACTCCCAGCCTTGCTGTGCCTCTATGATTTCAATTAACAGTAGTAATAATAATAATAATAAACCAAAAAAACCACACCACCAAGATTTAGCTAATAGATCTTGCTTTAAATTTAAAGATGTTTTATTCTGACAATGGGAGGTGAAGTTCCTGGTAACAAAGAAAATAACTCTGAAAAAAAGACAGGAGGAAATGAACTTTCAGCCCATGCTGGAAAGCTATTTGTGGAACTCAGTACAAAGCTGATGTTGCATCCTGGAGAAGAGGGTGTCTTTATATCTAAGACTCCCTGTTCTTGGATAAGAACAGAGTTCAGTTTTAAGGTCTATCTCATACACATTTGCAGACTTGGTTTCTAATAAGGCAAGAAATAACAAAATGTTTGACTTTGCCTTAACTACAAAAAGCAAGCCTAATGTTTAATTTCTGCTGTTTGCCAAATTGCCAGGTGATCCCATAAACTGGTTGAGGATAGGGTCCTGCAGGGCACAATGGATGTGCTTTCGAAAGCAAATGCCCCACGAAAAGTCTGTGAAATAATAACCAAATGAACAGGTGAAGTTGCCGTGGCAGGTGGCACAGCCTGTGATAGTTCCAGAAAATCCCCAAGAGTTTCATGAGCAGAAACTTCATCCTAGAGCTTCAGACAGGTTTTATATCTCCTGTGATCAGACCACAAGGACTGATAAGGACTTTGATCTTGAACTTGTCTTCATGGTCATAAGTTTTCAGAAAAATTTTTATTTGCTCCTACAGCAACGTGACTGAGGAGGAAATGGCCTACCAGTTTCTGTTCTGAGTGAGTTTGTTTTGAGGACAGATAGCTTCATATCCAGATATATAGTCCAGACTGGTAGCCATGGCATTTATAACAGTGGGCAGATCTGCCAGGATGAGACAGATTCACCTATCCAATCGCAGATGGTAGAAAATATTACTCACAGATGCTGCTGTATGAGAGCTTGGCTTCAGCAAGGAGTCAGGAGCACTTGCAAAAATTTATTTTATTAGCTACCGTGCATTTCTCCCAAGGCTGATTTACTCTACACTAGAAGAAGGATGAAAAAGGGAAAAAATTAGAATCTTCCTCTGAAAGAAGAACTGTATATTTGATTGTAAGGGGCCTCAGTTGCCTACGACTTTCTTTTGTCAGATAGAGAAATTGTTGGATTCACAAGATCTGAGTCAAGACTCCTTCAGTGCATCTGGTGTTTCCCAAGGAGTGAATGTACTGAACTTAAGGAGTTCTGGTGGGTGGGAGGGATGGCTGGGGAGAGGGAAAGCTGGGCTCCCTGAGGGTGGACAGAGGGGACATCAGCAAACCTTTTGGAATTGCTGCTGGTGTTGTACCAACAGCATTTCTCAGAGTAAATTTAATGCTGGGGCAAACTGCTAGTCACTGGCAGAATTAAAAAATAATTGAACCTCAATGTCTCATTCTGAAAAGCTAGTGTTTTGGTGAAGAGTTCTGCTTCAGAGCTGCATTACTGCTGTGGTTTTGGCAAGGACAGAGCAGGGCTGTGATGGGTGTACGAGGCAGCTTCAGGAGCCCTGCCTTCAGCCCCCTCACCCCACCTGCAGCATGGGCAGCGCTGTCTTTTACAGAGCTCTCTGCAGTAGTGCAGATCGCTTCCTCAGGTTATCTCATGGGCTTTGTTTTGCCTGCCTTCCTCCTGGCTGTCTGGCAGAAGTAAGGGATGAATAATACCTGCTGCCAATGACAGCTGCTCTTATGCACCTCTCCCCTTCTGTCCAGAAAAGGGCCATCCACAATGTAACGCAGGAAAAAAATGCTCCAAGAGGCATCCAAGGAAGAGCTCCACTATTTGCTGGATTTCTGCTTTTATTTGTTCTAATAATGACATTCCCCCAAAACAAGGTTCCCAAACTCACATGTGAACTAAAATATGAATATTGACCTGCAGTAGTGTAAGGTCAGGTACAAAGAAATGCAAGGGTAAGGAAGGGTGGTTAGCAATGTGATCCTGAATAGGAGCTGTTAATATGAGATTTTTTTTCACCCTATTGGTGAGTGGCTTATCAGTATTACTGCTTTTAATAGTATCCTTTCACTCTTTTGCTTCTGGCATTGCTGTACCAGTTTGATTACTATTGCCAGGTGTTGGTAAATCTGCATCTAATGCAACTCTACTTTCAATATCAATATAGTCTATATAAATTTAGAATACAGTGGGCTAGTTGTCTCATGTTTTACCTATACTAGGTGAAATGTTCACTATTTTCAACAGAAAGAGAGGCATCATCACTGATGTTTTGGGTGTTTTTTACAAGGAACTTTTATGGTTCAGTAGAGCAGAAGGAAACATTTCTGGCAGATTCTTTTCACGTAGCTTTAAGTTTCTGAAATGTTTAGCTCAAGTTAATTGTCTTCACACCCTCATGGCAGTGTGGAGGGAGGAAGGGAAGGACCCATTTCGGAACACTAACTTCTCTAATCCTAAATTGTACCCAAGATAGGTGGGATGAATTGTCCTTTGAAGGTTTCTGTCTGCCCACTGGCTACTGAGAGAGGCTAGACACATAATGATTAAACAGCCAACTTCAGTAAAACAAACCTCATCAATTAGAAAGAAAGAAAGAAAGACAACAATATGCCAATAAAACAAATTACCTAGCCACTTAAGAGGGAGAAAAAGAAATTTGGCTTGAGGTGTCTTCATTGCATCTAAATCCAAATTCTCTTTGGACTTGATTCCCCATGGTTTTCTCTCTTATGTCTCCACTCATGCTAGGAGCAGCGCTAGGTATGTTTCACACAAGTCCTGTTTAGAGGCATTCAAAAAGTGATTAAAAATGCATGGGCTTTTTCTACAGAGGGTAACCTCAATGATTAACAGTCCTTTTTCAGCTTTGACATTAACTTGGTAAACGAGTAGAAGCTTAGGCATAGTTACGTTTTCCCAAAGACGACGAAGGACCAAGCTGTGTCTGAGAATCTTTGCTTAATATCTGTTTTCCTTTTAGCTTAATGAGGAAACATGTTGCAAAAGTCTTCCTCCCCCTTCACCTCCCACCAAGGCACCTTTGCCTTGCAAAGTTCTCCTTGCCAAACCGTCCGGCAGCGAGACATACCACCATGAAAGCTGTGCCTTTCCCCTTCATCCTCCCTCCCTAGGCGTGCCTGTGCTATCTCTGATGAGACGGATGTACAGCTTTATTACTGCTGCAAACATGTGGAAAGTGACACTTTCTGGTCCTTCATGATGATGGGAGCTACATGGATTTAAATAACTGGTCCCAGGAAATGAAAAGAATGCATCAAGTCCTTTAAGTCATTCTGATTGCTCGCCTTAGTTCTACACTTAGTTTGTTCCAAATGATTTATAAAATAAACTAGCAGATTAGCAAAGACCGGTGCACAATATTGCAGAAACATCTTTCAAAATAAAGAATGTATCTCACTAAATAATATGAAAACCAAACTTTCTAAAGTTCCTCTTACATTATTTCAAATTGTATTCATTTTTATCATTTCCTTAAGCTTGATAGGAATTCAATGCAAATACAATTTATTCTAGGCAGGAATACCAGCCTTGCCTGTATTAAGATTAGCTGACACTTCTGGCTTTGTAATGCGTTTTCAAAATCCTAACTAATTTATCAAATTGAACTGAAATAATCACAACTTTATTAAGCTGCTCAGGCTTAATGTTTTTGAATATTTCATTTGGATTAAACCAACTATTTCTGAGAACCAAAACTAGGGAAAAATATGTGGGTTTTGCCCATGTTAAAACAATTTGGCAATACCTTTTGAATATTGGATGAGTGCTCATTAGTAATAGAAGTATATATTAATTTTAGAAACATGAGCATAGGCACAAGAGGAATGACATAAAGTTAATTGAAGCCTGGTATTTTAATGTATTTACAACTTTGCAACTGAAATAATGTACTTCCAGTGTATTTTTTCTGTATTGCTACTCTGTAACAGTAGAAATAGTACAGGGATTGCATGCAGCTATCCAAGACTGTAATGCATGGTTTGGACTGTTCTTTTTATTAGCAAATCTAGTTTTGTTTTTTGAAGCTAAAATTCATGCAAAATTAAAAACATGTTTTAGGGTGCATGTGCATAAAAGCCTCTAATGTTTGTAATATAGAAAAAACTGCATCGTCCCTTTCTGCTCCCTGGGTAACAGAGGCAAATGTTAAACACACACACACAAACCCTCAAAAATGAACTTATCTTTTAATACCTTACAAGTGTGTTTTCCACATCCAAAAAGGTTATGAAAAAGTGAACACTGTAAATCTTAGTGAAAGCTCAATTCCTTTTTCACTCCTGCTGCTCTGTGAGATGTGATGAACATTTTTCCCCATTTGCATGCCGAAACACAATAGTGACTCTCTAGGATGTTTTTCCAGGAGTTAACCTTAAACCTGGACTTCAATGTTAATATTTAAGAGTCCTCCCAGTTCCTTTTTAGAAGTCAGAATGCACTTTAGGTACTTCTATTAAACGTGAAACAAACTAAAATAATTTTATGTCTTCTTGCTTTCATCTTTTGATATTTCTGAAACTTTTCTTCATTCATTGTTAAAAAAACTTTTCATTAGCAACCTGTGTTTTTCTCCCTATGTAGGAATAAAGCTGTACAGGGATCTGTCTATGGCTCATGGGAATCTCCTCGCTTTTTTTTTTCTTTTTCTTGTCTCTCCAGATCATTAAAGACCAGAAGCTACTGGTGATAGTTGGAGGGATGCTACTGATTGATCTTTGCATCTTGATTTGCTGGCAGGTTGTGGATCCTTTGAGAAGGACAGTGGAAAAGTATAACATGGAGGTATGTCCTCAAGCCCAAGTAATACTTATGGTTGCATATCAGTATCTACAGCTTTCTGTAAGACTGAGCTAAAGATGCAGTAGATTATATGAAAGCAGGTCAAGCTGTGTATCTGGGGGGAAGAAGGGTTCTGTTTTTTAAAAGCAAATAGAAATGAAATAACTGCAACCAAAAGAAATCGTATCGGTAGTTGAAGGTGCCACATTTCTGTCAGTTGTGAGAGATTTTAGATGAAAGTGTTGTAAACATAGCAGAGTCCTCTGCTAAGACTCTCTATCGGAGTCTGTTGCAATAAATAATAGATTATCAGAACCCATTAGCAGATTTCAGTAAGAGCTTATTCAAGATAAGTGCAGGAGAGGTCACTGCTTAGACTGCATTCTTTGTGGAGATGTTCAGGAATTATGTTACCTACGGCTGTATTTATTTTCAGTAATAGTGTGTGCATACACAAATACTGATTGTTCCTGTTTTAATGTCATTCCCAGAAAGGTCATGCTAGAGATTTTGATAGGGAGGAGGTAATAGTTTAATGCCCCTTGTATATATTTTCCAGCATTCTGGTAGGTTTCTAGAAGTAGCGTTTTCTGGACAAACTGTGCCAGCAAGAAACATGGCTGCAACAATGCAGAACTAGGGAAAATAATAATCTATCTGGATGCAGATTAGCAGTGTTTGAGAGTTTGTTACCTCCAGCGTGGAAACTGGTGATATCTGAAAACTAGATTATATGAGGACAATTTAGAAGAGATATTCTATTTTCCAATACTTGGCAATCAGTAGGAAAAAGAATGGTCGTTTTCTCTTCTGATGTTAAGATTTGCAAGAATAGATATGATATTTTATTCCATCACTTTTACTTTGTTCTTACTTTGCACTGTAGCTCTGGAATTTTATTAGGACAAGATTTTACTGTTTATTTGAATATAATTTGTAGAAAATATCTTAGAACAATGCCTCCTAAACTGCAAAGAATGCCTTTCAAGAACTCGTTTTAGAGTCTGAAAAGATACCTCTCAGTCGTTGCCTAGAGTTTGAAATTTTTTTAAAAGAGACTCCCCAGTTATTACAGTTGTCAATAAAAAATAGAAAATGTAACTGAAATTTGTCTTGTGGAGACACTTCTGCTTTATGATTTCAGTGCTGGAAACAATAGCAGCTTGTCGATAGCCTTGTTTACTTCATTTTGTTCCAACTGCATTGCAACTGATATTTCAATGATCAGCATTGTTAACTGTTTCACTGCTCATATAAAACCAAACATAATATGATGAGTAGTCACAAAGTCAAATTGAAATAATGCTTATTTCAGTGCTGTGGGTCAATGGGTTAGAAGGACTTTTACTTTTTTCCCTGATCAGAGGGAAGCCATAACTAAAGATCCTGATATCTGGTCTTAGAAGAATCACTCAGATGAAATTTCTGTAGACAGCAGCAGTAACTGTGATGTTATCATACCATAAATACCAGATATTTGAAAAATAATGTTTACCACAATTGTAAATGATTGCAGTTTCCATCTGAACTTATCAGTGTATATTCTTTGGTCATGTAACGTATACCACTAAAAACTTAGTGTGCTTGTTCCGTGTTCAGTGCTGTCTAGACCATGGGGCTACACACCAGTTGCCTGAACTTTGTATCAGAACTGGAATTCTCTGGGAACTATGAAAGCCCACGCAAACTCGCATTCACTGAATGCACACACGAGAATGTGTAATATTTTGAGCACTCAGCATAGAATTGACTTAAACTTGCTGTTAGAGCTCTTTCTCGTACTATAAGTTGTGCAGAATGTTTTTTTAAGCAAATGGATTGGGGGAAGGAAGGAAATGAAAGTATTATGCAAGCAAATTCAGGTATTAAAATACGGTGCCTATGTTTTTATCTTATATAAACAGAGAGGTTAACTGCAAATTTGCTTTCCTGAAGCAGATCTTTTCAGGTCTCAGAAACTCCTTTGTAAAAGCCAATGACAATTGTGTTTGCTGTTGGGTTTTTTTTAAATTATTTTGGTTTGCTTTTTTAAATTATTTTGGTTTGCTTTTTTTATTTTATATTTTTTAAATGCATCTGCAATGGTGAATTCTTTAGCTGAGCTTGCCTGAGCAGGTATTATTTTTGTGTGTTTGAAAAGTACTTATCACATAGTAAACACTACTGGAGGCAAGTTTCTGTTTTATTTCAGGAATACTGTGTCATGTATATTCCTTGTCCCGCTAGTTTCTATGAAATAATTTTAAAGGGATATTTTGTCTCTGTTAAAGTTGATCCAAGTGGTAGAGACTAAACTAAATGTAGGCTCTGCGTTATGAATGCAATCGGTCATTCTAGCTAATGAACCATTTGAGTGCTGTTTTAACCATGAATACTCATCGGCTTCCTATGTGAAAGTTCTGCATTTGGCCACTATTGAGTGGTCCTCTGTTAACTGTGTCTTCATAAACATGTCAATCAAAGTAACCAAGACAAGGAGCCTAAAAATTGACAGTGTCCTTTGCTGTTTGGCATTATTCACAAAATAGGTCATTTGAATACCAGCTCCAGCAAATTATCAAACACTTTTTAAATATCCAGGCTCCTTTTCCAGAGTCGTTTGTAAAGTCAGGCTACCCGTGCCTTAAAAGCTGATGATGGGCAGTCTACATATAAAGATGCAAAGGGAAGTGAAGGCGCTTGTGGTGACTCTTCGCCCTGACAGAAGGAAGAAATCAGATGGATGCTGGGTCTGTCAATATTCAGACTGGTCTCTGGTATCCTGAGCCTAGATGTCAGGTTTCCTTATGAAAAACACATCTGTGGCTGCCATAAGAGATCATGATAAAATTTTTAATGACTGAGGCCTAAAACATCCAGATCCTCCAACCATCAGTAGGGCAGTTATTTGGTGTATGGTATACAGACAACAGAATCGTTGGATAAAAGCAAATAGGTTAAGATAAAGGCAGGCACCACTTTAAAATTTCCATAGCTGATCTCCAACAGAAGAACTGTAAGGTTCCCCCTATGTACCGTTCATACAGAGAATTCTCACAAAACACAAAAGCATTTTCTGACACAAAATGCTTCTCAACTTCAAGCAGCAGTGTAAAAAATGGGAATTTATCCATAATGTTACCTCTATTCATCTGTTTTTCTTGTTGCATCAGCTGTAATATTTCTCCTTTTGCTAATGTTTCAGATCAGTGAAGAGACCAATCAGGTTTTTTTCTCACTAGCTTCTTCCTAGGCTGAACTTGGAATTTGCTTTTTTCATCATAATTCACCTTTTTTGTCATAATCAAAATGCTCTGCGGATATGATCTGATCTCAACTAGGGTCCTGCCAGACTAGGTTTCTCCTGGTTGTGCGAACTGAAGTGCATCCTCCCTCACCATCCCACCAGCTGGGCTCCTGGGCTCCACAGGCCTTGAGGAATTACGGTGCTTCTGTGTATGTGGCTGTGGAAGAGCTTTGCCCCAGTGGCAAGGCTTTACAGCCTTTTTCCGACTATCTGGATTTTGTCCTGGTTTCTTAAGAAAGCAATGTTTGGTGCAAGGGTGGTCTCTGTGTTTTTCCCTACTGCCTAATGAACTTTGTTTGCCAGTCTCAGTCAAACCTGACAGAGCAGACACAGTTCTTAAGGATGTAGCACTACTACAGATTCGATGGAAACAGCCAACTCTATGGAGGAGAGGTTCTGGTCTCTGGTCGTGTCTCTCCTAAAAGGAGGGTCACAGAGTGAGTTTACCCCTCTGTCTAAAGACAAACATCATAAATGACCTGCTACAAGGGAGCTTCACACTTAATTAGACACAGAGAATCCATCCACAAGACAAAAGCCACATAGGAAACCAGCTTTCTCTAATTTCAGTTGCTCACAGATACACTTGTGTTGGAATGAAACCTCAGTTTGAAACACCAAAATCCTTTACAAGGTGGAATCTGTTCTCCCTGTGCAATAGCCGTATCATAATTCAATTAGGTACTTACTACAGTTCAGCAAGTCTGCATGTAGACGTAGTCACACTCATCTCTCGCTCATAATACAATGGTGTAGTAATTCTTTTACTCTAGAGTTTAGCTTGAAAGCCTCTGACTGACTTGACTTTTCCCAACACAGATATCTAAGACACACATTGAATCACTGTGGCCTTGGAAGGTAGCCCATGATAATGTTTAATAAATAAGAAGTTGTGTACTAGGGGAGATGGACTAGATTTTATAGTTCCCAAAGTAAAAAGGTCTTGCATTAGTGTTAGACTCAAGAAAAGTAGTACTTTGCCTACTGGATGCCAAGATTTCTTGTAGCATTTTAAAACCTGTTTATCTAGGGCAGCAACCTTTGCATTCCTTGATGTCTTAGCACCAGTTATGTAGTTATCTCTGTGATGTTTGCTCTTATGCAACCATATGATAACACTGTCAATTTTTAAATATAGACTTCATTCTGGTGTCTGAATACCAGTATTTAAGGTTTCACACTGAATTGTCCTGGGATGGTAATAAACATGAAATGGAAAATAAAAAACACAACAAAGTGCCATTTTAGAAGATACAGAAGAGAAAAACAGATCAATGAGACACATCCTATTTGAGCTTCTAGCATGGTTATAGAAATAAAACGTGGAAACTAAGAATGCCCAACTTTATATCAGGCCCAGTCAGCATGGGTTCACGAAAGGCAAGTCTTGCCTAACCAACCTGATTTCCTTCTATGACCAGGTGACCCGCCTGGTAGATGAGGGAAAGGCTGTGGATGTTGTCTACCTGGACTTCAGCAAAGCCTTCGACACCATCTCCCATAGCATTCTTGTGGAGAAGCTGGCATTTCATGGCCTAGATGGATGTACTCTTCGCTGGGTTAAAAACTGGCTGCATGGCCGAGCCCAGAGAGTCGTGGTGAATGGAGCTAAATCCAGTTGGCGGCCGGTCACAAGCGGTGTCCCCCAGGGCTCAGTTCTAGGGCCAGTCTTGTTTAATATCTTTATAAATGACCTGGATGAGGGGATTGAGTGTGCCCTCAGTAAATTTGCAGATGACACCAAACTGGGTGGGAGTGTTGATCTGCTGGAGGGGAGGAGGGCTCTGCAGAGGGACCTGGACAGGCTGGATCGATGGGCCGAGGCCAATTGTATGAGGTTCAACAAAGCCAAGTGCCGGGTCCTGCACTTTGGTCACAACAACCCCATGCAGTGCTACAGGCTTGGGGAAGAGTGGCTGGAAAGCTGCCTGGTGGAAAAAGACCTGGGGGTACTGATTGACAGCCGGCTGAATATGAGCCAGCAGTGTGCCCAGGTGGCCAAGAAGGCCAATGGCATCCTGGCTTGTATCAGGAATAGTGTGGCCAGCAGGAGCAGGGAAGTGATCGTGCCCCTGTACTCGGTGCTGGTGAGGCCGCACCTCGAATACTGTGTTCAGTTTTGGGCCCCTCACTACAAGAAAGATGTTGCCTTGCTGGAACAGGTCCAGAGGAGAGCAACCAAGCTGGTGGAGGGTCTGGAACACAAGTCATACGAGGAGCGGCTGAGGGAACTGGGGTTGTTTAGTCTGGAGAAGAGGAGGCTGAGGGGAGACCTGATCGCCCTCTACAACTACCTGAAAGGAGGCTGTAGTGAGGTGGGGGTCAGCCTCTTCTCCCTGGTAACAGATGATAGGACGAGGGGGAATGGCTTGAAGCTGCGCCAGGGCAGGTTTAGGCTAGACATTAGGAAAAACTTCTTCACCGAGAGGGTTGTCAGGCTCTGGAATGGGCTGTCCAGGGAGGTGGTGGAGTCCTCATCCCTTGAGGTCTTTAAAAGAAGGATAGATGAGGTGCTCAGAGACATGGTTTAGTGGTGGGATGGCAGTGCTAGGTTAACGGTTGGACTCGATGATCTTAAAGGTCTTTTCCAACCGAGGTGATTCTATGATTCTATGATTCTATATGAGGACATTGCTACAACAAAAACCTCAATATGCAGGAAGGTTTCAGTAGGCCATGCCAGCAGCATAGTAGTGCAGTCTGTTAAAGAAAATTTGAAGTAAATTCAGATTAACAAATTCATCATTTCAGTGAGTGAGGCAGAATTCCTATGCATTTCAAGTGCATAACTAGGCTATCAGACACATATTACTAACCAATAAGCCAGAAGGTCAGCTTTGACTGATGTGTTGAAGGAGTCAAAAACATTGCAAGAGCAAAAAATGGCTATGTAAACTGGAAAAATGTGCTGCTCAGACCAGCTCATTTAGTAGCAGAAATTGCTTCATAATTCAACAGATTAGAGAACCCACAAAGAGAGAATTAACCCTTGATTTCATTCTGAATAGCATACAGAGTCTGTTCCAAAGCACTGATATTTGAAGGACTTTTCTGTTGCTGCAAATAAAATGTTCTTAGCTTTGATAGCTCTGAAGAAGCAACAACAACCAAAAAAAAAATCAGTAGAGAGCTACTCAACTTCAGAAACGGGAACAACATAAAACTGAGGAAGCCTCTTAAAGAGACGCTGAAGAGGACTCTGTAGAGAGTTAAATCTTTGCAGGTGGCCTAGAGAGTATTAAGAATATCACATTTGAGACACAGAGTAAATGTATGCCACACATCAAGTAAGACTTAAAAAAAAAGAAACTCAGCATGACGAAACAGCAGGAAAGCATCCTTCAAAAAACCAAAGTTGTACCCAAATAAGGAAAATAGAAAGGATCATAAAGTCTGGTAAGTTAAATGTAGAACACAGTAAAGCAAGCTAAAAAAAATTTTGCAAAAGGCAAAAAAAAAGAATAATAAATCTTTCTCTAAATATCAGTGGCAGGAAGTTTGCCAGGGAGTCTTTGTGTACAATATTTGATCAGAATATAAGAGTATTAGTTGCAGAAAACAAGGCCATGTGGAATGATTAAATGATTGCTTTGCTGCTTTGTTCAGCAAAAATCTTTTTGGAAGAGCTTGTGGAGTTTGCTATGCTAGAACCCTTCTGATGAACTCCCTGAGGTGTGACCAGGAATTGCTGGCAGGAATAGAGAAACTGATCAGAAATAAATCACGGGAAACAGATTATATTCTCCCAGGCTTTCTAAAGCAATTCAAAGGAGTAATAGTCAAACTACTGACAGCAATATGTAATCATTGGCTCAGAACTGCTTTGATATCTGAGTGAAAAGTTGCAAATGTCTTGCCATGTTTTCAAGACAGAGTGGAAACCTCAAACTTGTAAGTTAATGTCTCTAGCAGGCCAACTTAAAAAAATTATAATCAGGAGTGGAATTAGAAATAAATATGCTACATTGAGGAAGAGTTGACATGGCACTTGTGAAGGAACAAATCATTCAGAAACTCAGTGAAGTCCTTGAAGAAGCCGGCAGGCATGTGAACAGAAGCCGACGCAGTCTGCTTGGTCTCCAAAAAGGACTCAACAGTTTCTTTCATCAAAGGCTCTGATGGAAATTAAATAGCCAGGGAATAAGAGAGAAGCCTTCAAATGGATATAAAGTACTTTAGAAAAAGGAAAGAGAATTAAGGAATAACTAAAAGTTCATTTTTCAGGAAGGAGGGATGTAGCCTGTAGAGTCCTGCAAGACAAGTGTCCCAGTCTTTGTGCTGGGACTTGAGTTGATCAGTAGAAGAGGACATGAATGACAAGATGACAAAATTTTAGTGTTTATAGTAAGTTATTCCGGATGGTAAAAAAGAGGGCTGATTGTGAAGAATTTCGGTGGGACATTGCAAAGCTCAACGTAAAGTGAAAAGATCTTTCCTGATTGCAACTGCAAACCTAAAGGTTATTATCTTGTTTGCTATGCAAAGTCTTACTGATATAGAGGAAGATGAGATTTTAGATTTTGATTTTAAGTTCAGCCAGAGGAAACCCATAAATAGACTAGGTAAATTCAGTACGTCTTTCATCCTTCGAATAAAACAGAATAAGCCTGATTTAGACCAACTACAACTGCCTAAGATTTTCATTCAGATAACTAACCTAGAATAAAATCACAATGTTAGCTGATTTGACACAACTCTGTGGCTGCCCAAAGATGTGGAGTATATTCTCAGCAGATGGATGCAAGTGCAACAAGACCGGAGGAATAAATGTTGTTCTTGATTATCTGTATTTTCTGAGACTGCTCCTAGTGTAGTACCTGAAGAAATGAATATTACAGAGATATTATTTGGTGAATTCAACTAAATATATGATTCTATAAGTTACTTAAGGTAGTAACGCCAGGCCACTGATCAGTGAGAGCTGTGTGGACATAACTGAGGTGTGATGTAAAGAAACCTCAGGAAGGAGTTTGTATACTAGGTGTGAAAGGAAAGGAAGTGTAGAAGCATCTCCAAGGTGAGCATGATGCTATACCCTAACAGTTAGACCAGTTAACTAAGAGCAAAGGCTACCAAATATAAAACTTTTCTTCATGACACCATTTGGTCTTGTGAAATTGATTAGTCTGTGCATTTTTAAACAAAATGTATGTGAAAATTGGGATTCAACTGCACAGATATAAATGGATTATCATTTTCATACAAAATTTTACTTAAATCCTAGATTAGTTGCCTGCATGCTTTTCCAGGGTTATTTGGTATTCTTTAATATTCTTTTTAAATGTGTTTTTTTGCAGCTTCTATGATTTTTTTTAATACTTGTCTTCAGTCATGATGCTGCTGCTGGAAAAAAGAACTGGAAAATACTCTGGCCCAAAGTTATGTACAGGGTGTGTGTGTGCTTGCATACGCATGAGAAAAATGTGGGAGTAACATAGGTCTGGAATTGGTAAATAAGTCTGGTTCAAATTCACATGCTCAAGTAGAATTATGCAAATTCTTTGCCATTTTGAAACTATCAGATCATGTTTTTTTCTCTTTCTGCATATGTATATATGCATAAACAGATGTGTTTAGGGGGTGTTGTTTACATTGTGCTGTTGGGCTATTCAGTCAGTTAACAGCTGGATTAGAGAGAACTTTGTCAAATGTACATTATGAAATTAAGAATATAATTGGCTGAAGTAGTTTCTGGGGGTGTTCAGCCTAATGCAGGTCAGAGCTTGTCAGTCAATTTGTTATCTAAATATCATTACGCCCATCTGTTTCCCCTACTATTTTTTAAATAAATTTAATCTCTTTCCTTCCAATTTGAAATATTACAGACTGCAGGAGCCAAATGTCTCCTGAAATCTGTAGCCTGCTTTCAAACCCTGCCATTGTAGCTCACAGCAGGCAGCCCATCAGCAGTAGCTGAAACTGAGAACTCTTACTTGCATCTGCTGGGGCCCACCAGTGGCTGGCAGCCGTTCCAGAGAGGAGGAAAATGAATGGCCGTTAGAGTCAGCTGTAAACCTTCCGCGGGCCCAGAGGATCTAGAGCAGGTCCAAAGAAAGAGTAAATATTAAAGAGCAAAAGCTGGTTTACTTCTCTTTCTCATTTGACATCAGTTTCCAAGGAAACGGAACAAAACGTGAGAACTGGGAGCCAGCAGCTGAGATTGACTCAGCTGGTGGCTAGTCCTGCTTCTGTTCCCATGGAAACAAGTATCAAATTGGCAAAAATAAAGAAATGGGGCAGGGTCAGTTCCAAAATGGCAGGATGAATGGCTGCTGCTTCAGCTACTTAGTAAGATGAGGCTTGCTGGTATTTATTCCTTTTCATTAAGCAGTTCCAGTTTTAGTTCTGGCTCCATTATTCACTTCCCAATAAACGCTACTTCCCAACCTCAGGAACGTAGGAACCACCATCGTCAACAAGACTTGTAATTCGTCTTGTTCAGCAGCTTGTTTGCAATAGTGGCGGGCACAAATACTTTCAGAGGTGGATGCTAGAAATGGGTAGTGCACCTCTGGGAGTTCATTTATTGCGCTTAAATTTTCAGCCATGCTTTAAAATGACTAGTGACTTCAAATGTACGGTCATGTATATCTCATAACTGGTTTATATGCTCACTATTTGAATACTTTTTTTATTCCCATATATGTCAGTCATTTTTGACCCTTGCTAACTTTTCACAGTTCAGTGTAATTGCTAAGTGGGGACCGTGTGAAGAAGTTCCTTTTTCAGTTTTGGAAATGTTGCTTTTCAGTCCCATTGAACATACACTGTTTTTCTTTTAGGGAGAAAAAGACTTCAATCTTCCAGATCTACTTTTGCAGTACCATTCATTACTATACATCTGTGTGTTTACTACGCAACCTCAGTAGACAGTCCCGATCTTATTAAGCTCTTTTTTCTATGACATAGAAACTCTAAAGCATCCTTTTTAGTTAGGATGACTAATATTGCATATTTTAGAACATCCATGCAATGGTTTTATCTCTTTTTCATCCTCTTCCTTATGTTTATGTATTCTTTTTCACTATTGTGCACCATTAAACAAAATTTTGGACTTCACTGTCAAAGTGATTCCCAGATCACTTCCATGCACTAATTAAGACCCCAAGAAAATGTATAAGTAGTTCCACTGGTTTTAGGTGAAAATGGCTTTACGGTTACTGACAAATTCCATTTGTCATCATGTGGCCCACTCATTTTAGCTTCTCTCCTTGCAAATCTTTAGACTCAATTAACCTCAACATTTCTGTCTGCATATTTTCCTGCTTGTGCTGTTGAGCAACACTGATCTTGGTTCTTAGAGTGGAAGTATTACTCTGGAATATGGAAGCATGATACTGCCTTTTTTCTTAAGGTATAATTGTTGTTACTTGTGCTGCTGTTATGTAGTCACACTTCTGGCACATCACTGCTGCTTTGTGAATACTTTGCTGTAGCTCTGTCGGTTCTGAGGACTCAGCTGCCAGAGGTACCCAGCAGAGCCCGTCCTTTCCACTATGTTTGGTAATCCAGACTGTTGTTCCACCTTTGGGATTTCAAGGTATAATCCCCAGTCATAAGAGAAATAGTCTACTGGAGGAAAAGAAATCAGATGGCAGACATCTAACACCAGTAAAGTCATTACACGTGTGTGGATTAAAAGCAGCCATTTACCGCTTTTGGTAACACCACTACTGAGATTGCTGTGTATAGTGTGGGACTACCAGTAAATGATTCACAGACTAATCACCATTAAAAGCAAGAGACATATTATCTGTCGGTGGTATCTGTCTGGTTCACACAGAAGGCACTGCGACAGTTTTGTTCATTCACCAAGGAGGCTCAGTACATGATAGACCCAGTGACACTTCTTCACTTTGAACTTCAAATACATAGGATACGTTGATTCAGCTTTATTCCTCTGAAGGCTGAAGCCAAAGCCAAAATTAACGTTGATTTTATGCTCCCTTATAAGGCTGCAAACAGCTACAGAGTTGGTATATGACAACACTGATGCTTTTTGGCAGCCAGGAACTGACTACCAAATAGCAATATACCCGGCTTTAGGATATTTCAGCATTTGTTCAGCAGTGCCACAGTTGCAAGGGCTTAGAAGCTCAAGTCCTCACATGCTTTCCTTGTTCTTCCAGAGGTAAATCCTTGAGGGATCTCTGGACACATTTTTACTTTTGTCAAGATTTAGAGGCATTATAATCCAGACAGGAACATTTTTTGCTCTTTTGTCAGTGATTTGAGTTGTTCCTAATATCAGAAGAAAGAAAGACAAGAAAACTCTTGCTCTATCAAATGCCAAAGCCTGATTAAGAAAAACTTCCAGAAAATAGACTCCAGGAACTGATTAATCTTCCTCATTGCATTCTATCCTGGCCATTCAATGTTCAGCCCTTTCTAGCCCTGTAACATTTCTCTGTTGGTTTCTGGAAGCAAACACCACTGTATAGAGAAAGAGAGACATTAATGCTTGTGTCAGGAAACAGATGCTGATGAAAATGAAATGAAGCATAATTAATTACTCCAAGAATATGCTGAAGCTGCAATAGAGACCAATAAAATCTTTCTACCAGACTTCTCTGAAGATAGCAAATCCTGCATTAAAATAGCTATTTAGGATAACAATGGTCTAATGCAATTAATGCTTCCTTGGGGGAAGAATATTCCCTTGTTCCTTAAAATGTTTAGTAGGCTGATACTGAAAAGGCACACCCTGGGTATCCTGGTACTCATTTGAAACCATACCTTTAGTCATGAGCAATCTCACAGGGAAGGCAAGCCTCAGCTTATATTATAAGTGATTATAGTCAGTGTCATTCACCTGGAATGTCCTGAGTTCTAGCCAAGACATTGTATTGAAACACATTAATGGCAGTGATGGATTACTCCTGCTGTCAATGGGAGAAGCAAGCCCTCTCATCACCTGCCACTAAATCTGTATGCGGTGCTTGACCATGAAGTGATGCTCTCATCTAAAAGAGGTACCTTGGCTTTGCACTAAAACCACTTCAGTGCTTCTCAAACTTAATAGGTACTGAAGTAGTTTTACTTTAAAGGCAATGTGCCACGTGTGGCACTTCTGTTTCTAGCACATGCAGGGAGACACCCAGTGAAGTAGCTAGGCAGCATGGGCACACACACAGGCAGCGAGCAGAAGGCAGAGTGCTGGGAACTTAACCCGTGTAAAACAGACTTTATGCTGGTAGGGAGAGGGCCTGAAGAAGAACTTCCGTGCACAAAGCTGTCCTCTTTACGTCTAGGTGCTCCAGGTCATAGAACTTCTGTATTTAGTTCTCCTGGATTCCTCACAGCTGCTAAGCTCTCTTACAGAGCAACTTCCATAAGTAATACTATACCATATTTGTACCCAAAACTTGAAGACCCTGTCCCACCCTGGCAAAGCAAAGCAGTCTTAGTTACTTACACCTTATTTTCTGCAAAACACCAATACAATATATTTGTACATGGAAATACAGATATTTTGAAAACTATTTAAAAAACCCTGTAGTACCAGCACAGGATATTTACTGCAAGTGTCTTAGGCCATTCTTTGCTTGGGTATCCCATACAGTAGCAAATCAAGACCTTTGGATGCCTGTATTTTATGTCTGTAAAGACTGCTTTGCTTCAGAAGGTAAAGTTGTTTCTTCTCTGAGAAGCATACTCTAGAAATTCAAATGTGTAGCTCATATGTAAGTGAGAAAAAGCTTTTTTGGGCTCTGCCAAACACTAGAATGAACTTTTCTACAAAAATTGCAGATTATCACAAATCTCCTCACTCCTACAAAAGCAAGGTTTGTTTCTGAATTAGCTCTCTTCAGCATAAATATCCATCAGAATGTGTCTAAGCATATGTATTTTTATTTTAAAACATCTTGCTGTATATCCTTCTCTCCCTGGAGGAAGAAGAAACATATAATAGCTGTTAATCACATTGTTAATGGGACCAATATGCATTAGCAGTGCTATGGTGACACATATATTCTTAAAAGCTATAAAACTTGCCATTTTTTGCTTTATAATGGCCTGAAACACCCTGAAGTCTACTTTCCAAACTGTCTTTGTTTTTATACCTCCAGCAGCTGCATCTGTACTCTGGGAAGTGCATGCCTTCCTCCCAGGCTTCTCCACCCTCCTGTAATGCTTTCTCCTGCCCTTGTCCACGAACGCTCATGCTTACCAAGTGTTACCTCATGCTCGCTTCCATTACAATAATCTGCAGGTCTTTGATAAAACTGACTGTGTGAAAAGACAGCAAACTTGTGGCCAGCACAGTTTTATATCAGTACCTACCTGTGAGCAGGTGCTAAAGACTGGCAGTGACCTGACTGCAGGTGGACATGGTTTAGGTATCATCAGGCTGGTATTGGATTGCTTGTGGACAGTTGACTCCAGGCTTCCCAGTAAGACCTGTTTTAATGGTCTGGGGTAAGAATCGAATATAAATATTTCCTAACTTAATTATGTGGAAGTGGTGGAGTGAGTTCCTAGTGGATGAGGGTGAGATGGGGCAGGATTCTTGCAGAATTTAGGAAGATGGTAGTGGCTAAGGGAAATTGAGAAGAGTCAGAGAGATTTGGAGGGGATGGGGGAGAGCTGGGCTTCCTGCTGTCACTGATTATGTGCCCAAGAGATGTGGAAACAGTGCATCATAATGGGAGAAACCCACTCCCCATAGCTGTAGCTGCCTAGCAGCCTTCCTCCTCATTTTTTTTTTTTGGTGGTAGTCTATGCAGCATGCATTGTGTCCTCTTTGTATACACTAAGTAGGCAGCAAGAGTCCTGCACCTCAGAGGAGTGGTTCTGTGACCTGTAGCAGCTGCCCACCTGTCCTAGCCCACTGCTTATGAAGTCTGTGTCTAAGACCACCCCAGTGTGAGGGTAGTCATCTCACAGCTTGCAAAAGTGCTTCTGTGTATCCCTAGACATCGTTTTCATACCATGTCCCTTACAGTCTTTAAAATGTAGGACCAGCCTTCTGGCTTAAAAGAAATTTGCATGAAAAGACTGTATGTTTTTGTCAGTTTTTGACAAACTACACTTTTTGCTAGCTTATTTTTGACAATTAAATAGCAATATTATCCCTGGGCATGCATTATATAATGAATACTTAATATGTCATTTTATTTCAAATCTTCTGAATCTTGGTGGAGTAATTAGAATTGTAGAATCATAGAATCACTTTGGTTGGAAAAGACCTTTAAGATCCTCGAGTCCAACCTTTAACCTAACACTGCCATCCCACCACTAAACCATGTCCCTAAGCTCCTCATCTATCCTTCTTTTAAATACCTCCAGGGATGAGTACTCCACCACCTCCCTGGGCAGCCCATTCCAGAGCCTGACAACCCTTTCGGTGAAGAAGTTTTTCCTAATATCTAGCCTAAACCTGCCCTGGCGCAACTTCAAACCATTCCCCCTCGTCGTAGCATCTGTTACCAGGGAGAAGAGACTGACCCCCACCTCACTACAGCCTCCTTTCAGGCAGTTGTAGAGGGCGATAAGGTCTCCCCTCAGCCTCCTCTTCTCCAGGCTAAACAACCCCAGTTCCCTCAGCCGTTCCTCTTGTGCTCCAGACCCCTCACCAGCTTTGTGGCTCTCCTCTGGACATGTTCCAGCAATGCAACATCTTTCTTGTAGTGAGGGGCCCAAAACTGAACACAGTATTCAAGGTGGGGCCTCACCAGCACCAAATACAGGGGCACGATCACTTCCCTACTCCTGCTGGTCACACTATTTCTGATACAAGCCAGGATGCCATTGGCCTTCTTGGCCACCTGGGCACACTGCTGGCTCATATTCAGCCGGCTGTCAATCAGTACCCCCAGGTCTTTTTCCACCAGGCAGCTTTCCAGCCACTCTTCCCCAAGCCTGTAGCGCTGCATGGGGTTGTTGTGACCCAAGTGCAGGACCCGGCACTTGGCCTTGTTGAACCTCATACAGTTGGCCTCGGCCCATCGATCCAGCCTGTCCAGGTCCCTCTGCAGAGCCCTCCTCCCCTCCAGCAGATCAACACTACCACCCAGTTTGGTGTCGTCTGCGAATTTACTGAGGGCACGCTCAATCCCCTCATCCAGGTCATTGATAAAGATATTAAACAAGACTGGCCCTAGAACTGAGCCCTGGAGGACACCGCTTGTGACCGGCCGCCAACTGGATTTAGCTCCATTCACCACGACTCTCTGGGCTCAGCCATCCAGCCAGTTTTTAACCCAGCAAAGAGTACACCCATCTAAGCCATGAACTGCCAGCTTCTCCAGGAGAGTGCTATGGGAGACTGTCGAAGGCTTTGCTGAGGTCCAGGTATACAACATCCACAGCCTTTCCCTCATCTACCAGACAGGTCACCTGGTCGTAGAAGGACATCAGGTTGGTTAGGCAAGACCTGCCTTTCATGAACCCGTGTTGGCTGGGCCTGATCCCCTGGTTGTCCTACATGTGCCTGGTGAGCACACTCAAGATGAACCTCTCCATAATCTTCCCCGGTACTGAGATCAGGCTGACTGGTGTGTAGTTCCCCGGATCCTCCTTCCAGCCCTTCTTGAAGATAGGCGTCACATTTGCCAACCTCCAGTCATGTGGGACCTCCCCTGTTATCCAGGACTGCTGATAAATGATAGAGAGTGGCTTGGCAAGCTCCTCTGCCAGCTCCTTCAGCACTCTTGGGTGGATCCCATCTGGCCCCATATACTTGTGGATGTCCAGGTGGCATAGCAGGTCAAAGACTGCTTCCTCCTGGATTATGGGGGGGTTTATTCCACTCACTGTCCCCATCTTCCAGCTCGGGAGGCTGGGTACCCTGGGGATAACTCGTCAGGACATTAAAGACTGAGGCAAAGAAGGCATTGAGTATCTCAGCCTTTTCCTCGTCTTTAGTGGCAATGTTCCCCCTTGCATCCACTAGAGGATGGAAGTTCTCCCTTCTGTTACCTGGAAAGAACGATCTGGTGTAGGAATTTTCATGAGAAAATGCTGATTCTTCATTCTTCTCTCTTCGTTACTTCTCACCTTGACTCCAGCAGTGCCATGGATCCAATTTTTTGATTCTCAGGTACATTTAAATAAACTCAGTGTTGTCTTTTAGCTACTTGCTCTTGAAAACCTGTATTAACCATCCTAATTACTCTTATATCATTTCTTGTCTAATGTATATCTTTTTTCTATCAACTTTCTTACTGTGATTCTGTTATAAGGGGCCCTTAGTTATCTCAAATACCATTTCACATTTAAGTGTCTTGGTGTACTGATTTCTTTATTATTGATGTCTTATTCAATAATATCCGTTTTTTTCTGAGATTTTTTATTGCTTTCTAATTCAGCATCTTTGACCCAAGTAAGAATTTTAGAGATCAGAGACTCTTTCTACAGCAGTTGATAGTTCCTTTATAACTATTACTACATCAGGTTAGGATGGTTCATTCTATGGAAATACCCTTCTTACACTTCAAAATCATTATGCCTGCGTTTGCATAATTTCTCATTAACAAATAAAATACTGTGTAATTCTTAGCAGTATAGAAGAATCTCTTCTGATGTATGCTATAAAATTAGATACTCCAAAAGGCACATATTTGTGAAAAAAAGCTTCTCTAAATATTTAATTTCAGCTTGTTGCATATAGATATATATATACATGTGTGAATGAGTGTGTGTGTTTATATATACATGTATACATATATATTTAATATCTTGACTGCTGATGTTTCAGTTCTGGTATCTGCTCAGGGATAACTCATATGGCCACATATCCACTAAAGAAGTCCTTTTTTTTTTAACTTTATAGTTTTTCTAAAACTTGATTTACATGTATTTTTCCAAGAGAAAGAGCAGGAAGTCTCTAGCTTTCTGGCAGTCCTGAATGTGACTTTCAAGAATCTCTTATGGAATGGTGTAGGACCCAAACATAACTGAAACAACCCATGATTCTGTTCGTGATAGGCAAAAAGCTGGATATCCCCCCTGTTCTATATTACAGTGTGCTGGTTACTTCTCTGCAGAAAAGGAATTTTGATCTAACAGCTTTGATTAAACCCCTCTCATTTTGTGGGACTGTTGCAAATAAAAGTGGAACAGAACACCTACATCATGAATTTATAGAGCTAATGATAGAAAGTAATTTAAAATGAAATTTTCTATTTGCAATAATACCACTGAGCTAGCACCTAATTCTGTGCAGTAGATGAAAGCAAAACAAAAATTTCTTACTGCCAATGTGGAGGTGTTCTTCAGCTTTGTTATATAGGTTGAAGGCACATATCTTTAATGTTTTCATTAGGGTCTAATCTTACAATAATGCTGCAAGCAAAGTTTTAAAGCAAAGGCTTTTTTCATATTCTTCATTTGCATATACCAACATAGAAGAAAGAACAGCCAGTTAAAACACCGTGAAGACATATTCAGGATAGAAATGTATGTATGATGGCGGATCATCAAACAACATTACAAGAAATGGCATTACAAAGGAATTAGGTTGGAGCAAGATGGAAAAGATCACTGAGGGAGCAGAAGTGTGATAATTTTGATTTTTTCCTATTTTGCCAGTGTTTGAGTTTTTTTTAAATAAATTCGTAAAATTTTAATTAGTCTGAAATTATAGTCGTATCAGATATGATCAAAGCAATTATTTAAGTAGTGAAAATGATGAACTTTGACAAGCCATTTCCACAAGTCACTATGACATTTATTTAATAAATTTAAATATCAAGCAAGATTTGTGTTTTCAGTAAAAATTAAATGATAGGTGAAACCGAATGTAAATAAATGCCATGTGATGGTAAGATCTTGATATAAAAGGACATAGAAAAAAGCAGTAGGAGTCAAAAAGGCAAACCAAGTGTAAGGAATTATAAGAAGTAGGAAACAAAATATAAGCAACATTATGCTAGTATACATATCCAGAGTGGAGTTATACCTACACTGTGTACAGTTTCAGCACACTTCCCTACCTTCAGGAGATGGAAAAGATAGAGGCAGAGCTATGTAGAGGGTTGACAAGAAGTGCAGAATAGCCTCCGTCCAAGGAACAGGCTGGGATCCCTTCTGTCTGGAACAGAGATGGATGAGGACAGAGAAGTTAAAATCTCTGGTGGCTTAAAAAATGTGAATTGAAATGATCACACATAGTCTATTCCAATACAAGAGCTAAGGAGCATGAAGTGAAACTGGCAGCTTCAAAAAACATACAACACATGGTGCAGAGTGAGAACTCCTTGCTGCAGTGTTCTCCATCCTAAAAGCTTACATGGGATTAGTGTAGCAACTTCCACTCATGGAAGAAGAAGCTGTCAAGAGATGTTAAAGATGTGAACTCACTCTCAAGGAATCTTTGCGTGGCAGAGAGTTAGAGTATTCTAGAGAATTGTTTCTATATGCTTGGCCTGTTCTCAGATTCTTCCTTAGGCATTCCTTAAAGGGATGGTATGGTAGGACTTGAGACACATATCAGGCTGGATAGACCTTTTCGAGAAAGTACAATTGTTGTTGTATGCATGGGCCATGCAGAGAGGCAATATTTCTGTAATTTTAAAATTCTATTTGTATTTAATTTTATTTCTGTTCTTTATAGTGTTTTTGTAGAATAGAGAGAGGTGTTCTGACAAACTGCAGATAGCACTTCTGAACATTGATGGAAGAATGTTTAGAAAGTAATTCTCAACACAAGGTGTCCTGCATGCTTTTCCAAGTATGTCACAATATCATATTTTTATAGCACTTGATAGTTGTGTTACAATGGGAAAACATCTAATATGTCATAAGGGGGAAGAGGTCTCAAGTGTCTATCCATTTTTATTTAATTCATACAAAACTGTGAATCATGAAAAGGAAGCTGAGATTAAGAACTGAAATGTAGAATTATAGAATTGTTGAGACTGGAGGGGATCTCTAAATATTTTCTAGTTCATCGCCCCTGCTCAAAGCACGGTCACCTAGAGTAGGTTTTTCAAGACCATGTCTGGTCATGTTTTGAATGTTTTCAAAGATGGAATCTCTACAACTTCTCTGGGCAACGTGTTTGTTTCAACCATCCTCATCATAAAAAAAAAAAAAAAAAGCTTTTTCTGATGTTTAAATGGCATTTCCTGCATTTCAATTTGTGCCTTTTGTTCTTTCATTGAGTATCACTGACAAAAGTCTGGCTTCTTCTTCTTTACTTCCTCCCATTCTGTATTTATGCACATGGATAAGATTCTCCTGGGCCTTCTTGTCTTAAGGCAAAACCCCAGCTCTCATCCTCTCCTCATGTCAGATGCTCCAATACCTTGAGCATTTTAGGGGTCTCTTCCTGGACTCAGTCCAGTATGTCCATGTCACTCTTGCAGTAGAGATCCCAGGCTTGGACACAGTACTCCAAATATGATCCCACCAGGGCTGAGTAGAGGAGAAAAATCACCTCCTTCAACCTGCTGTTGACACTTCCTAACGCAAGGGCATGTTGCTGGCTCATGTGCCATTTGGTCTCTGCCAGGACCCCCAGGGCCTTTACTGCAAAGCTGCTTTCCAGCCAAATACCACCCAGCCTGTATGAGTGGGTGTCTGTGGTTCTTCCTCCCCAGGGGCAGGACTTGGCATTTCCCTTTGCTCAGCTCAGGAGATTCCTTTCAGCTCAGATCTCAAGCCTCTCGACATCCCGCTGAATAGCAGCACAACCATCTGGCGTATCAATGCCTCCTCCTACTTCTGTATCATCTTCAAACTTGCTGAGGAAGCAAGCTGTCCTACCATCCTCATCATTAACATGTTAAACAGTATCGGCCACAGTTTTGATTCCTAGGATAAACCACTTGTGACTGGACTCCTGTTGAACATCATGCTGCTGGATATCACGATCCCTTGAGTCTGGCAGTTTAGTCAGCAGGCCTCATGGTCTACTTCATCTGTCTATGAGGACGTTATGGGAGAGTGTTGAAAGCCTTGCTCAAGTGAAGATAAACAGTGCCAACTGTTGCCCCCTCATTCACCAAGCTAGGCATTTTATCATAGGCAGCTATCAGGTTGGTCAGGCAGTATTTCCCCTTTATAAATCCTTGCTGACCACTTCCAATTTCATTCTTGTCCTTAATGTGTTTGTAAATGGTTCCCAGTGGGATTTGCTCCAGATTTGCACCAGATCAGGTTCCTGGCAAGCCATTGCAGACCCGTGGGGGGAGGAGCCCATGCCAAAGCAGGTTTGCCGGTAGAACTTGTGACCCCGCAGGGGACCCAATGCTGGAGCAGTCTTCTCCTGAGGGACTGCACCCCGTGGAAATTATTGGCCCACGTCCCGGGAAGGACTCACGTTGGAGAAGTTCGCGGAGGACTGTCTCCCGTGAGTGGGACCCCACGCATGAGCAGGGGAAGAGTCCTCTCCCTAGGAAGAAGCAGCAGCAGAGACAACGTGTGATGAACTGACCTCAACCCCCATTCCTGTCCCCCTGCGCTGCTGGGGGGAGTGTATAGAGGAGCTGGGAGCGAAGTTGTGCCCAGAAAGAAGGGAGGGGTGGGGGGAAAGGTTTTTAAGATCTAGCAGTTTTTCTCCTCTCCTTCTCTGATTTTGATTGATAATAAATTAATTATTTCTTTCAAGTGGAGTCTGTTTTGCCCATGATGGTAACTGATAAAATGATCTCTCCCTGCCCTTATCTCGACCCACGAGCCCTTTTGATTTACTTTTTCTCTCCTCTGTCTGGTTAGAGGGGAGTGATAGAGCGGCTTTGGTGGGCCCCTGGTGTCCAGCCAGGGTTAAACCACGACACTGTCACAGGGATTAAGGTGAGGTTGACTGGCCTGTAAGTTGCCTATATCCTTCTGCTTGCTCATATCAGTGGTAACAGTGATCCTTGGGTTTTCCAGTCCTCTGGAATCTCACCCAGTCACCATGATCTTCCAAAGATAATCAAGAGTGGCATCACAATGACGTCAACCAGCTCCCTTTGTCCTCATGGGTGCATTCAGTTGGGTCCCACAGATTTGTGTAGGTCCATTTAGTTTAAATGTTCCCTAATGTGATCCTCCTGAGGGTACAACTTCATTGCTCCAGACCTTCTCACTGCTTTCAGGGCCTGCAATTCCTCATAGCAAATTTTATCAGTAAAGACTAAGGTGAAGAAGGACTGCATACCTCATCCTTTTCCATGTTCTTTGCCGCCAAGTCCTCTTCCCGATTCAGTGTCAGGCCCTCATTTCCCATAATCTCCCTTTTGCTGTTAATGGACCTGTAAAAGTTCTTCAAGTTGCCCTTTCTGTCTCTCCCAAGATTCAGCTGCAGATGGCTTTAGCCTTCCTAATGCCATTCTTGCACACTCAGAGAGTGTCTCTTTATTCCTCTGGTTTCACCTGTCCTGACTGTCACCTCCTGTACAATTCCTTTTTAGGCCTGAGTCGAGTCAGGAGTTCCTTGTTCCTCCATGCAGGCCTCTTGCTGCTGTTACTTGATTTTCTCCATGTAGGCATGGTCCATTCTTATGCTTGGAGGAGTTAATCCTTGAAAATGAGCCAGCTCTCCTGGTCTGCTCTTCTCTCCATGACTTTCTCCTGTGGGATCCTTCCAGGCAAACCCTTCAACAGGCCAAAGTCTACTGTCCTGTAATCCAGGGTTGTTGTCATGCTATTTGCCTTGTTTGTTCCTTTCATTCCACCATCTCATAGTCATGGCAGCCAAGGTTGCCACCAACCTTCTCCTCCTCCACCACTTCTGCCTTTTTTCTAGGTATCCTGTCCAGAAGAATGCCTCCTCTCATCAGATCATCCATCACCTGTGTCAGGAAGTTCTCATCAATGCAATCCACAGATCACCAGGATCTGTGGTTTCCTGTGTTGTCTTTCCAGCATATGTCAAGGCCCATAAGCTCTAGCTCTAGTTCATCATCCATCCTGAGACAGACCCCAATGTATTTCTCCTGCTATCTCATTTAATGGGCAACTTTACTTTTTTCCTTCCCAGGCCATTCCTTCCTATTTATCTGTTGCAGCACTCCAGTCATGGGAGTCTTCCCACCACATCTCTGTGACCCCAATGAGGATGCAGCCCTGCAACTGCACGCATGCCTCTAATTCCACCTGTTTTTTCCCCATGTTGCATGCGTGCACTGGTGTACAGGCACTTCAAAGAGGTGCTCCGTTGCGCTGACTTCCCAGAAAAAGTGTGAAGGCTTCCCCCGCTGTTCTCTTCACCCCGTCCTCCTGGCATTTGCATGCATACACTTCATGTGGGCTTCCTTTAATCCTGTTTAGTAGTTATCAAGCTCTTTCTTGTCTGTCTCACCCTGCTTAGTCTTATGCTGCTCAAGAAAAAATCAGTGAGCTATTTCCTGTATCTGGTGAAACTATCCGTATTTCTGAAAATTGTTCAGTACTTCACTGTGTTTCATTGACTTATAGAAACAGAAGTGCTGTGAAAGCAAAAGGCCTTCAAGGTTCAGTACAAATATACACAATTATTGACCAAAAAAAATCTAATTTCCACAAGCTTTGTTAATAAATTGTAAATAATGGTATTTTGTTTACAACTGGTCACATCTGATCAAAAAATGGACTCATAAAGGAACAGGTACATACAAGAAATGCTGGGTTAATCAAAATATGGCAAACCTCTCTTATTAAAGAAGTCTAAAAAAGTATGACTTGCTTAATTTTGCAGAATTGATGCTAGGAGGAGATATGATTACTATCTCTAAATTTCATGAAATATTAAAAATCAGGAGGGGAGACAAATTATTCAAACTGTTTGTCAGTGCTGACACATGAAAAAATAGTTAAAAATTGATCATGAGTAAACAGAAGCTGGAAGTGAGAAGATGTTTTTTAGGCACTACATTAGTTGAAGATCTAGAATTGTCTCCCTGTAGGGGGCTAATAATTTAATATTTGAAATTCAGATTTTAATAAGTGTATGAAGGAGATTATATGATGTGGAGACTGGAGCCGTGTTTCTGTGTTTATGAACTGGCCTCAGATTTTTACAGAGAGCTTGTGAAAACTGCTTGCATTCCAGTTATTTTCCAGCTAAAGTCTGGCTAGCTTCATCTGGATTTTGTGATTTTTTTTTCAGGCGCAAACGGCTAACACAAGAGAGAGAATACCACAGCTATCACTGCATCTCCTTTTAAATGGTTCATTTGCCTCAGGCTTTAGGATTTAGCTGTAATGAAGATGAAAGATTGATGACTGACTGCTGACCTACTTTGAGGAAATGAAAGAGCAGGTGGCATGCTGCTGACTAGGAAAGGAAAAGGCTGTACTAAAGGCAGAGAAATAAAAGCGTGGCTAAATAAAGTATCTTTTAAATCACAGCTACTTTTCAGTAGCCCAACATGGAATAATACACATCTGGGGACCTCAAAACCCCTTTATAGATATATGCATGTCTGTAAATATATTTAACCTACTTGAAATAGTTATTTTCATTTTGCGTAAGAAGGCTCTATGAGTTACTGTTAGGGCTTTGAATCTATCAAACTGTCACAGCGCGTTGTAGAAACTAATACAAAAAGCTAGATGAGGCAAATTACAAAAAAATTGCGGCTTAACATGACAGACATCTGTCAATGCTCGCAACAAACTGTTCCCCAAGTTTTGTCTAACCTTTGGTGAAAAAAAGGCATGTTCATCCAAAGTCAGAATTAAGGCGCTTCCAATAGTGTGGCAGAAGTCTTTCATAGTTAGTGGCAACCAGTCCTTCAGCAAAGGGCTGCCGCCTTTTAACTAGGAGCAGTCTATTCTAATTTGTGACAGGAATTCCATAAATGAATCATGAGAAGGGGCTAAAGGAAAACATTTTCATTTTCTTATTAGCAGTCTTGTGTTTGAAGCAAACTAGTAAGTACATTGGCAAATGAACCTCATGTTGACCACCAAATATTGCTGTGACTTCTCACAACTGTCAAGTTTGCAGAAAATGGCATCATTTTTAAGGTAATTGCTTTCATTACAAAGCAATTATCTTCCATGTTTTGGAGCAGGTAAAGAAGAAAAGAACCATATTGCCTACCTTGAGATCTAATGGGAAATGGGTTGAGCTACAAGCCAAGAGGCTTGAGTTGTAAGGGAGCATCCTCCCATTACCTCTTGCATTTCTGCACTTCCAACAGCTCTCATTGTTAACTACAGTGTCATGCTGACATCCTGAAGTGAAAGGAAATTGTACAATTTAAATAGGTCCCTCTGTTTTCAGCTTCAGATGGCAACAGGACCTTAGTATGTCATTTAAGACATCCAATTCTCATTCAGTTGGAGAAGAGAAGTTGTGTGCCATTTTTAAATCAAGTCTGGCTCTGACTTTCCCTTCAGTAAATTCTTATAAAGATTCAAGAATGTAATAAAAGGCAACTTTGTAGATCTTTAGACTCTTGTTCTATTACATGGAGAGCCTTTAGTTTAGTCTTTGGGTCTGATTCAGACATGGGAAATACCAAGCTATTATGCTGTCCAGTCTGTAACTATTTCCAAGACCTTTCTTTTTTAAGTCTGGGAATAAAATCTGGTTTTAGCATCTGACATTCAGCCCATATTATAAAATAGCTTAGTAACTCATTAGTCATTTTTGTACTATCTTCTATTTAAAATTTTGAAAGGGGAGACAGCTAGAGGAAATGGCCACTTATTATTTTGGTGTTATTCAAAGCCGGACAGTGATTTAGAGGGATAAAGGGGGAAAACATGTATGCGTGTATCAGGGAAAGTGCCAAGTGTAGGTGCTGAACTTTTTTTTTTTCACCCTGTAAAACAATCTAGTTAGAAGAAAATTTGCATTTGTTTTTTAGATTTGTGGTGGGTACAGGAGAGTTGCAGAAATTTTGCCTTTGTAGCCAAATAGCACAAGGCATTATAAGTGTATCCTGCAGAGGACAAAATTTAATTTCATAATTTTTTTCTCAGAAGAAATTTGTTTTCCAAGTTGTTGTATTAATAACTATGGGTGTGGTTGCCCTTAGCATGTAGGAATTGTGCTGTCAAGACTTGGTTTTCTCTGGTTTTGTGTCGCAGATGGAGTGAGAGGGAGGCAAAAAATATCGTTTATTGGTGTAAAACAGTGAGTTAACAAAGTTCAATGGTAAATGCGACAATAGTTTGTAAGATTTGATGGCAAGGTACACTTGGTTATTTACTGCACAGAGGACAGGGTCAAACAAAACTGTCAGGGAGACCCTCCTGTTGAGTCATGGGGTTCAGAAAAGATCCCCTTGCTTTCTAAACTCCTTCCTCAGAGAGGAGTCTAGGTGCGGCTGGATCCAGTCCCAGTCCCAGACTTGGTCAATGGTTTATGTCTAAAGGATTATATATGTGCAATCAATCCTTTATGTCACTTAGCTAAGATTTCAAAGTTAGCATGCTGTTAGCCACTTGCCGAGAATCTGTTGTGGTAAGGAATCTCTCAGCCTCGAGGAGTAACCTTGGGAGGCGGAGACTAGGGGAGATCCTGGCCTGCAGCCCATTGCCATGCAGAACTCAAAGAGCTCTTGGGCTGCTCACTATTTGTGGGGGTGAGATGATTGACTCATAGTCATATTTGTGTACCGACCACAGATTTTAGTTCCTTCCCTGTGCTTAGGTGGGTACACTGCGCAATAGCCCTTGGCTGTTGTATTGTTATCTGTCTCCCCTGCATCTACCGGATGCATCCTTCATGACCAGACACATCTATCATGACCACCACAGGTGGTTATCACTTGAGCAGAGTTACGGGAAGAGGGCAGGGCAGGGGAGGGGTCGAGGGGGAGCACACCACCACATTTTGATGTACCTCACCAGGTACATGTAGCTGTTCATACAAAGCAAACTTGTTTGGTTGCAGTTCTACATCCCATGTCATAGACTCTTCATCATACATTTGCACCATATTCAGCTCACTGAGAATACAGCATTACTGAAGCTCTGAATAAAAGCTCTAAAAGGAACAAAAAAAAAGTAGTTACTTTTCTAATGGTAAAGTTAACCCATAAAACAGATTAAAAGCTACATATTCATCTTTTAAAAATAATGTTATGTTAGGATAATTTGGAATCTTTTAAACTTTTCTGAATGATAAGGCTGCCTACATACACTAGTGATATGGAAAAACAACAAACTCTTTTCTGTTGATCTTACTTGACCAAAAACATGAGAACAGGAATGAAGGTAAGGGTGACCTAAGGGGAAAAGATAAGAGGAGCAAAAGACTATTCTTCTTTTGGATCAGAGTCCCAGAAGGCAGCAAAGAAAACAAGGCAAATGTATGTGGCTGCCAGTGAAAATGACTGTGCTTGGGCATACCTAAGACACATCTGTAAAGAAAATACCAAGATATTTTTTCTATTGTCTTAGAAACAGACTGCAAAGCAGGAACAGAAAAGATTCTTTTTAAAAGGTTAATGAAGCCTAGCCATTAAAATTATGGGGTTTGGAGTGTGTTTTGGAAGTAAGACTATTTTAGTGCAGTTAGTAAACATTAATTAAAAAGAACACTCTTTCCCTAGAAGACCTGTTCAGAAAATTGCGTGGTGAAGTGATGTCAATATTCTTCTTCTGTGTTAGAAATACCCTGCACCTATGTGAAATGGATACTATATTCCTTTTGTATAAAGATAGAATCCATAGAAATTTACTTCCATTGGTACCGAAAGATGGAAGATGTCTCTGTATCCCTAGATGTGATTTACATATGAAATTGGGAGGGTTTAAATAAAGGTGTATTCTAAAGTGGACATATTTTGTGACCTCTCTAAATTGATTTTGACCTGGCTTATACCCATTTAATTCACATCAGAATTCTTGCTGGTGTACAGTTATTAATGTAAAACCTTTTTTCACCAGTTTAACTGATATAAATTAAGCCAGTGATGCTTATTATGTAGGGAAGCCACGAATTTCCAAGCTAGCAAGTTACCAGTCACAAAAATATATTCACTCTGGGTGGAACAAGTAGAAGGACTGGAATCTTGTTCTCTTATCCAGCTGTGTATCTGGAAATATTAGACATTTGAATACTTGGATTAGGGTCTATTACTGGTTTGTGTACAAAGGGATAAAAAGTATGACTTATGGAAATCAAGTGAAAATTTAGTTTGCTTTGGGATTCAGTTTTTCTTGGTATTGTCAACTGAATTATTCATCATAAACAATTTGTGGGATTTACGATAGGAGTGGTCTGTAAAAAAATGTTCAGTCATGATTTAATTATTTTTTTGCCCACACTTTCAGACACTACCCTCCTTTTTCTTTTTTCCATGCTTGCCTAAGTCATTCTAAGAACGTTCTCTTTGACGTATGTCCCTTTTGATTAGGAGATCATCAATTATTTAGATTGTTCCAAACCTTGCAGCCTAATACTTTGAACATAAGACTGTAAGTAGAGCATTTTGAAGATCAGTGTTTAAAAATAGGTCATGTTTTTCACGAGACCAGCCAATTCAGTGCTTGAAAATCTGGAAAATCTCCTGATTAACATTCAGTATTTGTTAACCTAATATGGACTTGTTTTTAAAACATTAGCCATATTATTTTCTCTATTTAGAAAATTCACCTAGCTTATGCATAACATTTAAGGCCAGTTGTATTATTTACAGAATCTATTAAAAACCAAGAACAATGATATTTAAGTGCTTTTGCTGAAGGAAAAGAAGGTATTTGCCTAACGTCCCTTTAACATCCATTTCATACTGTTTGGGAACCTTATAAAATTATCAGTGTTATTTTTCTATGGTACTTATTTGGTGCATGTTCTTTTTTTTATTATTATTTTTAATAGTAATAATAATATTTTGCATTTCTGAAGCACTTTTCATCTGCCGACCTCAGTTCTTTTTGCAAACAGCTAATTAGACTTCAAAACACAGTAAGCGGTGTTATACCCACTTTTCTGCAGGGCAGTACTGGAGGGCAAACCATGCTGCCTCTCAGTAGGCAGTCCAGGATGCTTGAGAGGATGAGAAGGAACCCCCATGAATATGCATTGTGAATTAATATGCCATGAGGGAAGTTTTCTTACTTATTCCAACTAATTAGCTCATGGCCTGATAAATGAAAAGGACAGAAATTTCAAACTGTTCCCTGCAACTGCACACTTAAAAGTTTTCATCTTGTCATATGGCAGCGACAGTCATGGCAACAGCAAAGCTTTTCACAGTGCCTTCATATGCCAGAGAGAAGTTAAACCAAAACTAACTACTTACAGACATTTTTGGATTAGTACATATTTTCCATCCTAACCTGTTTAAATGGTGAGAATTCTATTTCTTCCAGCTTTGCTTCTTTAGTTTTGGTTTTGTTTTTCAAATGAGTGCTGGCCCAGTGCCTTCAACAAGTACTGGCCTGAAGCTGTAGCTCCTGATACTCTGCTAGTTTCGGTGGCTCTCCAAGCACTGTGTTGTTTTAAGGACTGGCTGTTATGTACAGGTGTCTTAGCAATTTTAACCCCACATAAATCCAGATACAGGACTAGTTATCTTATCGTACCACACATTCAGCTTAATATCCTCCTTTTTAATTAAGGAGGATAAACTTTTATGATGAAATGACTGGCCTGGTAGATGAGGGAAAAGCAGTGGATGTTGTCTACCTAGACTTCAGCAAGGCTTTTGACACTGTCTCTCGTAAGATCTTCATAGAGAAGGTGTTGATGGAGGGGCTGGATGAGCTGGCTGAGTGGCTGGGCCCAGAGATTGGTCATCAGTGGTACAAAGTCCAGTTGGGGGCCAGTAGCTAGCGGTGTACCCCAGGGGTCAATACTGGGTCCAGTCCTGTTCAACATCTTCATTAATTATCTAGATGATGGGGCAGAATGTACCCTTAGCAAGGGTGCTGGTGACACATAACTGACAGGGATGGCCGATACACCAGAGGGTTGTGCCGCCATCCAGAGGGACCTGGACAGGCTGGAGAAATGGGTTCATAGGAAAACTCATGCAGCTCAACAGGGGAAGTGCAAATGCCTACCCCTGGGGAGGAACAAGCCCAGGCAGCAGTACAAGCTGGGGGCTGACCAGCTGGAAAGGAGATTGGCAGAAAAGGCACTGGGAGTCCTGGTGGACACCAAAATGTAGACGAGCCAGCAGTGTGCCCTTGTGGAAAAAAAGGCTAATGATATCCTGGTCTTCAGGATTTGCTAGGCAAATCATTTTGTTAGGCAAAGCATTACCAGCAGATCGAAGGAGGTGATCCTTCACCTCTGTTCAGCACTGGTGAGCTGTGCCTGGAGTACTGTGTCCTGTTCTGGACTCCCCAGTACAAGAGAGACATGGACACACTGGAGAGAGTCCAATGAAGAGCCACAAAGATGAAGGGACTGGAGAATCTCTCCTCTGAGGAAAGGCTGAGAGAGCTGGTGTTGAGGGGGGTCTTATCAATGTCTATAAATACCTGAAGGAAGGGGGCAAAGAGGATAGAGCCAGGCACTTTTTGGTGGTGCCCAGTGACAGGACCAGAGGCAATGGGCACAACCTGAAACACAGGAGGTTTCCTCTGAAGATCAGGAAACACAGGTCACTGTGAGAGTGACCAAGCACTGGCACAGGTTTCTCAGAGAGGTGGAGGAGTCTCCATCCTTGGAGATATTCAGAGGCTGTCAGGACACGGTCTTGGGAAACTAACTCTAGGTGGCCCTGCTTGATCAGGGGGGTTGGACCAGATGACCTCTGGAGATCCCTTCCAACCTCAACCATTCTGTGATTCTTTGATTCTGTGAAACTAAAAGGTGAATTTCCTAAGATTCTAACTCAGGGCTGCTTGGGATTTCCTCTCTGCTACTAATTTTACCTTGGTTGCCATGGAACCAAAGGCAGAGAAGCAGAAGAAATCAAGTAACAAAGCCTACAAGTAGTTTCTCAAGGGAATGAGGAACTGAATAAGGTAAATTGATAATAAATAAAACAAAAACTATTGCTCACTTCATTGAATGCTTGAAAAAATAACAGAAGTATATCTTTGAATGCAGAACTGTCTGAATTGGTATTTTGCATTCTTTTTTGAATGTCTGTAATTTTTCCCTATTATCTTAGATTTATTACTAGTATCATCTTTACACAATAACACAGTTTAATGTTTTCTGCAATCTGTTGTGTGCACAGAGGATAATAAGACCAGTGAAACTATCCACCATTTAGATCTTGCTTTAAGAGCAAATTGAGGCTTGGAAGAATTTCACTGTCATTTTTTGCTCATGTTTTAAAAAGAAAATATTCACCGTTCACAAGTATTTTTCCTAGAGACTTGGTAGAAGACCCCTTTGAAATTAAGCACATTTTAACATGGTCAGCGCAGACTGTGAAGTTTATTGTGCCTAATGTTTAGCACTTGAAAAAGAAAAGAATAGGGTAAAACTACTGGTAGAAATTCCTGTCCTTAACACCCAGAGTACAGAATGGCATTTTGTCATCTGCGTCTCATGAAGCGGCTCCTCATAACATATGTTGTAGATTTTTGGTCTCTGTCTTTTTTTTCTTACCAGTTACACTGCTGATTCACGCCCTGACTCTGAAAGCAATTCTGCATAGCCACCACCATGTGCGCAGTGGCTGAACTCTGGCATTTCTGAACATATGCAGTATTACTTGGGGATAATCTTTTTAGCAGGGCAGTTGTGACAGGACAAGGGTAATGGTTTTAAACTAAACCAGTGTAGATTTCAGCTAGATATAAGGAAGAAATTTTTTACAGTGAGGGTGGTGAAACACTGGCACATGTTGCCCAGAGAGGTGGTGGAGGCCCCATCCTGGAACATTCAAGGACAGGGTGGATGGGGCTCTGAGCAACATGATGTGGTTAAAAGTGTCCCTGCTCACTGCAGGGGGGTTGGGCTAGATGACCTCTAAAGGTCCCTTCCAATCCAAAACATCTTCCAATCCAAAACATTCTATGATTCTATCATTCTACTTTTGCCACCAGATTCTGCTTTAAGAAATTGAAGATTATTCAGGGAGAGGTGATGGGATTCTTCTTTCCCTTTTCTTTTCTTTTCTTTCTTTTTTTTTTTTTTTTCACTATTTGTGTTGCTTCTTGATAGAGAAAATAAATATTAACTTGAGACAGTCCAGGTGAAAGAGTACTGCTTTAGAGCTGTAAGACTGAAATACAATTACAGAGGGCAAAAACATGAAGGTGGCATATTGTAAAGTCAGTAACTACTGGGAAAACTCCAATGAGAGGCTGTTTACAGAAAATTATAATGTGTTATAAGGAAAAGCATTAGGAAACTGGCAAGCAGTCTGAAGTATTTTGTATTACTTTTTTTTTTTCCTAACTAATTTCTAATACGCAGAAAATCCCAGGAACTCGGAAAGTACTAAGAGCCACAGTCACTGGAAATTACATGGATCATCAAAAACGGATTATAGACTCTGTGAAAACCAGCCTTCTGCTGATTTGTTATGGACCTACATGAATTTTGGGTGAAAATAATTCACTTTATAACACTAGAAAGAGTGGATTATCTCAAGAGAATGTCTCCAAGGTCTTCAAGCTACAGAATAGCTGTAGCCCCTCACGTGACCTATTTTCTGTGTTTTGGCTGGTACAGCTGAGCAGCTGCAGACCCTCTGATGGATCTCCTTCTCTGTTAGCTTTGCCGAGCAAAGCTGTTCGGTGTGTAGAGATCGTCATTTATCAGGCTATTCCTAGACCGCAGTATTTGCCCCAGGGGTAATTCTGATGGAATAAGGCCTATCACCTGCTGAAAGAACAAGCTGTGAGTAATAGAAATGATCAGAGAGTTTTGTTTAGGCAAATTACAAATCTGCCTTTTTCTTTTCTTGCTTGTCATTATAATGTAACAGATGTCTGTTATCAGGACTTCTTCCCAATATCCAGCAATTTTGAAAACTCAAAAATACAATTCTGTATTTTGACTTTTTAAAATTTTGAAAAGCATTTGGCACATATTTGTGTTTTGGCAAGAAAAAGTATATTTTTTTCCTTTTCATTTGCCTTCATGGCAACACCTGTGGCTTTCCTGGCTGGGACACTAAGATGATTAACACATAAACTTCTGCTGATTTTAAGTAATCATGTATTACCTAGCCATAAAAAATACTGGGTGTTTGGCGGGCATGACTTCTATTTCAAAATTCATTTGACTGCAGATGTATCTGCTGAATTGCTTCCAATGTAGAGCAAGTACAATGGTGTTCAGTGCAGGAGCTCAGCAGGGTCAGTGCTCTTTCCAGAAGTCCCCAGGCTGTGCTGTACCTCTTCTGAGGCCAAAATAGATCGCTGTCCTGAGAAAATATGTTTTGAAGTGACTTGTAGAAAACTTTTATCTTCTTACACGTTAGTAATATACTACAGACGTTCATTTTCTACGGGGTGTTTTTATTATGAGAAGTCTAGCCTGCTTGTTCTCTTCCCACACTCCTTTTTGATTCACCAGTTCAGCAATTAATTATGCACCCTGGCAACTTCCTGATCGGTCTCCTGTGAAGTCTGCTTTCTCCCTCTGTCCCCAGTTTTCCTCTTACACATCTTCTCCCCTGGCTTGTTGCACAGGTAGAAAGAGGACAGGGGAAGGAGCAGAGAGGTGGGATCCATTTTTCAGACAGGGGAACATGGGGAGAAGCAGCCCTGCTGCCCGTTATCAAAAGTTTGACTCCATCGCTGCCACTATAAGCTGCATCTGGTCCTCAGTTAAGTTCTGTGTAGTTATGGACTTTGGTGAGCCAACACAGAGTCTCCTTTAAACTTCTCAGAAAAAGGAATTTGGCCCTTTTGGTTGATTATTTTATTTGACCTTGAAGGAAGGTGGAATCTAACACTTTCTTGCCTGAGATCAGGGGTCTTGGATTTTGTTTGCCTCTTTTAGCAGAAAAAAAAAAAGCAAACAACAACAAAAAACATGTTTTAAACTGATGGATTCTGTGTACCTAAGCCCTGAGGAGGAGTTAGTGTCCAAGACATTCTTCACTCTCTAACACTTACAGCATGCATTTCCACCTCAACATACATGTGCTCCTTTTACGTTGCAAATATCTGACAAAATTGTCCTAGAAATAGCTTCTATTTTTTGCTTCCCTCTCAGATACAACCTGTCCTAAATGGACTTCTATTCCAAAAAACCACAACCACCAGAGCAGCAGTGAGGTGTGTATTCACCACATCTGCACAGTCTTTCCAGCTGAACCCACATGAAACAGATGTAAACCAAGAATATGCTCTGGGTTTTAATGCTTATTTGGGCAGCATTATTTTCCCCTGGACTGGGCAGCCCAGCATTCCTGTTTGTCTTGAAACAAAGAGATCCTGCAAATTCTCTTCCTTTTGTTGCACACAGTTGCATGTCTAATAGAAGAATAAACTCAGGTTATAACCCTGAGTTAATTCCTGTTGTAACTGATGGAAAAAGTGTTACAGAAATCAGTGGCTTTGGGCTGATACAGTATTTAAATGTTCTTCTTCCCTCCCCCCGCATTCCTTGGTTTCATCTACTGTCTTTGTCACTCTCTCTCTCTGTATATTTTGGATTTTTGCTTTTCATTCTTTCAGTTGCCTCCTTTCCAGATTACTCCATTTATTCATTCATTTTTAACCTACTACATCTCTTGCCACAACTTTTGCTATTGAAAGCCTGCATTTACTCCTCCTTCAAGGAAAAATGTTTGTCTTTCCTCTGCTGAGGACATACCTCAGCAGAGGTTGGCTAACTAGGGTACTTCCTTTTCTGCTACCTTACCTCTGTATCTAGCAAGGTGTGCACTGGTTTTTCCCAGCTGAATGTTCCATAATGTGGTTCTACAGCAAAAAAATGTTAGGGTCACTGCTACTGGTTTGTTTGTTTGTTTGTTTATGCACTTTTGAAGTTGACCTGTCAAACTGCTGTCAAACTAGCTGGAAAGAGCACCCCCTATTTTCTCCCTGAAATATCTAAATCTGGTACAGAACAGATCTTTATCAACCTCTGAAACTATCCTTTTTTTTCCATGTTTTTTTTCATCCAGGAGCTTGCCTTTCACACCTATGTAGATATTGTTAACAATGAGGCACATGGACATGCACCTACAACTGGGAAGACACTGACCTTCTCACAAAATTCCAGAATCTTAACAACAAAATAGAAAAAAAAAAGCTAAGGAAAGGTACTCATCTTTAGAGAGATAAAAATACACTTTCTTAATAGAACTCCATCATAAATGTTCATGCATGCAAACAATGCTTGTTTAGTGAGAATTATAAAAGAGCAGTCTTGTACCGTCAAAAGTTAAAAGGGTCATATTGGTGTTGGTAGCAGACAACGTACTTGTTTTTCCAGATGAGACTGCTCAGTCCACTGGTTCATTCAGATTTGAACACTAGTATTACCTTTCTCTAAGGCACTTTGCTTGAAAGCTTTTCCAGCCATTCCAGCCCAATCTTCACTTCCATTTAGACTTTTATACAAGCTTAACACCTTCCTTGGGCCTTTGATTCATGTGTCAGCCTTCAAATAAGTCTTCTTGTGCTGAAGAAAATATACAGAATACTAGATCTCCTTCAAACTGAGAACCCCAAAATAAACAGCAGAAAGAAACGTTTCATGTGAAAGCCTGTCTCCTACAGAAAACAGAGCTGTGAAGTGCATGGACAGATGGCTGCTGCAGGCAAAGCATATTCTCAATATGCAATAAATCAGATTTTTTTCATAAATATTCTTGTAGGTTTTTTTGAATTGCTGTTATATAAAGATTATTATTAACATTGAACTATGGGCTATCGATTTCATCCTCACTGCTGAATGGGAGAACATCATAATTCACTTGAGACTCCCCACAGGCAAGGCTCTCCTGAGCGGCAGGGAAGACTGGTTTGTGCTCCAAGAAATATCCTAGTTTTGGAGGTGACACACAGATTATGAATTGTAGAGCCAACCACCTTTGACAGGTTTAGGCGCATTCTTTCAATTAACCTATGCATGCTTATTATTAGAGTCCAAGCAGATGACACTTAAGGAAAAGTCTATTTAACCTTCCCTGAAATACAGAATTTTTACTGCTTGCTGTTATCAGCTCATCCCAACAACAGTGATATTTCTGCAACAGTGATAATTTAAGGTATGATATTTTGTGGTGCTTATCTTTTTCCCTTTGTGTCTCCTCTCTGACTGCTGCATATTTTCCGTCCACCAAACTTAACCGCTGACAGTACCAAATTAGCGCATACACTCTCTTTAGTGTGAAATTTTGCACAACTGCATCTAATAATTTAATAGCTGAGTGGAGAAACGTAGAAAATTTGCTTAAATAAAATATATATTGTGAAAAGCTGAACTACCTAGATGACTATGCTCTGTAACTATGAATGCGAGAAAATCTGCATTTTTATTTTCCTGTAGAGAGCTTGCTTTTCTGTTTGGTATCCCAAACTTAGGACACAAAGTTTTTTATCCCACACTTCATGCTCAGAAAGTAGGACCCAGTGGACTGTTTTCCCTTCTTATTTTTTTGTTCTTAACAGTCCCCTTGGCACTCTAATACATTTTGAAAGATCCACGTCTGCTTCTCCAGCCTGAGGGAACTGTCAGACCTGACAGGCTGCTGAGCCTCTTCCCTTTAGCCATCCAGGCCAGGTCATAGATTGAAAAAAAAAACCACCCCAAACATTTGGGAAAACTTGACAATGAGGCTTCATCCTGGCAAGGAGGAATACTGAGCCAGGTCTGAGTGAGAAGCCAGGAAGAAATGGGTCAGAGAAGGTAGCATAAAACAGAAGTGCTGTTAAATTCTTGGTGGTGAACATGACCATGGTCAAGCAAGGTCAGTGTATGTCAGGACTGTTCAGTAGCCCAAGACAAAAAGCCTTTCACCAAAGACTGTAACAGTTGCTGACCTAGAAGTCCAACATGTGAGGGCAAGGACCTGTCACCTATGGTTGCAGATGGAATTGGATTTGTTAATAGTGCTCACCTTTATTCTTCTGGGATATTTGTTTTGTGTCTTTTACCTGCATGTCATCGTCGCATGAACCCATTAATCATCAAGCATCCACCTGATTTCAGTAGCGGGGTTTTGAGCAGTGCTTGAATTTCGGTTTTAAGTCATGACTTTTCAACTCAGAACAAGCTGTACCAGGAAGTTTGCTACAATATTCAAGCTACTGTAGGAATCCAAATCACACCCATAATCTTTCAAAAAGATAAAGGTCCTATCCTTTAAATACTACTTAGCAACTTTATTGATCTTTTGTAATGCAGGGGGTTTATTGTACATAAGGTGTATGTAGCAGCATTGTATGCATGCACTAAAATAGAATCTGCCAAACATCACCTCTGCCATTCTGCTGTTAAGATTAATTCCTTTCCTTGGCTTTTTATTTCTATTTTATAGTTAAGATTCTGGAATATTATGAGAAGGACAGTGTCAGATGTGTTGGTGCACATCTGTATGCCTCATTGCACAAGGAGAAAAGCAGTCATGAGTATGCAAGTGAGAACTTGGAAGAATATAGACCAAAAAAAAGCAACAATGGTGCTGGCTGGTTATGGTAACAGGCAAAGGTTAATGGATGAGATCTACAACAAATTCTTACATTTAGTAAAATACATATGTGTTAGTATATGATTTATGGGCTGTTCCCCATCAGCCTACCTTTTGTACTGTGCTACCTTTTCCTTTTTCTTTGTAGCCTGACATATCTGGGTTGGTTTCTGTTAGGACCAACAGCAGTTTCTGCAGGTGGGACTGCAAGTGTGATGGTGGTTCAGCTTCTCAACCTTCCCTGTGTCCTCCATAAGACATGTATTATACATGGGGGAATTACTACAGCTGCACTGTACAGGTGTCCCAGTCCAAAAAGCTTGGAGTAGACTCTCCACAGATTTTGTCTGAAGCTAGGAAAATGGTTTACTGTACCGGGGAGACTCCCTAGCACAGCTATTCCTCTTCTGGGAGTCCTAGGCTGAAGGAGGGTGGGATTTAAGGCACACCTCTCTCGTTAGCTTTTTCCTTGGAGTAGTGTTTGTGGCTCACTGCTCAATGTGCTGCTGCTTTGAATCACATTCGGAAGAGCACCGTAGAGAGTGCAGGCAGCTAATACAGGGCTGTGAATTGCACTTCAGAAGCAGATGCCAGCCACTTCAAAGCCAGGCGCCGCAATGCTGGGTCTCACACTGTGCCTGCATCCTTTTGCATAACACACCTTTACATTTTTAATCTGAGACACGCAGAAACTAAACACTGAAAGACGGCACTTGAGTCATCTTTTTCATCTATTGTGCATTGCAGGAATGTGCTTTGCACTAAATGCCTTAGCTGTGTCCATTTCAGCGCGGAGCAGGTTGAGCAGTCCTGCCCAGTCATGGGTTTGGTAATCAGGCAGGCTAGTGGAAGGCAGGGCAGGGCTTCTTCAGATGAACGACTTGGAGAAGCTGATGGACTCTGGGCATGCCAGATTCCCTGGCCAGACTGTCCTCTTTTCTTGTTGAGTCATGGGGGCACTGTCTGCACTTGTTAGTCATCCCTTCCCACCTCTGCTCCCTCTCTTGTGCCTGTGCTGGTGCTCGTGCTCGGAAACAGCAAATATGGCAATGGTAGCCCCACACAGTGTAAAGTATCCTCCAACATCATTGCACTTCCAAGACCATTCCACAGCTGGAGACACCTCATTTTTCATAAAGTGCCTGCTTTTAGCAATCTTGAGTCTTCCCTTGCTTGGTCTACTTGTTAACACTTTTTAGATATACTACTAATATCAATATAAAGAAATACTTTCTTGAAGTTCGCCCCATTATAATCCTTGTTGGTGGGTGTCCAGGACATACTTATACTTCATATAACTATGCTAATGATATTTATTTCTATATTTAACTGCTAAAGTCTGGTCAATCTTATGATCATTTCTCTTTTTGTTACACTGCTCCTCCTATTTTGTCAACTGTTCTGGCTCTGAACAAGGAGAGCCGTATGCTGATGATCCCATCATGGCTCTTCTAGAAAGTGTGTTGTCCCCATCACAACTGAGCTGAGGGATTAAGATTTTGTTAGTATTTCACTAAAAAAATTTATCCACTTGGTTCACTCTCTCCACAATTCTTCTCTTAATATTATGAGTTTCTGACTGGCAGAATTTTTATTGGCATTGGTATTACAGGTATCCTGTGGATAATTTTACCTTTTTATCCCCTTGTATTTCATGCCCTGCAAGTACCTTAAGTCTGCTTGCTCTTTCTTTTTGTGGGTATAGTAACACTTCACAGTCTTATATCACTTCCAGATTTGGTTTACATACAAATTTTCCAATAATACCATTAAGAAATACATCAGTAATATGATCCACTTTAATTTTCTGGGACAGGCAGCACCACCTGCTTCGGAAGATGGTCTGAAAGCTGCACACAGACATGAATCATGCTGTTATGTACCCATATAGAGAGTTTGTTTCTCTGCTGCAGCCATCTGTGGCTGACTTATGGCTGTATCGCATCCCGTCACCTGTTCTGTGTCCATTCCAGCTGAACTTGCAAAAGAGATACCTGAAAGCATTTAGTTCCCAGGTCTTATTGAAGACCAGTGACAATTGTGGTCCTGGTTCTTTTGAAGTCCCAGGATTTTGTCATTTCAGTAAACTCTTTTGATAGACTTTTCTTCCTACCCATCTCACCACCCCACACACCTGCTTGTGAAACTACACACATCATTATCTGGTTTCTCTCTGCAGCTGCACGATTCTGCAGAGATTTTAATGTCATTTTGACAGTGTAATATCTGGGTTCTCAATGAGGATACAAATATTTTCTGGGAAACTTACTGAAGTTCTTTATTCTCTGCCTGGAACCATACTGACCACACAGTCACAAAAGTTAAAGGGCACCTCTTAACCATTTCAGCTATATTTCACCACAAGAAAGTAAATAAAGGTTATTTAAAAGAAAGTTCAGGACCAGCAGCTATTTTTTTCTTAGGAATGAGAAGCCACAAAGATTAATAGTTTCTGGTCTAAGAGAATACTAACTGAAGAAAAGGCTTAAACATGAAACTGATGATATCAAAGGGACCTTTTTTTTTTTCATCTGACCTACAAATCATACCAAACCTGCCTACACTAATAATAACAAATTTTCTCATCCAAATTCTGTAACTAATTTTTTAAAATGGAATGACAAGTATGTATTTTACTAAAAAAAGAACTGTCAGTTTTAGTATAGAGAAGATAAACTTAGGATATTTTGAATGTTAACTCTTCCCCATCAAAATAAAATGCAGTCTTTTTTCATACTTTGAACTATGTTGTTTTTCAAAGACTAATACTTTCATTTTTCACTTCCAAAAGTGTAACATTTTAAATTCTCTTCAAAATAGTGAAAAATGGGAGATAATTACAGATTTTAAAATCCTGCAATTGTTTATAAACATTCTCTTCATATGGGAAGTACACCTCATATTTGTGATTGTGTTTATTTGTGTTGGTATTCTAAACAAAAAATAATTACAATTATGATTCCAGCTATTTTAAGGTTGAAAATGTATTCCCAGGGCTGACTTGTATTTCTTAAAAAGACTGAAGTATATACAGAGTGAAGCAGTAGACTGTGAACCAAACTCAGCCATTGAAATATGTGTGCTAGGAAAATGTTATTTGATCTAACAGCTAAAGAAGTTTCCTTATCAGAGACAGATCTAATGAGACCTTAAAGGATTTGAGGCTAAATTCAGGTAATGTTTATGTACCGAGGGTAAGATGTCTTTGTGAGCAACAATCTATGGCAATAACAGGAATTTCTTTGGATGGAAAATGGCAGGATGGAGGTAGCCTCGTGGTGCAGTGGAGGGAGGGTGCTTCAGCACCTGGTATTTCATGCAGACACTGCTGGACTCACCACTTACCACCCAGCTCATCTGTTGCCTTCTGCATGGATCCCATCCCTTTTCACCAACTAGAAACGCTGTAGTTGTAGACCATCTTAGGCAGGGGTAGGTTAATACACATGGAGGCAACAGTGACCTGTAACCAACCACCTGAGCCGCACGATAAGAATTTTTTAATAAGACAGTAGTACGTGAGATGAGATGGATACATAATTAATTGGATCCTTTCACTTAACAAACCCAGAATTCTTTGGTGTCATGTAGATTATGGTAGAGATGGCTGAATATATTTTCTAGCAGTTAAAAAAAAACAAAAACCAAAAAAAAAAAATACAAAAGGCTTATACATTTGAGACTTGCTACCAGAGTTACTGGCAACCATTGCTGCAACACATCACTAGCATCCTAACCTACATGTTCTACAGTTTTCTCACCTGTTAAAACCTATTGTTCCAGTAACTTTTTAAAATAAGAAAAGGTTAATTAACACCCAGTGTTCTTCAGAGAAGTGTTTTATGAATGTTATCAAATTAGTTTGGACAAAACCAATAAAGGAAGATAGTCTGTTATTTCCAGAAGGGCGTATTTACAGACAGAGAAGCTTAGTGACTTCTCTCAGACCTCCAAAACTGATATCCAACACCCTAGTTGCTTAGCAGAGGATGGGTTATTTTGCTTCAGAGTCCAGCTATCAGTTGCACACCACATCTTTCACTATTGTGTCCAAGTTGTTTTGGGGGCCTGACTGCTGCCCACCTAAAAATGCCACTAACTGGCTGAGGAGGGTAAGAATTTGGTGTCTACCTGATATATTAACTAGCCCAAATTGTATGGATACAGTGCTTTGCCCTGGGTTATTGACCTCTGAAAATGAAGGTCTAAAATAAAACTGATGATGTAGCCTTAGCTACAGAAGAACTCAAAGTCATTTCTATTACAGTACAAAGTGGGGACAATTTTTTCCTGTGCAGCATTGTGGAATGCTTGGACTGAGTCATTTCTTTGATGTGTAAATGCACCTTAAAAAGCACATTAAATATTTCAAGTAATTGGTATGAACATGAAATCTCTCATTAGTGTCTCCTAGACAGCTGCGAAGTGCAGATAAGAAAATGCATGTGCGGGTACGAGAAAATATTCCAAAATTCTTGAGGGAAGCTTTCTGTCTAGAAATGCCCCTCTTCTTTTTGCCCTTCCAGTCTATGTCTATACAGCCTGTGTCTACTGCAGAAATTCCGGTTAAGTGGAAAATTAAAGCACCGTGTATGTTAATCTCCTTGCCACAAAGGCTTTTCCTTACCATGACATGACATCCAGGATCTAAGCTGCAGACCAAAATTATTTTACCACCCATTTGCAGGATAGAATTTGAATGGTGCTTGCTTAAAACACTTCATTTTGTCACAGGTTTGATTTTGAAATGCGTTTTCAACAACGTCCACTGAAGTCCATTCTGGAACTGATGTGACTATCTAAAATGAAATGACAACAGTAATTAACACTCCACTTCATGGTTAATTAAAATAGATTATATACTAAGAAAACAAAAACTTCATATCATAGAACTAGTTAATTAGTCTTCTCAAAGCTGCTTTTATGAGGTCTGTTGCTTTTACAAGTTTAAAATCTGTCTGTTAGAGTAATATGGATGTAAAGAAATCATCTGGACTGTTTCTAGGAAAGGAGAAAGTTTACCTCCTAACACATACTTCTGGCAGTTTCTGAGAAAGTCTGGATATACAAATTCACCCTTCCTGAGACTGAGCAAGTTGTCACTGGGAATTAAGGGAGAACCTTTGAAGGGAAAGGGATTTCATAATAGGCTGATTTTCAGCATTCATTGTGGTTACTTACTGCACTGGGGAGAGAAGGGCAGTCAAGTGTATACTGCCGGTATAGACATATTGAATAATCTAGTTTAGTGGGGAGGTCAGAGGTGGAGGCTGGAAACAGATCTTAAGGCCTTTAGAGATCTGGATGTTTTCCAGATACATGACAGGGAAAAGTTGCTCTAGAGAAAATCTGATCTGGTTTTTAGTGGTGCTCTGAAAGGGGGGTAGCATGATGTCCTTTGTAGTTTGGAACCCCGAGGTAACAAAAGCAGGTCCCCCTGTTACCTACAGTTGTGACCTGCATTATGCATTAACCATTAATTCTTTTACATATTTTTTTTTTAATTTGCAGATTTCTCTGAAGATTACCTTCTTTCATTTAGATTTAGTACTGATGAAAAAGTACCAGTTGGTAGTTTTGGTGAATGCAGCTTTATGTCTACAGATTGGGATTAAGAAAATTTTTTCTCCTACAGTGGTCTGCAAGCAAACTAAAACCAGGAGGAAGAAAGAACTTCTTCTGTAGGTAACAGGCATTTCAGTCACAATGATTTGCGCAGCTCTGGCTTTCCAGTAAGCATGCAGACCACACTGATGGATAGGGAAGCTGTATCTGAGAGCCAACAAGATCACCTCCTGAGTCTTTTAAGCAAGAAGGGCTCTAGCATCCTACTGAACTGGGCTGCAGTACAGTGGATGTTATACAGAGGAAATGTTCTGTTGCCAGTGAGGCCAAAAGAGAAAATGCTAGTTTAGTGTTACTTATAAATAAAGTAAATTTTAAAAGACCACACTAGATATCATCAGGTAATCGAAATCTAGAGCAGAGCTTGAGCTAAGGTACTCCTCAGGTCAATCTTGTTGCATTTATGTATCCTGGGCCATAAATAGTTTTTCCACTTTGGGATCTCTCTACTATTCAGAACAATTTTTTTCCTTTAGTGCTGTAAGAAGAATCATAGCACAGCGCCTAGTAAGAAGTACAATAATAAATGATGCTTGTAAATTAGATATTTGATGCCTGGCTTGTCTTCCTCAATCCAGGAACAAGCAAGCGATAAAAATACCTGTTTTAGCCGTTAGTGCTAACTATCCATGTCTCAAATTGTCTTAAGTACCTGGCAAAATTAAGTTTAACTCAGAACATTTTTTCTCTTCCTGCATTAGTTTGAAATTTTTGCTTCCTTTTCAGACCTGATGACCAGCTCATAAATCCATAGATTTATCTGTTTTTTTCCAGTAGTTTCAGTCAATCTAACAGAACAGATCACCTCCTCCTACAAAACCTGCTTTTCTTATGTCATTAAAACACTAGAGCTGGAACAACACTAACATTGTATATCTTTTAGGAAATTTGTTCTGTGGTGCAGTGTAGCAAGGGAAAATATTTGTAACTGTTTCATTAAAAACCTGGCATTTATGCTGAGCTCTGCCTAAAATATCCTTATGTAACCTCATGAGTAAAATGCACGATATGTACTTACCCCTGAATAATAGCACTAAGAGGCCTTGACTGATGCTAAGGAGTTTGAATGTTCAGAAATATTACCATACGTAAGTGGGAACGCTGGGACTGCTCAGCTCAGTGAATGTTCCTCCGAGCTATAAGCAGCTTTGGAAAAGGTATCAAATGCAATTTTAAAATGCCCAAATACATACAATTTATAACCCTGCTGTCTTGCATTACCGAGTGGTTTTGACCCTTTTAGAGCCTGATCTAACTTTTGTGCCAGTTGATGCAATCTGGGTTGTTTATTTTCAAATAGAATGTTAAGGCAAATTCAGAAATACCTAGACACAGAGAAAAGATACGAGTTAGCTAGCCTTTTGATCTGGCAAACAAAAAGAGCATGATTAACTGAGTGACAATCAAAATTAGCCATGCCCACATTAAGAAGTAAGACAGAACATTTCAGGTACACCAGTAATTAGTCAGCAGGGCACTCTGATCATGTAGTATATTCCTCTCTCTTTGCAACTCTCAATTGAAAACTAGGTAGCTTTCTCCAAAATGTACTCTAGGGCAGATCATTTTCATTTGCATAACAAAGGAGAAAGTTCTTTCTGTGAAGATATCACCGGAAGACAAGATGTTGTCTCATTGATGCAACGGGGCAGATTATTTAACTCTAACTGTCTCTTTTGGCCTGAAAATATATGGCTTCTGTGCTTTGAGCATCAACATAGCATTCATCAACCCAGTAACAGAGTTTACACATATGAGAGATACTCATTAATACAAAGAATTTGCCTGGTATGTTCCTTATTTTGATGAGACAGTGAAGAGCTTATGTAACTTAAACTGAAGATGAATGCCTACAGTGGTATGATTTACAGAAAGACAGGAGTCTGACAGTTTTCTTTGTTAGGCTAAATGTAAGATACCTAGCTTACTCAAGCAAGTCTAAGTGTTTTACTCTGTTTTCCCTCATAGAACAAACATAACTGATATTCCCATAATTATATTGCCTGCTAATAAAATAGTTTAGAATTTTATGATGTCTTATTTATAATGTTTTTCATATTCACTGATTTTGCAGGCCATTTCATTGCGAATTCACAGTAATGAATCCATTTCAATATGTCAGTTTGATCTTAGAATAAATTGGGAAGGAAACCTTCTAACTTTATACCTTTGCGACTGCAATTCATTATTGCTATGAGCTTGCACTGTGATTCAGTTATACTTTCCCTAAAGGACTTTATCCCAAATGACCAGTATAAAAGAATTTAAGTTATACTACAAATATTATCTGACGTCTTAACTTTAGCTTCCTTACTTTTCAAACTTCATACTATTAATGTAGCTGAAGGGATTGGCCTTGGGGTTGGGGAGGTTTTGTATTTATCAGGAATTAACCTTGAGAATATCATTATAACCTTGCAATTCCATGTTTATTTGCCAAAAAACATTCCCTGTGGAGAGTTTTCAGTCCCAGGGAATTATTCACTGACTATGGGCAACAGGTAAGGAACTTGAAATTAGGGTGCTCTTCAGCATTCAAACTGCAAAAGACATAGTGAACCAGTTCTGTATTACCATGCATTAACTTTCTTCTAGACATCCCAGAATACAGAATTTTCCTTGCCATTTCGTAATGCCTTGCTGTTTCATCTTCCCAACTACATTGATAATTATTTTCTATTTTTGATTATCCTGATACAATCTGTAAATCTTTCACATTGGGAACTTCACACTCTTTCAGGTCTCTAGAGGAAGAATATATCTTGTTTCTGACTTTGGTTCCAAACCAAGAAAGTATTTCAGTATGTCGTACACCTTCAGCATATGGGTAGTCACACTGAAGTCAACAGGTGACTCATACTTAAAGAGAAGCATATGGTTAAGTGGTGGGGGTTTTTTTCCAGATTTAGATCTAAAATCATGCTGGAAAAGCTTGAATATAAAAAAACCTGCTGTTATTCTACTGTGTGGAAGAGCAGGATACCTGACATATTTCCACTATATTTTGCGGGATTTCTTTCTATATATGAGTGTGAAGTTAGAGGAAAAGCTGATGTAGCGTGATCCCGTACAATCACAAGCAAATTGTGTAGTCTTCACTATGTAACTGGAAGCCTGGATGAACAAGTCTACTAAAGCTTTGCAGAGATAATCGATTTGAGTTCTGGGGAGACTGGTGGAGGAATACCAGGTTTTGGTACAGTAACCAAGGTTTTGTTGCATAGATACTGAATAAGATTGTGTCCTACCTTGTATTCCAGGTTTACTTCTTTGTACAGCTCTGCAAAGAGTTTCTAGTCAACTCACAAAATAGCACTAGGTTTTCAATGTTCATTTCACTCATTAACTTCAAAGGGGCTAGATTTGGATGTACCACTGTTTGCTGCTTCTCTTTCGTAGGTATTCCTTATATGTCATTGTAGCAGACGAATGAGATTGTAATCTATTTAGCATAACCCCTTCATAAAATCAGATTTTTTTTGTATTTTATATTGCCCATTTGTGTGATGGAAGGGAGAGAGTCTTCTGGGGGTAGGGTCAAAATCCAGATGTGCTCTCTCCATCTTGGATTTTAGCTAACCAGGGGATTTTTACTTTCTTTGGCATTTGTGTGGAGACAGGTCCATGTCAACAAAAACAATACTAGGAATTCCTTTTTTTTTAAGAGTTTGGTGTTACTCTGTGCTGTTGCCTACTGTATATGTAGTCTTTCTCCTGTTTGAAAGGAGAGGGAGGTAGCCGCAGAAGAGGATTCTCAGTTCTGGATCTGAGCAGACCAAAGTGCTTACCGTACAACCTTCATTCACGAGCTGAAGCACCTGCAAGGGGTCAGTGTTCAGGCACAGCTTAGCACTCCTTCTAGGATAGCTTCCCCTTTGGAAGAGCATTGAAATGCCTTTTAGAAGCACCTCAGTTGCGATCAGCTGTGCTCTAGCAGATCGTCTCTGGGCAATTTACTGCCACCAGACACCCAAGCCTGCTATCTACCAGTGCTCTCCAGATCGTTAACAGAAGTGACAGAATGACATTTTGGCTACCACAGTGTGCCACCTGAGTTATTAACCTAAAAGAAAGTCAGCAGCAGTTTTAAGTTAATATCTGACCACTGATTTGCAGCAAGTATATCATCCATTCTGCCACATCTGCTACAGTGGCAGTAACCCATGCCAGAGGTAAACAGCTCAGATTGGTGACCTCTGGAATCTTCATGAATTCCCGGAGACCACAGAGAGACTGTAAATCTGTCATTGACTGCACTGGGAATGTGAATGTCTAACTTAAATACTTAGGGACTGTCGTGGTTTAACCCGGCTGGCAACTAAGCACCACGCAGCCGCTCGCTCACTCCCCGCCCCGCCTCAGTGGGATGGGGGAGAGAATCGGGAAGGGGAAAAAGGTTAGAGCCGAGGGCTGAGATAAAGACAGTTTAATAAAAGAAAATAATAATAATAGTAATAATGAGAATGATAACAAAATATACAGAATATACAAAAACGAATGATGCACAATGCAATTGCTCACCACCCGCCGACCGATGCCCAGCCCGTCCCGAGCAGCGATCAGTACCCGAGCGACCGACCGACCCACCAAACTCCCCCCCCGGGCATGACGTTCTATGGTATGGAATAGCTCTTTGGACAGTTTGGGTCCTAGCTGTGCTGTACTCCCAGCTTGTTATGCACCTGGCCGAGCAGGAGAAGCTCAAAAAGTCCTTGAACAGTCTGAGCACTACTTGGCAACAACTAAAAACATCAGCGTGTTATCAACATCCTTCTGGCACTAAATCCAAAGCACAGCACTATGCTAGCTTCTGTGAAGAAAATTAACTCTATCCCAGCTGAAACCAGGACATCATCCACCCCTTATTCTATACCATTTACGTCATGCTTAGGTCCTACCGTTACAATACATTCCAATTAATCACCACCACCTTCCCATTTTGATATATATATACAGATAGCATTCCCTTAGTCTATGGACCATCCCTCTAAAATGTCCATTGGGTTCATCTAGTCCATGCTTTTGGGCTTCGTCTGTTGTAACAGTCTTCCAGGGCAGGAGAATTGGGGTCCGGTGTTGGGTTGTCACATGCTGAAGTCAGTTCTGGTTCCATCCACTGCACTTCCTCAGTTTTCTTCAACATTCATTCTTCTTAATCTGGGCGATTCTTACTGCTATACCATTGATAGAATATACAGCAATAATAAAAATGACATATATTATACAGCAATTAACATCATACAATTCAATTCATTGGCTATTTTCACCCAAAATCAAATCCCTTTGAGGTACACATCGGACTTCCCCATCCTTCCGCATCACCCACCAAGTAGAGCCAGGTCCTTGAGCAAAAGCAATCCCACGGATGGGTTTGCCTTTACCTGAGGCAGGAGTAACCCAGACTGTCTTCCCTAGCATATTTTTTACATGCACTACCGGGACTTTATCCCCTTCTACAGTACGTAAGAGGCTTGATTGGGCAGGGCCAGCTCGGTTGGCAGATCCTCTAGTGTTGACTAACCAAGTAGCCTTTGCTAAATGTGTATCCCAATGTTTGAATGTTCCTCCACCCATTGCTTTCAGTGTAGTCTTTAACAGTCCATTGTATCGTTCAATTTTCCCAGAGGCTGGTGCATGATAGGGGATGTGATAGACCCACTCAATGCCATGCTCTTTGGCCCATTTGTCTATGAGGCTGTTTCGGAAATGAGTTCCGTTGTCTGACTCAATTCTTTCTGGGGTGCCATGCCGCCATAGGACTTGTTTTTCAAGGCCTAGGATAGTGTTCCGGGCAGTGGCATGGGGCACAGGGTATGTTTCCAACCATCTGGTGGTCGCTTCCACCATGGTGAGCACATAGCGCTTGCCATGGCGGGTTTGTGGGAGTGTGATATAATCAATCTGCCAAGCCTCTCCATATTTGTATTTCAGCCACCGTCCTCCATACCAGAGAGGCTTTAACCGCTTGGCTTGTTTGATCGCAGCACACGTTTCACATTCATGGATAACCTGTGCAATAGCGTCCATAGTTAAGTCCACTCCTCGATCACGAGCCCATCTATATGTTGCATCTCTTCCTTGATGGCCTGAGGTATCATGGGCCCACCGAGCTAGAAACAATTCACCCTTATGTTGCCAGTCCAGATCCACCTGAGCCACTTCAATCTTAGCAGCCTGATCTGCCTGCTGGTTGTTTTGATGTTCTTCAGAGGCCCGACTCTTGGGTACATGAGCATCTACATGACGTACCTTTACAACCAGGTTCTCTACCTGGGCAGCAATATCTTGCCACAATGCGGCTGCCCAGATGGGTTTGCCCCTGCGCTGCCAGTTGTTCTGCTTCCATTGCTGCAACCACCCCCACAGGGCATTTGCCACCATCCATGAGTCAGTATAGAGATAGAGCACTGGCCATTTTTCTCTTTCAGCAATATCTAAAGCCAGCTGGATGGCTTTCACCTCTGCAAACTGACTTGATTCACCTTCTCCTTCAGCAGTCTCTGCAACTTGTCTTGTAGGACTCCATACAGCAGCCTTCCACCTCTGATGCTTTCCCACAAGACAACAGGACCCATCAGTGAACAGGGCATATTGCTTCTCATTTTATGGCAGTTTATTATATAATGGGGCTTCTTCAGCACGCACCACCTCTTCCTCTGGCGATATTCCAAAATCTTTGCCTTCTGGCCAGTCCATGATCACTTCCAAGATTCCTGGGCGACTGAGGTTTCCTATTCGAGCCCGTTGTGTAATCAGTGCGACCCACTTACTCCACGTAGCATCAGTTGCATGATGTGTAGAGGGGACCTTCCCTTTGAACATCCAGCCCAGCACCGGCAGTCGGGGTGCCAGGAGGAGCTGTGCTTCAGTACCAATCACTTCTGAAGCAGCTCGAACCCCTTCATATGCTGCCAATATCTCTTTTTCAGTTGGAGTATAGTTGGCTTCAGATCCTCTGTATCCCCGACTCCAAAAGCCTAGGGGTCGGCCTCGAGTCTCCCCTGGTGCTTTCTGCCAAAGGCTCCAGGTAGGGCCATTCTCCCCGGCTGCGGTGTAGAGCACATTCTTTACATCTTGCCCTGCCCGGACTGGTCCAAGGGCTACTGCATGCACTATCTCCCGTTTAATTTGTTCAAAGGCTTGTCGTTGTTCAGGGCCCCATTTGAAATCATCCTTCTTCCGGGTCACTTGGTAGAGAGGGCTTACAATCTGGCTATAATTTGGAATATGCATTCTCCAAAAACCCACAATGCCCAAGAAAGCTTGTGTTTCCTTTTTGCTAGTTGGTGGAGACATGGCTGTTATTTTGTTGATCACATCCATTGGAATCTGACGACGTCCATCTTGCCATTTGATTCCTAAAAACTGGATCTCCTGTGCAGGTCCTTTGACTTTACTTTGTTTTATAGCGAAACCGGCTTTCAGAAGGATTTGGACTATTTTCTTCCCTTTCTCAAAAACTTCTTCTGCTGTATTGCCCCACACAATGATGTCATCAATATATTGCAGATGTTCTGGAGCATTACCCTGTTCCAGTGCTGCCTGGATCAGTCCATGGCAAATGGTAGGGCTGTGTTTCCACCCCTGGGGCAGTCGATTCCAGGTGTACTGGATGCCCCTCCAAGTGAAAGCAAACTGTGGCCTGCACTCTGCTGCCAAAGGGATTGAAAAGAAAGCATTTGCAATATCAATTGTGGCATACCACTTGGCTGCCTTTGACTCCAGTTCGTATTGAAGTTCTAGCATGTCTGGCACGGCAGCACTCAGCGGTGGCGTAACTTCATTCAGGCCACGATAGTCTACTGTTAGTCTCCACTCTCCATCAGACTTTCTCACTGGCCATATGGGACTGTTAAAGGGTGATCGAGTCTTGCTGATCACTCCTTGGCTCTCCAGTCGACGAATCAGCTTATGGATGGGAATCAGGGAGTCTCGATTGGTGCGATATTGCCGCCTGTGCACTGTTGTGGTGGCAATCGGCACTTGTTGTTCTTCAACACTCAGCAACCCCACAACAGAAGGGTCCTTTGAGAGACCAGGCAAGGTAGACAGCTGCTTAATTTCTTCTGCCTCCAATGCAGCTATACCAAAAGCCCACCGGTACCCTTTTGGGTCCTTGAAATACCCTCTCCTGAGGTAGTCTATGCCCAGGATGCACGGAGCATCTGGGCCAGTCACAATGGGGTGCTTTTGCCACTCATTCCCAGTTAGACTCACTTCGGCCTCCAATACAGTCAGCTCTTGAGATCCCCCTGTCACTCCAGAAATACAAATCGATTCTGCCCCTATATGGCTTGATGGCATTAGAGTACACTGTGCACCGGTGTCTACTAAAGCTCTATACTTCTGTGGGTCTGACATGCCAGGCCATCGAATCCACACAGTCCAGTAAACCCTGTTGTCCCTTTCCTCCACCTGGCTGGAGGCAGGGCCCCTCTAATCCTGGTCACTGTTGCTCATGGTTTGTGTATATGAGTCAGAAGTTCCTTCATCACAATCAGAATTAAGATCAGCCCTTCTATTTTGTCTGAAAAAACTACAGTCGTCCCAGTCTCTGGAAATTGGAGCAACAAGTTTCTTGGAAGAGCCCCCTTTTGTGTTTGTTTTTCTTTGCAACTCACATACCCGTGACTCTAGGACCGAGGTAGGTTTTCCGTCCCATTTCCTCATGTCCTCTCCATGGTCACGCAGGTAAAACCATAGAGTGCCCCGTGGTGTGTACCCTCGATATTCTTTTTCTTGAGCAGAAGGGTGCTTACTTCTAATGGCTGAGATACTGGTCTGTACAGGAGGGGAGTAGGGTATACGCTTTTCGAGTCGTTCAAACTTCTGGGACAGTTTCTCCACAGCCGAAACAAAGGGGGAAGAGATACTTTCTTCATATTCCCGGAGCTGGCCAGCCACTTCATCCACTGTTGGTCCCCGTCCAGTTTCCCAGCTCAGCATTGCCCATGTGTTTGCAAATGATGTTGGTGCGCTACGTAACAACTTCCACCACATGGGTCATGTGCACTGGACACTATCTGGATCTTTGGGCAGCTGGTCATTGTCCAGGTCACTATAAATCACCTCCAGGACAGCCAGTTCCCTCAGGTACTGGATGCCTTTCTCCACAGTGGTCCATTTACCTGGGCGACATATGACATCTTCCTTGAAGGGATATCTTTCCTTCATGGCTGACAGTAGACGCCTCCAGAGGCTGAGGATTTCTGTCCCTTTTCCAATCGTTTTGTCAATGCCCCCTTCCCTAGAAAGGGATCCTAGTTGCTTGGCTTCCTTACCTTCCAGTTCCAGGCTGTTGGCCCCATTATCCCAGCATCAGAGTAGCCAGGTGACAATGAGCTCACCTGGACGATGGCTGAAATCTTTTCGGATATCTCGCAGCTCACTCAAGGATAGGGATCTGGTGGTTTCTGTCTCGTTTATGAGCTCTTCCTTCTCCCCTTGTGATGGCCCCCGCTTTTTCAATGCAATTGCTCACCACCCACCAACCGATGCCCAGCCCGTCCCGAGCAGCGATCAGTACCCGAGCGACCGACCGACCCACCAAACCCCCCCCCGGGCATGACGTTCTATGGTATGGAATAGCTCTTTGGACAGTTTGGGTCCTAGCTGTGCTGTACTCCCAGCTTGTTATGCACCTGGCCGAGCAGGAGAAGCTCAAAAAGTCCTTGAACAGTCTGAGCACTACTTGGCAACAACTAAAAACATCAGCGTGTTATCAACATTCTTCTAGCACTAAATCCAAAGCACAGCACTATGCTAGCTTCTGTGAAGAAAATTAACTCTATCCCAGCTGAAACCAGGACAGGTACCTTGAATCACTCTCTCTTTGAAATAACAACAACAACAAAAACCTGCAAAAAACTCCCACACCTATACCGGATTTTTAAAGCAGATGTTTGGAAACAGCCCCTTGTGTCATGTGCATGTTGGTATAATCTTTTTGCAGTTCATTGGTTTTGCATGTATTTTGCCCATCACCTCACGGCTTTTCAGCAACCTCTGTTGTAGAAACTTGAATTTTTAAATGAAATATATTAACTTTTTCTCCCACAGCCACTATTTTACTTACAGGCGAAGAACAGTAAGAGATAATTCCTTTGCAGAATCCATGCCAATTAGATCATGCCAGCAAGCCTGGTCTCTCAGGTCTCTTTTAATTCTGCTTAATTTATCATTTCAACCCATTTGCCAGGTTTAGATGTGAGCTTTATTGGCCTAGAATTGCCAAGATTAAGCCCTGGAGTTTTTAAAAATACAGCATAACCGTGGTTGTGCTTAAATAGGACTTCATTTTTGTAACTACTTCTTAAGTATATCTGTTTCCAAAACAGACTCTTTTCTCCCCACACTACAGTATTTAAGGGATGTGGAGAAAATATGCACTGAAGTCCCAGTTGGTAGCTAAGGGAATCAGGGGCTCAAATCTCTCAGATTCCTTTGCAGTCTTACCTATACAGTGAAATTCCAGCAGGACAAAGACTTCATAATAGGCTACAAATTATTGTACTGAGGGTGACTATTACAAAAATGAAAACTGTGATCTGCCCTTTTAAGAGGTGTTGCTGAAGAATGATTGATTGTGGAGGATGAATCCTGAGCCGAGCAACCAGGGGCCCTGCAGAAATACGCCGGTTTCATCTCTGTACGCAGCGTGCCGTGTCCTGCCGTTAGGTTTTCATGGGTGCTGAAAGTGCTGCCGTACCCGAGAGTTCATCTAGGCAGGGACGCGTTGCTCTTGCTGACTCGCGTGTAGGCGTCGGTTATTGCATTGACAGTTTGCTTCATTCTGATGTTCTGCTGAATGCAACTGAATCAGTACTTACACTTCAGACCAATGGACCTTTTATCACATATGAAAAAAATTACTGTTAGAAATTAGTGTAAATCACATCATTTCAGGTGCCAAAGTGTCGCATCAAAATAAAAATCCTTGATGGTGGATCATACCGTTCCATTAGTACTGTAAAGGGATCCATGGATGGCTATGCAAACCCTGTCACTGTTGTAAAGTGGATGTGGAAAATATTTCATGTCCATTGACTGACAAAATCTGATCACAAAGCTTTTAGGGAAGACTCGGCCTATCCAAGTTCATACAACAGCAGTTCAGAGCTGAGGCTCCTTATGGGTCATAATTAAAGAACTCTTACCGTGGTACTGAACAAATTTGAAACAAATTAATGATGAAGTGTTGTAACTCAGGCAGTAGATGTTGCTTTATTCATCTTTCACATCACCTGTGTATGGCTTTTCAAATACAGCTGATTTTAAATACACCCTCTCCCTAAACTCAGGTGATGTATGAGGGGGGTGGTAGGCTTCCATAGGAAGGCTCTAATGGCCATGGCATAAACCCAAACTACATAATACTTGAAATAATCAAACCTAGCAGATTAAGTTAAGGTCTAAGGAGAACCTAGCACTCACTTGTATCCGTTGTCTCCAGTGCAGTTGTGTAGGCACACCTGACGAATTTAGCCAAAACAGACACATTACTTTTGTAGTTTTAGAGTTTTGTCTCTAATGTTAGCTCCCTAATATTTTAGCTTAGCTCATTCTGGGATGCCTTAGCCATTCTCATTATTAGTACAGTTTACTAATAGGGTGTCAGTGTTTAATCATTATTCATTGAGTTAGACAAACAATGTTGGCACAAAAGAATAAAAGGGAATCTTTTGCTATGGGTATTAAATGTTTCATGTGTGCATACCATGAAGACTGCAAATTACTATCTATAGTGTTCCTACATACAATACACTTAAATACCATGAAAATATTTTCTTTATATCCCTTAAATGTGTAATAAAAACTTGATCTCTATCACTGTTAGCAATAAGGCAGGATATCAGTGAACCTTAGGACTATTTATTTCAATCTGTTCTGATTAAAGAATATGAAAGAAATAAATTATTATGGAGGGTTATCTTTTACTAGCTAATTTAGTGCTCATCCCTCTTTCTGAGATTGCTTGTGGACCGATATACCTAGTAATGTAATTGCTATTTACTTGGATAAATATCAGTCATATATTTCTCTTGACCTTTTAGTCTATTTAAAGCAAAAAGGAAATAGATATTTATTGTTTGCCAGCCCTTTTTTCTGTCTCATTTCACCGCACATGTTCTGGAATCCAGTTTTCTAGGCAAGCTAACTGCATTCATTCCATTCACCATTCTGCCATCTGTGAAGTAATTAACTTTTGACTTATGGAAAAAAAAATACAGAAGAATCACAATCATTTTTATTTGTTTCCCAGCACCCATGGAAGATAAGCAGTAATATTGTTTCTATTTAAACCAGGGGCACACATGAGCATCCAAAATCTGGAAGTTACTCCAGCTTCATTTACAGTAGCCATTTTAATTTTATTGTAGCTAAAATTTTACTCTCATTACTATGAAGACTGCTACAGTGAACTGTATTTCTGCATCTGGGTTGACTGTGGCCCTGAAATTTAATATAAGGACTGGATTAAATAGTTTAATACAGACTGTCACCCTCTTCTGCCAAACCACAGCACCCCTAGAACCAAGATTTGCAAAACTGTTTAGAGATTTGCAATGGTTTATGTCTTTTGGAGTAGGAGAGAAAGATATCATCTTTTTTCTTTGTAATTTACATACAAGATCTACATTACTATCAATGTTAAAAGAAGATGCTGCTGACCATCCTTACTTGTTATTATTTTTCAGTTAAAAACAAAAACACCTTACAGCTGATCACGTTAGAAGATCACAAGCTATGTTCTGTTGTGCACAAGAGCAAACAGCTGGCAAAACATCTACTTACATGCTTTGCCTATACCAATTCACAGTCTGATGAACTAGCCTGAAGCATTCAAGTTTACGCTATAGAGAAACCATGTCTAGCTACTCGTCCAGGTTGGTGCACTCATTACTGTTCTTCCCTGCTGCTTTAATCCAGTTGAGTTGACACAGGTCGAATTAACAGATAAGGCAGAAGTGTATGTTGCCTTTACCAGTTCCCCCCCCCTTGCCCCATGTGTTGCCCCTTCTGAAGCAGATTTGGCTGAACCACACGTGAAGTTTGCAACCCAGAAGATGGAAAAAATTATACGCTCTGTCAGACTATTTTCTGCAGCAGTTTAGGGACTGCTTCAGGTGTGGTTCAACCATCCTTTGGCATGGATATACAACAGCTTCAGGCATCCTACTGCAATCCTCACTGTGAGTCAACAATATCAGGTTTACAGTCTTTCCTTTAGAGCTGCTAATGTTGTGGAGAACATTTCCTGGGGTGGTCATTTCACGGCCTTTTCCCTGCAGTACTTTCTGTGGAAGAGTCTCTTGTCTCAGGAACAAGCCTTTCAAAGAACTCTGTCTCATCCGACTGCTGGTGATATTTCACCTCTCTAGTGAGTGAACTGAACAGGGGGTGTGGGTGATAACTGAGGAAGCACAGTTTCAGACCTAGAGTGACACCAATCTTACCCGAAATAGGGTTACAGCATAACAAACTATCCATAAGCCAGCCTTCCTGGAGAACTAAAGGCCATCCTACCAGCCCCCCCAAAAAATCAAAAGACCTGACCAAAGATAGGGAAGGACTAAGCCAGAAAACAGATGTACTAGTCCATGCTCAGGCTCCATCAGATGGGATTTGAAACTCCCGTGGCTGTCACAGGCCTGGAAAAAGAGTGGCAGAGCCAGTCTCTGCCTTTCTCCATATTGCAGAAAGGAAAGGATCCATCCCAACTAGCCATCGAAGCACAGAAGCATCCCAGCTGCTCACCTCTGAAGCCCTTGCAAGTCATGCAGGTAAACATAGGTATTTACCTATGTTAAATGAAACAAGTTACATATTTTTTAACATGTTGTCCATCCCAGATGTTCTGAAAATTATCCAGTTATTTTCAATATTTTTTTTAAGGGATTGGGAAGGATTTTAATGGAATACAAGCAGTACACAGTCTTTAGTTTGACTTCAGAGTTTAAATGGCTGGTGAACTATGTATTGCCCACAACACTCTGAAGTTTTATTTCCCTTCCAGCAGGCCACAGATTTGGGTCTTGTTAATAAAATTTAGCAATGCAGACTTGTTTATGTGCACCTTACAGCTTCATCTTGTAGTTTCAACTATGCATTCAAAATTATAATTACGTGTAGTGATAGTGTTCTTGAGGAATATGGATGGGTGCCCTGGAACTTCTGGAATCAAAAATCTGGCATAGTATTAGCTGGCATAAGCTTTTGTCTCAGTTTTCCCACCTGTGTCATGAAAGTTATCTATTCATACTCCTGCACAGCCCAAACCAAAATAAGTTTTTCCAGGGATTTAATGAATGTTGGCATAGTGCTTTCAGAAGGCGAAGAGCTCGTTTCTGTAACATCTGGCGTAAGAAGGTCCAGTCCCCCCAGTTTGTGCAAATTCTTCTGTAGTTTAAGTCCTTTGTAGTATTTTAATGCCTGAAACTATTCAGTACAATCAGCAAACTTTAGTAATGCACAGTCCAGTTCTCTCTTTATGTAAATATGTAAAATAAGTATTGCTTATATTAGCTCTGAAGGATACAACCTTTAGAACTTTCACCCTGCTGAAGACTGTGAAAATGGCATGTTTCTGCTCTTGTGTGCTCTAACCCAGTATATGGGGTTGGACTAGATGACCTCTAGGGGTCCCTTCCAACCCAAAACATTCTATGATTCTATGCTACACTCATTGTCACTTTACTGATTTATCAGCTATACTTTGGGACTGGCTTTTTGGGTAGAGACTATTGGGAGTTGCTGCAGGGACGTTTCACCTGGGTACAGGCACACTTCAAGGGAGGACACAATGTGCCAAAGTTTGTGCCTTTCTGTTGTTATTTTATCTGATAGATCAGATGTTAAATTTAATTATCTCAGATTGTATCTATCAGTGATTTACTAACTTATCAACTAGGTTCTCAGACAGTTTCCCTGGCTCTGATTTAAGTTGCTTCTATCTACGGTTTCCAAGATTGTCTTTTTAGGAGCAGCTTTGCTATCTTTAGAAACAGTTGCTGTTTTTAAGAATAACTTGCATAAACAGTAGGTTTAATTGCACTGGATTATGCACAGTGTTTTCTGGATATATGGTAGAGCTAGCTCAATATGCAGAAGTGCCCAGAAAAAGAAAGGAAACGTTTTCTAGCTGTTAAATGTTAGGCGTTGATTTCATCTTCAATATGTAATCAGTTCTTATTGGCCATCATAGCATGGTTGAAATACATGGATATTCAGTGTAAAATCCTATATATTCTACCTACTGAAATAGTTGTTACCAATCTTGAAGGTCTGAATGCCAGACATTAACATGAGTTTCATCTATTCTACCTTTTACCCAGTAAACCTTGAGTCTTTTGTTTTAAATATGAAAATATTGTGTCACATGTAGCTATCTGTACAGACTTGGGTCCACTTCATTATTGCCATCATAAGCCCAATGCTGCTTAGTTCTTAACTATTAGTACAATGGCAATTAAAATATCATCCCCCGAAATGTCCCTCTCTTGGATTATTGTGATAGATAAGGTATGACACATGAAATAGTCTGATACTGCTATAAATCAAAACATTTATAAATGTCTTTATTAATTTATGTATTTTTATTTTTATTTCCTTTACATTCAGCTAAAGTTTTCTTCTCCACCATTGCAGACAAGAGATTTATGGTAAACTTTGGGTGGCCAAAAAAACTAACGCACAAAAACCAGCCCAAACTTCCAGACCATATGAGAAAAAGTTCTTTACGGTCAACAACCACAAAACATGTAATATTTAAGAGAATCAAGGGGAGTTTCAGGGACAACTCACAGGGAAGAAGTGGTTTAGCTTAGAAGAATCATACGGCTTACTCTGGGATGGGGCAGTATTCCTTTGGGTCATCCTGTAATCCTGTACCGTGCCCTTGCCATGAGAGATGCGTTGTATCTGCTTGCACATTGCATATCAGCCACAGTTTGGCCCCTTGCACTGGGACATTTCTTATTAGCTAGAGTTTTGTATTTACTTCATATATGCGGCCAGTCTAGCTTGAACCACATGGCTTACTTATTTCTGGAAGGAACAAATGCAATACCTTCTGCATTTCTACTCTTTTTGCTATCTGAGATTGTGGTGACGTTGGTGAGTTTCACCTTGACCTCTTGAAACCTGTTTTCTGAGTAGAAATCACTCTCTGTGAAAGTCAAATTTTCTTCAGAGTCCAAATCTGTTGACTTTCAGAGTTACGGTGTAAGACTTATTCCTTTACTCAGGGAGCAGCAAAAACCCAGAGACCACAGCTCACTCTTGTGTCACCAGAGACTCAGTGGACAACTGTCAGTGACTGCTCAGTACGCTGTTTGTTCTGCTGAGAGAGTGAAGCCTGCCTCTTTGGAAGCTGCAGAATAAATATCCTTCAGTACATTCTTTCACATTATTCCTTTCAATCCTTGAATGAAATACCATCTGGTCCTGATGACTTACTGTAATTGCATCTCTAATTGCTCTATAACTTCCTCCTTAGAGAGTTCAATCTCTGTGAAAGACATATTCTGATTTACCATTAAAATTGCCTTCAGTATAGCAATTCAGTTATCAGGACTCTCTTCTTTCTACATCTCGTTGTATCCAGACAGTGTAGAAGGATAATGGCTACCATAAGGCAGGATTTTTCTGGCCTACAGGAATCCTGCTTTGCTTAAATAGGGATGTTTTTCTTGGAAAATATGTTACAGATCAGACAAGTAAAGAATGGAGATGGATTGGGAATTCCTAAGCATTGAAAACTCTGATATTTATTATCAGTTCTCCTGCTTACATCTCTCTGCACCCAGGACTGACATTATCAGTCAGTCACATTGATACTATACCTTTTTTCCTGTATTTAATGTCTCTGTCCCTGTTCCTTAATCCTTTATTCTGGTGTTGCTCAAAGTCACACTTACTTCCCCTACATTTTTAAGGAATCTTGAATCTTAAGGAATCTTACTGAAAATAATGAAAAAATATGTACACACATTTTTCCATCTATCTGCATGCATCTTTCTGGCCCTGTAGTCATGGTGTAGTGCATCATGGCTCATAGGTACAAGTTGTTGAAGCATTCCAGTTAATGACAGATGTCACTGAAAGGTTGAAAGTTCTTTGTGTCAGCTAAACACCTATTCTTTGAGAGACTTCAAGCCCACACTTCAATTAATGGAACAGATGAAAGAAACCTTTTTTTGGTATACGAACCAGTAATGGAGATCCTAACACAAAAGCATCCTGGAAACAGGGCAAGACACATTTTTCTCATCTCCTCCTAAGAACAAGGAGCATGTTTAGCCAAGTTATTAAGAGCCCTACCTCTTGCTTCCCATATTTTACAGCTGCCATTTCTTCTCCAACACCTGAAAAAATTTGCAAATAGGTTTTGTGAACCAATGCCTCTTGAAGAAATGACATATCTTACTTCCATCTCAGAGCTTCAGAAGGACTTTCTGTTGCTGGCTGTATTGCTTCCTACTGCACATCCAAGAGAAAATGGGGGGCTATACCCAATACAGCTCCATCAGTTTCCCTGTATGGATCTTCAGCTGAGGATGGTGACGTTGGCCTTGCTCATGCTCATTAGGATCTCAGGATTTTTTTGCAGCTCTTGAGTACAGCTCCGTTCTTGGTTCCACAGGAGCAGCCCTGGGATCCTGAGTAGTTTCAGCAAGACTTCAGGTCAATATTATCAACATAGTCACCATAAATCCTTGCATCACAACGTGATTATAATCATTATCCCACATGGCTTCACTTGCAAGATTCCACCTGAGTCTACTTCCGAGCTGGCTCTCAGTCCGAAGCAGCATATGGGCATTTATAGTATCACTTCTCTAGTGCTGTCTTCACACAGGATGGTGAACATACACAGTCTCAGTGTCATACTTCTCTCCATTCAAATGTATGGTCTTAACAGTTGCCTCAACACATGCAAACAGAAGGCATAGTCGTCCACTCTTCCTGAAAATATATTGAAACTCAGTCCAGTTTGTTGCAACAATTTTGTTCTCCTAAAGAAGGACTCACACTTCACATCCTGACAGACTGCACTGTGCTTGTTACATTGGCCGTACTCACTGTGTAAGGGAGCAATTTTTAACCTTATACATTCAGCATGAAATAACTTGCACAGCACAGCAGTTACCAGGTGTAAACAACCACCAATGAGACTATTTTAAACAGTCAACAATCCCCAGGCTGCCAGGTAATGTGAAAGGCCAATCCGGCCAGTGCAAGAAGGAGAATGAGTAATAAATTGAAAACACACTATTTTGTGCCATAAGAGGCCGCACTTCAGGCCCTCTCTGAGATGCCCTTGGGCATCCATATTAAAAATGTTTATTTCTAGAATCCAAACCTATTTGCTGTTAAGAAACTAGAGTCTTTCAAAATGTTTTGTCTATGTGGACCCTATTATCTACTTTTCTTTCTCTCTACACCATCACCATACCGTGCTTCTAGGGTGACTGAAAGTGGTAGATGGAATACAAGTTTCTAATATCTCTGAGATGAGACATTTGACGTCCTTAGATGAATGCGTCAACCAAAGAGTATAAGGGCTATAAGAGTATCCCTACATACAAGGGATACATAGAGACAAATATTTCAGAAAACTGTGGGTATAGCAAATTCGGTGAATGTATGAATATGCCGGCTACTTTGGTAGATGGGAGGAGGGGTTATATAGAAATCACCTGGATTATTTAATTTCTTTTTGAAGTCCTCTCCCACTTCTGGAGTCCATGTGTGTTCAAATCTACATGTTATCTTTGCAATTGTTGGTGTCTCTCCTGTTAAGCTATATCACTGCTTACAAAGACATTTATACTGTTGACATTATTGTAATTCATATAATGGGTTAGCTATTGTATTAGAAAATCCTTCCCTAACTATCTGAATATATTTCAGTGATTTGTGAGGCCCTTATTTATTCTGGATTTAGGTTCAAAATACTGGGCAAAATTATTCTCAAATCTAAAAGCATTGTCAACTTTATGGCAAATTAATACGTATTAATAGAGCAAATCTGTTTTTCCAACACAGTGTTTGTCCACTATCTGTTGTCTTTTTTGTAAAGTACTAATCATCCATGCAGGAAAATTCAAACAGTATTCATGTGATAGGCGATAAATAAGAAACCACAATTTCTTTTTTGTTTTGATAAGTGGCTGGCTATTTGTTATCAGGTTATTTTTGGCATGAGGGAAGGTGCTAGCATTTACACGGATTTGTTCAGCAAATGTTGAAATGGAATATTTTACATTAAGCTGCTCAGCACTATGACAGATTAAAACCTATGAAATTTATAAATAATTCATCTTTAATAAAGAGAAGAATACATGCTGGCAGAAATCTAGGGGTTATGGACCCTTTCTTTTAAGATACAGAGACAAAACACATGATTTGTCTTCAGGCAAGAATAATTGAAATGTCATCCAAGATCGGTGCACCTTGACCTCTTTTCACTGAGTAACATACAATTGCATGGCAGGTGCATTTGAAATACTAAATTTTGATGGAACTGGGAAGCACAACTAGAGCTAGATGTGTATGTCAGCAGAAATGAGAGACATGGGTAACCTACCAGGAACAAAAAAACTATTCTACCCACTTCAGAGGGAGCACCTGATCAGACACTGTATCGCTGGCATGGTAATAGAATTACAATCAGTTTCTCTGATAGGATGATGAATTCTGACAGATTTTTACAAGCAAATGACACGGACTCACTGGACTGAGATTTGTGGAGAAAAGTGGTTTTAATCCAGAAGTAACTGAGAGCATGAGAGATTGAAAGGGTCAAAGGGGGGAAAGCAGAAAGTGCTTTCTTAGGAAAGTAATTTTTTATTCAGTATAACTAAACCAATCTAGATGAGCCTTCCAGAGAGTCAGACTAGGTAAAATATTCAGACAGGCTATTGTCTATTCTGTATAAATCTGTTTCTAATCTGTGTTCCCTTACCCAATATAAATAATATAGGAGTAAAATTGTATAGCTGAGATGAAAATACAAGGCCATAATTCCTTCACGGTCTCAAATACAGCCTAAAAATTGAATGCCTGAATTCTAAGACCACTTTCTAAAACTGTTGCATGGTCTCCATCCTACCGACATCTCCTGTCGGGAAATGGAGAGGAGGTGTCCCTTACTGTGTAGAGAAAAGCATTTTCCTGACTTTTGAGGCACAAAATTATTTTCCCAGAAACCTCACAATGATATGTTCTGGTACTTTCATCACACAGCTAGGGACAGGGATTTAACCACACTGTTACTAAAAAGAACAATATGGACTATAATATAGTCAATTAGCCAGAGCGGCTCTGTAGAAGTGAATATAGCGGAGACTCTGGACTGAGATGCACGTTGCCAGCTGACATGGTGATGTTTTGTTGCACAGTAGCAGTGTTGGCCTCTTCTGCATCACCTGAAGTCAGTCACCATAGCAAAGTAGCCTAAAAAGATTAAGGTTTTTTCCTGAGAGATAACTCCCTTTCAACCCAAAAGGCACACCATTGCTCCAGCAGTGCTTATCTGCAGAAGTTTATTGGTGTAGGCATATCCAGAGATCCTTCCAGACATTACTTAGTCTTATTTGAATAGGTGTGAGCAGTGGCAATGGCCTCTCCATGCTGTGATGGAATAAATTAGCAAGAAACCAAAGCTGAGACTCCATCCCTCCACACCAGCAATCTCTGCGGCCAGAAAGACCAGTTTCTCTCTTTTTCTGATATCTGCATCAGCCAGTGCTAAAGCTGCTCTATTTGATGCTTTCTGAGTCCAAATACCTTGGATTCTTGCGCATAAACGTCAGCCCAACCAACTTCACAGACTGAGTTATGTTAGGGCTGAGTAAATTTTGTTTTAAGACTTGAGGCTCTGTGAAGAGAATTTGGGGCCTACAGAATAATACTACTGATTGCTGCCTTCTGTTCTTAGTTTTGCAATGCTGAGCTGATAAGCAATATGAAGAAAAAAACATGGAAGGTCAAAAGACAAATTAAAAACTGAAATTAAAGAGAAAGAAATCAAGCACCTTAACTGGGACTTGAGGAGAATTATGTAATTAAATCCAAAACTGCTTAAGACTACTGTGCAGCTGTCACCTAACCCAGTAACACTCCATTTGTTGCTTTAAAATCCTCCAGAATGATAACACGCATGATGAGTTGCCTCAACTCTTGGCAGAATGGAGCAAACTCTTACCTTGTTTTACCCCAGTACTTGGAAGGCAAGCATCACTCCTGTTATTAAGCTTGAGCAGCTTAATCCAGACATCATTAGGTTTAACTCACTCTGACAAACTTAGACTTCAAAAAAAAACCCTCACTGACAGTTGCCACTTTCTTGTAAAACATAACCTTCTATGTAGCACAAGATGATGGTGAGCTTTTTTGCCCAAGAACTGGGACACCAGTTTCAGTTCCCTCCTCAGCACTTAAGCTCCCAGTTCATTGATCAATGCCCTAAGTCACCAGGCATTGACTCTTCTTTGTAGGAACGTTGTCTGTCTCCCAGAAAATCATGTCACTTTGCATTACTGGATTGGAGACACAAACTGTCTTTGTAGATGATTGATCCCTAATCGCAAGGTTGTTTTTTCCGCATTTTATTCAACGAACCAGAAACACATTCCCCTTTCCCTGATCAGTGTTCTAAAATAGCAATTTTTATGTGGAAATGGAAGACCACTTCTTTCATTAGCTTTGTTTTTAAAGAAAAGCTCAGAGGTATGTTTGATGAGTGGATTTTGTGCTGGAGAAAAAAAGAGGAATCTGGATGATGTGCCTGAGAGGCGAGATTTAATGATCCTGCTATCCTGTTGCCTAACTCTAGGCAGCTTTCCACTCAAGCTACTAATTGTTCTGGTTCCCATATGAGGATATCTATCTATGTCCACAAATCTAATCTAGCCACCAAAACTGTGAAGGCAGATGCCTGAAAGCTGGCCATCCCTGTCCTTACTTTTGGGATCATCATCTATTGGCTCCAGCCTTGAGAGTGCATTGCTGTTGGGCAGCAGCAAATTAACTTTATGAAACGTAGTTTTTTAAAATTCCTTCTTATCTATCTAATAAATTGCAACCTTAAAAAAGAGAAAGAGTCTGGCCTAGAGAGTTAAATTTATCATGACATTAATCTGTCTATGTTTTTACTCTGCTTAAAGTTTAATTTGATTCTTTCTCTCTAATAAATCTCATTTTAATTAAGACAGCCCAAAATGAATTATAGGGACTGTTACTGGATGCTCATTGTTGAATATTTCAGAGATAAACGAACCTGACTCCTGCCCTCAAGCGAAGCAGAAACAGCATGAGGGCATAAACACTGATGGGCATGAGATTGCAAATTGTAACATGAACTAGAACTATGAGGCTCCTACCAGTAGATCTTGGCTAGTAGACCCTGTACGGGCAGTGAAAAAGCTTTTAATTTCTATAGGCAGTACATAATGCATACTGTCAGGACTATTTAGGGTTGGTTTTTCTTTTGCAATGGCCATCCATGGAAGTACCACATGCCAGATGTACATAGCATAGCTGGAATAGTATGTACAAATTCATGTACAGATTTGACAGCATTGCATTACAGCTGAGCCAGTGAATTTCAACATTTATCTATAACAATCTGGCTGTCCCAGTCAAGCACTTTTCCTCTCCTTAGAAGAAGACTACCAGCAATGCCAAACTATACAAACAGCACTCAGTTCTTCTTCCTAATTTGCATTGGCTTGAAATGGAGTTGTTCAGATATACTTGAAGGCAGAATTGAGTCCATAAAGGCCCCATTCCTGCAAAGTGTGACGTGCATGCTAATAACTCAGCCTACAAAGATTCCCATTGACAGCATTAACTTTATGGCCAGATGTACAGTTTAGCAAAATCAATACCTTTGACAAGAGGGAAGTTTTTTGAACATGAGACGCATGGCTTTTCACAGCCATTGGAAATGAGTATTCAGTACAAGTTCCCATATTTGAATTTCAGAAATTTTAAAAAAAAACAACAATCTTTCTTCTCCATAGAATATGACTAGATATATAGTTCTCCTGGTTTACCAGCAGATATTGCTAGATATAAACCAAGAAATGTCTCTGACAGTACATGCTTTCATACTCTAAAACTGTATTTTTATTTAAAAGTCTGTTCAGCATAAAAGGATCATGAGTCCTTAAAGAGTTCATTAGACTCTATGAACTGTATAAATGAGAACAAAAGATTTCTATTCCAGTATTGTGCAGCTGGTGCTGTATATTGTAGTATAATTAAAATCAGTTACTGAAATGGTGATAAGGTCACGGTTAGTATTTCTATTAGGATAATAAACTGTGTTAACTTTTTTCCCAAAGGGATGGACTCACAGGACTGGGGTTTTAGATGAAGAGTGCACAGATTGTATAAAGCAGTTGCAAATGGTAGAATAATCAGTAGAATTGTAAAAAGATAAAAGCAGCAGCAACTGATTATGTTATAGGTTGATGCCATCCAGTGGTTCAGTAGAGCACTGAGGGACAGGTTTTTAGTAGTATCTGGTACAATATACCATTTACAGATCAGGCTACAGGGTTGCTCCTCTTTGATATTATCATTCCAATTGAACTTGATTGTGTTTAGTGATTATCTATTAGTGTTTACTATGTTCTAACCTACAGTTATGCTTTGGCCTATAAACATACACAGGCATATAAGGTCTTGCATGTGTTGTGTGTCTCTGTGCACATACAGACGAAGATCGTGTTACGTAGCACAGTTTCCACATGAAAGGGCACACCTCACAAGTGCACAGCTATTAAAAGAAAAAACAGCTAATTGTTGCTGAGGTAAATCCGGTTAAATATCTGTGCTCCAGAAGTGGAGCAATTGTTTGTTTCAGAGATCTATGCAGCAAACAAACTTTCTATTTTATCAGATGCCTGTAAAGGGGAGACATATTAAATTAGCTGCATGCAATTCCGAATGCTTTAAAAATAATCTACCTACACCGCCATAAAGATATTGCTATTTATTTATGTGGCCTCTATATAGAAAATAAGGAAATACCAAAGGACTTGGTACAGCATGGATTGCAGATTGATGCATTGCATTGCCAAGCTGCAGAAAAATTGCCTGTAGATGTTATTTTATAGTGTTCAGTAAGCAGAACTGATATTCTGATTAGTTTCAAATTAGCAAATCAGTACAAAATTAAAAAAAATTAATTCAAGCTCTGACAAGAAATCTGCTTGCTAGTTTTTTGTTATGTACAATGTTAATATTCATCCTCCGAAATATACAACAACCTCCCTTAACAACTTGAGTTCTTCAGTTTTATGTGAACAGGACTGTTGATTTAGAAAAGGAATACAATCTTCATTATAACAAAAAGTACTGGTTGCATGAAAATCCGTTGTTAATCATCAAATGAGTAAAGAATCATGCTACAAATAGCGAGGTAGTTCTGTCAAAGTCAGAAGACTGGATTATGTGTGGATTCACAAGGAACCTCAGACCTGCAAGCAAGTGTGAAAGGAGAATACAAGCCATTGATTCTGAAACGCTGACCTTACTGTCACTGCCCCATGTGCTCCAGCCTGAGCTTGTTCGTCTGGAAGGACTAGAACAGGAGACCCTGTCCAGGGGCAGTACTGAAACATGGTATGTTTTCTTCTACAAAATTCAGCAAACATTTGAAGAATAATTTTTACTTCTCTCTTTCACCAGTTTCACTGCCCAGACCTCCTACTCTACTTCCACTCCCTTCAGCCCCCGTCTTCCTCCTTGCCATTGGACATTCAAAGTGTCTTCCTTCCTAAAAGAGCATTCAGCAATGTCTTTTTAACCAGCAATGTCTTTTTAAAGCACAGAGAGAAGTGGCAAGGGCATGTAGCATCCGACAGCGCTGCAGGGGACTGTATTCCAAGCAGAACAGGACCCTTGTTGCTGTCAATGTCAGAATATCAGGTGGAAACATTAAAAAATAAAATCAATATCAAAAAACATGGTGTAAAGTCAGAAAGAAGTATCAGTACTACTTATCTCGAAAGGCAACATGTTCATTATATGCTTCTTTAATTCCAGTTGTCTGTATTGTTGATATCCTCTCCTTGGCACCTTAGAGACAGGAAAATGGTGAGCTGGAGGAGAAGAGAGCATTCCTTCTAACAGTGATTGAGCATGTATTTTTCCAAGGTGCATTTGGATTTAAAAAATTGCTCTATTCATGCTAATACAATCTGTGAAACACAGTAGAGTTGTTCTGGATTGCATGGTATGCAAAGAAACATGAATTTGGGAAACCTGACTCAATCTTTGCAGACATTCACCTTAAAATAAGCATGAAGAAAATATGCCTTCTATTCATAAGTATGTTTATATGATATAACAGCTTATTTAGGGGATTGAAGGAAGTATTGAGACTCATTTCTTCTTTTGCAAATGGAGGTCAGTGCTAAACAGCTCTGAGAGATCAGAAACAGCTCACACTACTTTTCCATGAAAAAACAACTTCACAAGTGCTCCGTATCGGAATTCCTGCAATTCCCTGTGGAGTTGCAAGTGATAGCATCAGCACATGGCAAACACATTTTGAAGTACGTTAGAGGAATTACTAGATTATATTGTCCTCTGTGGAAATAGCATGATCTTCAAAATTGCAGATTTTGGTGGGAAGGAGTGTGCAGTGATGAAGGAGAAAAAAATATTTTCTGTGTGCTCGGTTTTTTTTTTCTTCTCTAAATATTAGAAGCAGAAAGAAACAGGAAAGGGCTGAGAAAATGCAAAGTGACTGACAAATGGAGTTATCCAACTTCAATTTTGACAGGAATGCATAGGGTGTTGAAAACAAGCCAGTTTCCTGGCAGTCTGTTTCATAGGAATTCCTATCTACTCACAACAATGATTAAAACAGCAATTGAAACTTTAAATTCAAGTTACCAAAAAAAGCCTTTTGAATACTTAATTGTTCAGCTTTTCTGTCCCCTTGAGTGCCAAGCAGCACGCGGTTAATGTCATGCAAGCCTTCCCCCAACTTGTGAAGTCCACAGTGTTACAAATGCAGACCCAAGGTTTTTGTGTGCCTGTTATCAGGGAAGTGCCATCTCTCATTTCACAGTTACTGCTTTTTTCCCTAGTCTCAGCCACGGGCAGTTAGATTTTACTTTGATCAACTGTCTTGTCTTTCTATCACTTGTCTGAGACCTGAAGAGAGAAACATGACTGAAGAAATGCTTGTAAACTGGCATTAATGTGATTTAACTTGTTTGAATAAGTTTTGGCTTAAATTTGGCACTTCTTTATCTGTAAGTTTGGATAGATAGTTTTCATAGCCGTTGGGATGGGAAAGCATGAACACATGGATTCACTGCAATAGTTATAGGTGCCCACATACGTCTGCTCTGACTATATAAGTTGTAGCACATAATCCTGTGCTCTGTTGCATACTTATATCAGTTATTCCCCGCCTTCTCTAACTTTCATCTTGCCTTTTCCTCCGAAATACAAGAAGAAGAATATTGGTTGTTCCAGCGTGCTAGAAGTTAGCAAATGACACAGGTGGGGAGAGTAAAACTGGAGGTCTCTCAGGGCAAAATGCTAGCTGCCCGTCTTGTCTTCTGCAGAGGCTCTGCTTCTCTGGTACCCTCAGAGGCTGCAGTACAGAACAATACTGTCGCTAGTGGATTTTGCCATTATTATTTATATCCTTTTCAAACTATTTAGGGCTTTATAGGTTTAAATTGTCCTTTCACTTCCAGCCAGGAGCTCACTAGAGGCCAGCACAGTGGCGCCGAGGGTAGTAGTGTAATGGGCTTAACTCCTACTCATCCTTCCATGTAACCAGGTTTCAACATCTCAGGCATCACAGGCAAGCTCCATCTGAAAAGGGTATTACAGTGACCTTATTTTGGCAAATCCTGCAGTGGAGAGGAAGCAGTATGGGGGAGTGAGCTGGTCTCTGCATTAGAGCGCAGGAGCAGCCTGGCCACCCAGAAGGTGGCCCTGTGTTACAAAAAGGAGTTTCTCCTACTTAGAATAAGTTGATGATATAAATTGGGACGATGTTATCTCTGACTTGGTTAACTGTGTAGCACCTGAGTGCTAAGTTCATCCAGGTATTGGATAATATGATCTACTACGCCAGCAGCGTCAAACAAGATGAAGTTGTAGGACTGCACCGCAGGAAACTCCTTACTCCATTCAGAGCAGTCCTGGGAGTCACACAGTAAGGGGACACCGTTCCGAATCATGGTTAAGACCAGACAGTTCACAACATAATAGTTGAGCCTGTCATTTTCAGTACTTAAAGGGAGCCTATAAGAAAGATGGCTACAAACTTTTCAGCAGGGCCAGTTATGACAGGACAAGGGGTAATGGTTTTAAACTAAATCAGGGTAGATTTAGACTAGATATAAGGAAGAAATTTTTTACAATGAGGGTGGTGAAACACTGGAACGGGTTGCCCAGAGAGGTGGTAGAGGCCCCATCCCTGGAAACATTCAAGGCCAGGTTGGACGGGGCTCTGAGCAACCTGATCCAGTTAGCGGTGTCCCTGCTCACTGCGGGGGGGTTGGGCTAGATGGCCTCTAAAGGTCCCTTCCAACCTAAAACATTCTGTGATTCAAAGCATCCAGATTTTTTACGGCAACCTTAAAGTGTTTTGTTGCTGAAGGTTTTTGTAGGAATAACACTTGTAAGCAATATTGTCTTGAGGCTTGGAGCACTTTCTAGTTTATTATTTCTCACAGTCCTTTGCTGCACTGCATTGTACCATGAGCTAATTAAAACTGTTGTCCCTCAAAATTTACAGATTCCTTGCTCTGTGTTTGTTTTGTCAGGCTGAACATGAGCAAAAGTTTGGAGGTAAAACAGATCTGTAATTGAGATTGCTGTAGATAGATCCCACTTGATTTCTTGTTTAGTCCTGTCAAGCTGCACGGTCCAGTGAGACAGTTTGAATTCCTGAACGCTTGTGATATGCAAAGACAATTGGCAAAGGAAGGATAAAACATGCAGTTTGGTGGTTTTGTTTTGCTAATCGTTGTTAGGAGTTTGCAGGCAAGCCCGTAGCAAGCTACTTTTGCTTTGCTAACTCTGCTTAAGGATCATGAAGGAAGATCTTCCTGAGGAGACTGTGAAGGAGGGTGAGAAAAGGGATTTGTGGCCTAATTCAAGGAAGGAATTCAGAAATGTCTTTGTAGAGTCCTCATTACTTTTTTTACAGAGTAAAGAAAGAGGCTTGGAGCAGACACAATTGCAGTATTGGGAAAAAAAAGGCAAAACCCAAATGAAAAAGCAGGGACACAGATACACAAGTTCTTGTTAGAATTTGTGATTTAGTTAAAACAATGTGTAATATTTACAATTACATTATAAATTGTTGACTTTGAACTTGGGCATTCAAGAATGCTTTGACCACAAAAGGAATTACCATAATTTTGTAAAATATTGCTGATGACAAAATATAAATTGTAGAACAGTCACCCTGCCTTCAATAAGTTACTGAAACAAATTGTTAAATAATCAGTTTATAAGCACATAGATAATAAAATAACAAAGTGATATGAAACAGCCAACATCAATTCATCAAGAACAAATCAAGTCAAATCAATCCTTTTTCCTTTTTGACGGTATAACTGGCCTAGTGGATGCAAAGGAAGCAGTGGATGTGATATATTTGGACTTTAATAAGGCTTTTGACACACTACCAGCTACATTCTCATAAGCAACTTAGGGAAATGTTCTGGATGAAATTGCCATCTGGTGGGTGCACCCACTTGTTGCAGAAATGTACTAAAAAATAGTTATGACAGTTCACTGTCAAATTGGGAAGATGTTTTATATAACGTGCTTTACAGACTTTTCTTGTGGCTTGTTCCAGTTTCATTAATGAGCAGAAAATGCTCATCAAAAAGCTGTGATTTTTTTTTCCACTGATAAGAAGGGAAAATTTTGGAGGACGGGATTAAAATTCAGAAGTCATGGTAGTTTGAAGAAGTGGTCTGAAATCAGTAAAATTACATTCAGTAAACATGAAAGAAGTGCTACAGTTACTAAGGAAGAATAAAATGTCCAAACAGAAAATTTGTAAGAAGTGTGATAAAACTGTACAAAGGGGTAGGGGTGGGTGGATCACAATCTAAATATGAAACTAGAGTTTAATACTGCTGTAGAAAAAAGGAGAAGATTAATTGCAATGTTTGTATGTAAAGCTTGGGAGATAGGTATTTTATTTTACACGCGACATTTTAACTAGAGCATTGTGTCGGATGCTTGGATTTCAGGAGAAGGTAAACAAATTGCTAAGAGACCAGACAAAAGTCAGAAATGGTATGAGAGGTTTAGAAAATGGCTTGTGAGGGAGGTTTGAGGATTTGCTGATTTGATGTGCCTTCTCTGCTCTAAACTAAACAAATACGAGAAAGCTTGTCGTAAAAAGAACAGTGAAATATTATTGTAAGGACAAGAAATCAGAATTTTCTCCTATCCCCTGATGATAGGAGAAAGGTAGGTAGCTGAATTTACCCGAGAGAGTTAAGTTAGATGCTAAGAAAAAGTAAGCGTAGGGACAGATTGTGCTGGAACATGCTAACTGTGCAGTCTCCTTCACTGGAGATTTCTGAGGACACGTTAGATGAATGTGTAATCAAGAATGAGCTGGGTATACTTCATCCTGTCTCAGAGGTTTCTTTCAGCCTAGCTTTGTGTGATTTCTACTTAGTAATGCAAATGTCTGAAATTAGTATTCTATGGATTCTATATGGATTCTAGAAAAAGCTCTTAGGTGGATTCAGGCAAAAGCATCTCTGCCAACAGACTGGCAGCAAAGCCTGTTGAGGAGACCTTGAAGCTAGGAATGAGGGGGTGAAGGGAGATGATGACCCAGAGTCCACTGAGGAAGTGGTGGGCTGCATTGGCGAGGAAGTGTGAAGGGTATGATAGACAAGTCAGAGCTTAAGAACGACAAAGCAGGGTGAAGGAGGCCCACTTCAAGCACGTGCACACAAACAGGGAAGTGCCAAGAGGACAGCATTGTGTGGAGAGCTCTCATACTTTCTGAGAAATCAACAGGCTGGAGCACCTTTCTGAAATGCCTTTACACTAATGCATTCATGTAGCATGGGACAAAACCAGGAGGAATCAAAAGCAGGTGTGCAGTTGCAGGACTATGACCTTGTACAGATGTGGTGGGAAGGGTCCTACAACCAATGGATGGACACATGCTCTTTTGCAAGGACAGGTGAGGAAGGTTGTGGGGGCATTCAGCTTTTTGTGAGAGACTAGCAGGAATTCATGGAGCTTTGCCCTGGGACAGATGAGGAGCCAGGCAACAGTTTATGGGTGACCTAATATGTGCTGGATGGCAACACAGCATTAAACAAGCAGTCCTGGGGTACATGAAATGCATTGATGAGAACTTCCTAGCAGTAGTGACTGGTGATCCAACAGTGGCCAACACTCCATTGGACTGGATGCTTGCAAACAAGGAAGGATTGGGGATGTGAAAGCTGGGGGCAGTCTTGGCTGCAGTGACCATGAAGTGGTGGAGATCCCAATCCTGAAAGAAGAAAAGGAGGCAAATAGGAGGAGCACAACTCTGGATTACAGGATAGCAGACTTTAGCCTGCTGAAGGATCTACTTCAAAAGATCCCACAGGAGATGGTCATGGAAAGAAGAGCAGACCAGGAGAGCTAGTTCATTTTCAGGGATCACATCCTCCAAGCATAACAGAGACCCATGCCAATATGGAAGAAATTAAGCCAAAGCGGCAGGCCTGCATTGATGAGTAAGGAGGAGCTCCTGACTCAACTCAGACTGAAAAAGGAATTTTACAAGAGGTGAAAGCTGGGACAGGTGAAATCAGAGGAATACAGAGACACTCTCTGAGTGCGCAAGAATGGCATTAGGAAGGCTAAAGCCACCTGCAATTGAACCTTGGGAGAAACAGAAAGGGCAACTTGAAGGACTTTTACAGGTCCATTAACAGCAAAAGGGAGATTATGGGAAATGAGGGCCTGACACTGAATCGGGAAGAGGACTTGGCGGCAAAGGACATGGAAAAGGATGAGGTATGCAGTCCTTCTTCACATTAGTCTTTACTGATAAAATTTGCTATGAGGAATTGCAGGCCCTGAAAGCAGTGGGAAAGTCTGGAGCAATGAAGTTTTAGCCTCATTTAGGAGGATTGCGTTAGGGAGCATTAAGCCAAGTGGGCCTACACAAATCTGTGGGACCCAATTGAATGCACCCATGAGGATAAAGGGAGCTGGTTGATGTCATTGTGAGGCCACTCTTGATTGTCTTTGGAAGATCATGGTGATTGGGGGAGGTCCCCAGAGGACTAGAAAACTGCTACCTACAATAAGGGCAAGCAGAAGGATTTAGGGACCTTACAGGCCAGTCACCTCACCTTAATCCCTGTGGAGGCAATGGAGCAAATTCCCCTGAGGACCATTCCCAAACACATTATTATGTTTTAGACATTTTCCAAACCTTTGTAGAAAAATGCAAAACAGTTTTATTTTCAGTATAGTACACAGAGGTTGCATGTCCGCAACGTTGAGGCTCTGTTCAGTTCAGTGATCTTGCTAGTCAGATGTCACTTACCCTTTTCTGTCTCAACAACAAGCAGATATAATTTTAGTATCTCACAAATGCTGGTGAAGCTCCACATAGTCAGACAGTATCTTCCAAACAGCACAATCCTACTTCAGAGTAGGGATCAGATTTCCAAAAGAAGGCCTGCTTGTTCTGAACTTGTCCATTTCTGCATGACCATCCTGATGCCATAGCTGGGTATAATAAAGTGGAACCATCCGGGACTAGTAGATATTTGTGAGAGAGAGTGACAGTGAGATTATCTGGGTACAGACTGATTGCAGTTGCCGAAGTAATAAATTCATTTTTAAGGAAACAATTTTCAGGAAATTTAATTTGCAGAGTGAGAAAATTAATTGAGAGCATGGGTAATCTTCATCTTTCCATCCAGCAAGGAGAGAGAACTAAAGGGAAACAGTGGATATAATCAGAATGACAGGAAAAAGAAACAGTCACTCATAATTGTTCTTGGTGACAGCATAATTTTTTCAAGAATAGGATCAGTGGTGTCTGAAAATGACTTTCAGTAGCACTGAAAATGTGAATGATATCCAGTCAACTATTTATTATAACGGTTGGACTTGATGATTGTAAAGGTGTTTTCCAACCTAAACAATTCTATGATTCTATGACCCAAAACAGTTGCGCAATAAGTCAGACACTTGCAGGGGACAAACCCACATTCCTAAATTTAAATTATTTTAAATATCAATAATTAAGATGCAGAGGACATACACACACACATGCACACACACACAAATTCTGTGTCTCTGCATAACCTGTGTGTTATACTTTTGATGCAAACCAAAAAAAATCACCTTTGTAATTCAAGGGGAAGAATCGTACAGCTTTATTAAGAAAGGGACTGCTGTGGACCTTTACTGAGGCTGCAGGGAAAAAACTGCCTTGAAAAACTTAAGATATTTTAAGATTTGCATTTGTTCTGAATTAGCATAAAATTAAAAGAACTAATTTTTTCATAGAACAAAATGACTTTTTGTAACAACCTTGCTTTCACATTCCTGATGACCATGGCTCAGACTGCCTCGGTCCTGATTCTGGGCATGGTTCTGCATGGGTTATGGTGTTTGCAGAATTTAGTGCTGTTCTGAAGATTGCTGATTAGCAACTGGCCTAAAGGAGCTGTTTGCCAAACTAAGCAGAGTGCAAGAAAACCACAGCCCTCTCCAACACCGTTTCCTTTAAGAGGACTGGTGGCGTACTACTGGTTTTGTGATGGTAATGAGCTGTCTTGTACCAAAAGAATCCCTAGCTGGCAAAATGTGTCTCGTTTTTAAATCCTCGCTACTGGTTGAATTGTGGAAAGTAAGTGAAGTGGATCTGATAATCTGGCCCACATGACTCCTTTACAAAGTAAACGTTATCAATGAACACTTGATTTCCTGTATCCTCAAGGAAAATTGCTTTGGAAGAAAAGACTGCTCATGAGTGGCTTTTGATAGCCTCTTTTCAAGTGCTTATCTCCCTGGATCAGCAGGCAAGTCTTGCCTGTTCGGAGGGCTCCACTCTATCTCCTTGTTTGGGATACCAAGGGCAATTCACACACATCTGTATCTCGGTTTTCATCATGTTTTGTTCTGCTGTAAATATCAGTTTTATTGACAGATATCAGCCTCTCTGATACTCCTCTGTTGGCTGGAGATGTGAAATTCCCCAGCTCCATTTTTTAGAAGAGCATCTCCCAGAGAGATAATGAACGGCAGCAGGGATTGAAAAAGCACTTGGTAAGTGCTTAAACCCCAGCTTTGTTCATTCTTTGTGGTAATTTGCTCTAACGTTTGCTGCCTAATAGTGCTTACGCTACAAAACAGTGCTTCCTACATGATTAGCCTTTCCCACTATTAAAATATTGCATTCTTTGTGTTTGACCTGATTGTGAGAAGAACTTGCACTTCAGGCTGCTGCTGGGATTGTTTTTCCATGAAAAACACTGGGACTGTGCACTCCAGAGTCTCTAAAAAAAAAAAAAAAAAAAAAAAAAAGCTGTCACTATCAAGGGCAGAAGACAAGCGCAGTCATGAAAAAGATGCCATTTCTGCACATTCGGGCTATCTGTGTAATCTTTGCTGCATAGCATAGTTATTCTGCAAATTGTAATGTTTTCATCGTAAAAAAAAATGTCTTTAACTGCTAAAAATAGCTGTCTGTCTGAGTATAATGTTATGCGCTTCTGCCCTATAGAATTAGCCTTGCGGAAAAATGCCTCAAGGCAAAAAGAGGCAAGTCTGAACTTGACCCACATCCAGAGTTTTTTGTGAACACAAACCCCATGGGCTGTGGAGTTGGTAACGATTAGAATTGCAGAAAGTTTTTTCTTGTTCTGTTTTTCCTCATGGCAATGCAAAGCAACGAGAAGAATGAATGCAAAAACTATGTTAGTAGCTCCATATCACAAATTTAAAAGCACTAAAAAAGCAGAAACTGAAGAAATAATATTCTGGCTTCAGAAACAATACCAGGTAACATTAAAGGTGGTTAGGTATGTATCTATAAGTCCAGTTGTATTTTAGTCGTAAAAAGTGAGAAAAATCAGCCTACTGCCTTGCAGTTTTCATGACGTTATCATGAGCTTCATGCTTTTGAGGGTTTTCTTGGCTTTCTTCTCCTCTCCTGAAAAATTTCGCCTTTATTCAAAATGGTTTCTTTGTCCTATTAATTTAACAGAGTACTTCTCATGATTAACATATCTGTCATGGCCATACTTCTTTGAAATTAGAAGCGAACTTATTTCTGTCATTACCCAGTCTGTTCTTCATTGCGTATTTTAAAAAAAGTGGGACTCATTGTCCCCTTAATTATCCTTAGGACATATGTAGCCTTCTCATAAAAAAAATTAAATATATTTAAATTTTTGTTTAAGTGTCTGTGAAGTCAATACCACATACATTTTACAAATACGTAAGCTAAGATTAAAGTAGGGATAAACTAGGGACATGAATGAAGTTTTTAAGTACTACATTTTGCTTTGGCCCTTGCACCTTAAGGTAGAACAGAGTATTGGGAGAGAATTCTTGTATTTCTTTAAAATCCCGTCAACTGTAATTCCATAGAGTGGGCTCGGGGCTCTGGTGTATGTGTGGAAACACACTTGCTGCTGGCAGAAAGCATCCCTGGGTCGCCCATGCTACCACCATCTGTGACATATGCGCTGTTTGGCAGAGGGATTTCTCTGCATTTCCTAGGAGGCAGGCCCCATCCATCCCTTTGCCGTTGCCATGGCCACATTCTCTCTCTTAGCATCCTTGAGTGGCAAAGAGTGCGGTCGTTCGTGCTGCTTCCCCAGGAGATTGCCCATGTACTTTCCACTTCCTTGTGTGCAACATCAGCGTGCCAGAATGATGGTTCTTGGTGATGCACTCGGTAAAATATAGCAAGTTAATGAGACTTTAACTACAGAAGCAAACCAGAACCTGGTCGTCAGCTGCAGGCAGTTTGTGCTGCTCCTCATTTCAGCATTGAGTTTAGGAGTCTTCTTACTTTAAAAAAAAAAAAAAAAATACAAAGATGCAGTCATAAATATATCCTCTCTCTAAATACATAGCTATTATGTAACACATTCTACCTAGAGGATAGATTCAGGTTTCCCTGGATTATGAAATTTGTGTTTGAATTTTGAGAAAAAAGAGCATCACCTGTGAGCTGGTTCAGGACTTACCTCCTCACATACTCACCACTTCAGCTTATTTCACAGCAATCCTGTAATATCAGTAAATATTCCTAATTTTTGTAAGAATAGCTTTGGTTTCTCAGTAAATCAATGCCTTTTTGTTAGCTTGCTTTGGTGATAACATTTTACATTACAAGCAGCTGCTCTGTAAAGATTGACACGAGGGCTATGTGATAACCCCACAAAGAAGCAACGCCGGGCTGCAAAGTGCTCTTTCTTTGTCCACGTGGCAGCATTAGGAAGAATCAATACAAAAAGAAAAATTAGGATGAGAAAAAAAACAAACATAACTGTGTCTCCACTAGTGCTGCTCTCAGACAGGGCTTGTTTCTCAATGCTAAAATCTTGCCATTAAACAGGCAGAGGGGAAAAAAGATGAGGTAATGCCGTGAGGTCTGAAAAAATGAAGGATTTGGTGTTTAGGACTGTGTCTCCCTCTAAAATGGTGGAGAAAACCAAGGTCATTTAAAGTTAGTGAAACAGGAGCCGTTCTGCTCTGCCCTTCAGTCAAAGCAGGATTTGGGCCCACATGAAGATGATTTTCTCTGATGCATCCTTTTCCGACTCTAACCCAGTAACGACATCTCAGCTTAGCGTGATGGCTTTGATAATCATTGCTATCTCAGGTGTGCAGGGGCGGGGAAGAAAACAACATCTTATAAATGCCTGCCACCATAACAAAGTGACAATATATTCCATGATTAAGGAATGGGAGCTTTATTTCAGGGAAATCATGGAAACAGCTTAAACAGTCGTGGGTAGAGAGAGAAAAGATTTCAAGAGAAATACAAGTTTCAGCCAGCGAGCAAGAGCAGTTTAAAGGTCAGATCGCACGATCCTTTGCTGAGGATGTTAGCGGTGTACAAGACTTCAGCTGTATTATTTTTTACACTAGACAGGCATCCAGCAAACTCAGAGCCATACATCCCATTTGCATGTACTGCGGGATATGGAGTTAAGCAGGGGATTACTTCCAGATCCAGAACAATAATTCAAAAATAATAGCCTTAAGATAAACAGGAGAACTGAGTGTGAGGCTTTCGCCTCGCCATCTCCTCGGCTGAGCATCTGTTCAGCAGCTGAGGTGGATATTGAGATTCAAAAGCAACTCAGTAATTTTGGATATGCACAAACCCCTTTCTCTTATGAAAGGGATTTTCACAGGCTGCTGTGCTACAGGGTTGAGAGCCACCTGCTGGGTACCAGCAGCGGTGCTTCGCTGTGGTCCCATACAGAACCCCAAATACCCTATTTGCGATGTTCCTTCCGTTATTAGTCATCAGATTGCTGTTTGCAAATCTTCAGGGTCTCCTATTTTTTATGCTGGTTTTTTTCTTCATTTTGTTTTTGTCTTTCGCTTTTTAGGCGTGCCATTGTAGCTATTCTTTGCCAAACAGAATTCACTAAGGAGGCTTATTGCTATGACAGAGCTGGGCAAACTTATAGGAAAAAAAAGGGAATCACTTCAAAGTGCAAATTCACTTGCTCTGAAATAACTTACAGGCGTAGACCCAGTTCACCAAATAGTTTCATGTGGAAAAAAAAAAAAAACCAAAAAACCGCCAGATGCATGCTTGAGCTGGAGAAGGGGAATTAGTAGCTCTCTGCCTGCTGGCTCAGGGCTTCAAGCACTGTCACAGACTGGAAGGGGCTTTGATTCAGTTCTGTTAAAATCCACCCTCTGCAAGGCTGAAGGCTGGATACAGGCTGAGGAGGAGGTACCGATAACTGGATTATATGACATTCTAAACAAGGGCTTCCTCACTTTTCCCCATTGAGATTGTTTGACTGTTTATTAAAGGATGACATAATTATAAAAAATAATAATAAAAAAAAGACAGCAGTCTGAGACTGATTCTACAGCCATGTGGCTGGGATGTTTGCTGGTTAGGCAGTATATGCATCAGTGTTCATCTGAGTTACTATCTATTAATACACTTAGTATCTATTAATACAGTGAAAGAACGTCAACAAGTAAATGCAAAGCATACTGCCCATTATAGCAGCAGGGTAAGGCACTTTCTGGGGAGGTAGGAATTGGGAATTCAGATCCCCTCAAGCAAAGCAGACATCTGAGCTTGGAGCTCCTGAGCTGTAAATGCCTGAATGATTGAATGGACCCATTCTTTCTTCTTGGTTTGGTGAGTCCAGGCTTTCTTTAGCATTGTTCTTTTAACAAGTTTCTGAAACAGGGTTTTCTCTGAGGGAAAATGAATTTTTTTTTTTAATAGAAAACTACTTTTTCTTTAGTCACAGGAGGAGAAAAAGTGGGGAAAATCTATGTGATGCACATCAAATGTGGATTTTTGATTCAAATCTTATTCGATTCAGCTGAGTTTAAAAAAATCTCACAGGCTTAATTCCAAGTGAGATATATTTTATTAAGTACTCATATTCCTACTGGCATTTCAAAAAGAGCATTCAGAGAGTGCTCCACCTATATTTTGCATCAGAGTTCAAAGAGAGTGTTGGAAATTCAGGCAGTGAATTTACCAATTTCCAAGTCTTAGAGGCAAGCAGAAGCTTCTTCCAGATTTTTGAGCATCCTTTAGCCTGAGAAATATCTGGGAAGTTTTATCTCTTTGCAGAAAACAATGGCAAGTATAGTTACTCTGTTTTCTGTTGTTTTAAGTTATCACCTCTACATAATTAATTAGATAAGCAATGCAGGACTATTATGAGAGGGTTGAGTGTGCTAGATAGTGTAGCTTTTCTCCTGGAAGAGAGTTTGGAAAGCCACTTATTTATATCCCTCTGCAGGGCAATCCACCTTTCTTGCAGTGTCAGGGGGAGAGCTATTTACCACACTCCCTCCCATCTCACCTCATCCCCTTCTTTACAGCACAGTTGTATGTGTCTGGGCTTAACAGCCAGTCTCTTCACATTTCTCCATTTTTAAAATATTGATCCTTCAACAGAATGCTTTTATATTTTTGGTCTCATTTTTCTTTCCTTAATTTTTAAAAATGCATTCTCAGATTAATATACTTTATGTCAGAGACATTTCTAATCTGAATGTCAGAGTAACAGGGACTGTAGTTCCTCTACTTAGTACACGAGCTGCTGTTTTCTCTAGAAGATCTTTCAACAAGACGTCTCATCATTTTGGAATACAAAATTGATCAAGAATTCACCATGCCCTTCCATCATGTTTCAAATTATTATATAACCTTGTTGCTAATTATTTTCATTGTAAATGCAGTGAAGCAAAAAAAAAAGTGTTTGCTGGCATAAAATAGATAATTTCTTATGTTGGATGTCAGCTTTTAAAACCCTTATCTCAAATAAAGTATAAATCACAGCAGATGCTTTGGAATAAACCTTAACTGCTTTGTGCTTTTCACCTGGCTTGTTGCGTGCGGAAGCCTTTTATTGCGGTTCTGTCTTACAGAATCAGCTGCTCTCTGTGAGAACTCAAGTAGAGTTGCTGATTTTTACGAACATGCACATCCACCTGTCAAAGCCGTAATTCACATTAAATGGAGATTGTAAAATTAACATTCTTTTGTGAGGGAGGTCACGTGCGATCTTAAGTCTGACGAAGCAAGAAACTAGGACAGAGCCAGTTTGTGGTCCTAAAATTCCTGCTGTTAATGTCTAAAACTCATGTGATGACAGTTTCAGTTGGCATGTATCGTGGTTTAACCCTGGCTGGCAACTCTTCACCACGCAGCTGCTCACTCACTCTCCCCACAATGGGACGGGGTGGAGAGAATCAGAGGAGTAAAAGTGAGAAAACTCGTGGGTTGAGATAAAGACAGTTCAATAGGGAAAGCAAAAGCCGCGCACGCAAGCAAAGCAAAGCAAGGAATTCAATCACCACTTCGCATGGGCAGGCAGATGCTCAGCCATCCCCAGGACAGCCGGGATCCATGACATGTAATGGTTACTTGGGAAGACAAACACCATCACTCCGAATGTCCCCCCTTCCTTCTTCTTCTCCCCAGCTTATATACTGAGCATGACATCATATGGATGGAATAGCCCTTTGGCCAGTTTGGGTCACTTCCGGCTGTGCCCCCTCCCAGCTTCTTGTGCCCCTGGCAGAGCTGAGAGCTGAGAAGTCCTTGGCCAGTCTAAGCACTACCCAGCAACAACCAAAACATCAGTGTGTTACCAACATTCTTCTAGTACTAAATCTAAAACACAGCACTATACCAGCTACTAGGAAGAAAATCAACTCTGTCCCAGCAGAAACCAGGACAGTATGCCTCTTCAATCACTGGTGATTTGAAAAATTACCATTTTATTTGGAATACCATTTCTTAGACTTGTAGAGAACTGCACTGTTACAGGAATCAAAGCAAAGTTCTAAACATCCACAGGCTTGTTAGTGAAGTAAGTTCAACAGAGGGCCACCAACACGGTAGTGGCTGGAGAAGCTGAGGGAATGGGTCTTGCCCAGTCTCAGGAAGAGGAAGCTTTGGGGTGACTAGAGATCAGCCTTCCAATACCTGCAAGGATGTTATCGAGAAGATGGGATGAGCTGCTTCTCAGAAGCGTGGGCGGATGAGAAACAATGGGCACAAACTGAAACAAGACTAGGCACAGAGATAATCTTTCTCATGGTGAGCACAGGTTGCCCAGAGAGGTTGCACAGACTCCACCCATTTTAAGATCAGGCTGGATGAGTAACCGGGTCTGATTTCACAGTTGGCCCTGCTTTGAGCAGTGGGTTAAACTAGAGACAGGTCCCCTCCAAGTAGAATTCTCCTGTGAACCTGTCATACATTGTTTTAAAGGAAAACTGTCTAGCAGTATGTCAGAGACATACTTAAATGCAATATTGACACAGTAAGAGTTACATGAGAAAACCTCTAAGGTTTAGCCATCTCAAGAGACCTCCAACAATGTCATGCTAAACTGGATTTGTTCTGATAAAGGAGCTTTGCCATGATTATACCTAATGATCCCTAAAGCCGCAGGAGAATACCGTTTCCTCTCCTTGTCACAGGCATGGAAATGTCTACAGCAAGGTTGACATTGGGAAGGAATAATTACAGTCATAGGAAGTTCTGACAAGAACTCATGAAGTGAAGCATCTCATCCTCATGTAACACTGGCTATGCGCTAGAATGGGTGGCTTCTGCTTCTACCATTCTTTTTAAAAAATATAGCATAAAGAAACTAAATATTTTTAAGGCTCATATTATGGTTTTGTAAGATTTCTAGAGCTTTTTATAGAGTTATTTGAATTTTATTTAGATGTAAGTTTCATGTTAAGTGGAGTTGCTTCTGCTCAGAATGAAAGGACTCTTCAAGACAATTTGCTGTGGCTGTCATAGTTTTCTCTTCTTCCCCAGCCAGCAGGGTAAAAACCTACATGAGATGTGCTTTCAGATTTTATGTACTGTTGAGTTACGTGTTTAAAATACAGGTTATTTGGGGCAACTGCGGAACTAGCTCTGAATGTAACTTGTCTTTTCTGTGTGCTTTAACTACTCAGTATAAAGAAGTTCATTTCAATAAAGTGCTCCCTGAAGGTTTCTTCTTGTTCTTGACGTTGTTTTTGTGAATGAGCAGAGAGTTGCTTTAAGGTAGTAGATCTATGCTTCTGTCAGAGATGAATTTGATCCTGGATTTATCATGTCATTAATTTAGCACCTATCAACAAAAATTATTAAAATCCAGATTGAAATATTCAATGAAATATAATGCTAGTATAGACTCCAGCAAATTGTCAAATGATGGGTTTCTGCAAAGATGCCCATTCTTTTCAGGCATATAAGAAATATTTAGCTGACAACCTCAGTATATGAGCCTTTTTCAGGAATAATTGCTTTGAAAATGAAGAGAACAGCCACAAAGTATGAGTCACTACATCCAGTTGTGAAAAACAGAAACTAAATATATATCCTACATGCTCTAATAGTTATACATGAAGAAGGGAGAAACTTTCAAACACTTTTGTAGGACAAACCTCCTACTTTCAAGTATGAAGCCTAGAGAGAAATGTAATCCTAATAAATAAAATGTGTGGTAGTCAATGATGATACCTTTGGAGTTCCACTTTTCAAGTACAGCAGAAAGTGAAATGGCCTGCTTTCAAACACCTCTTAGGTGTTTTGAAAGAATGCGAGATTACCGTTCCTTTCAGACTTCACAGAAACAGCAAAGTGTTCCTGTCCTTTATATTTTCTTTAAAGCACTTTATGCATACATATATTATACTGAAATATTCTCTGCTCAAGAATACCTTGATAAAAAGTATGAAGAGCAGCAAAATTTGAATGTGTACAGACTTGAGCAATTGTACACATTTTCAAAAGGTTTTTCTTACGGTATCTATCTTACCAAAGCCACTAAGCGGTAAGCATATCACAAGAAAAAAACTTATATGCATTATATAAACTGATGATCCAGACGATCATTACTCTGTTACCAAAAATGCACTGTGGTGTTATTATCCTACATTTTAGTAACAAAAGTCAGAGGACGGTGCTTTTGTTCTGCTACTTCAGTTAAAAAAGCAGCTGACTGAACTGTTGTTCAGAAAAGGCCAGCCTCACACATCTATTGGTTAGAAATAAACAGAAAAATGTATAGATTCAATCTAACAACGAAATACCTCAAAATCAGTGTGAAGATCACAGTTACTTTATGAGTTTATATAAAAGTTGTCATGAATATTAAAGTAGCAAAATTTGCAGCTGACCACGAGTTAATCAGTACAGTTAAATTTAGGAGAGTTGTGAGACAATTTAAAAGGACTGAGGAAGGGGCAGCAAAGAGAAGCACAATGTAGGAGTTTCCATTTTTAAGAGCAATTTTATAGCTGATAACAACGGTAGATGTCTGTTGGACACAGTTCCCACTTTCAGGGACACATGAAAGTGGAAAGTACAGGAAGGCAAGAACAGAGAGATGAAAAAGAAATTTCAGATAACAGGAGGACAATAAAGGTCATAAGAGAGTTTAGTTCAGATGCTTTCTAAAAACTCAGAAGAAACATAGGAGCTAATATGACAGCAGTATATAAAATAATTAATGGAGAAAAAGGCCAAACTGTGAGTATTTGAGGTGCTTAGGGACGTGGTTTAGTGGTGGGATGGCAGTGTTAGGTTAACGGTTGGACTTGATGATCTTAAAGGTCTTTTCCCACCTAGACGATTCTATGATTCTATGATTCTATTTACTCTTTCTGATGTGACATAAGCAAAGTGACCGCAGAAGCCTTAATTTTAGCAACATGTTTTTAAAAGATAAAAGGGTGTGCTTTGCAGACCATGCGTAATTAACCTGTTAAATTCACTTGTGTAAGAAATACAGAAGAAAAAGGTGCAGTAGAAAAAAATAATAAAGAGACTAACCTTTATACAAGTAATGAGGATTTTACCACTCCTTTGGCGAAAAGCAAAATTCCAGCAGCGTGAGGGAAGGATTTTTTTTTTTCCTGGAAATATGGTTAGCCAGCAAGTTTTGTACACTTTGCAAAGCACCTCTGGAAGCAGCTAACTGGGCTATTGGTCTTATCTACAGTGACAGTTCCTTTGCCTTTGCTGTGGTGCAGTACAGATATATTAATTATCCTAAAAATGCAAAAATATTGAGAGAAATTATGTCTCTAAGTGCAGATTCACACCTGTCTTTGTGAAAGATGAGCACTACTTCAAAACAGCAACAGCAATAAAGATGACCTGACTTTTTCTGGAATGTTCCATTTAGAGTCCACTTAAATGAAATTAAATGCTCCTTACTAGCAGCAATAAATCAATTTTTTATGTAAATGAAGCAACTCTACTACCACAGCAGAAGTTTGTGCTGCTTCTATCTTGCCATTACACTTCTGGATAGGTCATTCATTTCCCCCCTCCCCCAACTCTGAGTTCTCAGCAGCACTTTAAAGTGTGAGGCTGAAGCTTCATTTTCTACCAGGTTTGTCCTTGATATTAATTCAGTAATTGCCATTTGTGCCATGAAAAACTGTTGTGCAGCAAGGTACAGGTGGGATCTTATGATATCCAGTTCAAAACACAATCAAAGCTATTGATAACCAGGGTAGTAGCTTGGCATAATGGTCTGATAACTAACTCAGGATTCCAGTTAAGTTCACTGTAGCATAGTTACTGCCTCTGTGACTTTGGACAATCCACTTCATCTTTCACTTTCACAGTTCCCTACCACTAAATGGGACCATCATTCTTTTCTTCAAGATGTATTGGAGGTACTCTGCTGTTGGGTTTGGGAGTGGGAAAATTTCAATAAAAGACATATTTATTATTAAACCCATCTATTTTAGGGTACAGTTTCTTCACTTTACAGGGGGGTTTAAAAAGGTATAATTTTTTATTACTTCATAATAAGATGAATGGTAAAATGTCTTTGTGATAATTCTTGTCATTCTTACAAAATTCCCATGAAAAATACATGGTTTTCCTCCCTTTTTTTGCCATCCAACTGAATGATGGCACAGATAATTGAGCAGTTTCATGTTCTACCAAATGCAGCTTACCTCTAATCAAGTGTTGTCCATGTACGAGAAGGATTAGAATATTAAGGATTTAAAGTCAGGATTAGCTGTAGAAGCTGTCTTCATCCTCAGGAAACAAATTAAAGGCACTGGCTGTTGATTGAATGAATTATTTCAAAAAGTCAATGTAGATAGTACATATGCATCTTCCTGTCACCATCTTTTCAAAAAGTGACTAGTATATGAATGTATGAAAGGATTACTCCCATTTAGAAGAAATTATTTGTTTACTGTGCACAAGCAGGCACTGGAGATAATTTTATTTTAAAAATATTAAGAGATCTGTTGATGGTAGTTCAGAGTGTTGATGACCATGCTGCCTCTTTATTTTATTACCATCTTGGTTATTTGAGTCATACAGTGATTTATCAAGAAATGTTTCATTTACCTTGACTTCTACCACATTTTGAACTTGTTTTTGTCCTTCTTAAAGCCAGCAAAACAGCTGGCAGGATTTATTTCTGTGCCACATGTAATGAAATGTTAGAAGAGGATTAGAGACACTCGATAGCCAGTGATTTCCATATTCCAGTACACCATCTCACAACTTCTCAACTTCCTTCCTAATCTGCATACCCTGCCATGTGTTAACTGCCTGCCTTCCTCCCATCTTCTTCATGGCTGCTCAGCCACATGGAGAACCAGGTCCATTTTCAAATACGTGCACCAGTTAATAGAATTGCTGACCCCAAATTAGGCTTTGAAGTGCCTTACTTCTGCATCTCCTATTCTCCAGTTGACAGCTATAGATCAAGGTGTAGGGTACACAGGGAGGCGGCTTTTGCTCTCGCGCTCCCTCTTCCCACTTCAGGTACAAGATTTTAAACACTACTGTGCTCCAGCAGGTTAGAGTGCTCAAGTGGAAGATGCTGGTTCAAGTTTGATAAGGTGGAAGAGAGCTTGGAGCCTATCTCTCCTCTGTCCCGATAGATGAGAGTTAGGATGGGGGGAGGGAAGACGAGAAGAACGCCTCCCCTTCCTTCCCACAAGGTGTGTTTTACACAGGGGTAGGTACTGCCTAAGCAGCTTTACCAAATCAGGCCCCACAAGTCAGCCAGTTAGGAAAGATTTTGTGGTAAGGCTGATCGTAAGACAGGCTACGGGTAGACAAATGTCCTGAGGTGCCACGCATGCGTAGCTGCAGAGGCGGAGGCACCTGCTAGAAATGTTTGCAGAGGAAACTGGGATGTTACAGGGATCGGGTGCCTACAGAGATGGCCTGCCCTACGGGTACTGGTGAAACCAAAATGAAACCCAGCACTCCTGCCCCCTTTGTAAATACAGCCTTGAACATCTTTGTGACAGTTCTCTCTGCCTTAATTGCTCTGTTTTGTTGCCTTTGGTCCTGGTGAGAATAGTCTCATAAAATGTCCTCCATCTAAAACATTTAAAAGAATTGCCTGCTATTTATTCTTGTGTCTATGTACCCATTTGCTCTTCATGTTCTAATGGCTGTGTCTGAGATGGGTTTGAATTTTCATGATAGATATAAATAGGATTTGCATTGTATCCTTATCTATTCTGCTCCAAGGAAATTGCTTTTAATTATTATTTAAGTTTCAACTCTAGTTACTGCTAAAACGAACTTCTGCTTCTAGCTTTAGGACTGAGAATCGAGCTGCAAATAAACATGAACTGAAATAATTAAATCAATTACTACCTTTGGTTATTTTACTGTTAATCTGTGTAGCCGTTATAGTTTCAGAATAGTAATGTCCAAACTCATTTTAGCTGAAGTCATTTTTTTTGGTTGAGATTCATGCCGCCTTCTCAGTACTCAGAACTAGGTCTTGCTTGAGGCAGTCATTTAATTTGCAAAGAAATTTCTTCTCTAAACTTTGTCCCAATGTGACTTTTGACCAGTTTATATGTGGATAGCTGAAATAATACATTATTAACAGTTTATTAGCATCAGTTACCATTTATCTCCTTTGGTATTATGCGTTCGATCAACTTTTTATGATTGGAGGCCATCATTATAACCTGTCAACTTTGTGTTTCAGCTGGGCTAAATACATGTGTAGTTTTGAAGTTAAACATAAGAGCTTCTGTTTGGCTTGGGGACCTCTGGATGCAGTGGGCAGTTATTACCAGGTTTCTGTAGTCTTGCTGTTACAGCCTTCTCTCGGATGCCTGTATCCCTTTCCCACACACCATGAGTGAAGGATTGCCTGTTGCTCAGCCTCCCACGGGCTGAGCTGCCCTGGACCATACGGGAGATGTGTCTGCCTTCCTAGTGCTTCCCAGGTTTTCTCAGCCTCGTAGCAACCTGGCTGTTTCTTTCTCACCTCCACCACCAGAAAGGAAGGAAATCATAAGCAGAGAATGTGCCTGTAAATGCCAGGGATACAAGGAATTAAATTAATTAGCTACCTGAAAAATGTTCAGAGCTAAGGAGGGAATCTCCTTTGGACAGGAGAACACAGACAGTGGCAAGGGAAACAGAAGAAAAGGAGCTGGTGGCAGCAGACACATTGGTTATGAGTTGGCAGTAGTATTGGTTGCATGGTGGTGCATTCTTAATGGAAAACCAGCAATAGCCAAAGCGCTGCAGGAGGTATGTGGCAACAGAGCCAGGACCCCAGATTAACGTAAATTCTTAATTGCCTAGATGCCTTATAGGCACCTAAGAGCAAATTTACCTTCTCACAACCTTAGTGTAGTTGCCAGTTCTCCTTGCAGGCTTCTGAAATCCTAGCTCTTACACTTTTCAGATGCCCAAGTGCCATTTCTAGAGGAGAACTACCTCAGCTGTGTTTGCTCTTGAGCATCTGGGCTTCTCCACCTCTGCCAGGGTTCACGGACTAAGCACTCCTCCATCTGATCTTCTGTTTGCACTCTTGGAGCACGTTGTCTGCATTAGAGGACTCAAACCAGAGATCACAGCAGCCGTAGTCTCTTTACTCTAATAACCTGTGGGAATATAGGATGCACATTTATAAATTTTTCTCCTGGCTTTTATCACATTTCTTAGAAAAGTACCTCTTTAAATATCACATCCCTTTAACCAAGTGTTCAGTTTTCATTAATCCCTATCTGACATTGTTCCTCCTCATTTTTTGCAAAAAAAAAACCAAACCCAAAAAACCAGCAGATCTTTAGGCTGTAACATTTAATATCCTAAGCCCTTGCTGTGAACCTCACCCATAGTCTCTCCTCCCAAGGACATTGCAAATGACAACAGATTGGGCATGGAAACCAGAGGAAATGGCTTTGATTTTGAATCTGTTATTCAAATTTCTATCCATAAATTGAGCATAATTTCAATGCTACAAATACAGGCTCGCTGTAGGTCCCACAGCAGTTTAAATGTAATTGTAATGGTAGGCTTTATTTTTAAAGACTTATTTTTTTAATTGGAAATCAAATCCTTCCTGTCTGACTGAAAGCTGCTCTCATTTATGTAAGTGTATAGCAGTTCCACTCAAGCCACTGGAGTTGTACCAGGGCTGCTGAGAATACTATCATCTTTAGAACAGTATAAACTTATTAGGATAACTGTTTGATCTTATAAGTGAATCCAGCAAGCTAAAATCACCCTTCATCTAAAGCAGATAATTACATTAGGGTCAAATTAATTGATTTATTTGATGGTTATATGCTGGAGCCTGCCAGGATCCTGAGAGTACCTCTCTCTTTGCTGCCTCGCTTGCTTCCTAGGATGGAAGTGATGGGACTGAGAGAAATGTGCAAGTTGCAAATGCAAATGTGCCACCACCCACTTCTCTGTTATTTATTGCTGTTTACATAGCAGCTCAGGTTTGTGTGACATATCAGGCAAGAAAAGCGTCAGGTTGCTGCCTGACAGGATAGGAAGCCTGATTGTTCACCACCTGGCTTAGGCATTACTGCTTGCACAAAACGAAGGTAACGTGTGTGTAACCTGACGACAAATTCAAATTCTTCATTCACCTACTCTCCATTAGATTTTGCTTTATGCTGGCTGTTCATGGAGGTATACCACGATAAAAGATGCATGCTGTACCAGCTGTGCTCCTGGAATGGGAATCAGACACGATTAAAGTTTGCTGTTGTGACAGCAAAGGGGCAGGACGAATACAGGCAACTGTGGAATCCTTTTCAGAAGTGGCATTTAGAGAGGCAAAATGCAGATGAGAAGGAAGTAAAAATTTGCAAGGAAGATAGTCTTTCCCATACCTCCCTTGTTTTCCTTTAGTTGTATGTGTGTTTCTTCTTTTACCTGTATTGCATTTTTTATTCTGATTTGAATCTCCCATGTTTTTAAAAGTGGTTTAAGGTCACCCATACAGAAGTATGGGTCACCAATTCATTACTGCTAGGTGCACCATACCTCATCTCAAGTCCCTTTAATTTTGTTCCAGACTTCAGTAGTTCCAGACTACAGACAATCATAGGTTCATTTTACCTATTTTCATGTCGTTATGAACACTGGTTGTATATCAGGCTTCTGGTAACTGTGTTCATTCTTTAGACTATCCTGACAGTAGAGCATCAGTGTAAAAAACAGAAAAGGAGAGGGAAAAGAGAGAGAAAGAGAAGAGGAGATACATCTTTGATCTGTTCCAAGAGTGAAGAACATGTTGATTGGGACTTGAACCTTATTAAACCCTTGCATCTGTCTATCAAAAACACTGATTCTGAGCTATCAGCTTCATTAGCTCCATTTGATGCAAAACTACTTGTTTAAACACAGAGTGACATGGAAGAAGTCATAAAAGTCAACCTGTTTGTTAAAACTCTTGCTTCTGGTAGTTGAATTTTCATTGCAAATTGAATTGCAGAAAGTCATATGAATGTGGCTAAACACAACCTGGGAAATTGTTCTGAGAAGAATATATTCTGTATCTTGGGAGAAAAGAAAAACATCCTAAAATCTAGCAGTTGCTATGGAAATGCTTAAATTAAATGTAAAGCATGCATAAATTTTCAATATATCCAGCACTTTGGGAATTGGGGACATATGTTAGGGGAAAAGCCATATACATGAACACTAAGATAAGACATGGGATTTTTTTCTGTGGATGTCAGGATTTGAAAGTATGAAGTTTTCATGATACTCCAAAAATTGCCAGTTCCTTCACAAGACACTCTTTTGGCTGTAAGAAGGAATCCTTGGGGGCCACGCTTTTTATGATGTGCTCAAACTGTTGGCTGTGTAAGCTCTATGCGCTAAGGAGAAGATAGCACACTGTGGCTTCTCTCCTGACCATCATCAGTAAGGCCCGGACTTGTTGCACCTGCACAGGTGTGCCTGTACATGCAGTACATATACAGTACATGCAGATACTTGTACAGTATCACAAGTGACTGGCTGAATGCAACACCTCTAAGGAACTACTCAGAATGACTAGTGGTTTGTATTATGGTACATAGGAGCTACCCTCACAAATTAGGCTTACCATACAGGATCCTTTGCTATCACCTCTTGACCTAAGTTAAAAACTGCAGATCTAGAGTGAGGGTATAGCTAAAAAAACCCTCCAGGTTTCTGTCTGTGGTGGTGCTGTCATGGCAAAAGTGTAATCAGCCTGAAGACTCGAATTTACAGAAACATACTTGAAAGACAGCTTTTGTAAGGTGGTATGGTTTTCTGTTTTGATCTTCTTGTTAAATTATGATTCAGCATTCTAATGCAAATTAAGAGAAACTCTGAATCTTCAACTTGCAGCTTCTTAAATGTCAATTTCCTCTTTAAAAAAAAATCCGTGTCAGAGAAATGTCATATGAAACTATAGAGATACATACACACATGTATATTTGATAATGCAAGTTATATGGTTTAATCTAAGTCTCGACTTCTGATATGAAGTGGCTTTGTGTCTGTCTGCATCAGGGTTTTAATTTGGGAATGCACTTCTGGAATGGTTCTCAGAGATGAAGACAAGAACTGGTGTCCTTTTCCATGAAACTAAATCAGAAGGTGCGCTCCAAAAGCATGGCTAATGTGCTCCATCCACCGATGGGTGTTCAGTCCCCAGGACTTTGTTTGCATGGGTATGCCTAGCCCAGGACATGGTACGGATGGCGACTGAAAGTAGCTGCAGTTGTAGGAACCCCGTCAAGCTTGAAAAATGCAAAAGTTCACAGGCGTAATCCTGACTCCACTAAAGTGAAAAATAAGATTTCCATTCCCTTTGGGGAAGGCATGTTATACCTCAAGTAGGCACTCTCCCTGCCTTGGCAGCTGGGTGACAAGAACGAACAACTACAGCAATCGATGTTTAGATACGGCTACTGGATCCAAAGTCATGATATACTCTGAATCGCACTTATCTGCAGAGCTAGAAAAATATACCCTTTTGCACCCTTTAGCAAAGTCACATTAACCCTGCTGGACAGTCACATTAATGGATAGCTTTAATAACATCATAGCTTGTCTGTTTGCCACTGTCTGTTCGCACAAAATAAATTCCTCTGCTAACAGAGCCTGCACCTGCCTCTCTTTTACAGCCATTTTAAACGCTATTTTGTACAGATGAGAGTGTTCATCATTTGTTAATAAGTGGCATGATGATGGGAAAAAGTGTGTATTCAGTCATGTCCTCCCTCTGTGTATCTATAACTTCTATTTTTATTGTTTCATTTAGATAATGCTGGAATACCAAGGTTTGAAGTTCATGCGTGCAAATAACCCCACCTCCTGTTCTGGGAGATGCCAGTAAAGATGCTGTTATGTCCATATAGGCAGGTGTTTGATCAGGGAATTTCAGGTATATATTTATATTAATTCTCCACCAAGTAAAATATTCTGGCAAAAAAATCCAGAAGTAACAAATGGTACCTGGTGGATGTGATTTCAGTCTGTAAGCTACATGCTGTGTCTTCATAACCCCTGGCATAGGCAAATGATTTTAACCACAGAGTTAAACATTACTGGACTCTTTTGAGACTATTTTGGCAACATAAAGCCTATTAAAGAGAGAATCAGGAGTCATATTTGTGAAAATATGTTGGGAATAGAAATTAAACTATAACATCTGCATTATGAGAATATATTTTTAATTAAAAAGATCATATTTACACAGCTAATATAGATCAGAGAGTATTGGAGGAAGCTGTGATTGCTTGTCACAAGGGACACTGGTCCTCAGGTTTGATTTGATTCACATGTGGACAACGCATATCTCAATGCTTAGATTCATGGACACTCGATTCAATCCAAATCGCATATTGTGACTATTTTATTTGGTACAGTACTCGAAAGCAGTGTCTTTAAATATACTACATTGTAAATTAAAACCTTTTATTTAGTCATAATTAGCAGATATAGTAATTGAGATACCACAGACTTTATTTCTTTGGGGGGAAAAAATATTTAAAGAACAATAAGAAGTTAATATGCTTCTATAAAAATTTAAATGCATAGGGCCAGATTGTGACAGTTTGCTCATACAGCACTAAGGTACCATTTAACATGCAAATTAGGTAATGTGGACTATCTCCTTTTGAAGCACTAGGTTCAGATGTTCTTACTAATTTTTGGTTATACTGAATTCCACATGTTGCCGTAACTGGTGCAGTGAGAATTATTTGTGGAATATGGTACTGTATAATTGAGGAAGGCTATCACAAACTGTCTGTAAGGAGTGGGTTCATGTAACTTCTAACTCTGGTTGAAATTAAAGTCCAGGTTTGCCTTATAAAGTTTACCTGATATAAGTCCAGGTAAAAACACAAAAACTAACATTCTGAAATTTAAGGTAAGAATTTGGGGTTTTTTCCTGAAAATAATAGCATGAGTACTTTGAACCAACTTGACTGTGGTGGTAGTTTTAATATTTTTCATGAACAATAAGTGTTCTAATCCCTAAATCATATGGAAACAAATGCCACTTATTCACTCTACGTAACATGTAATTCTTGGAGTTTTCACAGGTTAGCTAAATCATGGTCTACTCAAATTTTTACATTTGTCTGTCCCATCGATATCCTAGCACTGCTCAGTGGAAGATAAACAAGAGTGTGAATAACTGTCACACGTCTTTCCCTGTCCATTCTTTCCTGTATGGGAACACTGGATGGACTTTTTTTTTCAAGCTGATGCACACTGGTTTTATTGTCAAGATCAAAACAATGCATTTCTATTTTGCCTGGATAGGAGTTCCTGTTCCTAAAATAATAATAGTTTCTGGTTCCTATAGAAGAGAATTCTGTAGTCTTCAGCCAACTTCTGAGAAAGTGGGGTTTGCATTTCTAACAAATAATTGTTATTGTTTAATTTGTTGTATTGAATGCCTCATGTATTGACAAAGAAATGTCAAGGTGATTGTGGGAACATCAGGCCTTGTTGCCATGAGAATACACATTTACTTACACAAACACAGTTCAAAAAGAAAAATCACTTTTCTAAAAGTTTATCAAAAGAGAAAATTCATTTATTAACACAGAATAAAATCCTGCTCTTTAGACAGAAAAATATTGGTCAGGTTACAGAAAGAACTATTTTCTGGTTTTTGTTTATGTTAACTGGGGGGCTGTGTATGGAATTGATGCTGAGTCAGTTCGTATCTCACTATCTGTCAGAGACAGCTGCAGAAGGAGATGCTATTTAGGGAGAGCATGTGAACTTGGCCGTTTTCTGCTTTAGCCCCCTCCTCCATTTCAGCTTAGCTTGGCAGGCAAAAGGGGAGATTTTCACTACCATTTCACATCTTCCCCATGGTCTTCTTGAACAAAAATGGTCTGATGTTTCAGTCTTCTTAAGGTTTCAATATTTTCCTCATTCCATCAGAACTCAGCATTTCTCCCAAGGGTTATTTCTGTCCTTGATGTGTTTGTGAGGCTCTTACTTCACCTTCTGATCAATTTACCAAATGTCTGCTCTGCTCTATAGAGAATCAAGTGATCAAGAGTTGTCACCACTGTCACTTTTTCAAGCCTCAGATGAGTTGTGAACACAAGCTCCAGCTTCAGTTTCTCATTGGTAAGGAAAGCTTCTTCCAGCAGAGGAGCTAAGATGTCTAACCTTGCCAAGTTGGATCATTTGGCTCTTGCCATAGATGCTCCAGAGATCCTCAGCGTAGGTTTACTTTGAGGAAGATCAACTAAGAGCCGTTAGCAGAACATTCTTCATTTTACTTAGCTTCTCAAAGCACACCAGCAAAATTGAGATTTCCTGGGGCCATGTCACTGCTGCTTAATCTTACCCAGCTATTTAGGCTGGTCCTGCTCCAAGGAGATCCTCTAGCACTGCAGCACGGACTCCAGTGCAAAGTGCCAGAAGGTCGCAGCTCCTGCCTCTCCTAAAGTCTTGTCACACTGCTTACCTTAAAGGGGATATGGTGACAGCATGATAATTGCTAAGATAGCTCAAACAGAAGAGGTTTGTCCTGAAACGTGTGATAGTCCAGGGGCTGTAGGTGAATACCGCAAAGGAGGTTAATGCCAAGTCAGGCAAACCTAGCTGACACCACCCATCACCGTTCAGAAATACGCTGCTTTTCCTGCCCTCATCCTGATATTGCTTTCTCCCTGTGCTTATCTCATCCTCTGCCCATCTTGCAGGGAACAGTGAAAAATGGTACAGAAGAGCAAAGGCACCGATCCACTCACTGTTTCTTTTCAATGCCTTGATCTCAAAAATGAAAGCTTGGGTGTAAATGTAAGCTCTTGGGGGCTGTGACTCCCCCTTCCTGGTGGAATGGGGGAGAGAATTGGAAAAGAAAACCTGTAGGTTGAGATAAGAACAGTTTAATAATGGAAATAAAATGAAATAAAATAGTAGTAATAGTAATACGATTAATAATAATATACAGAGCAAGTGATGCACAATGTAGATGCACAATGCAGTTGCTCACCACACGCTGACCAATGCCCAGCCCATCCCTAAGCAGGGATTGCAGTCGTCCCTGCCCCGGCCAACTCCCCCCAGGTATGATATCGTAGGGTATGGGATACCCCTGTGGCCAGTTGGGGTCAGCTGTCCTGGCTGTGCCCCCTCCCAGCTTCTTGTGCACCTGGCAGAGCAGGGGAAGCTGAAAAAGTCCTTGACTGGTGTAAGCACTGCTCAGTGACAACTAAACCATCAGTGAGTTATCAACATTCTTCTGGTACTGAATCCAAAATGCACTGTGCCAGCTACTAGGAAGAAAATTAACTCTATCCCAGCTGAAACCAGGACAACCTGCTAAAATAAAATTATGTAATAGGCAGTCCTGAAAAAATAACAGGAGGAATGGTAAAATCCCTAAGTACACCCTATTGAATAAAAGGATGGATAGATTCAGAGGACGGTGAAAGCACTTTACCTCAGAAATAACCACCTCGATGAATTCTTCAAGACCAGTAAAGTGTACAAGCTTTGCTGCCAATACCGTCTCCTGAAACAATCCTTTTATACTGACACCTGACACATCTGTACTGGGAAGTTGCTTATAGGTAAGATCATCTGTATATACCAAGACAACTTAAAGTTCACATGACAAGAGAAAAAATGTACAGCTATAGATATACACTGCATGTTCAGTTATAGAAAAAAATATGAAAATACATCAGAGAATGGTTACAGATCAGTGCTTCCTACAATTCTTTAGATCGAAAATAAGCATTTTGTCTCACCCAGATATTTTAATACAATAATTCATTGAAACATAATCTTATAAATAAGAAAATGTACCACTTTTGTCAAGAAGATGTAGGAATTGCAAGGTGGAATAGGTTCTGAGTTATCTGCTTGTACTACATATATATCAAACTTATGCTTCAAAAGCCAAAAAAAATCAATGATTTGATATGGAGCATAACAATGTAAAAAACAAATTCTATGGAAATATAAAATGGATTTTATGGTTGCTAGGTTTTGTTTCACGTTGGCTTGCTTTCTTATCAACTGAAAATTCTTCTGTGTATACTAGAGCAAAGGACCTGCAACATTTAAAGTGTGTGGTAGACTTGTGTTAAATGAAATCTGCTCTGACAGATGCTGAAAGAAGATAAATTATTTAAGAAAAATGTTGCATAAAAGTTTTACTGAACTGAGAGAAAGAAAAAATTCCCATGACTACCTGCTGTGCTCTGAATAACGTCAATAGAAGTGGCAACACTGAAATAGCTATTTGTAGAAGAAAGATGTAATGGAAAAATAAAAAATCTCTGTAACTGCTATTCTTTTTGTGTTTTGGGGCCATGCAACTTTCAAGATAGCTTAGTGCAACTATTATTGGTTCTTACTTGTGTCAACTATTCCTATGAAATCCAGAGCAATACTTGGTAAGATTTCAAGGTTATCTATTTTCTTTTTTTTAAATTATCTTAACATAACTCTATTCATTTAGAATAAAGAGAAATTGAGATATTTTATGGCATTTGGGGTTTCATATATACACTTTGGTCTAACTTGACTTTGGGTGTTATGGTAGTATTAATCCTGGATATGGCTCCAGGGCAACCATGACCAGCAGAGTGTGCTCTGTTCCACTCTTCAGAATTCAGGAAACATGCTGGTCCAATGGTCCAATGAAGAGCAGTAAGACTTGTTAAAGAAAGATAAAAAATGTCCATAGTGAAAAACACTAGGAGCTCAATATTTAGCTTATCAAGGACTGCATTAAGAGTTTACTGGGCCGAAATCTGTAAATACCAACACAGGAACAAAATTTTGTTACTTAGCCTTTCAATTCATCAGACAAAACATAGTAAGAACTAAGGAAACCTGACACTAAATTCATTTCAGCAATGAGAAGCAAAATGAGCGCCAATTTTTTGGCAGTCAACAGAATTTACTCAGCAAGATTTACATAGGTTCGTCATCAATGGAAGTTTTTTCTGTAAGAGATGTTTTATTTCAAACTGGAGCTAACGCAAGGGAAATTACATCCTGTGTTTTGCTGAAGATGAGACGATTATCAAAACCGTCTCATTTAACTGTAATGCCAATATAACTATGGAATCCTAAGTCTCATTTCAGATTTCTTCTTTAAGGCAGTAAAGGCATCAATGTAAGGTTCCAGAAGTAATTTTAGTTTGCTGAGGGCTACATCTTTCACAGCTGAAGCAGGAGTCTACCAAAGATGAAGGCATACTTTGTGTACCTTTAGTCACCTGTACCCACTTCCAGTCTGTAGGCTTTGCTGGCAGTAAAAATTTTAAAGATATGTGGTTGATTCATTTGTGTCATTCTGCTCTAATATAGGATCAGTTACACTATCGAGTGTGAATCTTCAGAATTAACTTGTCAGGAGCATGGATTTATAACCTTATTGCTGATGATATTCCTTAACTGAGGTATTGAGATATTGTTCTCAGAAAACATTGAGTAGTCATAAGATTTATATACTGGTAAGAAAAAGGTGGTCTTAGTTAGTTTACCCATCAGAATTATTTTGGTAGAAAAGTGCTAAAACATTTGTGTTGACCTTTGTTAACTAAAGAAAATCTCTTTTTAATTCAAAATGACCTTTCTTTTCAAAACGGAGTTAGGTTATATCACATAAGGTTAACAGTTTTGAAAGGTCAAAAGCAAATTAAGTCTTTTGGAGTAATAAAAATATTTCTGTTGTCCTCACCTTTATTTATTTATTTATTCATTTGTTCAGTTTTTCGATGGTGGTATATAAAAATGTTTATACCTGAGACCTTATTTGTAAGGTGGGAGGAAAAAAAGTCTTCAAAATTCTTACGAGAGACAAATGTTTTCATGTACATCCGTATATTAAGATGCACCTTACATTTGACTGTCAACAAGAAATTAGGAGCTGATTTTAGACAGAGCAACTTCTGTGACGGGGAAGTTGAATCACCTAATTCTAGAAAGACTTTGGAGGAGATGTAGGTGCTTCTGCTACAACTATTGTGATGTAGTTATAAGAATATACTTATTAAGCTAGTCTTTGCATTTATGAATTAAAGATCAGCTCAAAATTTTTGAAAACAAAGGAAAGACCTCCACTTAATACAACAGTTTCTGAATTATATCTTAGTGAAGTCATAAAAATAGCAACACAATCCTCCAGTAGTGGGTTGACAGACCATCATGTAACCATTTTGGAGAGTGTAAAAGAATAGGTGAGGAAATAAAAATACCCTTCATGTTGAGAAGTAATCTTTTTTATTTCCCACAGCCCGGAAACTATTCATTTGTCAGTGCCTGCAGAGGGAGGCAGTGGCGTCCACTGATATCTGCCTCTGAAAATATCGTATGACCCTACTTTATGCTTCTTTCCTCTCCCACACCTCATATGCATATTTTTAAATCCTCTTAGGGAACGGATTTTTCACGTTCTGCATGAAGACAGTGTCCATTTGTTGTTGTTGTCACTGCAATGCAAATAGGCGTAGTAAGAAATATTGTCAGAATCCATAAATTAAAGGCATTATAGCCCTAAACAGGAAATATAAGAGGGTTGTAGAGGTGAGACTGCTGCCCTCCTGGGCCCAAATAGCTGGGCACAACTGAAGACCTGAGAGTTTTCCTTGCTGGGAGGAGCAACCGATGATAGATTCTGTTAGCTGTCGGGTGCAAATCTGGCTTATTTACAGGAAAAGTGCTGAATCCTGTTTCTCTAAGCGCCACAGAAAGAAGGATAAGTCATATCCTTACTTACAACTCAAAGCCTACCCTCTAGAAAATTATCTGCAAAAAGAGCCTCTACCTTGGTTCCTGGGGGGGCCATGCTAGCAGTTTGTCTACGGCTGTCTTCTGCATTTTTGCTCTCCTGTTCTCCTTTATGCATTTGCCGTACTTCCACATTAATGCTGTCTGTTTCTATTACTGTGAGCAAGGAGGTGTTGAATTGCTCCAGCCACCAAGAGGAGTGGCTGGCGTGGCCTCCAGTGTAGCAGTTAGGAAAGGGAAAAAAAACCCGAAACAAAACCTAGAAGAAAGTGCAAGTCCAGCTTGTCAGCCACAATTCTGGGCAGCTTCACAGGAAAGGAGGGGAAAATACTCTTCCTCAGTTTGTGAAGCTGATACCGAGAAGTGCACATTTCCAGAAGAATCTGTGTAGCACAGGAGGGCCTGGGTAGTAACAAAGGTCCTCATTCCTCCAACCTGGTTTTCTTAACGTATCTTGGCCTTTTGCCCTCCCTTCAAAGAAAAACACATGTTCTACTGCTGAGAATGCTTTATTAAGTCTTTGCAACCCTTGTCCCGCTGCCTCCATGCACATACGCAGAAACGTTTCATTATCCAGTCTCTAGATATGTAATTGGGGCAACATTCTCTGAGGAAATAATATGATGTAAAATTTCTACTGAAGAGATCGCGGAGTGCAGAGTGGGAAGACTTAGTCACAGTTGTTTGAAACACTCCATGATACAAGAGAATTTTGCCTTTTCCCTTTCATTGCATCCCTAGTCTGCATTTGTTTGCAGGGATCACAGGGGTTTCTTTACTCAGTCTGATCTATTATTTTGTATTTTACATTAATGCAAATAAATGAAACTGCTTGGATTAGGGGATGATAGTAATAAAAATACCGAGAAATCTCTGGGAACCTTTTGGCTCTCAAAAACCAGTTTCATTTAAATAAAAATGAAGCACTGCAACAGCAAAATAAAAGTCATTAGGTAAAGTGATGTTGTAAATAACACTGCTGAGAGATTTTCTTTACAAGTAAATGTATGGACACATTCACAATACAAGAGCTTATAAATAGCTCTTCTGGCATTTTATCATCTTTCAATCACACTAACTTACAGTATGTATGCTTACTGCTTTCTGGAATTATTTGTACAAGAGACAGATGGGGAGCTAGAAAGTAGGTTTGTTTTAAAGATATTACAGCGTGACTGTCACTGTGACTGTTTTACCGGGCCTTATTGTTTTGGGGTAGTAGGAATTACAGTGGTTCTCTCCAACATGTTTTCTTTTTTTTCTTTCTTTCTTCACTCCCGTCCACTTGTAAGGTTAGACTTGGATTCTGTATTTGTAGCAAGCTGAGTGATGTAAAATAACTACCTTAATATCCTTGAAGCCCCAAAATGTATTAGGATTTTCTTCCTTGGCTTATGTGGTACATCTTTTTTATATTTTAGAAAACCAAATCTAAAAAAAAAGTGACCAGATAGGAATATACATGTTGGTATTCCAGCAAATGTAATTTCATTGTGTGATGATTTCTAGCTAGCCGACCATTACAGAATCACTGTTCGATGTGTCTGCTGTGCTAAAATACCACTTGAACTGAAGATTTTTTAGGAGTTACAATGTAAACAGGATTTCTTCTGAACTGTTGGAAGAGTTTAATTTTTTAAGTTTTTAAGTTTTTGTGAAGTTAGATAATGCTTAAGTCCAGCCCATTGACTGAGGTGGGGCAGGGAGCTGAATTTCAGTATAACAAGAAAATGAATGAAGCAGAAAATACCTTGTGATCACCCTGGATGACCTAAAGATATCCTTTACTTCATGTCGCAGGGGCAGGGGGTGTGTATTCAGATCTGCATGAGAAACCTTGCATCCTGGAACACTTCATACTGCAGCTCTGTGTAAATCCTTCTCTGGAGAGCTCCACCGAGCCACCCCTGTCATGGCTTTGGGAAGAAGGGGCATACTGTGCCCAAGGCTGACTTCTGTCCTGCACAGATCACTCCTGAGCCCAAGCCACAGGGTTGTAGTTTAAAATAATACTGCTATACTGCGTTGCTGCAGTACTCATCACCACCGTGGAACCATTGGAAACTTCAAGAGCAATCGTTATCCTCATTCATTAATGTATTTGAAGTGGCTGGAATCTTCTCTGTTACAAACTAAGATAAACTTAAAGTTTCTAAAACTTTCACAAAAACACAGAGCCAATTTTTTTTGTTTTGTTTTGCATCAACTTGAAATGCCAGTAATTTGTTTTTAATCTGTATAATTAATATAAATAAGTACTGGTTTAAAAGTTAGTCACAATCTAAAAATCACAAATTACTTTGGAGGGGGACATCATAAATGCAAAACTGATTTTAAATGTAATTTCAAGTCATTAAATTTATTGAAATTGATCCTTTTCAAAACAAAAAAAGAGTCAAGTAGAGAAAATTTTCTTCAACATTTTTTCCAGTAAATTTGTAACTAAAATTTATAATTACAACTGGAATTTTAGAAACTTCTAGTTCTAATTTCTAATTAGAAATTTACTGTAGAAAACCGCATCTATCTCTGGAGCAATAAAAACTGGAGTGAGGATTTTTATACTGGTCATAGTTATCAGAAAGAAAGATGGCTTTTCTAACTCAAAGAAGTAAAGCATAATAGGCTGCATTCCTCTCAGATTTCCTAGGCAATTTGCTTAAACTTCATATGACCCCTTCTCTTCATCTAAAGAAATGAGGTAACAGCTCCCTTTCCGATAGTATCATGAGCACTAATCCATTGTTCAGGTACAAAGTAAATCCACAGATTAGGGGCTGGAGCAGTTGTAACTATTTCATGAAATAGAATGTTGTCTTCCACCTCAGATTATGGAAAAAAAATCAAAAGAGTAACACTGCTAAACTTTTGATCCTTATGAGAAGGTTTTCTATTCAGATGGGAACTGATACAGCATATCATCTTGCTGCAGTTGTGTATTCTTAGTCATAAACTGTAAATGTTTTTACAAATGTAAATAACATTATTTAAACAGTTTGCAAAAAAACCCAAATCTAAAGTCAAGTCTAAAATATTCTTCTCTTTGGGACCTGCATGAGAGAGCATCAAGTGTGCACACTGGATGCAATGGACGCTGTAGTTGCTAGAACCTCGTCCTTACCTTCTCCTGAGGTCAGAAGATTTAAGTTGCTCATTTCTCTTGCATGGAGTGGCCAGGTGTAAGGATAGTTATGTAGTTGAAAGCCTGCTTTTATTAACAGAATCCTTCATTCCAATACTGGAATTAGCCCTTACTATATGAAATAGTGCTGAGCTCACCTATTAAAAGCTGATTTTCTGTTCCATGATCAAATTGTTCCATGACTCTGAATCAAAGAAAAATACATGAAGAAAAAGTCTTTAAATCAGTCACTGTCCTGGTTCATTAGACTGTTACAGAAATGACCGAACTTCTCAATTAATCTTGAAAAGAAATTAAATTGGTCACTGCACTGCAAGAATCCAGTAACAGTTTTGTGTTCAGCTGATCTGCTATACAACATACAATGTGTTTCTCAGTGTGTCTGAACCCAAGCTCAGATATGAACAAAGACAAACAAGCTTTTATTCTAGGTTGCCTACCAAGTTTTTACCTGGAAGACATTCCAAGTGAGCTACCCCAGCTTAGTATTGCATTTGCTGGTTTGCATTCATTGAAGATATGACTACGCAAAGTAAAAAATATATGAAACAAAAGGGAACCGTTTCCTGGCAAATCTCTTTTTCATATCACAGTTGTTTTTCTCTAAAAATACCCTAAAACTATAAAGTAACTGAAAAGTAGACAGCCTCTGATCCTTCTCGCTCTCTTTTCATCAGTAATTGAGAGCCTGGCTCCAATACACTGTGTGCAAAAACTCTGTAAACCCTTTTGTGGAACACCTTTCCATATGGGTGTGCAGTTTAGCACAGAGGAGGGCCTGCTACAACATGCAAGTAAATTTAATTTCTTACAGAATTTATAGTATAAACTAACTATAATTATCCTGGGGGGGGGGGGAAGTGAATTTAAAAAGAAGTAAGGATAATTTTCTAATTTAGCAAAGTCTGATTTTCAGATAAGGAATCACATTTGGGCTCCATATGTCTGTTAAATGTGCCAAATTAAAAATGCCAGAGATGTCTAATTCACACTGCAGACTAGTGATAGTATACAGTCATTATGCCAGTTAGATGGAAGCCATTTACAGGGAAGATAAAACAGAGAGTGGGATGGCATATGAAGACCATTTTAACAGTGTGACAGAAGAGTATGATCCTGTATTTTCCTATATTATGGGAACCACAGTTTATTTTAAACCTAGTAAACAGAAGCTGCAACTATTTACCTTATGTTTCGTATCCTTCTTTGGAAAAGACTGAGGCCCAATGTTCTGATTTTCCCACCAATGAAACTGCAGAAATGGCAAAATGTTGCACTGGAAATCTGCTGCAAAGTTTCTTAGAAAGCTTGCTGAGATTGTCCACCCATGAGCTGTGTTACACAGCAGCATCACAACTCTGTAAATTAGGATCATCTGCCATACCAGCAATGGGACCTGTAGAGGTCACCACACAGAAGAAGTACCCTAGGAAGATCAAGCACTTTTGGATACTTGTGCAGTGGCCCAGTCTGTTCTTCACAGACATTTGCTGGATGAAATGCCTCATGGAGCATAGACCCTTCCTCCATTTAAGACCTATGTGAAGCTATAGAGAGAATGGCAATAAAGACACAAAATGAGTCAATGCTACATTAATCGTCATACAAATATCTTCCCTCTGCGTGGGGTCTTTTCCAAAGGGATTTTGACTAGTATAATAGACACTAAGAAAACATAGTTACAGATGAAAAAAGGATACATGGGCTGTCTTTGTATGGATCAGATAACATCATGCCCATAAGGCACAGGTGCCTCAGGGTGGTTTGCTCTATCTTCCCAAGCCCTAACCTGAGATAGGGAAAGCTGTCCGTTACACCGCATACATTCCTTTACTCAAGTAGAGATGGATCTTAAAGGAACTAAGATAATCATTCCACAAAAACGGCACGTGCACGTGAAGCCTTTCTGCTTCCCTAACATGGGCCACTCTGGCAAGCAGCTTAAACAGAGCCTGTGGTTTTGTATGGCAATCCATAGATATGTGAAGGAAACAAGGGTCCCATTGCTGCTCGGTTATGTTGAGGAGGTGTAGGAAGGCGGGAAGCACTCAGCAGTCTCTGTCATTGCTCCTGCCCTGGTCTCTCCTGCAAGTTTCCCTGCTGGTTCCAGGTGCGTTTAAAGCTTCACTCCTTCCTCTGGCAGTACCCACCTAAGCCATCAGTCACCTGTGATGACGAGGATCTACCAGCTGACCATCAGACTGAAGAGCAAAGAAAATGAAAAGGCGACAGAACTACTGAAGTGACTAATAATTTGAACATGCAGAGAGGGAATATAAACATTCTGTAGGTTTACCGGTTTGGGTTGCTTTCTAGACCTAGCAAATCTCATGTAAAACAAGCATTTTCCTGGTGATGATACACAAGTCTTGTATGAAGTGAACAGATTAAACTGTTTATGTTCAACTGCTGAAAACACTCCAGAAATTAATGTCAATGTCAGAAACCTTATTAGGTTTCAGAAGAGGTAGGAAAGCTTCAGCCTAATCACAAGATAGAAGGTCTTCAGGCTTTTGAGAATGACATCTGAAGGACATTTAAATTGTTTTCTATAAAAGGAAAGGGCAAATTTCCAGTACATATATAATCACTGGTAGCATTTATGTTGTCATCCTCTCTAAAGCAGTAACAAAGTGCAGAAATGGTGGATGATTAGAGAGGTCAGTGAAGTGCTCCATTCAGCTGTAATTGTAGAGTTTTTAAAAATTCTTTTGACATCAGAAAATATCATATGTTTTTTTAACCCAGCTTTTTGCTATGATTAGTTAATTCATGCAAAATCAGTGAAGAAACGGAATGGCAAATTAAAAGCAGTAAAACAGGAATGGCATTTTGCAGTAGCGGTAAGTAATCAGCAAAATCAGTTCACTGTAAAATTACTGCTACCTGCCAACATTTAGCTCCATATGCACAAGTATTCAGCAAAATTTTCTTGAAAATACTGCCACCTTGCAGATCTGGAAAGTGCTTTGAAAGAAGTGTTGCCCCATGTACACTTTTGCTGATGCTGCAATCAGTATTCTCTCTTTTTCTGCTCCCTCTAGAGCACTTCACAAGAATTTCTTATCTCACACAGAAAATCTGAATACACTGTTTTATTTAATTAACATATTTTTTTAAACTATCATTGCCTTATAAAACCTGGCAATCTTCCTACTAAGAAAATGATACTACTTCTTTCTCTCTAATAGGATTTGAAAACAAGTTATGTTTTCCATTTCGTCATTTTTCTGCCTGTGTCTCTCACTTTTGAGTAATGAATGGACATAAGCTTTCCAATTTTGAAGCAAGTTTGCATTAGAGAATAACCACTTAGTGATAATAAAAATATTATCTGCCACTGAGTAAATAGGAGTTTGTATTTCAGTAATATTCTTCAAAATAAGGAATAATTCCGATTGTTCATAGCTGGTGAAAAGTGGTGGAATGCTCCAGCCTAAGTGTGAGTGGTGGCTTCAATCCAGGGACAAGGGAAGCAAACCACCTGACATCGTCCATCGCACCAAGTGGAAGTCTACATTATTTATAGACTGTTTCACAAAAGTATGAAACTGAAATAAAGGGAATACATGGCAGAAAGCATGTAGAGCTGGGACAATGAAGAGACAGTGCTGACTCCCCAGTGTGAAGAAAAAGAAAAAAAAAAAAAAAGACATTCTGATGACCACAAGCTTAAATTTTATGTAATTTCCGTAATTCCAGACCATGAGGGATGCAACTAGTGGCATACTCTAACTCAAAGATGGGAAAAAATATCTTTATAGCAGGCTTAGGTTTAGTTTAGAATTTCAGAAAAATGTCTCTTTAGTACAGTCCTGTTCACACAACATTTACACATTCAGAGCTATATTTGAATGTTTTGTCATGTGAACGTTACTTCATACCGGCCAAAAATTTTGTTGAACATAGCAGGTCACAACTTTGAGAGGAAAGGATTCTTTCTCTTCAGTGGTCCTAAATTTTGTCATTGGTGAGGGGGAATGAGGTAGTTTAACTGATCCCCAGATGAACATCCTTAGCATCTTAAAATTTGTGATGCCACTTAACATTTGCAGTCATTTCAATCCTTCAGCTAATCATTGTTAGCTTGCCATCCGCAACTGTTGGGGTGGAGTCATAAGCTCTCTGGGAGAGTTAATTTTGCCTTCTTGGTTTTTATCCTTTTATTTTAGGACACCTTTCTTCAAAGTTCTTTATTCTCCTGTTCAGGGTTTCTATAGCAGTCCAGGATAAGAAAAGGTTTTAAATGTTAATGTCTTGCCTACTGCAGGGTTTGCAAAGTGGTGAATCCTTTGGCTGTGCAGTGCATAGCACAAGGCTGGTTGAGGTTTTTTTGTCTACCCATGTCTACCTCCTTTGTTTATTATCTTTTTACAGTGTATCAGGTCAGGGGCAATACAAAAAGACTTTGGAACAAACTGAGCTGTCGATTAGTGCTGTGACCACTGAAATCCATAGCAGAATTCACACCAGCATCAGAGGCAGCAAGAATAAGCTTTAGGACATTATTCAGATCTCTCTAAAGTCCTTCCACATACAATTCTACATTTCAGTTGGTGAAAATGTGATTTTCCCTTATCTCCTTATAATAATCATTATGCTTCTGCATGAAACATTTTATATGTGTTATTCATCAAAAAGAGAAATTGCAAAGCCCACTGGGGCAACCAGGTACAGAAAGTTAAGTCTGGGTTTAGCTGAAGTTCAACTCTAGTCTTTCAAAGCAGAAAGGAAAAATAGCTTTCAGTATTTCAATGTAGTCAGTAAAGCAAGAGACTGGAAGTACACACAGCTCCAAACAGCCAACAGGAGGGTTCTGTGGTATCTAACCAAAACAGGGTATCTTAGAATCACATATGAGAGGCACCTTGTGTTCTTCTACAGTGTACACCATTAAAAAGCAGTTGGACCATACCCAAATATGTATTCTAATTGTATACAGCATAGTAGCTAGTACCCATTTGTGTCAGCTAGGTTCTTTTTCCTGTTGTAAAAAAAAAAAAAAAAAAAAAAAAAGTGAGGGAGATGACTGGGGGTTGTTCCTGCAGGTTTCTCTGAGGCTTAAGTAAAAACTTCTCCCTCATACAAACAGTCCTGTAGTCTGCAAGTCCTCTCGATTCTGCACTTTTATCCAATCTCCTTTTCAAAATAAATTGAAAGCTACAAAGCTTCCAGCAGTATTAATTTTGCATAGGCATTCACTTGCTCTAAAGGACATTTTTTCCAGATTTTTGATGATTTATACTCTCTTCTAAGACACTGATGTAGTTTCCATAGGAAATGGTCTTTGATTTAGCTCATGGTTATCAATGAAAAAACACCTGAAACACAGCAGTGTTTCATGCATTGTTTATCAACCATTTGCCAGTGAGACAAGAACCGCAGGTGAAAGGAGGGATGACTTGAAGCACATTTGTTTTCATGCCTGTGCATTCAAGCTGTTTGCCTTGTAGAAAAATTAGATGTCCTAAAGCTGATAAATGTGACTGACACTGTGAAAGGCAGAGTGACTTCAGACATTTTCTTTCTGGTTTGCAGTAGAGGTGACCTCACCCGGTGGTAGCTATCACGCAGTTGTTTCCTCAGATCTTTGCTTTTCACTGTATTCTTTTGCAGGTTCGTGGGTCTGCGGTCATCACAAGTTACTTTAAAGTTGTCCACTCTGTATTCTACATGTCCTCAATCTACTGAGAATAGATTTAAGCACCTCTGAGGTGAGAATACAAATGAAATCTGAATCCAAATATTTCACCTTTTATTTTTGCAGCCGGACCCTGCGGGCAGAGATATCTCCATCCGACCAATCTTGGAACACTGTGAAAACACTCACATGACAATTTGGCTTGGGATTGTCTACGCTTATAAAGGGCTGCTGATGGTAAGCAGAGCTTGTTCTGCACAACAGTGACTTCAAGCTGCTATTTACTGATAGGCATGAACTGAATTAGAGTTGCTTTCCTGATGGCTGGGAGTGAGTTAAAACTTGGTTGAATACATCTTTTATAATTGGACCTGTTCTAAAGTTCACTAGGTGGTAATTTGCGGATATATGAATACATAAAATAAGTAAGACACTAACAGCACTTAATCTGAATACTATAGTTATACTTCAAGAAATTCAATAGCGAAAAGATGGGTCTATGAATGAGACAACTTTGTAAATAAAGAAGCCCCATCATCTGAATTCCTTTAGGTTCTCCAAAAAGGTGGGTCTAGGTTGTTCTAGATGTTTGCCTCTGAGTTGCAAATGTCCTTCAGGAACAGTTGCAGGAGAAGCAAGATGCATTCAGAGCCTGAATCAAAATAATCCTTTTGTCACCAAGGCCCACCTCCAAAAAAAGATTTTGTTAGTAAAATGGACCTCAGGAACCAGGAATCCTGAACTTTGATAGCTTCAAAAAAAGAAAAAACAAAACAACCTGTAAAGGTGACTATTAGTGACTAAAAGCTCCTAAGTCTCAAGGTTTTAAAAACATCTGATTTTGGAAGCACTGACCAGCTGAACACCTATCTCGAGCTGAGCCCCATCTGGACCCTAAACCTAGATAAACATTAGTTTACACTGCCCGAAGTGTTCAATCTGTTCTGCGTATTTGTAGCACGCCTGTTTGTCAGGACCCCCCATGCAGGACTGGGCCAGCTGCTTCCACTCAGCCTGGTTGGTGCTGCTGCCCTGGGGGAAGCTAGGGAGAGGGAGCTGCTGGTGCCTGGAGTGCTCCTCTTCCCTCTCCACAACGAATGACTTCTCTGCAGGCCTGCAGAGTCCTGCTGCTTTTCATGCTGCTTTTTTCAGGCTGAAAGACCTTTAAATACACGATATGAAGTTCAAGAGGAAGAGATGAGAGCTTTTTTTTCTTTTTTTAATTCTAAACAGTCAGTAGCTTTGTGGTCAGACTGGTCTGCTGGGGAGTGCCTTCAGGCAGAGAAGGCAGTACCACCAAGTCTCTCCAGTTCCCAGGTGAGAGCTCTGATCCTGGAGCTACCAACCGAAAGGAAGCTTTCCCACCTTTTCATTTACAGGAAAAAAAAAAAAAAAAAAAAAAGCCAAAAAAACCCCAACAACCCAAAAACCGCAACAACTTTAAGTGTAGACACCTATTTTTAGGAGAACATCTGAGCAGGCTGTGAAACTAAAAGCTAGGAAATACTTCCTCCCTCCAAGAGGATCAGGAATTAGGAGGGATTCCACATCTCAGCATGTCTTACTGGGCAGCTCTGAGTGGCTCTGGGTTCATGGTAACCTCAGCATGTAGCAGAGCACTGAGGGTTTTTTGTTTTGAAGGCAAGGCCACCAGAAGTCAGGAGCTGTGACACCGACCAGCGGTGGGGCCACAGTAAGATATCACTGTCCATTGGCATAAAACGTCATGCTTTATGCAAAAACACACCACACCACCCCAGATTGTACCAGTACATTGTCTCTGGAGCTCCTTTGCACACCAATGACCTGGTACAGCTCAAAACAGATCATTGCAAATAAAAGGGAGCAAGGGCTCCTTCAGGCTGTCAAAACCCCTGTACCATAGCAGGACCCACCTGCAAGTCCCCATGTGGAGCTGGGAGCTTCTGAAATTCCTACTTATGTTTCTTTGTTTGTTTCTTCCTAACCTGCATAGGGCCAATTTCTGATTTGGTCTCCTTTTTTAAGCCAAATCTTCCAAAGAGACACAGCTAAACTGGAAAGCGTAGCTTTAGTACCCAGTTGCTGACAAGTTATTTAGCTTTATGGCAATATTTACATTCTGTGTAGTGACGGTTTGTATCTGCTAGATCATTTATTTATCTTCAGGGATGAGGTTCTTAACTTTTCATCCCTTTTCTAGTATATCACTTTGTTACTGGTTTGACATATCTGTCAATAAATTCCTGCTCTTCACTCAGGAGAGTATTTTTCACTTTACATATTTAATTTTACAAGATTTTTCTTAGATAATTTGTTAAAAGGAACAATGTTTTCCATACTTTTGTTACTTTCCAATTGCCTTGTATAGAAATTTTGAACAGTTCATTTTGTGTTCTCCCAGGTAGAATTTGCCAGTGTTCCTTATATCAGTGCTTAAGACATTTTTCTCTGTGGTTCTGTCTGAAAACTAAAGAAGTAAATATGTTTGGTTCACTTAGAGCAGTGTAAACGGAAACAAAAAAATTAAAATTCCTTTAAAAATACTGATGGATTCAAAAAAATGGTGGTGGTTTTTTTTTTTTTCAAAAATAACTTCAATAATGTTTTCAATTACAAATCTGTAATTTGTTATTAAAGAGGGAAAATAACATCTATTTTAAAAATACATTCTCAGGTAATTTTCTTCGAAGTTTTTTTCCAGTTTGAGTCATTCTGGACAGTAATCAACGTGCACTGGTTCTCGCTAGCCCTTTGCCCTAGACTGGTTTGTTGGCATGTATGTTGGACTGTTTTCTACGAGATAGGTGACTCAGTTTGTTTGAGTTTGCAAATGCCATTTGGCATTACTCACTATGCTTATTTCAGGCACAGGGTGTTTCATAACCACCAGTGAAATATACACTTTTTATTACTCCAGTGCCCTTTTATCACACAAATCGCTACATGTGAAAAAGGAAGATACTCTTCTGAATCACTTAAATAATTGCTATGGTGAGTTATATGAGTACAACAGGATGGATGCTTTTTATCTCAGCACCAAAGATGTTTCTGTACGCTGCACATATTTTGCCTTCAGAACAAAAACCAGAACCTCTCATGTTACTTCACCATTTTATAAAGGTCTGTCTAGTATGAAATTCTGCAGTTTGTAATAATAAAATACTTCTCTCTAATTTCACATACTTTATACTAAAGAGCTAGTATTGCTAATTACAGTACAATGCTATATTTAAGGTGAAATGGCTTAATGATTTACTCAGGCCAAAATTGTTTACAGTGACCTCTTCTTGTCTCGAAATGAGAATACAAAAAATTGGGTTAACCTAAAAAAGAATATTTTTTTTTGACTTGAAGATATAAAGCAATACTGTCCATTCTGATGACTTCAATGCACTGATGCAGCAAATAAATCACTCAGGGTAGGGCAAGGCACAGAAGGGCAGGAAAGGGCAGGGAAGGCAAGGCAAGGCAAGGCAAAACAAGGGAAGGCATTACCTGCCAGGATGCACAGGTTCCTTCTATATTAAAGTAAACAGACATTAGAAGTCAGATTCGCGATTCTTTGATTGCCTTTGAAGGGGTGTGAGGAAATGCTTGCTAACTGCATGAAAGCTTCTCAGTTGTTGGATTCAGATTCCTCAGGACTGGTGACCAGAGAATAAGAGGAAGATGACCATCCTAAATCTTGCCTTTGTCAATGTATTAGCCGCCTTAGTGCCCTTAGCCAAGTCCCACCATACATATGGGACTCAGGTTTTTTCCCATCTGAGGTTCAGCTCCTAAAAGGCTACATAAAAGTTCAAGGTCTGTGTGTACGTGGTGACGATCAGTTGCAGGATGTCTAGCTTTTGATTTCTGATGATGTAGACAAGGTTGAAAAGTACCTTATTTCATATATTCCAAAGGATGATAGCAATCACGCCATCTTAAACGTGCCAGGGGTGCATTATTAGTGAGGGCACTAACATCTTTCTGAGGAGTATGGATTATTTTTATGATCTCATCCAGAAAAATACCAGATTAAGGATGGATTGGACTCCTCTAGGTCTCTTTGCTTATTAACCACACACACTAGATGGCCATTTCTAGTTTGATTTCCCTCTTCCTGATAATGCATTTAATTAACATTAGACTCAAGGTGTATCTGTGTTGGAAGTTTCATTGTATTGCTGACATATTATTATAGTTGCATATTATTCAGGTACTGAAAAACAGGCTTTCAAGGCCAAGGTATATTTTCAGTTTGGCTGTCGCTCTGCATATCAAATCCTACTTTTACCCTGTAAGTGTTAACTGAGGAGTTTTTAAGGTATAACTAATATTACTGACCATTTCTGATACACAGTTTTTAACGTATGGTCCTTAGCTAACCTTGCTAAGGATGCACAATGTCAGTATTTCATGGTGGAGATAGGAAAAACTGATGCATATATACACCATGGGACTGGGTAAAGGTCACTAAGAGTAAGAAATTTAATTCCTTCTAATGATTCACATTCCAGCATTCTGTTTTGATCACATAGTTGATGTACTGCACAACACAACTCTGTAATTGATTTGTGAAGCCAAATAAAGTATTAATTCAACTAAAATATATCTTCGGGATAATGTTCAACCTTAATTTCAAGTCTGAGAGAATCCCTCTGCTTCCTGAGGCTCTCTAATCACTGAATTGAATTTGTCTAGCTCTGCCTTCCAAACCTTGAACCTTGGTGTGTCTTGCATACTCTTTCTCTAAATATCCCTCTTTCTCTAAAATGACTTGATGCCTCCATTTCTAGGCAAACTATACTGAATTTGGCCAAATTTCTGTGACTTTTCTAAAAATCTTACTGCTTTATGAAAATGGCATCTATTCATTGGTTACTATTTTCCACCTTTGCTTCCTCTGCATCATTTTCAGCCATGATGTTATAGCCTCCTTCAAGTCAATGTACAAATATGGGAAAGCATTAGGTTAGGAATTCTTAGAAACCTACTCTTCTTTTCAGTAGCTTCTCATTAGTAGTTACACACTGAGATCTATCACCCAGATATCAATCAGTTTAAATTTGTTGAATTATATCACTGTCTTTTTTTTTTTGTCATTTATTGCCTGAATTCATGTATCAGCCATTTCATTAATTTGCTTAGGATAAAGATTACCATAATAGCTCTTGTAATCACTGAAGATGTTCCATTTCTCTTTTCCCATCTGGCCTCTTTATACCTTAAGTAGAGCTTTGCCAGAATTCCAATAAATATCAACAATTAAGTCCAGCAGTCCAGACAACTTCTAAATCAATTCCTAAAACTCTTGCATGCAAGTCACCAGATCCTCCGATTGCAACAGCTTGTCCTGACAGGGTTTTCAAGAGCTCTCTTACTGCTGGAATAAGCTGCATTTCACTGTTTTGGCAAGATGTGAATGCATTGTTCCATCTTGATATAAATATAGGACAAAAATATTCATTAAGCATATCTTATCAGGCACCATTACTATTGAATTTGTCATCTTCCAAGGAATGAATCATTATTAGGATTCCTTTTTCTCCACATACATTTTTAGAAATCCTTATGATTTTAAAGCCATTCATTTTCTACTATATATTTAGCTTCCCTTTCCACTATCTGTATTTTAGAACTTTAATTCATAATTATTATTATTAATTTCTTCTTTTTAACTTTTGTTACATTCTGTCTAATCTTTATCCAGTTTTATTACTTGTTTGTTTTAAATTCCACAACAACCAAAACAATTTTTAAGGTAAGGAAAGCTTCTTTACATTTATGAAGTTTAGGGCAGATCGTTTACAGCATATGCCCAAACATCTTTCGGTTGCTGTTTGCAAATATTCCTGTGGCTTCCCCCTGCTCCTTTCTCCAATAGCTTCCTTCACTTTGATGGCTAATCCATAAACATTACTTCTGCAATGTTTTCGTGCTCTTGGAAGTAGATTTGCAAAAAGAAGTTAAGTACCATGGTTTAGAGTTTGGGCTGCAGTGAGTGCCCAGCGGTGCAGTCTTCTTGGTCCTCTTGCACTTGGTGGGCAGGAGGGGTGAGCGGCTCGGCCGGGGTATGTGGACCTCACTAGCTCGAAATGCCTCTTCTCTGAACTCTAGCAGAAGTTGGTTGTCTGACAGGCACCGGTAAGCAAATTCCCAGCCAGGGTCCAGGCAGCTGTTAGCATGCACAGAAGCAGAAATTTGGGCACTAACAGCGTTCAGGCATCTACAGGTGCTACCAAGGGGTGGCCTGACTGTCCTTGCTGGATGCTGGATGTAGCAGCTCACTGCCATGTCAAGTGCTTGAGCCCTGGCTGTACATCTAGCCCAGGAGCTGCTTACGAACAGTACAGCTGTGGTGCATAACCTGAACTCCTCATTTTTACTGTTTTACTCTATTTATCGGACACAAAGAAATTTTTGTTTCGCTCTGAGGACAGTGAAGCAGCGGAGCAGGCTGCCCAGAGAGGCTGATCAGCCTTCATCCTTGGAAGTTTTCAAGACCAGACTGGATAAAGCTGTGAGCAGCCTGGTCTGATCCCGCAGCTGAGCCTGCTTTTTGAGCAGGAGGTTGCACTAGATGGTTTCTTCAAGTCCCTCCCAACTATCTTACTATACTATATTAAAAAAAAAAATCTCTATTCTTAATTAATTTATCAAATTAATAAATTTTCTGTATAGAAAAATTGAATAGTCTCCAGATTATGTTAAAATTCCTAATTATTTTCTGAAAATACCTTTGATTTTTAAATCGTTTACATGAGTTCTTTTCTAATTCTCTTCATGATCAAAAAGAGTACTCGGAAGAGGGGACTGCTGCCTTCCTAATTACTTTGCACGATTCCAACTCATATTTATGGTGGCTTTAACACCAACCCATCTGTCCCATCCTACAGTCATTAGAGAGGAAGATAGTTAAGCTTTGTGGTGGGGGAAGGTAGTTTATAGTGGTACCAGATATTTGTTATATCTTTAATAAAACATTGACAGTGTTTTAGCATCCAAAACATGTTACCATATGGTTTTGTAGGATAAATTTTTCCCTACTTTGACCATAAGGAAACTTCAAATATATTCTTGAGATATTGGAGATATTGCAATATTCCCTTACATGTCTCTTGGCAGCAATTTTTACACAGCAGAAATAGATTTAAATTGTAGCACACACTTGTTTTTGTCAGAGATGTTTGATCGTTTTACAGTGCTGTGACTGTCTGTGGTAATCTTATGCCAGAGACAATACAAAGCTATTCCAAATGGATATTCCCTAATAACCAATTGCCGATTTGTTTCAGCTTAGTTACTATCATCTGTTTCGTGACTAAGCAGAAGTTACATGGAAGAAAGTCAAATACAGTCTGAATAGAAAGAAGGGGAAAGATTTTATTAACCTGTTGATTTGGGAGGCTATATAAAGTGGAAAATGTTACCTGGGTGCATGTTACTGTCCACAGCTTTGTGCAGCTGCTTTTCCATCTTGCTCTGGGCAGGACCATACTAAGTGCCATGCAGCATAAAGGACTTTGCCAAGACCTTTATGAAGAAAGCCCTTCTGCTGAATAGCTGAATATCATATCTTGTAATTAAAAAAAATATTTAGATATTATCCTAATGCTCCATAGAAATATTAAGCTTCCCTTTAGTACTGCCTATCCAGAGCAGCTGTGTGAAAATGAACGAAATACCCAGATGACTCATACTTGAGCAAGGGGAGTGAGTGATGTTTTAACATCAGATTGTAATCACTATGAAGGTAGGAGACCTACAAGGGTATATTTTGTCTTTCAGTTTGCTAACCTTACTTGGTGCGCTGGCAATTAAAAAAAAAAAGAAAATCACTTCTCTATACATCTTCCTGAAAACTGCTCAGTATGTTTTACTGCCCAATTCTCCAGTGAAAACCTGAACATTTTTTTAGTTTTGAAAATTCTCATTGAAAAAAATCTGCAGCCATTTCACTGAAATAAAAATGTTCCTATGCTGTGATGATCTGGATTTAATGAATGACCATGAATAGGGGAACCCACAACTTCAGCTTCACAGTTATTTCAGACTGAGAGGTGTTTACAGGCCAAAGTCCAGAACTGCCTTTGTTTTAAGGGGCTGCGGGGGATGAAATCTCCGAGTAATCTACCTAGGAGAAAACCAACCAACCAAAACCAACTCAAAAACTCAAAAAACAAACCAAAAAAGTCCCCAGATGTAAGATCTTTGAAGTAAAGGTTTGCTTTTCTTCTTTCATGCAGCACAGCAGGGCTGTGATCCACCAGTGAGCTCAGTTAAGTGCTGCTACAACACAGTAATCAGCTGCCAGACTGCAGCCTGGTCCAACACACGATCTTTCCAAACCCATACCCTCTAGGAACCAGCAGGCATGACTTCTGACGAGATTGGAGACTTTTCCTCTGGTATTTGTCTGCTCTTGTCTGATATCCTCAATATAATTCTCTATCTTTCTTTCCTAATACTGCTTGTAAGCCATGTTCAAACTATAAGCAGAAATGAAACAGAGACAAAATGGTTTAAGGGCAGTACAGGGCAAGAGGGAATATAACAGGATAAATAATTTCCTGCCTGTCATCTGCCAGTCTATGCAGTCCAATAGCAAATCAGACACTTGATTGTATTAATATATGTCGTGGATCAGTAAGCAATCATTACTGTGGTTATCCATAATTCTGTGAACAAGATTTAAAATTAACTAGCCAGTAGAATTTTGGAAAACAGTGTTAAATGTTTTCCAATAACTCGGCTACAAACATTTTTTTGTATTCCCAGCTATCACAATTTAGTCAGTATAAGATTTTTAAAAATTAAAGTTTCCCTGCTAAAATCTGTATACACAAATATTGTATTCTCCATAGTCTCTGTTATCCCTCTAAGACTTTAATACAGATTTCTCTTAGTGACCAGAATTCTATCTTTAGTCACAGTGGTATAATCCCATTGTCTTCAGATACTCTTTTCCTCAAATTTACGCAGTGGTTGTCCCACAGCCTTTTTAGGTGCACTGGCAACACAGCTAAGTGCTACAGAGGTAATACTCTAAGTCAATGTAGTGTCAAATGGAAGCTGCCTACCCTCAAACAAAAGGTGAGACGAACCGATCCTGCCTGTACAGCCCATACCTTCAGAGAAAATCCAAACCAACATTTTGTGACACTTTCTGCATCAACAAGATGTGATTTTAGTAGACCAAAATGGGAAAAGGCTTTAAGTTAATAACTAGCGATGTAGGAAGCCTTTCCTAGTTGCATTCGCAATGTGTCTTTGGCTGAGATCCCCAAGGGGAATTAAATGACACCATTAGACTTGACAGTAGACTACTGTGCTCCTTAACTTTTAGATAACTGCTTTCTATAGGAGAATGCATAGCCCTGAGTTACTCAAGCTCCTTCTGTGATGCACAGGATCCATCAGGAGCCTCAGGATGGGAATTGTAACTGCCAGCAAGAAGCTGCCTAAGCGAGCTGGTATAAAAAAGTGGGACAGATGCATCCTACCCCTCTCTGAATCTAGCACATCAGCACTGCTAAGAGCTACCTGCCTCCATCCCAGTGTGTTCATGCACGCCTTCTCTAAAGACTATTTAATCATAATTCTCAGCAGAGACCAGAACTAAAATCCCACGCAAGTGCCCAAGCGATTAAGACAGTCAGTCTCTCATTACACAAAATCTGACAGCTCTGAAAGAAATTTGGGAGCTCCTTCTGAAGACAGCCTCTAGGCTGGGGCTAGATAGCAAATCTCAGGCAAAATTTGGAATTGTGCCATGTTGTCCAAACAAGAAGCTATGCCATGGTCATCACCAGCATCGTTGTCTTGAACAAAGATGGCTGATGCTGTATTTTGTGGGGGGCACAAGCCGGTAGGCATGCTCTGAGAAGCCTTTACCAGCTTGAGCCCTCCAAGATGGCAAACCTCATCAGGCCTTAAAAATCAAATAGTCCTTAAATTGCACAGCAGTCTTGAGACTTACATGTCCCCAAGCATAATAAGAAGCATGATTTACACAGATGGGGAAGATTAATGTTTAAAGTTTAGGTACCAGGAGTAGAGAGCAGCTGAATTGGGGTACTGAGAGTCTGTGTTATTAGCTGGAGCTCATATATTTCATATGCAAAACTTGTCAAGGAAACACAGAAATCTGGACCTTCTACTAACAATGTCTGTACTCCATTCCTCAACCAAGCCATTTTAGGGATTTTTCAGGATTTTTGCAGTCATAAAAGTGAATCTTTCATTTGTGTAGATTCGGGAAGGGGGAACATGAGAAGGGCAGATGGAGGGAAAGTGAAGTGTCATGTTCCCTTGGGAAGGCTCTATCTCAGAGGATAAATCTTACCAACCCGATGGAGCCCTGCAGGCACCTGTAGCAGGCAAACAAGGAGCACCTCTGTGCTCACCACTGTCCTGGCAGCAGGCTGCAGAAAACTCTCAGCTTTTATCCATGTTTGAGTCTCAAAGATGAGCTGTGACTTTTAGAAAAGGAGAGCTCTCTGAGGCAAGCTTTTTACCCAAAATGCCAATAAAAAATAAAAACAGTGCTCTCAAATTTATAGTGCAACGTTCTGAGGAAACCCACTTGCTGCAACAGCCTCTCCCTTTCTTTAGTTATCGTATAAATAAATATCTTCCTTTCATCTTGGAAGATACTTAACCATTTTCCATGCTGTTCTCCATTATAAATGAGAATGGGCCAAACGATAACCCCCACAACACTGTTCAAATGATCTTTTTCCATTATAATTGATATTTTAGATCACTTTATAACCGCCTCAGCTATAAATTCATGCCCATTATTTGTAATAAGTGCTGGCCTCATTTAAGTGTGTTGGCTGTATTCCCAGAATAATGCTTTTGGAAGGGAATCTGTTCATACTGGGAGAAGTGGGGGAGAGTGAGGGATGACCTACAACCCTAAAAATCTCATTAATAATTAATTGTAGCGAGAGAAGATAGAAATTTTCTCCATAGTTAGTCATGACTCATCCGTTTAAAAACATCATATAGACACACACACACAAGGATTCCTTCTACCCCTCAAAACGGCTCAGCCCAGCCCAGGCTGTTTGTCAGTTTGGGGGCTGGCACAGTGTATTTGCAGCACAGCTGAGCTGCGCAGCAGCAAGGATGCAGGGAATGCAGGACAGGGACCCTCTGAGACGGTGGAGTGACTGGGAGGGATATGCCTCTATCCTGAGTAAAGGTACCACCGGTGTGTGTCCCAGGTGCAGCCAGGTCAATACAGCGGGCGATTTGCTTCTGCAGAGCGTGTAGAGGAGTCTGTATGTCCCCTGCTCCACCTGTGCGCAGTGCCAGACCCAGCAGCAGAGGAGCACTGCCTGCATCCCTCTGTATTGGAAGCATCATCTTGGTTACCTGAGAAGCTCTAGAAAATATATTAAGGGATGGGCTGCTTCGTGGTGCAAAGCTACCCAGCTTAATAAACGGCTTATCCACCTGAACTGCCCTACCTGAATGGCCCTGAGACCCCTCTCTCCTCCAGGTAGCTGTCTACATTTACCTTGACCCCTCAAGAGCAGCCCCCTCCCATGCTCCTCCTGCAGCAGCCACTACTTTTCTTCCTGCGCTTTCTCAAGCTCCTAGGAAGGGCAGAGGAAGAGGCAAGGGGCCGGGATGAGGTGTGGGGTCTAGCCCTACCTGAGGAGATGGGTAAAACAGAAGAGGCAGGCCTGTGACAAGGAGGCAAGGGACTGACCTAGAGATGACCATGTCCTGCAGAAGCATGTGGAAGGGGCAGGGTGGAAACAGTGCTGAGGAAGACTTGAGTCAGGATTGCAAGGGCAACCACTACTGCTGTTGCTGGGAAGGGACAACCCTGCCTAATGTATTTTGACTCAGATTGCAGCAGTGATGGTAGCGTTGGAAAGTGGGTGAGCAAGAGGCTTGTCTGGACTAGGGGTAATAGCCTCAAGTTGCACCAGGGCAAGTTTACGTTGGACAATAGGAAAATTTTTTTCACCGAAAGGGCTGTCAAGCACTGGAACGGGCTGCCTAGGGAAGTGGTCGGGTCCCCATCCCTGGAGGTGTTTAAAAAACAGGTAGATGAGGTGCTTAGGGAGATGGTTTAGTGGTGGGATGGCAGGGTTAGGTTAACAGTTGGGCTTGATGATCTTAAGGGTCTTTTCCAACCTAAACGATTCTGTGATTCTATGATTCTATGACAAGGCAGCACTTCCAGCCTGCCACACTCCATGGGTGGAGAGTAGATGCCTAATCTGCCAAAGCCTTCCAGACAAGTCTGCTTGTGAACATGTGGCAGGGTAACATATGTGCTGTAGGCAAGAGGCTGAAATAAGCTAGCAGACAAGCTCCGTAACGGGAGGGCAGGGCTGGCAGTTCGGCAGCAAGTCCTGGATTGAAGTGCCTGGGTGAGTAGGTAGGTGGCTGCAGCCTGCAAGTTTCTGTGGGAGAGCAAAGCAGCTGAGTCACAAGTGGTTGGGTTTGTTGCCATTGTCAGATGAGGTAAAAACTAAGCAAATGATCAAGGAAATTTGCAGCTATTAATGTCCAGTTGCTACTATGTTTGAAAATACGTGAGGGCAAAACTGAGTTTGCACAGCAAGCATAAATCTGTCAGTTCTTGACTCTCTTGTTCTTGACTGCCAACCAACCAGTGTTCTGCTAGTCCAGGTTATTTGCCCTTGGAATTTTTAATGTTTTTTTTTCCCACAGGAAAAAAGCAGAAGGTAAGTTTCTACTAGGCAACTGCAATTAATCCCCAAATGGCATCATCATAGGCCTCTAATTTCCTGGATTACCACATGGGTTGCATTATATAAAAGAGAAGATTACCTCCATGACATGGCAGTGGACAAATGTGATGCTCTGGGAGGAAAGGGACCAAGGTCAATGGGAGTGTACTTTTTTTCTTTCTCCTTCTTGTCTGTCCTGCAGTGTGATCAGAAAAAGCTAGAAAACACAGAAGCCATGTGCTGGGTCTTAGTGATGGTTCCTCTCTCTGTGCTTCCCTTCTCTCTAATACTTTCTGCTGTCTGCCATTCTTCCCAGGGCACCATGGCACTCTTGCTGGGCTTTTCTACACTGTAGGCTGGGTTACCTATTTACAATGTCTTGAGTACATTTATGGTTTTACTGTGTTGCCAGAATTTCTCTGAGGAATGCAAGAGAAAGAAAATAATCGTTTGCAGCAGATAATGTTGTAGAAAAATCCAAATAAATTTCAAGGGATGAAGATGGCTTCCTTACACTAAAGACTTTCCCCTTGCTGAATTGCAACAGCATATTGCAAATAATAAAGGGGCTAAAACTTGAAAATACACCAAAGAAAAAAGCAAACAAAAAAATTGCCACAAGAATGTTTTATGCCAGAAATCATTAGACAACTGCAATTGAAAGGCCATTACCAACTCCCACTATAATAAAAGACATTATAATTGCAGTCTGAACAACTAGGGTGACACTTTCTACATTGTATATTTGTCTCCCATGGGAGACATCTTGGCACTGCTGTTTATTAATGTAGGTGATAATCATACAATGAATGACTGGATTGATAGTATATTGAGAACAGCTGCTAAAAACAGCTAAAAGAAACAACGCACATTATATCTTTACTGGAACCCTTGGAAACAAACAGGAAGGACTGTCTTTAAAAATTATTGAAAGTGTAAAATAAAGATAGCCATAGCATTTAGAGAAATTTGCTCCCATCAGAGCTAATTCCAAGTTTCATGTTTTTCTTGTGAGAGCAGGAATCTGTCCTAGTGAGCAAAATAAATCTCAATGGTAATTAGATACTGGGTAGAAGGTAGGTGTACATCTCTGTATTGTAATATCACCTATATTTGTCAAGTTAGAAAACATACCGGTTTTAAATGAATGCTTTTTCTGGATATCAGCCAATTCCTCTTACAATTATCATCTTATTTCCTTCTTTTACCCTTTCAGTTATTCGGATGTTTCCTAGCCTGGGAGACACGAAATGTCAGCATTCCTGCCTTGAATGACAGCAAGTACATTGGAATGAGTGTGTACAATGTGGGGATAATGTGCATTATTGGTGCTGCTGTTTCATTCCTTACTCGGGACCAACCCAATGTGCAGTTCTGCATCGTTGCTTTAGTCATAATATTCTGCAGCACCATTACTCTCTGCCTTGTGTTTGTACCTAAGGTAGGTGAATTTATTTGGCATGGGTCTGAATTTTTTCCCTTCTGTTTTATAATTGTGATTTAATATGTTAAAGATCATTGCCTCTTCAAGTACAGGGGATGTGTGTGAAATCTAAACCAAGCCCATCTATAATCTCTTGTCTCTGGATCCTGAGAGGAAAAACAAAACTTCATGAGTTTTTGGAGAAAGTGGAATATGCAAAGTTACAGGAGTGTGAATACATGTGTTTCTAATGCCTATATCTTTACTGAATCTGTGACCGGGGAAATGAAGGTTGTTTTCTGTAATTTCAATGGAATAGTCTCCATTTCCAACTTTCAGGAACTTTTTGGAAAGTGTGATAAGTGGGGATTCAGGAGGGACAGGCCCAGTTGTCTACTCTGCCATGTTTCTCATGTACCCTAAGCAAGACAATCAGGATCTCTGCTTCTATACCTACAAAACAGTAAGATCTTTTTAGTTCGCTGGCATGCTATAAGATCAACTGTGTTGAAACCTCTAAGGTTTTCAAGTATGGTGATACAGTAGGCTTTGTTGGTACCGCAGAGGAAAACTGTATGTACGCTGCAAATGCTGACACTGAAGATATACTTATTAATGGGTATATTAAAGGTCTAAGTGAGGCGCAGACTGGAAGGCATATGCTTTCATTTCTTTTTGCTCTTTTGGGCTCTCAGGCTGTGTTTGTTGTGCGTTGTTGGAAGAACTGAGAAGACACCCACAGAGGGCTGGTACTTGATCATTTCACTTACAGAGTTAAGCTTTAGACATGAGTATGAGAGATCTTGAATGAAGGGAGAACTGGTTTCTATGTAAGCTTACTTTAGCAAAGCCTCAAGTTCTGGAGAATTTATTTTATACTTTGAAGTATAATGTACAATTGCATTCATTTTAAGTGACTTTCATAAATCTAGCTTATCACCCCAAATCAGATCCGTATGCGATTGGATGTCTGAAACATTTGCAAGGCAAGAGCCAAGACGCAGGTGCTTTCACGTCTGGAATCTGGTTTTAGGTTTTTCAAGTGAGTAGTGATAAAGAGTTTGTGACTCTTTACTGGTCCATGTTCAGTCAATGGATTGAGCAAATCATAGTGAATAGGTTCTGGTGCTAAGTGGTATCTCTGGTGATGATTCTAACAGGGGCACCAAAAGCTATATGTGTAAGAGAAACAAGCTAATAAATTTATCTCAAAGTGTTCCCTCTGAAAGAAATTAGTGGCACAGACTACCAATAGAAGCTGACTTCTGATCTGCAAAAAAGCAAAGTAATTTGTTCTCCAGGACTGACTCACTAGGATGTTTTTACAAGTTCTGCAATTCACTTCTCAAATATTAAAAAGCTGTACAGACCTATACAGTCATATTTTTATTCTGGATCTTAGGGAAGAATTACGACTTCATTCTGAATTAAGGGAACATTCACAAACACAGCAATGGAGAGTACTTCAAAATACTGCAGGATTTAAGTGTGTAAGCTGTATGAAAATGCGTATTAAAACTCTGATACCAAAAATACCTCCACAGAATGTCAGAACTCTCTTCAAAGAGAAAATATTATTAATGCTGTGACATGCTCTTCTGCCCCTTTGCTTTCATGCTCCTTTGCCCATCCTTCTTTTCTGCTGCCACAGGCTCTGAAATGGCTTTTCTGTTTCCTTTTTTAACCCCTTCGTCTGTTCTTCTTTTAAACCCCAGTCACCCTGCCCTCATTTTTCCTCTCTGTTTTTTCTACTCAAAATAAAAACATGAACCATAGCTTTCTAGCATGAAGTACTTCACCTCATTCCCTTTACTGCCACGTTTCCAAATGCATTAAAAATTGTCATTGGATAAGGTACAAAAAACGAGGTTGAAGCAGGAGGTGGAACGCAGCACTTCCATTGTCCATGTGAGTGCTTTCACAGCTGGAGAGCTGTTCTTGCACTCATATATTTTGCCCTACATTTCTTCTCACCATGCTGTGCCACAGTTACAGCAGGACGGCTGGCAAGCACTCTCTCCTGCAACCTGCTCCAGCACAGGTTTCACAATAACTTGTCTGGACCCCACAGAAGATTAGATCTGACACCACCCAGTTTGTACATCTAGGTAAGATGTCAGTGTGAGACAGGCACCAAATCTCTCCCCTTAACAAGTATGTAGTCAATTAGCACAATTTTGGTGATATAGGAAGGGTGCTGGTGGCTAATCAAGCACAGGAGATGATACTGAAGACTTGGAAGATTAGACTTTTTCATTTATTAAACTGTGGCCTGACAGATGAAAGCAGTAACATGCTTTTGGGCCAGGTGAGTACTTCTACGTCTCTGCTACACAGAATAAAGCACATTCCCTTTAACTAATCTTCAGCAGTCTCCTGGGCCAACAGTGCTGGAATTCAGTTTTGCTTCATGGCCCTTTTATGAATCTGAATAGGCAACTGTTCAACGATGTAGGCAAACTAGGGAAAGAAACATGACAATTTTCCCTTCTTGTCAGCTCTACTAATCTTATTTACTTATAACATGGCAATTACAATACGTCTCCAGTGAAATGTCTGCCTCGTCCACTGCCATTTCGTTCAGCACCAAGAGTCTCAGAAAAACCTGAGGAAAACCCCATAGCAGAGTAAGAAAGATCAGGGAAAAATTGTCCTTTGCTCTCTCCATTTAAAAGTATCCTCAAATACAGAAGTTGATATCCATTATACTGCATCTTACTTATAGTAACTGTATCACAGAATCACACAGAATCACAGAATGGCAAGGGTTGGAAGGGACCTCAGGAAATCATCTAGTCCAACCCCCCTGCTAAAGCAGGTTCACCTAGAGCAGGTTGCACAGGACATCGTCCAGGCTGATTTTGAATATCTCCAAAGAAGGAGACTCCACAACCCCCCTGGGCAGCCTATTCCAGTGCTCTGTCACCCTCAAAGTAAAGAAGTTCTTCCTCATATTCAACTGAAACCTGTTATGCTTCAGTTTGTGCCCATTGCCCCTTGTCCTGTTGCTGGGCACCACTGTAAAGAGTCTGGCTCCGTCCTCATGACATCCACCCTTAAGATATTTGTAAGTATTTATGAGATCCCCTCTCAGTCTTCTCTTCTTCAGGCTAAACAAGCCCAGCTCCCACAGCCTTTCCTCATAGGAGAGATGCTCCAGTCCCCTCATCATCTTTGTTCCCCTTCTCTGGACTCTCTGTAGATATTCTTGTTATCTGATCAAAAAATGTCCAAACATTTTTAAAACTATTATAGATTTCTGGGTTCAAGGATATCTTGTAGAAGTGACTTGCAAAATTCAAACGTACATTATGTATATTTTTCCTGTTAGAAGTTAACTCTAATTACCTTTTTAAGGGCCAACAGGTCTACAGTATTTTTCGGCATACTCATCACTTCTTTAGAAGAAGCAATCCTAATCTGTATTTTCTCTTCAAGAAGTAATTTTTCCATGTTTATCCATGTTTATCAAATGTCTGTGTCCTTCCATTTTTTCTTCTTCATCCTTTCTGAGACAGAGCCCTGCTCACTTCTAGTCATCCATCCAGTGCATGCCATTTTTGGCTGCAATGGCATTAGCACATTAATTCTGATCCAGTTTCCTGTAGAGAGGCAAGACAAAATCAGTTCTAGGGGGCCAGGATTAAAACATTAATTTTCTCTGTTGGTAGCATTTTTTGGCTATTTGGCATTGTTCTTTGTAGATACTCAGCGTTGACTCTTCGTCGAAATTGAAACTGCACAGATGTGAGGCAGCAAGACACAAGTTCCACTGACTTTATGGCCAGAGAAAAAGAAAAAATCTCATCTAACCTCATCACTTGTAGAGTGTCAGCCAACAACATTGCCCATGGACTTTTCTATCTAATCCATACCACATGAATGAACTCATTAGAGCATATGGCCTTGTGGCAAAACATCCAGTCTTTAGCTATAAACTCCCAGATGAAGATGAGTCAGTTGATGGATGGCTATACTTCTATCTTATATTCAGTCTGAACTTAGACCACATCAGATTGCCAAGCTTTTATCTTGTAACACTTTTTCCTGCTAATTTAAGAAGCTTTGTAATTACTGTTCTTCACCTTTAACTTCATTTTAATGCAGTTTTTGGTCTGGGAGTCAGACACACCAGTCATTACAGCCTAATTAGAATCAAAGAAATGGGGGAGAGAAGAGTTGGGGAGCTCTAGGAAGACTCAGCTACAGCAGGTTACTCAGGGTCTTGAGCAGTTAGGTCTTGATTATCTCCAGGGATGAATACTCCCCAACATCTCTGAGCATCTATACCAGTGTTTGACCACACTCACAGTAGAAAAAGGTGTTTCTGGTGTTTAAATGGAATATCCTGTTTTTCAGTTTGTGCCTCTGTTCCTTTCATTGGGCACCACTGAGAAGAGTCTGGCTCCATCCTCTTTACTCTCCCCCATCACATATTTATACACAGGAATAATGTTCCCCCCGATCTCTTCCATCTCAAGGCTAAAAAATCACTAGCCTCTGCTGGTATCATAAAGGCTTCAATCCTTTTCAGCATCTTTGTGGCCCTTCACTGGGCTTTCTTCAGTACTCTCTTGTACTGGGGAGCCCAAACCTTAACACAACACTCCACGTGTGCTCTCACCAGGGCTGAGTAGAAAGGAAGGATCCCCTCCGTTGGCCCAGGGTACTGCTGGCTCGTGTTCCACTTGGTGTCCACCACAATCCCCAGTGCCTTTACCGAAAAGCTGCTTTCCATACAAAGACCCCTCAGCCTGTTTGAGTGGGTGCTTGGGGGTTTGTTTCTACCCAAGGGCAAGACTTGGTATTTCCCTTTGCTCAGCTTCAGGATATTCCTGCTGGCCCAGATCTCCAGTCTCTTGACATCCCACTGAACGGCAACACAATTATCTGGTGTATCAACCCCTCCTCCTCTTTGAGGATCATCTGCAAACGTTCTGAGGGTCTGCTCTGTCCCAGCATCCAGGTCACTAATAAAGATGTTGAACAGTATTGGTCCTAATGTGAACCCCTAAGGTACAGCACTAGTGACTGGCTTCCACAATCCTTTGAGCCTGGCAGTTCAACCTGTTTTTAATCCACCTCACTGGTCACTTACCTAGTCACTACTTCATCAATTTGGCTGTGAGGGTGTTGTGGAACACAGTGTTGAATCTTTGCTTAAGTCAGGAAAAATAACTCTCTTTCCTCATCTTCCAGCCCAGACACCTCACTGAAGAAAGCTATCAGGTTGGTCAGGCAGGATTTCCCCTTCATAAATCAACAATGACTGCTTCTAATCACCTTCTTGCTCTTAATATGTTTGGAAATGGTTCCCAAGAGGACTTGCTGCAGCAATTTCCAGGGACTGAGGTGAAGGTGACCAGGCAGTATTTCCCCAGATCCTCCTTCTCACCTTTCTTGAACACAGCTGTGACATTTCCTTTCTCCCAGTCCTCGGGAACCTCTCCCAGTCAACATGACCTTCCAAAGCTAATCAAGAGTGGCCTTGCAATGACATCGGCCAGCTCCCTTGGTCCTCAGGGATACACCTCATCAGGTTGCATGAACTTGTTGTGTTCAGTTGTTTTAGGGGTCCTAGGGGTCTGGGATTTCTGAAGGCAAGTTTTACTTGCCTAGTAAAGACTAAGGTCAAGAAGGCCTTGAGTACCCCAGACTTCTCCATCTCCTTTATCACCTGAAAAAGGAAATTTATTGTCTTCAAGCACTATCCCAATCTGCAGACTTGGTCTGTAAATACCTGCCAGGGACCAAGTGCTTCAGTGCCTGATCAGTCAGATCTCTCTCTATCAGAGGTTAGCTCCTTATTTCATGATACTGCGGCTGCAGAACAGTTTTGTGCTCTGAAGAACAAGAGGAACCAATTCCAAAATGGGGCTATACCACAAAACCTGGCTGGGCTTGTGCTTACAAAAGGATTGCCCCTTCTCTCTTTTCAGACAACGCAACACCTTTGGATTTATGCTGCCATGCCTATGCTTTTAGGGCAGGGAGCTCCTTCAGCGTTGTCTGTATACAATTATATATGTATGCTCTTTGGCAAGTAATCATAAATTCTGTATTCGCTAGAGTAATCTGAGAAGCTCTCTCCCCCTTGCCAAACAACTAGTAGCTTTCTCTCCTCATGTCGAGGTGATATTTTCACATTGTCACTGAGTGTTAAATCTTACTTGCTTATTTGCTTAAATTAAATATGTTTAAGGTTAACCTTTTTTTAAAGTGGCCTATTTAATTTATTTGAACAGATTTGGTTTATTTTGGGTCACTAAAACCTAATTAAGTTTCTGTTATCTCCAGAGTGCAATCTCCCATGAGTTCTTTCTGTTAGTACTCCTGTTTCATGCCTCTCTCTGCTTGAGTGTCACTTGTAACAGTAGGAAAGGAGAGATTTCAGATGAAACTGTCCTTGGGAAGAGAAGGACTTGGTGGGTTGTTTTTTTCTTAATGGAAGAGTATACCCTTTGAAAGTATAAAGATACCAATGAAGGAGAAAAATATGTTTGATGAAAAATTAAAATATATTTTTAACATAATTAAAATCCAGTGAAATATATTTTAAATCAGTTTTTCCTATTTTTTTTGAACACTTCCCTTTGCCAAATCATGTTGGTTCAACCTATTCTGTAAAGCTATTCAGAAATCTCCTCAAGTACTGCACATGGCAAGCACAGCTCACTTTCCAGAATTTTGTACGTGAAAGTCAGAAAGGAACTCTTGGTTTGCCTTTCAATATTTTGACATAAAAAAGAAATAGCTGCAAAAATAAAACTGTGGACAGGATCTCTTAAGGCTTTTCAACCTTTCAGCTCATCACACTGAGGACAAATCCAGATGCAGCCACTCAGAACAGACGATTTCAGTTCACTCAAAATCAAAAGAAAGAAGATTCAAAAACATCAACATCAGTCACCAGCGTCAATCAGGCCAGCACATCTCGACTAGAAGGACTGCAGTCAGAGAACCACCGCTTGAGAATGAAAATTACAGAGGTATTGTTTATTGTATATACTGCCTAGGCGATTTACTTTTTTTTAAATTTTTTTCTTGCAATTCTGTAAGGTGCATAAATGTTGACTACTTTTTAGAGGAAAAAATTAGCTTTCCCCATAGAAAAATATTGAAATTATAGGAAACAGATTATTTATATGAGTGGCTAATTAATACAGTGAATACTTAGCAGGTGTAATAAAATGGAATTATGCCTGAGCAAATTAAAATGAAACTTCCCTTATTTATCCATAACAGGCAAATTACCCTGCTGCTTCACATGGACGTGGTGAGCACCATAGAGCAGCATAGCTCTAGAAGCGCAACCTTTCCATCCAGGTGTAACAGAGACCCACAGCCCCAGGGGCACTTGAGAACTACCTTTGTTCCTGTTTACAGCTGAGTTCAGAGGCTGCTGTTGCTGTTATTTCTCAGCCTCTCTGAGAGTTCGCTCAAAAGCTTGCTAGAGAGATTTTTACATCTGCCATGAAACAGAATTACGTATTTTCTTAAGATAGAAAAGACCTTTACCGTCATGCAAGCTGACCCTTGTAGCACAAAGGCCGTGAAGTTTCTTCAGCCTCTACCGAGAGAAAGGCTTAATACCTGGAGTGCACCAATTCCATTAGAGCTATACCATGTATATTTCTAATTATGTCCATCCTTGCTCAGGAGACCTCAAACGATGACAAATCAGCCTTGAAGACTGCCCATTTTGTGAGACAAGATAACCATAACTGACCTATATCTTACAAAAAATTAACCTGTTCTTGCCTAGTCTGTGAAGTGTTCTTACACCTTGAAGAAAAGGCATTTCATTGTAACCATTACTTCTTTATCCATATCTTAATTAACAATTGCCTACATAACCAAGAGGTGTTTACTCAGACTACCAAAGACTCCAAAAAGCAAAAGTTATCCCTGCCTTGTTAAAGAAACTTAGTTCAGTTTTGCCAGGTCCTTTTCATGTGAGAGCCTTGCAATTTTTCATGAAGGCTCAGCTGGCTACTGGCTATTTCAGTTTCTTTATCCTACTGTAGTTTTTTCTACTAAGCCTCCTAACTCACAAGAGTGCCTTGCAAGGGTCATGATGGTGATCACAGGTAAGGCTGATCAAGGCTATTGAGCCATATCAATGCACACAGGGCCCTGCTGATCTTTTTAGACTCTGCTTAAATAGATGAAATTCAATACCCAGAACCAGTAGATCCAAATAAGAGTCTCAGTGTCAAGGGGGTTTGGAGAATGCCCTACCATGGCTAGCAGCTACATCTCTGGCCTATCTACCTTGGGTTGCTATGTCCCAGTTCTATAAGGAAACAATGTAAACCTAAATTCAGCACTTCTAAAATTCAGTTAAGCCAGTAGTGAGTGGTATGTACTCTGGACACCGCATCCTGGACAACTGGGCACAGAGAGAGCATCCCAGATCACCAGTAAGATGCTCGTATCTGGTTATTTTCTACTGGGGCTGTAGTCAGCTGAATGCAAGTTAGCCTCTGGGGAGAGCACCCTCTGTACAGCTCAGTGCTAAAAGCTAGGGGTGTACCAACCTGGCATTTGTGCTCCGGCTCTTCCAGTCAGAAAACATCTGTGCTTCTCTCCCTCTCGTCTTAAAGGATGCTTTTGGGGAGAGAGGGAACTGGGATTTTTGTTTCTTCCCCCTCCCCTTATTTCCATTTTTTTCCCCTCTTGGAAAGTTATCCTTGCAGCGGCAGTTTAGTGCTAACTATCAGATTACACGGTTTAAGACACAACAGATATAAAACACGGGGGTAATTTTCAAATCACAAAAGTATAGATTGTTTGCAGTCCCAAAACTAAAAACTGTGAGTTGGATTTTCTTCAAAACTTCACATACACAGAGACACAAACAAAAAGTCTAATAGGAGTCTGTCTCTCTAAGAAAGGTAAAAGGAGTAAAAATAATGTTTAAGAAAGCAAAACATTCCTGATAGAGTTGACTGCAGTCACTCCCATGGCTGGACATGCCCCTGATGCCATAGTTTACTTATATTCTCTGTATATTCAATAATTGACTCCACAAAGTGGTTATAGCTAGGTATGCCACATTTGTACGCATAAGTAATAAATAGTTGGGAGGTGTTCAGACCGGGCTTTCTAATGCCCATTTCTTTATCCTTCAGCAGTACCTCTGAATTGCTTAAACTGTCAACTACTAAGGCTTATTCTTCTTGTATGACCTGTGTGCAATATCACAGCTGAACGCGGGTTGTTACTTGTAGCATGGTTTTTAGAGGTAGTGCTGCAGTGCTATAAGAAAACTGTATGTGGCACCGTGTGGCAATTGCATTACCACCTGCCTTCTAATTATAGCAAGGTATGCAGTTGCTGCAGATACCTGAAGCAATGACTCTGGAGTTTTTAGGGATTCACATTCGCTCTGTTTTGCAGCTGGACAAGGACTTGGAAGAGGTCACAATGCAGCTTCAGGACACTCCTGAGAAAACAACATACATTAAGCAGAACCACTATCAGGATCTTAATGACATTCTTAGTATACGGAACTTTACAGACAGCAAAGGTGAGAGCTAGTAAAATCCATTAGTAGCTTAACCCACCAAGATTTTGAATAGCAGTCTCATTGGATTGGCTCCAGAGCTCTTGGACCTTGGTAAGACAGAGCTTTAAATATTTTGGTCACATTACAGAAAGCACGCAGATTCAAATAATGAGCTATATGGTACCCACTGAGTAGTTATTTCTCTGTACATATGTCTTCTGTTGTATGCCCGATGTGCATAATACACATGGTAATGTGGTAAACTTTTAAAAGCATACTTTATTTCAGATGTCAAGTTTTCTGTGCTGCACGGAGGCAGGAAAGTCACGGAGTGACTCAGGTCTTGTGAGTTAATTGTGCCAGCCTTCAGCAGTAGGAAGCCCAGTTTAATACGTGCTCATCTGAGTAGGACGTTCATACCCTGCTTTTGGACACTGTTATCAAGCACGTAGAAGAGAAGCATGTAAATATTTCAGTGCTGGTTTGGACTCTAAATGCAGAATTAAAGGCACTCATGTATGAAAATTCTTCCCTAGGAACTGATAAAAAAGGATTTCATGATGACTGTAATATTCATAAGTTGTTTCTACTGTGTCTTTTGCATCGCTCCCTCAAGAAATATATACGAAAGAATTGCTTCCATTAAAGCTATTTCACTTTTGGGAAGCAATAAGATCTGGCGCATAGTGCAATAAAGTGGAAGCCAGGACACCCAGCTTCCATTTCTGACTCTAGAATGGATCTGCTTTGCAACTTCTGGCAAATTACTTTCTACAGCTGAATATTACTATGGTACATGAAAAACTAGTTGCCCCGTGTTGGGAAGTTGTAGACTTGCATGTTCCTTGCAACGCTAGGCTTGCGTAAGCTTGGTTAAGTGGAACAGAAGCTACTCCTGTAAATATAGTTGTTGAAGAACAATTTTAGAACAACAGCAACAGTTCATATATGCTTTTGAAGTATATTGAAATTTTGGTTGGATGAGGGTACTTTTTCATGTGCCTCTTGTTTTAGCCTGGGTATACACTCGGTTGTGTAACTTGTGGGGGGAAAAAAAAAAGGAAGAGCTCCATAGAGTTCCCAGTGTCCTTTTTAAAATTAAAAAACAGAAGGGGGGAAAGGAGGAAAAGGAAAACGTAAATAGCTGCTGGAGGCGTGTGATTATTGGGCTGAGATCAGCAGCAAGAACTAACATCAGTGAGTGGGATGAGACAGTTTTACCAAGTGTTTGAAAGGAACACATAGAATGTTCCACTCATGTCAGATGCTGCAGGAAAATGATAAATCATGAATAATATTTCAAGCAAAAAAGATACATTACATTGTGCCAAATGCCCATCTGAGTTTGGGTATGAGAAATAAAAATGATCCTCAAGAGATACACTGGGTATAAATTTAGGACGGGATGCTTCTCACAGCAGGTTGCACTCCATTAGCAGTAGGATGCTGGCAAAGAAATCAAGGAGAAAATATAACCTTTCTGCACTTACTTGTGGCTACATCTACAAAAGACATTGATGCCTAACTGCTGCTTTATGCACCAGCATCCAAGATCGTCTGTGTTCATAGGTTTCCCCCAGTACAGTTCCCTAACTTCTACATTTCTGCTGCAGGGTACATTTTTAAAATCACCTGTACGTACTGAGCCTTAATGTACTGAGCAGCTTGGAACTATGTACTGTCGGGATTTACAGGGCAGATATTCCTCTGCATACTGAAGTTGCCGGACACGGTTTTCTGAACGGACCTTCCACATAAAGCTCCTCACAAAAGAGGGGGGAAGGAAAAGAAGGCTGTTTTCCTTTGTCCGTCTTTATATTGAATAGGATAGAGCATCCATTCACCTGAGAATGAGGAAGACCTGGATCCCAATTTGCAGCAGGTGTTTGAAGCTTGGTCCTACACCTGGTGGTGAATGCCCCAAGCATGAGTATTATGGGTATCCTGATCCTGACCCGAGTGACATCAAATATTCGTACTTCCAGGCTCTGAACCACCATGTTCAACAACCCTCGCTAGCCTTTTTCTGTCCCTCCATTTCCATTCCTTCTGCCTCTTGTTTTCTCTCTTTCCCTGTTTCCCTCTCCCTTAGCTACTTGTCTGAATCTCTTCTGTATTTCTCTCACTGCATCCATTCCCAGTAGTCAACCTATGAGCTTAATTTAAATTTGCCATTCCAATCAAAATAACAAGGCTTTGGAGAATTCATACTGCTGAGTCACTGCTGCTTCTGTGCAGATGCAGACATCACTTAAATGGTATTTAAAAAAATTCTGGCCCTTACGGCTACAGGGAAGCTAACTTTGACATAACTATGCTTTCTGTAGCTATGTATTTCATGTAACTTTCTGTAGATGAAAGTACAGAACCCTGAAATTATGCCTTCCTTATGGTACTTGAGTGAAGCTTTGGAATCATAAATAATTTATTAGCATGACCTAAAAGTGACCATGTCTCTCACTTCCACTGTGCAACTGGGGAAGCCAGTCCGATGTTGTTTATAAGGTGATGACAAGGTCTGTGCCTACCTTGGACCTTGTAAAAAACGTGAGCTCAGAGAGAGGGAGTAGGACAGTGAAGAGAGATGCTAAAAATAGCAGCTGACTTGGAGCTAAAAAATCATAGCAGATCATTTCCCACATTTGCATTGTGGACCTGGCTGAATCCTATGTCAATCTTCTTTATAAAATACCTTGCTGTGCCAAAGGAGTTCACGTAAAAGAATGCAATGCAGTGTATCCCCATTGCTGTTGCTTACACAAATTCAGGGCACTGCACTTCAGAGAACAGATAATAACACAGGACTTACGCAATGCATCTCAAATAAGTCCTAATCAAACTTTAATGTCATGGGACACTTCAGTAGGTTTCTGATCTGTAAAAATTGTCCAGAGCTAAAATCCCTAACCCATACAGCCAAGTGCCAAAGGAGGTTGTTTGATTCTTCCCTTTCTTCCCCACCACCATCATTTACATCAAATATGGATTTAGGATACAAAAGTTAAGTTACTTTAGCCCAAATAGATAGACACAGCTGTGCTCTCCCATAGCTGCCTGACCTCAGGCAGTTTCATAACTTCGGAGTTCCTGGTTAGCTATTAACAGCAACAGCTCCTGGTGAAGCCTGGCTCTTTGCTGGCACGGGGACTCCTTCTTTACAGCACATTTCAATTCAGTACATCTCATTTAAAGAGAGATATTATCTGAGACGCCCATTTCTTCTTCACAAATGTGTAATGTCCCTGAGACATCTACAGCAACTGGCTATGTAAGAGAGGCAATTAGGAAATGTGGTTTGTAGTTTATGGTTTGATTGCTTCTTTTTTAACGCGGGCTTTTGTCTGTGCTGCTAGATAGCTTTGCGTGGTCAAGCAGTTCTCAGCATGCTCCATGGACCACAGCTCTGGGACCTCAAACGGCTTCTCCAGTTGAATTTAAAAAGGGCATCCCCTTAACTTCATTTGATACAATCCTCAGATGATTTTGAGTCGCCGCGTCTGCTAGCAACTTCGGCTCTGTGCAGAGCACACCGTTAGCTTTTCCCCCAGCTTGCTGTTTGCAGGACCTGGTCACCTAGCTGGAGCAGCAGAGCTGCTTTACAGCCTGGATTTGAGGCAGGGATGGGCTGTGGGTCAGACCCACACCTGGCCCGGGCAGTTCCTGTAACTGGCAGCGCCGTTCAGCAAAGAGAGCCGAGCTCAGAGACATGGCTGAGTTTTCCAGGCTGACATTTGGAAAAAAAAAGAGGATAAATGCCTGTTAGTGTGATGCTGTGTAAAGAGGAAGGTTGTGCCGCACAGCTCCAGGGAAGAAATAGCCTGGCACGGGCACAAACCAGAGCTTCCCAAAAGGGCTCCCTGCACCCATGTAGCCGGTGTGCCAGAAACAGGAGAGGCTTCGTGAAGGTAGAAGCTATTTTTCCTGTGCAAGTTCCTGCAGAGACAAACGTTATTGAGGAGAAAAATACAGAGGACAGATACTACGTGGTTTGGGGGGCGTTGGATAATTTGCTACGTTTGGAATCTCACAATCTTACTCCATTTGTCTTCTATTTGACATTTTATTGCATGAAATTATTTCTACATGAATGATTCATAGATTGCAAGGGTTTTGTATAAAGCCAAGCTCTGAAGAAATCCTGCAGAAGAATCTCCCATTTATTTCTACCTTTGCCAGTACATCCCAGAGTAGCGTATTAGGGAAACTAATGAATGACAGCCATCCTATGGAAAGTACGTAAGAAGCAAGAGACAGCCTTGCAACAGTCCCCACTTATGAACAAACCCTTTTTGCAAGTTCTCTCTCTGCAGGCACCCTTGCTTCCTCAGAAAGCCTCTTCTGTTTTGAGCCAGAAAACAGTCTTTACTCGTTGCTGGAAACGGACTGGGAGCCTTCATTCGTGTGTCAGAGATGCCTACATACTGTCAGTTGTCACCCCACTCCAGTGTTGCCTAGTCTTAGTTTTTCCCCCATGTAAAAGCAGCTCAAAGAATAACAGATATCAAAGGCATGTTGCTCGTAAATGCGAAGCGAAACAGAGTTCGTCTGTGATAGAGGGGGGGGAAATACTGCTTCCATGAAGTTAGTGTGATTCGAGTGTTAAGCCTGAGATTGAAACCAGAGATTCAAAGGGAAGGCTTTCAGAAATAACTCCTTTAAAGGAACACTGTTTTAAAGAAAGATATATAGTTCATTATATCCCTTGTATATAGAGATATATAGAGATACGCATACTAGTTTCTATGAAGCCTAGCAAATGGATTCCAATCCTGAAACTGGAGTTTGTTTCTCTTTCAACAGGGAGACCAAACTGCCAGAGGTTCAGTGCCTACCCTTCCTTGCACCGAAATAAATCTGTAGTAAAGGGAGTTTCTTCTGATTTAAAGCAGTATAAATCAGAGGAGAATCTTGCTGGCTTTTCTTTTTAAAAAATCTTCCTTTCAAAACATAACTCTCAGAATTCATGATTTAGACTGCCTGGTGCTGTGTGCTCAGTTCAGGAGAACTTTTTCTGATATACCCAGCAGGCGATGTGATCATTTTAATTTTTCCTTTTGTTTTATTTTATTTTCACCCTGTTCACATGAAAAGCGCGAACTGGCTAGTCATGTTTCACAGTCCAAACCACAGAACTGTGAAAAATTACAGCAGATTTTGAAAATCTACTTCTAGCTTTAAAGTTTCCAGAGTTCTGTAGTAAATCAGCAAGGTTATCTCTGCCAGCTCTTATAAGTCATTATTAAACCATGCTTGCTTCTTTGTGGAGCATAAAATATGCTTTCTAGCAAAGAGAAAACAACAGTGGAATTGAAAAATGCAGGGTGAGGAGCAGTTCTGCCACCTAGTTGTAAGCCATCAGAGGAATATTGCTGCCGAAGCGTAATGATGAAGATGTTCAATAAAGCTGCAGCGTACAAACATCAAAAAAAACCCCAAAACCCCAAGCTTCTAGTTAAAGAAATACACATTCTAAAATCTGGGAAGAAATTGCAGCAGTGGAAAGCCACACGGTGTTTTCTGCCTGCAGCTGAGCAGGAGTCATTAAAACGCACGACGCGTTTAAGCCAGCCCGGGTAATTTCGACAGCACGACGGTGCGGAGCGATTCCGCGATTACAGGTGCGGCAGGTCTGCGGCGAGCGTCACCCCTGGCAGGGGGAGAGGCGAGAGGCTGGGAGCGGTGACCTCCCGGCTGAACCCCTCCGCAGCCAGCCTGGGGTGTGCTCTTCCAGCTCAGGGCTTTGCATTTGGAAGCCGTATCTCTGCTGCAGGTAGGCAAAGGTCCCGGGCTAAAGCCTTCTAGCTCCCACCAGCAACTGGGCAGCAGGTTTTGTTCTCTAATGAACCCATCAGCAAGTGCCATGCGAGGCCCTTGAGATCTATTTGTCTTCTTTCCCCGATGGTTTTCTGAACAGAAAGTGCTCAGGCATCGCTTATCCAGACTTCTGAGTTCCAGTTTGAGGTCTGCAGAGGTGAAAATTACTTAGAAAGTGCTTCTGGCTAATGTAAATTCAATTTTGAAGGTAGCTGGACCATCCCAGCGCAACTTGTTCAGTAGCATCTGCAGTGGCAGACAGTACCCTGAGAACAAAGGGCATTTTTCAAGCGGCAAACTTAATGGACAGAGGAGGTGCTACTTTCCAGGGGAAACTGGGAACTCAGATGCTTATTGTTACCTTTAATTTATTTTCTTTTAGTTGTTCAAATATATAAAATCAGTTTCCTCCATCTTTAAGGTTTTTAAGTGCATATGGTAATAGTGTTTTTTCTTTAAGCTCCAGCTCCTGAAAGCATATGACTAAGTGAGAATCTTGTTCTTCATTATTTAAATGAAAGGTAAACGAAAAAAAAAAAAAAAAAAAGAAAGATATTCTGGTTTCCATAGCTGCAGAATAAAAATCTAACAACTCCTCTCCCAAAAAGCTTAACAAGAATTACCCAACTTTTTTGTATTTTGAAAGAAGCAAAGGAAAAACAAAAAAATCCCAACGTTGTGGCAGTTTTATGTGGATTTCATCTGTATTTTATACATATACATTAAAACTTGTATATGGTAACCTTGTATACAGAGATTTATGCAGTGTATTAAGGGAGAGTCATCGCAAGAGTGGTAGGAAAGGGTCTATTAAGAATAACACACAGTAATATATGGGCAGTTGGTGTTGAGGGGTGAGTAGGCAGAGAATATATGATTTCTGCTCTACTTTAAACTAAAACCCCCACCTTTTTGACAGGGACCACCTCCTTCTCTCTCTCTCTCAGCACAACTGAAAGCACAAGAAGCCCCTATAGGGGCGTACAATACAGATTAATATATGAAATCACATACTCCCCAGGCCAAACAGTTGCATATTCCAGTCATTTCTTGAAAATTTGCATCTTCAGTGGCTTTGTAAAAGGTTAAATTGCTTATCTTGTCCAAAGGAGTTGGAACCCTAAAATAGTTTTCCAACCCTAATTACAAGGATTACTCAAATTTTAACTTCAGTCTATATCATAAAGTCAGCAGTTTTCACTGTCAGCTTAGATCAGCTCAGGACTGAACATTGGTTTTAATCATGGAAGTAAAAAGTGTTCTTTTCTTGCGTCTGTTTAAAGACATCACAAGGCTTTTATGCAAATGTCAGGCTCAATATACATAAAAGTGAGATATATGGAAAATAAAAACCAAATTCTTGTGACAGCAAACGCCACACCAGCAAACTTCAGGCTGCCCTGAGATGATAGACTTCATTGCTTATCTCAGGCCCTGTCAGATTTGACTCTTTGCTGTCCTCCCTTCGCATCTAAACCATCGCCAAATCCTGTCATAGCTTCCTTTTAAGCACTCTTCTTGCTACAACCGAATTCCTTAGCTCTCTTTTACTGACATTTTCCTGCCCCAGCAGAATCAGCTTCACGTGTTCTGGTCACCTCCGTTCTCACCCAGACCCTTCCCTTCCGTGCAACAGAAGTGAAAAATCTTCGCTCCTGCTCTTCTGAGATGTCGCAATCCCCATGTCTGCACATTTTTGCATCCTCACCTATTCACTTCTTTCCGAGTTCCTTGCTAGATTTTTCACAGCAGAAAGTGAATGCTACAAAATAATTCCAGGGATGACCACGCTGGGAGGGCAATTATACGTGCTGGAGTTTGCCCTCAAAACATTCCTGTTTCTGCTTCCAGCTTCTTTCATCACTCTTTGTTTCTGCTGCTTATTTTGTCCCACTAGCGCTCGTCGATAACGTGTATATTCCTAGCATGCTGGGACGTGAGCATTATTTGGGGCTTCTGAGCATTAGTAGAACAGAAAAGCAGCTTAAGCCTTCAAAACGCATTGAGTTTTTCATGCTGTTTTCATTTTCTCTTCACTATTTTCCTGCTTTTCCCCCTCATACCCTTTTTTACATTCAGATCCTCCAGTGTCCTTTTCAAGAATTTACCTTCGAGTCCTCTTCCACGCTGCCTTAATGCCTGCAGCAATCACTGTTCCTCTGTGTGTGTGGCAAACGACTGCCGGTGATGGGCTTGGAACTGCTCTGTAATTATTTATGAAAACTCTGCACTGTCCTCATTACTCGGATGTTTTCCATGTGACTTTATTTGTCTTAACACAGTAGGAGACTTTGGAAGAGCAGGCAGGAACAGAAAGGATCCCCGGTGAAGACAGCCGCCTTAAAATGGCTGTGTTCCTCCGTGTTTCCCGGGGGGACCGATGCCACAGGCTTTCAGCACAGCTAGCCAGGGACTCCCGGGACTCCTGGGGAAATCGAGTGAAGCTGCCTACGGGGAAAAGGGTGATCTTCTATGTTATCACCGTGCAGCAAAGAGAACGGTGGGAGGAAGCTTAATGAAATCGTCAGCTGTCCTTCCTGCAGCCAGCCTGTGGACCAGCACAACTGATATGAATCATATTTCCATGCTAAATGATAGCAGATAGTTAAATGATGGCACTTAATTGCTTATGTGATTGCAAGAGTGCCAAGGTTTTTTGCATCAATGAGATTATAGTTCTCCTAGGAAAAGACTTAAAGAAGAGGATTTTTTCATATGAAAAGCTAACAGTTTTTGAGTGCAAGGTAATATGACAGTGCAGTTACATTAATATTTTACACAGCTTAAGACTAGGTGAGAGAGCATGATGGGGCTATGCAGAGGTGGGCAACAAGGTTTGGTTTGTGGTGGTTGTTTTTTTTAAAGGTGGGGGGAAGCAAAGGAAAGACAAAAGAGGTTGTGTCCCTTTTACGCTTCTTCAGGGTAGTTGCTATGAAGGGGCACATCATCGAAAGCATAAGACTACCAAAGACTCACAGGGAAACCCGAGACCCTGTTGGAGTGTAGGCAGAAAGGGTTTACTTTGTGGCATTATGAACATCTGGGAATTATGAAATAATTTTAAAATGGTCACTTGGTGACAGTAAAGTAAAATGGAATGTGTTGTCCATCCAGATGGTGAGAAAGCCATTTTGAAAAATCATCTTGATCAAAATCCACCAGCACAATGGGGCTCATCAGACCCTTCCAGAACAAGCAAAGATCCTATAGAAGACATCAACTCTCCAGAACAGTAAGTATACACCATTACATACTGGTACAGAAAGAGGCACCCCTTGCTCTCGTGGGTATGCATGTGCTTGGGGCACACACACTTTCTGCTGTTTTAGCCATAAATTCCATCCTGGACACCAGCTGCCTTGCTGATAATATGTTAATTTAAATTATTACATTTCATCAAAACCTTTATTTCTCTTCCATGCATTTTTGTGGGAAGACCTTCACTGTAAACCCTTTTAGCCAGCCCCAGCTACGCAGAGAGCCTGGACCATCAGCAACAGAAGATGTGAATGGCATCTCCTGAAGCACCAGTGGGCAGCAACGCTGTGCTGTGCTGCCTCCCTGCCACCAGCTCACCACCCCCATCAAATTTAGAGGATATTGGGGGCACTAGATCCTAAGGTGCCCCAAAGGCAAACTAACATACTTCTTTCCTCTCATCAGAAACATCCGTAGCATGATGTCTAACATTTCTGTAGAGAGCTATAGGACAAGCTGTGCCCAAACACCGATGTACATTAAGGACAGAAGAGGATGTACATACGTGCACACACATGTTATGACTATTGCCAAAAGTCCAAGTCCTTCCACACACCAGCCAGAGGGGTTCATGGTGTATGTGGCCATTTTGTTCTCTTTCAATCTTAAGCTAGCTGAGAAATAAAAACAGTCTGAGGGCTTTTCAACGTTGCCATAGCAGCTGGACCTGAGTTTTGGCATAGGAAAGCCTGCACCAAGTAGTTTCCCTTAGAAACAAAGCTGTGGCTACAAGGAGAGGATGGAACAAAGCACTTGCCAGATTCATGGAGGGGAAAGGGTCTTCTGGTACCAGCTTTTCTCTCCAGGAACCTATACCATAAACTCAGGTACTACCCTCGACCAGCTCAGCAGGGCCTGCCGTGGGCCAGACCTCAGGGAAGCGCCGTGCTTCGTTGTCCCTGGATCAACTGTTTCCCCACGGCACCCTCCTTACATGGGCACCACTTCATGGGGATCTGAGCTAACAGCTGTCAGACTCCTGTTTTGTACACAGGCAACTTAAAAGCTTATTTAAAAACAGAATAAATTAAACAAATTACTAGTCTGAGTCACACGTTACATCAGTGACAGCAAACCTGATTTCAGATAGCAGTTACTGCCTCGTACTACTTGGTGCAGGAAAACACGTGGATTTCTAACTCTGTCCTTGCACTCAGAAAAAAACCCAACCCAAACCTGCACAGGAGCTAATCCGCACACACAAGCACAGGTGTGCACCAAAAAAAAGCCCCCAGTAGCTGAAATATCTGGTTATTTCACAAAAGCAGGGCTCTTGCTGAGAAAGCTCTCGTGACTTTTTGGGGTCAGGAGAGTGCTTTAATGCATAGCTATTAGAGGTCTGTCTTTTTCCATCACCATTTGTCAGAGATAATGTAGTGTAAATGCAGCCTCATCTGCACGTGGCTAAGAACAACACGGACACTCAGATAATCCAGTTGTCCAGATACAGATTTAATACAGCAAAAAAGAAAAACACTTGGTGATGACAGAACCTCCTCCAGGCAAGTGGTAACTGATGAAAGACTGAGATTTCCTAAAGGTCTTAAAGAGCAGGTCAGTAGAAATCTGAACAGTCACTGACATTTATGGAAAGCAATTAATAAAGTCCTGCTAAATCAAAACAGTGTCATTCAGCACTTGCACAGCTGTGACTGTGCCAGGTCTAAGGGTCAGTGCCTGCCCTGAGGATGCCTTGGCAGTGTGGGTACCAGAGCCACACTACCCAGGCACAGAGGATCTGCCAGAGAGGAGAAGTGTGGCCATCTCAGGACTAGGGCTTTGTGATTCCCTCTCTTTGACAAAACATTGCCTCTTTCCAAATGTTGTGCTCTTTAAGAATATTCTTCCGCACACATGGGGTTTTTTTCAACTTGTCTGGCAGCACTTCTGGCCTTCCCTGGTTATTAAATATATCATTTTTGTCAAAAAAAATAGTTAAAGACAAGCTGTAGTTTGTGCCTTCTCTTTCCCATTTCACTGCATACATAGGGCATCTGATAGAGACGTAGTCACACAGTCTGCTGAACCTATTTCTTATTCAAGAACATAAATCTCAAGGACGTTAGTCTGAAAAAGATCTCTTTGCCACAAACGTATGAAAGAAGGCTATTAAGATAATAATTTGCTGCAGGAATGTTAACTCTTTAATGGCTGTACCAAAAAGAAGCATCCCAGCTTCCTGTTATTGATAGCACTCAGGAGACCTGACATTTTCCGTTATGAAAGTTCTTGCAGAGTGCAGAAAAGAGTTTGATTTGGGATTTTTTTCATTCTTTCTTACCACTAGTGCTACATTAGACTAACTGCAAGTGCAATCCCTTATTCTCCAGTTGGGCCCAAAGTGAAGGCACAGCAGTATGCATACACTTCAGGCTCAGTAGTGCAGGAAGTGGTTTCACATTTGTTGATGGGCTGATGCCTGTATTGTCTTAATCAGGACATGAAAAACACTTGGGTTATTTTCTTGGCTCAGATTTAGAACCCTGCACCCAAGGAAAATGCAGTCCTTATGACTGTAAAGCAGCCTTGCTATGAATATAGATGATTCACAGTTCCCTTTGCCTCTTAATTCCTTTCCTGCTGGGCAGGACCTGCTAGGTTATCTGTAGTGCCATGTAAAATTGGCCATACCCAGTCAGACCATCAGACAAAAGGAGCAAAAAGCGGGTGCTGGCTGCTTTCTCTCCTGTTCACACTGGCTACACAGTGTACCTGAACACTGCCTACAGCAGGAAAAGTGTGCACAGGCTCAAGCCCTGCACTTTGATTTTCCATGGTGCTTATTAGCGTACTCCCTAGCACAGTTGCATCAACTCTCCCAGCTAACGCTCAGGCACAGTCTGGTACTCAGATACCCTGTTTGGGGAGAGCTTAGCTGCATGGATGGAAGCTGCACCATGCCAGTTCATCTCAGGTCCAGAGAGCAGCCTGAACTCATTTAGAATAGATATAACAGTTCATTTCCCAGTAGGCCAGGTTGTCTCTCAACACAAAGTCAACTCTTTCCTGCTGGGCAGTCCTGCTTACTTATCTAAAGATTACATCAGTCAGCTTATCTGCACCCTGAATACCTTCAACGGGATATCTTCAGTGACCCTTAAAGACCTTCTGTGCACCTTCATTCCTGCAGGTTGTCCCATCTCATCAGTGACCTACATTCGGTGAATCAGTTTTTGGCACTGTTAAAATTTATACTGTTCTCATTTTAACAGCAACAATACATAACGGTCTTCCAGATCTCTGAGTAAAGGTGATGATGGATTTCTGCAGGACCCCAGTAAAGCCTGCCTGTCTCCTATATGTGGTCATTTTTGTAACCTTCAAAGCAGCTAATCGCTGTGTAACCCTTATAATAGAAAGCATCTTGATTTTTTTTTTTTGAGCTAAAGCTCTGCTTTTAGCAGCATTTAAAAGTAACCAAAAATTCGCATCAAAAAAGTTGGTTATGACTGCATTATTGCATTACAGCCATATGCCTCGGCATAAACATGCCTTTGTTATTCAGTGTCTTCACTGGCAGTGGTTTGTATTAGTCTATCTATGATCCTACTCAAATCTGTTGTTAAGATAAGGTGGGTTTAGAATGGTTAGTTGCTAGTACAACATCTTGCTTTATTATAGTCCTTTAGAACTTCTCCATCTTCCCAGCAGTTGCTAAAAATCAACATTAATGGGCTGAAGGATTGACTGAAATGATCCCTGAATGCTTAGACACAGTTTACACACTCCTGCAAATCTTCAGATGTTTGACTGTCGCAGCAGTTGTTTCAGTGCCCCCACTTACCAATGGATCTCACCAGTGGTTTTCTATAGCAGAACCAAAATACTTTTAAAATACCTCTGCCCCCTTTGTAGCATCGTGCATTCCCATGTGCTTTGCATTGTGTTCCTATGTGCATTGACATGGGAAGTCACACTTTTACTTGATTTTATGTATCCCTAATAAATAACATTTCTGTACAGAACTGAGGATATATGCCCTATTCTAACACAGTACCCCAATGAGTGACTGCTTTGCGTGTGGCACCACCTTTCCTTTCCATCTCCTTCAGCGGTTGTCTATAATTCTATGATTCTAAACCCACTAATACTAACCATTCCCTCCCTGACATACTTGACCATATATATGCTTTGATATATCTATCCTGTATGGACAACTCAAAACAAATTCATAGAATCATAGAATAGTTTGGGTTGGAAGGGACCTTTAAAGGTCATCTGCTTTGACCCCCTGCAATGAGCAGGGACATCTACTGCTAGGTCAGGTTGCTCAGAGCCCCGTCCAACATGACCTTGAATGTTTCCAGGGATGGGGCATCTACCACCTCTCTGAGCAACCTGTTCCAGTGTTTCACCACCTTCATTGTAAAAAATTTCTTCCTTCTATCTAGCCTGAATCTACCCTCTTCTAGTTTAAAACCATTATCCCTTGTCCTATCACTACAGGCCCTACCAAAATGTCTGTCCCCATCTTTCTTATAAGCCCCCTTTAAGTATTGAAAGGCTGCAATCAGGTCTCCCTGGAGTCTTCTCTTCTCCAGGCTGAACAACCCCAACTCTCTCAGCCTTTCTTCACAGGAGAGGTGCTCCAGCCCTTGGATCATTTTTGTGGCCTCTTCTGGAACAGCTCAAGCAGGTCCAAGTCTTTCCTGTGCTGGGTACCCCAGAGCTGGACGCAGTGCTCCAGGTGGGGTCTCACCAGAGCGGAGTAGAGGGGCAGAATCACCTCCCTTGACCTGCTGGCCATGCTGCTTTTGATGCAGCCCAGAACAGAGCTGGCTTTCTGGGCTGAGCGCGTACATTGCTGGCTCATGTCCGGCTTTTCATGCACCAGTACACCCAAGTCCCTCTCCACAGGGCTGCTCTCGATCCCTTCATCCCCCAGCCTGTATTGACACTGCAGGTTGACCCAAAAACACTGACAAAATGTGGCAGAGGTGAGGGAAGGGAAAAAACAATTATTTTGGAGGGAAAAAAAACCTACTAAGAGTAAGACACAGTACGAGATTTACTTTCACTTAAGGAGAAAATAGCAGTTTTGTTTGGATTTTCTTACTGTTTTGGTTTGTGTTGTTTTTCCCCCTAAGAGTTTTGACTAAACTCTTAATTGTGTGCGTCTCCAGGTTACAGTCCTCCACCCCAATTCCAGGAACCAACTTTTCAAACGAAAGTAAACTTTTTAGTACAGTTAAAGTAAAATTTGCCACCCACTGCACCTACCGTTGGCATAGCCAAATAAACATGCTTTGTCTATGGTATGGCTAACACTTAAATGAGTGAAAAAAAAGAAAAAAAAAAACCATTCACTTGATTATGCAACTGGATTCTCCTGGAATAGTGTCAAAAAGCTCTTTAATGAGGAGACTGTAACAGTTGAACAAAGTGAGCGTTTCCACTGGTGGGAAACTGAGCACGGGCAATTCTGTGTTTGACCTTGCAATGAGAGACAGAATGACAATCCGCCGCATCGGGCTCATAAGGATTCAGCACGTGGAAGCAGCGAGCCGTGCTACCTCTGCACTCCTTGGGAACAAGGCATGATTTCATTGATAGCACCAGAAAGAGTCGGGCACAGTAGCAAAATAGCAATGAATGGGTTTTGTTTAGTCCCAGGAATGCATTGCCAGCACTACAGCGATCAACACCGTGGATTAATATTGCATCAAACTTTTAAAGCGAGTTTGGGGATGGGAGGGCAGAAATGAGAAAGAGTATTCCGGCTAGGCAGGCTACAACAATTTCCACCACATTTCTGTATAAACAAGCCTTAGTTTGTAATGAAGAAACTAAAGAGAAGCAACATTACACTTCTTTCCATTCAAATTTGAAAGCTATACTGCTTGGTCCCTGAGCAGTGCAAGGGATGCCTTGGTAGCTGTCTCTGCTTCCTAACACAAAGCAAAAAAGGAATGAAATGTCATTTGAATCAGAAAGGCTGTCCAAAGGCAAGCTTTCAAACATACACTTCTTATAAAGGCCTGTCTATACACAGTCATTATATCAGATAACAGGGAAATATAAATTTAAAACTTTATTGTACTGCTACAATGCTTTGTATGGGCTTTTTTCTTCGGGAATCGAAAAGCCGGTCTTCGGTTCAGCTGTCGCTCTGACACCTGTCTTCTCTTAAAAAAGTCCCTCTGTGTTTCAAGAGTGAATGTCTCCAAATGCAGAAGGAGTCCTGGTATGGTAACATCTTAATCACTGAAAAACCTCAACTGGATTTTGATTTTTATGTAAGGTGCCAGTATATCCACAGCATGGGGCTAGCAGAGCCCATGTCCCATGGCACCATCCTCTCCGTGGAAGGGGGTTAGTTGGGCTATCTGTGAGCACAGTTTAGAGTCCCTTTAAAAACAAACAAACAGAAACAAAGCCTCACCAGTTATGATGTCAATCTGCTTGGAAAATTGGATACGGGATGCTGGGTTCCTAAATACTGAGCGTTGACATAGGTGGCACGTTAGGCTGCTTTCAGAGTGCCAACTCCTCAGTCCCACAGCACTGCCCGTGGGAACCTGACAGCATTCGGCGCCTCGAAAGCACAGACCTAAACTGCAAAGAGGAACTACTTGGAACAAGCCATCAGTCCGAATTCCTTCTCTCCCTCCCTCCTTCCCTCCCTCCCTCCCTCCCTCCCTCTCTCCCTTCACACACCTGTGTTTGCCTTGGCTGGAGTTGCAGAAATGCCATCCTTAAGTCTAACGTCCTCGTGCTAAGTGATGCATGGCTTAAAACTCAGCCTGCGACCGACCTCATGCATGTCCGTGCAGTTAGCCGGGGCTCGGCACGCAATAGATCACTCTGCAAGGGGCGGGGGGTCGCTAAGCCATATGCCCTCATTGCACACTTAACTTTTTCCAATATCAGCAGGCTAACAATTACTCTGAAAGTGCCTGGGAATTTCAGAAGGTTGTGGGATGCTGAGAATGCACCCTTAGATTCCTCTGTCACATCTAGCCTGTCAGAAAAAATCCCCAAGGGGAAATAACACCACGGTGGCATAGCTCAACAGCAGCGAGTGCAATGCTCTTGGCATTAACCCTCTTTGTCACAGCGGCAGGCACAGAAAATACCCTTGCAGCAATGTGCAAACATATCAAGCATGTAATGCCTTACATTTTCCTCTTGGCTAACGCTCCTCTCTCTCTCCTTCTCTCCTGCAGCATACAGCGTCGGCTGTCTTTGCAGCTGCCCATCCTTCACCATGCCTACTTGCCATCCATAGGAGGGGTTGACGCTAGCTGTGCCAGCCCGTGCGTAAGCCCCAGTGCCAGTCCTCGGCACAGACACGTGCCGCCTTCCTTCCGAGTAATGGTTTCGGGGCTGTAGGAAAGGGAGATCAGTGCTTCCTGAACTGCTTTTAAGTACTCAATGACTGGACTAAACATCTGACCTAGAACTCTGCTACAAACATATAACATTGGCTCTTACCGCAGAGGGACTACCGCTGAGGACGTCGTCACAGGAGTGCCCGTGTAACTCGTGCGGGAAGGCAAAGGAGAAGGACACAAGGAGTTTGATCTGTAGCCTTATTCATGGAGTTTTTATTTCTTCACGTAGAAGTCACTGGAAAACGTTTCTTCCCAAATTTCTACTAGCAACAAGGAGGCTGGGAAATACGGATCTTGCAAAAAAGACACTAGGAAAAAAAAAACAAAACAAAACACTCAAGTGTCACTGAGCTTTATGTGGCTGCTGAGAACATGCAATTCTATACTGTATCCATGTGAGGAACATACAATGGTTGAGTTATGCCATCTTTATTGAAACAGATACACTCATTTTTACCAGAGTTGTGTTAAATTGCTGGAAACATTCTGCACTGGTTAGTCTTGCTTGTTTTCACTTCAGGGACGGTGTTGGGTAGGAAAGGAGGATTGTGAGAAATGATTCCTTGGGTGTCATTGAGACTCTGCGGTGCTGCAAGCAGGGTCATCTCTAACTTGCAGCCGTACGTGAAAGCCAAGCAGAGGCTGAAGCTCCAGCTCTGAGCTGTCACCAGCTGGAGGGCTGCTGGTTGGAAGCGGAGCACTTCACCCTTGTCCAGGGATGATGGTGGTGACTGCTGACCATCTGCAGCTTTTATTTTAGCAAAGTTTCTGCACCTATTTCAGAATAAACACCACCAACCATAATGTACTAAACTGTCTGGAAAAGTCCTAGTGCTGATAACTCAAGAAGCTGAGGACAGATGGGTAGTAAAGTCTTAATGTCACAGGATGGATTGTTTTTCATAGTTTGTTTCAATTATGTCACACATAATTACAATAAAATTAATTTAGCAGACTTGGGGGGGAGGGGTTAGGGCACAGCACTTTGCTGCTGCAGGCAAAGCCTGCGGGGCACATAGATGTGAATATAACACTATGTTTGCTTTGTACCTGAGTGTGTGACAGTTGTAGCGGATAATAGAGAAGACAAATCCAATTTACTCATAGAATATTTCATCTGAATCCTAAAAGGACTGTGGGGAAAAAAAAAAAAAAGCAAAAAACCCAACGGGTTTTATACTTTAGCTCCATCCCCTGGACCGGAGGAACGATAACGGCACCCTGCCTGGACCAGCTCTGGAGCCAAACCCTCAGGCCCAGGTGAGACCCACATGCAGCTTCTTTTTCCAAGGGAGTGGGAACGTGGCATCTCACTGCCAGGGCTCTTTGCTAAGAGTAGGGAGGGGGGCGGGGGGGGGGGGGGGAAGACATGAAGCACCCACTGGGCTCTCAGTTTTCTTTGACCAACGCCTGTGCACCTCAGACCAAACCTTTGGCATGACGTTTCTACAAAGGGTTGCAAATCAGCGATGGCTGAAACACAGCTGAAGAGGTTCGTTAGCTGAGGGACTTAACTGCAGCTTTGACAAGCTAGCATAAATCTCCATTAAAAACAAAACACACCTCATAGTGGCCAAAACCAACATGAATATGTATCCGAATCTTACAATCAGGAGCATCACAAAATATTTCACTTGGCACATACAGTAAGAGAGGTTATGGAAATATCTGTAGCTTTTAGAACAAAACCATGTAAGTATAAACACAGATAAAATAGAACTCATTACTCTGTTTAAGCACTAAACACTGACGTTGTCACTCAATGTGTGTTGACAGTATTCTCTTGCTTTATTAATATCATCAGGGCCTGGTTTATTTTAAAAGGAATGTTAATTTTTAAAAAGATAAAATTACAATATTGTATATAATGTATACACAAAGATCTCTGTAGAAATATTATTCCAACTTAGCAGGAAAAAAAAAATTCAGAAGTATCGGACCATTGGAGGTGAGTGTGTGTGTGTGTGTGTCTGTAACTTCGTGAATACTGACTGTGTGACGTTTATTAGGTTTAAACCATGCAGTACATCCTTTGTCTCAATGATACTGTAGTTTCTCCCATAACATTTTTTTTTTTACTTTACTGCAGATAACAAGACCAACCAAGTGAATATAGCTATTTAATGTTTCTGTTCTTTTATACTGCAGCAAAAATGTACTGTAAATTTATGAAGAGGCTGTGCCCCAATGGCATTTTCCAATGATGTTAGTGCACAAATGCTTTAAACTAGACTGGAACTGCCAGAATAAAATGTAAATGAAGAATTTCTTGTATAACCTTATACTGCATGAGATCAATTTTTAATAAATTGTTGCAAATCTGTTTTTATGAATAAAATATATAAAACCTAGCTTTTTGGACTCAGTGCCCTCTTCCCCCATAGCAAAACCACTTTTAATGTGTATGTGCATGTCTGTGTGTGTATAAACATACATATATATAAAAGCCTTCCTGGAGAAGGAGGAATCCTATTACAACATCACACTGTGATAAAAAGACAAAATACACATCCCAGTAGTTGAAAGGTTCACATCTAGAGAAAATAGATAGATGGGCTGCTGCCCTGAAATACAATTACTGCAATACTCATGAGTGAAGTCTAGGCCCTTTTTCAAATGGGAAAATAATCAAACAGATGCTGAACATTTCCATCCAAACCACACTTAATACCTGCACTATTCTCTCTTGCACCGCAGTGAGCATGGATTCTGGAGAAAAAGAAAGGTTTTACTATTTCTCATAAATTATTGAAGTTGAGCCTATCTTCTAGCTCTGTAGTAAAATCTCTGCTTCAGCAAATGAGAAGTTTCTCAGAATAATCACCGGTTGTTTCATGAAGGCAAGCACTAAACCTCTTCATCCAGTTTCACACATACAGTGGGGTTTGTGTCCTAAACCAAGTTCTTCTGCATGGCAGAACAGGAGGAAGGTGGGAACATTGTGCAACGAGCCAGCTAGAGGAAAGAGCATTTTTAGTTGTTTGCTTTTCAACAGGAGCATCCTCAAGCCAGCACAAAATGTTATAAAGCCCAAGATGAGGGAATTCAGAGCCACCGCAAACATCTTTTCTGTAGATTTCTGGTGCAGCTTAGGAGTCCCACTGAACACATGCAAAAGAGAAAATACCAGTGAGGAGTGAACAGCATGGATCGTGGATCTCAGTGCAGGGCACCAGATGGCAGGAGAAATTCAAACAGATACATCAAAGCTCATTCAAGAAAGAAAAAAACAAAGTCTAGAACAACTTTACTGTGAAACCTATATTCGACCAGAAATTGTGGGAGGATGTGAACAACTGAGAGTTGCTCAAAAATAATAGGAAACCAGAACAAAGGAAAACATTGCTTTAAGAGGTCAAGAAAAAAAATGAGAGGGATATGTCAGGGGAGCAAGTTTACCCAAACTGTTGAATTTCTGCAGTCACAGTAAATACGCTTCCCATAAAATCATAAAATTGCTGTTGAATTCATAGAAGATTACTAATGTTGCAGCACTTCTTTCAAATAATTAATAAAACCGAGGATGGTAAGGGAAGAAAAAGAGAGGCACTTTTTCAGTTTTGTTTTTCTTTTAAAAGATATAACATCTTTTCTTAAAGGTTTATACTCAAACCTTTTCTGGTCTTTTCAGAACGTGTTTGTTTATTGCAAATCCCGGTGCAGCGTGCCTGTTCTCCCTGAGATGGGATTAACGTTTCTGTGCCTTCTGCTCAGGCTTACTTAGCTACTGGGAGCCAGCCCAGCAAGCCCTGTCCCAGCACTTCCACAGCACCCTATGGATATCAGCAGGGCTTTACTGCGCTCTCACAGCACAGCCCAAAGGATGGGCCAGCCTGCCCCATCAGCAAACTGACTCACCCTGTCGCTGACTTGTTTAACAGGGATTTTCTTCTCACTGCCTGAGAAGACTGACAGGTTTATTACAGTGGCTTAAACACCATGATATTTATCTGAGTTCGGTTCTCAGTTACAGACTGCCTTTTCCATCTCTTGAGATGGTGAATAGTACTTATGGCCATTACTTTAATACACACGAATATTATTCACGAGTGCACTTTCAAAAGCACTCTGCCTCTTGAGCCGATCGGGATGCTGCCAGCACACTACTGCGCTTACGGCTGCTCACAAAAGGACATTGCAGAGGAGCAATAGAGGGTCCAGGGCTGCACTGGAAGAGGTGCAGAGGAGATGGCCGGAGCCCGTGTTGGGCTGCTGGCAGGAGCAACCCTGGGTGGCAGTACCATCACACCAGCATCGCCACACACCCCTCTTACCTGCAGACATTTTGAGCCACCAGCTTTGCAAACAGCAACTGGTTTAAAACCCCTCCCCTGGTGCTGAGGTGGGCCAAATGAAGGGAAAGAGTAAAGGGCAGGCAGGAGGAGAATGGAAGGAGAGGCATCTCCAATCACTCAGCATGTCCTTCACCACCCCCAAGAAAGTGGCTGCTACTGATGCCATCAGAGCCAAACATCACACAAGCATTTAAACAAATTGCTGAAATTTTAGAGGCTAAATTCAGCAGAGGTCAAATAGATCTGAGGACAGGAGCAGGAGGCGGGCGTGTCAGCTGTACGTATCAGCAGCAAGCAGCCTCTGGGCTGGCTCACTAGCAGAAGCATAGCAAGAAGGAGCTCAGATGACCTTGAGCTTCAGGAGGAAGGACAGACATCTCCATGCATTGGCAAACACAGGCTTTGACTAGAACTGAGGATTTTTGTCTCCTGACAACAGGTTATGCAGCAGGAGCCCTCTACTCACATGTGCTCGGCACAACTTAAGCCAAGAAAAGTATTAAGTAAATTTAAAACCCACAGCTGTAACCACTTCAGGGACCACACCACCCACCCACCTACTAGTGCAGGCAGCAGTGTGGGATGCCTGCTTGAGCAGGGGAGCTGCCACTGGTAGCAAACCGCCCCACAGACGTGAAGTCATCCATCCCGGCAAGTCAGCTGGGCTGGAAAATTTTGTGTGTATGTATGTGTTGCAGAGAGCACTGGCGGGACACAGAGCAAGCGCAAGCAGCCCAGCGTTAATGGCCTGGAAAACACCGTGAGGGCCGAGGCGGAGACATCCATGCTGCCTCCTGTTCTGGCAATTTGTCAAGCACCTGAAAGCAAATCCCGTTCTAAGGACGTATGCACACAAGCCACCCCTGACTCACTAATCCTCCTTGACCCTGGCCCCCTCTGCCACGCAGCACAAAACCCCGAGCCTGCACAACAGAAGTTCCCATTTGTCCAGGCCTGAGGAAAAAGGAGCATGAAGCAGAAATGAAAGACTGTGGAAAAGAGCAGGCAGAAAACACACGCCTGGCTTTGTACTCATAAAGTAAGTGCTCTGCTGCACTGTTTTCCCAAGTGGCTCCTACTCTGCCCTGCCTAAGGGTACACCAGTGCTTCCAAACACCAGGATCCCCTCCCAGCAGACAGAGGGATGGAGACATCTGTTCTGCAGGAGGTAGGAGCCTCACATCCTCACCGAATAAGCTAGCTGGCACAATAATTAGTTCATATTATCAAGTAGGCTATCAACTAGTGATACAAACCAGCACAAGCCTTGTGAGAAGAAAGCGTTCCTCTCCAGCATATGAAGACATCTCTTCGGGAAATCTTGTCTTCCTATTTCTTTGGACACCTCTGTACAGCACAGCACCGGCACGGTGCTTGCTACCCCAGAGAACACAACTGTTCCTCCAACCTGACAGACCCTTCACTTTATCCCCTACTAGAGCTGTGACCAACAGCTGATGCCTCTGAAGCAGAGAGCTGCAGTCAAAACAGTAGAGGTGAAAGAAATTGCTCGGGCAGTTCAGGAGATAAAGCCAAGTGAGGCAGCGGTGCCAGGACCAGCTGCCCATCATGCTCTGAGGGGCATCTGCAGATGTAGGGGCCACTAAAAGGCGTGCTGCAGAGAAGCACATGGCTGAGCATAGAACAGCTTATCCTCAAGAAAGGTAAAAGGAAGCAAAGCCTTTGTTAATCATCTTAAAGGCAGTCACGTTTCCAAAGACATTGACTGTCCCCATGATCGATGCTGGGTGGAGGAGGGCACACGGGGAAGGAAAATAATGGAGGTGGGGGCAGGGACAGAAGCTTCACACTAGAGCTCTGGAACGAGGGTGACGAGACAAGGATTAAAGGCTTTAAGTTAACGAGTCCATCAGCCCCACAACTCATCCTGACTCTCAACACTGGAAAGAAATCCTCCTTGGTTTGGCTTGGCCCATACTCAGGTCACTGGAAGCCACTACTTGAGCAAAGTAACAGAGCTAATGGGAGAAAAGGGAAAAAAATATCAAAATAAAGCACACACACATATGAGAAGATGGCTTGAGAGTCATAAAGATGCAAATGAACAAGGGACTCAGCTGCAACTGGTTCTGAGGAAGACACATCCCTGTCGGCACCAGATACAAGCACCCCTAGCAAAAGATAGTCAGTGTCATCCCACAAAGCTAGCTGTACAAATGAAGCTGTTAAAATTGTCAGAACCGAAGCCAACACCATCACTAACTGCCTCAGTGCTGTAAGTAACTAAAATAAGACCATCTTTCCTCCTAATTTTGACCTCAGCTTCTAGTAGGCTCAAAGTTTGAAATTCAGTTCAGTACTTCAATGGCCTCAGCTGTTTCCAGGCTTTTGATATTACTGGAGGGATGCAGGAGCATGAAGTTTGCAAATTACCAATCCTTATGAAAATTTTACAGAAACAGGTTCTTACACACATGGAGAAACCCATTTTTTAACTGGACTGCCTTAATCAGGGTGCTGAGCGAGGACATATTTCACTATTCTCCCTGTACATACATGGTTTATTGTTTTCAGAGGCCTCCGCAGAATTTCCCTTTGAGATCATACACTCTCCAACTTCAAGCTGAAAGTACAGCTGAAAAGCTGCCATACTGCTGTTGTAATAAGGAATATTTCTCTAATAGGTACCCCCATTCTTTGAGGGCCTTTCAGTCTTCCCCCCCCAAAAAAACCCTAATACTCTCTATTTACTGCTTTGCTTTAGTTTTAAAACCGAAGAATTTATTTACCTATGAATTAACCAACATTTGAACTTAAATAAGCAATGTGTGATGAGAACGAATCTCAGCCAAGTGGCAGAAACACACAAGTGGTTCCAGCATTATCCGTGTCAACAAATAAGAACAGTACTCGCTAGGGTTCAAAACTTTCAGAGGTATTTCACTGGGAGAAATGAAAACAATTTCAAAACGAAGTCAAGGAAATGTATCCCAGGTTTAATTGACCATTGAGTTAGAGGGCAAAGTCAGCTCTCAGTTATCCCTGAGCGGCTGATTCGGGTTGCCAGGGCCCGGGATCAAACCTGACGTTCCAACCGCTGCGGCTTGCTTGCTCGCTCCTTACTGAAGCTGCCCTCAGCTCCGCCAAAACTGGCTTGTAAGCTTTTGAAGGTGAATGAAATAACTGTGAAATTCGGACTAGCACATGCCAATTCTCCACAGATCTTTTCTTGCTTTGTGTTAGCCTGCCGCTCCTCCCATCCCATTATGCTCTTTACGATACTGCCATTTGCTATGAAATTACTCCTATTAGGGACAAATGAAATTGTAACGAGGATGGAAAGACATATAAAGACATTCATTTAATTGGACCGTGGCACAGCATTCCAGTATTAGGGGTGGCAAACTGATGAATCCAAAGGCATCACCCCTCAGCCCCCACTGAGGTGATTTGTTTTGTCACGGGATGGGAGCAGTTACATCAGGTGTCCATCGATTCCTCTCAAGAGAAATTTTCTCTGCACTTTATTCTAACCTGACCCCAGGGCAGCAAGACTCACTACCCTCCTCGCTGCTTCCAGACTTTAACAAACTCATTTTAGATATGCCAAGAAGGTGAAACCTCTCCTTCATCCTCCTGCACCTGCCCAACTCTGCTCGCAGGCAGGCAGAGCAGCCGGGAGGTCTGGCAGCCAGACAGACTCTCTCCAAACAACATTTCCCTGCAATGCAAAGTGCAGAAAAGCTGCACTGTTGCACATCTCCTTTTCTTTTTTTTTTTTTTTCTTTTCAGCTTCCTTACCTCTGTGTGCCACTTCCATTGTTTTTTTCTGTGGTTGTTACCAATGCTGGAACATCTGATATGTTTAAATCCTTCTGAAAAGGCTGTCAGTCCTTACTTGAGAAATCATTAGGAGCAAACACTCACGTCAGGAGTCCCAAATGTGACAAAAATAGTTTCAAGGATTAAAAAGTGCCTATTTTAATACGGCCTCCTTTTAAATAAGCTCTCTATTTTTCCCCAGTGTACGTCAGCAATCATCAACCGCTCATTGTCTTCCACAAAGAAAAAGTGCATACCCAGCTCTGTTTCAGACCTCACAGGCATGCTTGCATTATTTTTTCCAAACCCCTTATTTTCTGCTTTTTTTTTTTTTTCATGGTCATGTTGCTGATTTATTGTTTGTTTGTTTGTTTTCAAGCAAGACAGAAACAAAATGAACTTTCCCATATGGAGAACACCAACCACAGAGCACTCACGTCTGTGCAGTACAAATGCTTGAGTATAAACTGCTTTTCCTCATCCAGCATGCAGAGTGCGTATCCCGGGCTGTGCGGGTAGAAGCTTCGAGCTTCAGTCAGATGAAAGATAATAAAATGAGCTTGGGCCTCATTAACTAACCCTGTTGATGTGAATATTAACATAGATTAAAATCCAAGCTCCAAAAAGAAAACTCAGTCCCAGCCCTCGTCACAAGCAAACTGCAAGCAATAATAAATTCCTTGAATTAATTTAGCTCATCATACTCTAAAGCTACAGTAAGGCACTCTACATAAAGACCTTCTCCACGTGGTTTTGAAAGTTTTGTAGCCAAATTCAATCTCAAGAATTAAATCTCTGGTTATGCACTTTGCTTATGGCTTTGATGAATACCCTGCTGCTCTGGCTGCATACACTGAAAGAGTCTAGGAAGGCACTTTCTTTCAAGACCTAGTTCAGCTTGGTATGCGTAAAAACCTTTATGAACATACCAGAATTTAGACAACCTTGCTCAAATTAATCTAATGGGGTATATTCAAAATGATGAAAAGATGTTTCTCATAACTTTCTCTTTCGGCATAATGCTTTCCTCTTACTGATATTCAGTTCTTTTACTCTGTTCTAAACAGATGTTACATTACCTTCATTATAATTACATTACATTACTAGCACTACACTAGTGATGCAAATAAGGACTCTCTTATTTTTCCCCTTTTCTATTTCTATAGGGGAACAGTGTTTACAGTATGCTGCTTGTACTTGCGTAAGAAAAACTAAGGTGGAGTGAAGAAAGGAACTGCTTTTTTTATTTTACTTACACTACAAAATTAATGTTTATTGTGGAAGTTCAAGACTGTGTTTAACACTGTAACAAAGAGAAAGAGATTTATGGAGATCATTATTTCCTCCAAAAGTCCATTCCAGTCTTGAACTGGCCCTTTGGAAAGCATCACCATCTCCCTGGGGTAGGAAGTTCATTACATGAAGTGGCCATCAGCGATCCTCATCCCAAAGCTTTAGGTCATCTTTTAGTTTTGTTAATCCCAGTCACCATCTTATTGTTGAAAAAGTACTTTCCTCAGACTCCACCGCCTCCCTTGACTTCCATCATGAGATTCCTCTGTTGGACCACAGGAGACTGCTCTCTTCTTCCCTGACGTAGCTGACACTGTGAGATGCTGAAGCTGGTTTTACCTTCAGACACCCCACGCTGAATGGACAGGCAGCATTGGCTGGGTGGGATTTTATTTGTCATGGAACTTCCCCCACTCTTTGGGATACACACACATATTTCTCCACTGACATGCGGTGTCGTAAGCTGCACCATGTAAGCTATGGTGGCCTAAGATGGGTGTCTGTTCCTGCATCCGTGACAGAGAAATTTCCTGTCAGCAGCTTGTATGTCACCGTAAGACAGCATTATCCCACCAGAAGGGTAGAGCGGCCTATCATATGCTTTTCAGGGATGCATCTACCTAATTGGCAAAGATTTATTTGGACGTTTGTGGTATATCAAGCAACACACTGCTTTGTGCGCTGTAGTTTGTATTTAATATACAGATCACTGGCTTAGCATACAAGGGGTGCCTTTTTGCTGATGACAGGTCTCTGTCACATAGACCTTCACTTTGGCACTGCTCCCCATGCAATCGCTGTGGGCAGAGCTGCACTTCCCCGAAGACAGACCTTTCTGAATAAAAACATCCCACAAACTGCTAACTTGCTTTTGCACCTGTCAGGCAGTCATTTGGCTACCCATAAATTACAATATTCCTATTCCTTCTTGCCCTACCTAGCATCCTATTCTTTTTTCTTCAGTCCTGTTTGTCAGAGTTTCTGGCTTCAAACCCTAAGACGTCTCCTCTGCATTTCTCTGACTATTCACTTTCATGTCTTCGGGTTTCTGTGGTGGCCCAAACTGCTCCTCACAACTGCTAAGCACATCTGGCCACCTAGTAGTCTGTTAGACTACTGACTGAGCCCTTCTTTTGCAGGTGAAATGGCATGAATCCCAAGGACAGAACCTGCATCGAAGATGTAAACCGGTAGATACGGTGTTGCTATTGCTAGCAGCAGGCTACGTTGCCCGTGTTTACTGAGTGATGACTACGCTATCAGGACCTACTGGGTTGTGTTTTGGGCAGCTCTGAGCTTGGTTTGGCTATCACTGCAGAATCACTAAAGGGCTGGGCTTCTTAATTTGTTCCTTTCTTTAGCTTAAAGTTGACTCTGCAATGGTAAGGTTTAACTGTATATGGTAAAGGTATAGGAAAACATAGTGATCGTTGTGTAACTAGCTAGCTCGCCAACAAGAAAGAGTGGCCAAACAGACTGTTTAGGAAGATACAAAGATAAGTCCCCTAAGCCAACCCAGGACTGGAGGAAGGGAGCCCACTCCCAGCACTGAACTCCTCCTGGTGAAGAATTTGGGTCACCAACAGCTCACCACGAACCCTTTCTTCTAAAGGAAATCTGGCACTGTTGACTACAGGGCCCAGAAGGGCACAGGAAAGATGAGCACAAAAGCCCACAAAAATTTTGTGGGGCCTAATGCAACAAAGAAAAAGTGGAATTTCTTTCATCTCACGTCATTCTATTGCCTGAAAACACATGCGGCTGCTGCTCTTCTCTCATCCCCCAGCATTAGCACCAGAGAGCAAGAGAGCATGGGCTTCACCAGCTGATGTGAGGTGCAAGGTATTTTCTGTAAAAACAAGCCTATATCCTCAGAGTTACATAAACTGAATGATTCGATGCTTCCTGAAACCGTCATAAAAAAGGCGGACAACAACGAGAAGTACTTCCCCGCTTCTGCCTCAGCACTCACCATTATTTCTAGTATTTATGTGACTGTAAATTCATCTTAGGTTTACTCTACTGAAACAAGTTCATCTTGTCTATAAGGGAGAGCACAGACTGTTGCCTTATTATGATCATTTTTTTAATCAACATTCTAAACATAGGCAAGTATCCAGAAACCAAAGGGGAGGCGGGGTGGGGGGGAGAGAACAAGGGAATACATGAAGAAGGAAGAAGGTTTTCCCCCTTCTTTCTCTTTAGGAGAAAATTTTTACACTCCTTTTTTTAGATCAACCTGAGCAACATCTCAAAACCAGTAAAAACAAAAAAAAAGAAAACCCTACACAAAAAAAAAAAAGGTAACAGCGAGTTTTCCACCACTTGCTTACCCCTCCTCCCCCAGTTGTTATGCTGGTCAAACCAGTCACTGGGCAGAAAACGTTACTTGCAGAGGGAGAAGATGATTCAATATTGAACCATGGTTATTTCATATGGTTTCCCAGATGGAAAACCATAAAGCAGGGTGAGGGTTGACTGCAAAACAAAACAGAGTCTGGAGAAGGGGGAAAACATATGTATGAATGCATATATTAAAAGCAGGTTTAGAAAATCAGTTAGTCTTCCAGAAAATGATAAAGAAATATAGAATAAAGTTTCCACATCTTTTCCAACCAAAGCTTTACATCAGAAACTATTCTCTGGATGTATTGACAAGTTGCGTACATACAAGCACATGCATTTTATGCTGCAGAATTAATCCTCCCTGCTGCTAAATTTGGAACATTGAGGTCCTATATGCGGAGTTAATATAAACCATATTCATGAGCTGATAAGAAATATTACATAAATATTATTTTGATTTATCATGTAAGAAATTTTTGACAGGATGTTCTGGGCTAATACATTTTTTATAAATTGTTGCTATTTTGGTACAGCAGGAATGCGGGGTGAACAACGCCAGCAAGCAGTTACGATCTCCTGTATTGCTACTACACAGCATGCCAAGATTTATAGCTAACTTTGTCGATAGCTTTCATTGTCCTGCCTTTATACATTTTCCTTACTCTGTTGTTGTTGGTTTTTTAATCATTAACTTCAAATTGACATCCTTGGGCCAATTCATTTTTAATTTAGGAGTGTGAAACAAAAATAGCTTCATGAGTCAAGAATTAAACGAATGAGAAATGAGCATATGGCAAAACTCAAGCCCTTTTAGCTGCTCTTTGAATGTACTACGATTTATAACGGTGAGGTTATGTGGTGAAGTTTAGAGTACAAAGCTTGCTAAATAATGAATACAGTGCTTCCATGTAATTTTGCTGGCAATAACCCTGAGCAATTTTAATTAGCTTCACCTCCCCTTAACTGCAAGGACAGCTGTGGATGTGCTGCCTTCCTTACAAAAGTAGACTTCTTCAAGTTCTCTTACCTAGATTTAATTTTTTTGCTATCAAAACTCAGCTCTGCAACTGATTTACCAGAAGTGAGCCTGGATTTGTGTCACTTCTGTTAGATTATGCAACTAAAGAATCAGCCCCAGCATGACAGGCAGGGAATCCCCAACAACCCAGTGAGGGAAACCTTGATGTTGCTACTGCCCGGGCATCATGGGAGAGCAGTCAGATCAGCAAAGGTCCGTCTCCACCAACAAAAAAGAGCACAGGTGAGTGACAACAGGCAGCCAAACCCCAGTATCCTAACCAGAGAGGAGCAGCCTCGCCTGGCTGCTCCCAGGCCCATCACAGGAGGATGCTCAGCCTGGCATCCTGGTGGGAAACCCACAGAGATGAGTTTTGGTGGGAGAGGCTCTCTGGGTCACCTTACAGACTGAGGGGGGTTACTGCCTTAAGGGGTGTGGGATTCCGTCTGGGATGCAAGGGAAGAGCATTCGGAGACTGTGCAAGACTTACTACAGAGTGTTTAGAGGAAGGACCAGAGGCAGGGACAGTGAGGGATCAAGGTGGTCTGGGAGGAATAAGCATGGGAAAAAAAGACAGGAAAGGGGATAAAAGCACCAGCATACTTCTCTGGCCATGACCTGTGCCTGATCACTGCAGCCTGCCCTGTCTACTCATTAAACCCCATTTCTAACTATTTTCCTGGCTGAGGGCTCCTTATTCTGTGCACATGTGTGTGTAAGGAGGACTAAGTGCCAGCAACTGGACTGGGGGACCATGATTCAAAGAACCCCCGTGTCTATGATGCCAGCAACCAGAGGAACCAGCATGCCTGCCTGCATGTATGGGTGCACATATTGCTGTGTAATCAATAGCAAACATCAGGCTAGACTAGCCGGTGAGTCCTGGCAACCAGGTATTTAAGCAGCCAGAAGTCTGGGCCAGATAGCGAAGAGACCAGAGGGTCATCTGTGAGCTGGCTGCTGGAGGTACCAGGAACCCAAAACCAGCTACGAAAGAGACCATAGGGCCTGCGGGACAGTTGAGAGACCCCTTTGCATGTGTGTGTGTGTGTGTGTGTGTACACCTGAGGCACCTGGAGAGCAGAGAACCCAAGGTAAAGTTACTGGATAGGCTGAGGTACTAAGGCCAGTGGCTGGAGAGACCCGCAGCGTGCATCCCTGTGCCTGAGCACCAGCAACTGGCAGCTGGGGAGACCTGGGTGGGGACAAGTGCTGGACAGACTGACTGTCTAAGCCCAGCTACTGGAGGGGTCCACATTTCGTATATGTATATATATTTTCCACTAAAGCACTTTTACCCTGACCAGCCAGAAAGCGAAACAGGAGGCGGCCATTGGTACTGTCTGTGTTTTTTGTGAGCACTGTGGTTTCAGTCCATGTTGGTCTGTGTGTAGATGTGTCCTGCGTGCCTGCAGGGCATACCTGCTCGGCCTTGCTGCTGGCTGGAGCAGCAGGGGACACCGAGCTGCAGCTTCGCCCCTGCCTGGCTACCTGATTTAGCAGCTCCTAACAATTTCCACCCCAGCTCACAGCTGGAGGGTGCAAACAGCCTCCCACATAATTTCCTCAAGGAAGGGTTAACAGGACACCTTGCTGCTACCACAAGGTCAGAGTCCTCAGGGGGCAGCAACTGCTAGTCCAGCAGGTAGGTCCCTCTGCCACTTGTCTGCCTTAGTAGAAGCAGTGAGACTTAAATCTGTTGTTGGTGATCAGATCATTGGCCTCAGCTGCAGTCCCCAAAAGGCACGACTTAAGCAATCAGCCATGGTTTGGTATTCTTTGTCCTTAACCACTTAGCTGCTGCCACATGGAGAATTCACATAATGTATGTTCTTCTGCCCCTTTTCCCGCCCTGCCCCACTAGCTGGCTTCCAGCTTGATTTGTTCTCCCTCCACTGCTGAAGCCTCCTGGCAAATCACTGCAATGAACTCAAGAGATTGCTGTAACACCTAGAGAGCAATGTGCCACCAGGAGCTGCTCACCTCTTTGCTCATGCCGATGGCTGGAGAGCAGCCCTCCTAGCTCAGTTGTGAGGCATGGATCCCTTCTTGCTTCCCAGCATCAGGAAAATCTGGGGAGACAAGAGTAAGCAGAAGTAACTTGCCTCAGGACCAGAGACCAGGTAATCAGGTGATGACTATGGCTAGATCTGCCCAAAGAATTTTAAACCTGTCCATACATGAAGCTCAAGACCTTTCCAGCCCCAACAGCTGGTACAATGAGTTTCTCTAGAGAGTGTGGATAACTCAGCAAGCAAACATGTCCCAACATGCAATATAAATGGTCTGTTCCCTGCCTGTCCCAATTTTCACTTACTTTAAAGGAGGAAAAAACGAATAGGGATTTTTTTGTTATTTTTTTAATAAAATCTAATGTGATGTTTGTATTATTACTAGAGGCACGTTATAAGGGACATAAATCTGAGCTCATCGTTCTCGTTATTTTCTGTTGTCTGGTAGCAATTTTTATGGGTTTTCTTCCATTCACTACGGGAATGAGAAAATTGGACCTATTCTGCTTCAGTATACCAATGTGTTACAAAAAGTTGATATTCTTCAACAGCAGATGCTTGGAGCCTTGCCAAATGGGAGAAGAAAACTGACATAGGTTTCCTGTTGTTATTACAAGACTACTGTATATTTATGGGTCTATAACATATCCTCACCTCTGTAGCAGTCTGTCAGACAGCTGGAAGGTTTCTAAATCACATGAAAATACCAGTTTTAGGTTCTGTCACTACAGATACTTAGAGCAGCCAAATCCAGAGAACAGAGCAGAAGTCTACACCAAAAGGATGAGCCAGATGGGAGGGCTCTACATGATGGCAGACCCCACCAAGCAGGCTGACTGCACAGTGAAAGCTGAATGAATTATGGAAATAATTTTTCCTTAAACATCCATTCATGTTTACTGTGGTATATGTGAGCCCAGATGTCTTCTCCTGTTGTATTTTAAAAGAACTCTTACCGCAATGGGTATAACAGCGTCTATGTTTAATCCCTTCAACAGCTGCTGGTGAAGAGTGCAATGATTTCAGGTAGTTTGCTGGGGATGATGAGAAACAGCCGGGGAAACTGGTAGAAGAGAAACACCAAGTGGGAGAGGCACTCAGAGGTCAATTAGTGCCTTGTACCCTTTGCTTTCCAAAACATTCCCCCCCCCCGCCTAACCCACTTTCAGATCAAGAAGTGTTAGCTGGTGGGAGATGCTCAGGTGATGCCTTTGCAGCCAACGCTTTCTCCGCATAAATGCAACGTTGTTGGAGCATGCGTCCACGAGGCTGCCTTGGCAGCGCTAAGCATCCTCAAAGCGAGAGGCTGCGTTAGCAGGACAGGCAGCCAGGCCTCAGAGTTGCTAACACTGTTTCATTTGATTGTGTCTGTGCTGTTATTTCACTGGTGACTGTACAGCAGATTGCTTGAGCCTTCAGAAAGGTAATTTTCTGGAGGTTAGCATTTGCAAGCTTTCCGGAGTCATCTTTATTTTGGGTACTTTTGAAACCTGTGGTAAGAAGTGGACTATTCCCCGGTAAAACCATAGACAGAATTAGCAACAAAGAACAGAGCACATACATACCCAGAGAAAGGGACTTACTCAGCATGATGGGTTGACCCTGGCTGGACACGAGGTGCCCACCAAAGCCACTCTATCACTCCCCTCTTCAACAGGACAGGGGAGAGAAAAATATATCAAAAGGCCGGGGGGTCAAGATAAGAACAGGGAGAGATCATTCGCCAGTTACCATCATGGGCAGAACAGACTCGACTTGGTGAAATTAGTTTAATTTATTACCAATCAAATCAGAGTAGGAGAGGGTAAAAAAACCCCTTGAATCTTACAACACCTTCCCCCCACCCCTCCCTTCTTCCCGGGCTCAACTTCACTCCCGATTTCTCTACCTCCTCCCCCGGAGCAGCGCAGGGGGTCAGTGCATGGGGGCTGGGGTCAGTCCATCCCACACTGTCCCTGCCGCTCCTTCCTCCCCAGGGGAGGACTCCTCACCCTCTGCCCCTGCTCCAGCCTGGGCTCCCTCCCACGGCAGACAGCCCCCCATGCACAGCTCCAGCCTGGGGCCTTCCCACGGCAGTTCTTCACGCACGGCTCCAGCGTGGGTCCCTCCCTCCCCCCCCACGGCGGCTCCGCGTGGGTCCCCCCGGGGCACCAGCCCGGCCGAAACCCCCCGCCTGGGTCCTCTCCCCACGGGGCCACAGGCCCTGCCAGGAGCCTGCTCCAGCGTGGGCTTCCCGGGGGGGCCCCCGCTCCGGGGGGGGGGGTCCCTCACGCCCCCTTCTCCTGGCTACTGTTCCCGGCAGGTTTTTTTTCCTTCTTAAATATGTCATCACAGAGGTGCTACCACCATCACTGATGGTCTCAGTCTTGGCCAGCGGTGGACACAAGGAAAGCTTCTGGCAGCTTCTCACAGAAGCCACCCCTGTAGCCCCTCTGCTACCAAAAGCTTGCCACACAAACCAAATGCACTCAGTACAAGACAAAAGCTAAAATCTATGAGAAAACCAGTTGAAGGGGCTGACTGCCCAAAATGTATGTAAGGGATTTCAGCTTTCAAAACCTCTTGACCCTTAGAGTAGACTGTAATCAGACATGCAGAACAGAGGTATCTAAAAGTCACCAATCATTTCTGAAAACTTAAGGCAGAGGTCTCCCTCCCAAGAAAGGGAGGATGTGCTGTCTCTAGATAGCTTTCTAATTTAGGAAAATAAGTTCTCTTTATACAAAGATGTTGGCAGTCCTACCTAGCTCCTATCAACTCTGTTTAGGCTTTCTAACAAGACACCACATGGTGTCTTTAACTAGGGAGTTAAAGAAAGTTTCTAGCTAAATGGCTTACTGACAAAGTTGTCTGCTTTTAAACTACACATAAAATAGGTATTTAAAAAGTCATCCAAACCTCTGGGCTCAAAGGTAAAATACATTAAAAGAAGAAAATAACCAAGCATATGCTAATGTCAACCATCATCAACCATTCATGAACCCCACTAAGTCTCATCTACCATCCCCTCCTGATCTATCCCACTGTTCTCACCCAGGAAATTTTTCAGCAAAACCTTCAGATGCACAAGTACCGTCCCTGGAGGATGAGCATAAAAGCTGTTTCCAAGGTCAACATCTCTTCTGTTGAAAATACCATGTGTCTCAGCTTCCTTCAGCTAAGCTGTGTGATGTCAGCTTTAATGCTTCAGGCAATTGTAGTTATCACCAAATAACTCAAAGAGAAAGTTGGCCTTTAAGATATTTGAGAACTTTAACCGCTTTCTGGAGTATTTCAGTTTGCAACAAGAAATGAACTCAAGGTCAATATGTAATGTGGAACATGGGGTTAATCACAATATAGTTGATCGGCTTGTTCACACAAGGAAAAACAGTGCATTTGGAAAAACAAGTTAAACAGTGATTTTAGAAAGACTAAAACTCTTGTATTGGGTACTGATTGCCAGAAATAAGGCTGGTTCAATTCTGAGAGGTCTTCACTAAAAGCTTGCACCTAGAAATCTGGAAGTTAAATTGTGAGGGCTCAAGAACAAGCTGAATGCAGAAGTGGCATTATACACATGAGCTTTAAACAATCAGAAAAGGGGAACAGGGGAGGCAACACATGAGTACGGAAAACCTGAATCAACCCTAAAACTCAGAGCACTTGCATCTTAGAGGACAGCAGTAAGAGCCTTGACCATGTCCTCCTTCAGCCCTGTTCCTAGTTGTATCACACCCTCACTTTAATGCCTAAGTACAAAGAAATCCACGTAAGGGACAAAGCAACCCCTCACACAAAGGAAATATTGCCTTTCCCAGCTAGGTAAGGTAGCCTTATCAGAGTTGGTGCTCCAGGCTGCTGATCTTGATGCTCTGACTCATCTGTCCAGAAATCTGGCTAGGATTGCTTTGGCCACACCTGCTGCTATTGCTATGAAGCACGCGTGCTAAAATTTTGCACTCCAGTTACTTCTGCTGCTCTGTCTTGCTGGGACACCACTGCCAGCAATCCCAGGTGGTTCCTTAGATGGGTTGTACTGTGCTCCTTGTGAAAGCCACAGAGAGTGCAAACACTCTCTTCCTTTTCAAAAAAAAAAGATCCCTCTTAGAGACTTCTTCTCCCAGGCAAGCAGGTTGCTGTCACTGACTAAAAGAGCGCTGGACCCTAGCCCACCTCCAGGCACACTGGGTACAAGAAATTACTTGAACAGGGGACGCAGACCTTTGCAGTCTCTGTCCCAAACAGACCCAAGCCTCCTAGGCAAAAACCCCAGGACAGAGGGGAGAGGTGATATCCTGAAAGGGTTTGGACTCTGCGAGGAGTGAAAAAAGCTGGATTACTGGTCTCATGTTTAGCTTTCCCTCCATGCCCATGTAGCCTTCCCCTTATCCAGGTTCAGTTTATCCTTCCTCACCAAAAAGAGGCCCCACCAAAGTGGTTTTTCTCATGAGCACTTCACGCCTGGAAACAGGAGGCTGCTTACCACTTAATAACATGGATATGTTCTTCTACCCATGCATGAAGGAAAACTGCTAAGGTCAGGCCTACCAAGTTTCTGACCCACACCCTGCCCCTGCTGACACCTGGTGAAGCTGTACAGACTAGCCAGGCATGGTTCCCACCTTCCCTATCCAGGACCTCTGCAGTCTCTCTCCATCTCTTCCCTCATCTCTCTTTTTCTAAGAGAAGGATTTATTTTTAGTTCTTTCATTACCCCTTGGACTGATTAGACATCAGTTCCCAATCCAAGCCCATACTGGAAGGGGACAGGTGCCTATTGAGCATCTGAATAAATGAAAACACTCACAAGAACATCAGGATTTTGAGGGCTCTGTCTCAGAAATAACAAATTATGAATGGCCTCATGGTGCCAGCCTGCCACCTGCCTCCCCCAGGACCTGGTCTCTCAGTGGGGCAGGGCCAGTACCCCACTCTGTTTCCATGGGTGGGAGCTGCAAGGCTTCTGCACCTCTTTCCCCACCAGTCACCTCAGCACTGGGAGGGAGGTAACCCCATCTCCATTGCAGCCGCCGCTGACTTCCCGTTGTCCTTCATTGTCGCCATCATGATCATTGCCAGTGCCTGTCCCTTCCTTCGCTTGTCATTAAACCACAGACATGGTAAAGCAAAGGACTCCGCGGGCCTTACTACAGTGAAACTTGCTTATGCCAACAATAGAGTGGACGTGCTGTTGCTGGTTTCTCTGTCCTGCCTCCTCAAAAAGGTCTTAGATGGAAAAAAAGCAGGGCCTTGCCATTGCTATCCTCTTTCCATCGTTCCTCCACAAGCAGATGATAGCCCCATCCTCCTCTTCACACAGCAGCTGAGGTGGGAAGGGGCCTCTGGAGGGCACCTGGTCCAAACTCTCTGCTCAAACAGGGCCACCTAGAGCCAGTTGCCTAGGCCCACATCCAGATGGCTTTTGAATATCTTCAAGGAGGGAGACACCACAACCTCCCCAGGTCCTCCCAAGTCTGTATTTCACCACCCTCACTACAAAGACGATTCTTCTGATGTATAAACAGAATTTCCATATTTCATTTTGTGCCCATTGCCTCTCATCCTTCCACTGGGAACCAGCATCCTCCCTCCGGAGATCACGCTGAGTCAAGGCCCTGCTGCACCTGCACGTGGTCCCCACCAGGCTCTGGTGGCTGCCTCTGTCAGCACCGCTCCTACTGCCCCCCCTGCATTTTCAGCTTCTCTTAATTAGGAACAAAAAAGCCAGTACACAGTTTCCCCCCGTCCCCCCCCATCTGTTTTTCCCTTCCCTGGTTTCCTTCCTTGTCCCTTTCCCTGGATTATTCCCGCTCAGTGCCTGTCCCCGCTCTGCTATGCCTTCCTCCCCGCACCCTGCCGCTCGCATCTCTGCACGGACTCTCCTCCTTTACCAGCTGCACCCGCCTGGCATCAGCCCCACCATCTCTTACCAGCTGTTCAGGGCAACCAGGCGTGAAGTTATCCTTGCTCCCAGGCAACCCCCATCCGCACAAGCCTTTCGGAAATCCAAGAGGATTACACTGAGCCGCCCAGCCGTACCCACCTTCAGGGAACTCTCTGACACATTTATGAGATGGGGCTTTGGCACAAAGTCACCCTAGCATTTCTGTTTGTCATTTTTACTGCCTGTCCACTAATTCTCTTACTTTTATAGCTCCTATTGGTTTTCACAGCACAAGTGTCAAATTTACCAGCCTGCGGGTTCCCCCCATCTCTCCCCTGGAAACCATTTTTAAAAACAGCCATGGTGGTTGTAACAGCCTTCTAACAGCAAACTGGTTTTCGGCAAGAGGTTGCGCACTGCTGCGTGCAGATCAGCTCTTGCATCCTTACATTCTCCTTTGGGAGACCTGGGTGAGCATCTTCCAGTCCTGGTGCTCTGGTAATACTCATTTGGCCTATTCCTTCCATAATGTCTCCTGCAGTCACTTAAGACTGGGCAAGTGAATGGGGGACTTCTCGATGATGTGCTAATCAAAGATGAACTCCGCTGTCAGGTTCCTTTCCCCTGAAACGTCCACCCTTTTCCAGATGGTGGGAATGGGGAGCAAACACTCCGCTCTCTCACGCACCCACTCCCTGCCTACTGAAAATGTATTTTTTTATACCCACGCTCAGTAGGAAGAAATAGAAGTGCTGCAATTTCAGTATACTCATTTTGTTGTGAATTTATGTAACCTGCTTGCTTTCTGCTTCCCCCACCCCGAGGGCTCAGAGGGCCAAGTGAGATGCTTTCGGCACGCCGGCATCGGGTGCCGCATCTCCCTGGCAGTGCTGCACAGCCGGGACCGAGGGGGCCGCGGGCTGGTGGGGCAGTGCAGCCAAGTCCTCCGAACTGCGGGTCTACCGAGGGGTAAGACTTAGCTGTTGGGTTAAATACTTGCAATTCCATCAGTAGTGCAGAAGATGCTTTTGTTTAGCTCTGGTTCCTGGCCCAGGGGGTAGCATGACTGAGATGTGAACCCATTCTTATTCCACAGGCAAAGGAGGGTGGATCCTGCCTGGGCTTTGCACACACATGTGCCTATACACACTTGCATTTTAGGGTTGGGTGGGTTTTTTTATGCTTCCCTCGAGTTGCTGTAGTTTATACCTCTCTCCTTCCTTAAGAGGGCTGTTACCATTTTGAAAAGGCCTAGCTCCCACTCTGGTGGCTTTGACAGGAGAAAAAGCCTCCCTTCCTGAGCCTCACGCTTAAAGGAAAGCCTGTGCAGTATCATCCCACTGCCTTTTATCAGGGAGGACTGCTGTGGATCTCCATTGCTTCATTATGCAAAAAATATATAATCAAATATTCTGCCAGCCAAACTGGCTGTGAAAATGAAATGTTACAAGTGACCCAAATAAAATTTAACTGCTATGCTTCTCATTCACTCGTAGCAAAGGTACAGCCATTGCCAGCTTGAATCCCAGACTACAGATTACAGCAGCAAGATTCCCAGTGTACTTCAGCCATTGATGTATTTTTAAAGAAAAACTTAACAATCTGGTTTAGAGTGGTTCAGATAAAGGATTCTAATCTGCATTTCTACAATCTTTCAGGAAAACACTTGTTTTAGCCTAAACGGACATAGGTTTGCTGCCTGGATGGTAATCCTGATGCGATTCACACTGGTTATGGAGGCCTTTTACTGTGGCATAGCTGATCAGAGGGGACCTGGGCTCACAGGTGATTCTGTAGCTGTCTAGGTGGGCTGTAAAAGCATCTTACTTCCTTTCCACTTCATGTTTAATACTAACCAGAACTGTGGCACAATGCAGCAAAACAGAATAAGGAAGTAAGAATATTAAAAATCGGTTTATATAGTGTAAGCAGCGAGGTGGTGATGAGACCCCGGAGGAGCCTGCTGATTGATTTTGTTGTCAGAGAGCAAGACAATTTCATTGCCAAGAAGCTCTGCTGAGGGGGGGGGAATTGCTAATAGCACAGCAGCTCCACATAGCATACATTCTTCTGCTTAACCGTGTGCTTGGGCAGCAACAGTACGGGCAGCGAAGCATAGAGGTACTAACAGGGTTCCCAGCACCAGCTGACGGTTCATCTCAGTACATCCACAATAACCATTAGTGCCCGCCCTCAGGTCAAGCATTTAAATTACATAGAACAAATTTTGTCAGGAAAGCCTTGTTTTGAAAGGTAAGGGCTGCGTTTACCCATCCTAGACCTGGTCCCTCACCACACGGCTTCTGCCTTCCTCACCTGCTGGATGGGGAGCCCCTGCTCAGCTTCTCACCAGCCTGCTGCAGTCAGATTCAGGTGTTTTAAAGCCTCACCTTGAGCTGATTTCTTTTCAGCTCCAGTCCCACCAAGAGCGGAGGGTTTTAGAGAAGCTCACAGCCAGCTCCCCACCAGCCATTAGCCTCTGCCTCCACCCCACCTTCCCCCCATGCCGAGCTGCTGCCGTGACTCCTCTCTCTCGTCACCAGCTGTCCCTGCAGCAGGCAGGTTTCTTTCCCTTTCCTCGCCCTTCCCTCCCGGGCCAGGATCCAGGACATTTTCTCTCCCCTCTAAACAGCAGAAGCAGAGACGACCTCTCCTGATCAGCATGCAAACGCAGCCGATGGTCTTCACCCTGCACGCACAGGACTTGGGCTTCAGGTCTAACATGGCCTGCTAGGATCTTGCAAGGGCACAGCCAATGTATCTGTTTAAGTCAAAATCCGTGTACTCGTTTCATCCTCCAAATGGAAACATTTTTGTACTTTCCTACAAGAGCTTTAACTGAGGGAAGAAGCTGAGTATTGAGGTCATGAAAGAGTCAGTTAACAGCGTTTCCGGAAACGCTCATTCATCTGCTTTTTTGAAGGACAACTTAAACACACAGCAGCAGCAATTAGGGTGCATCAACTTCTAAGCCAAAAATAGGAGACTCTCCTAGCAGTAAACTTTCTTTGTCACTTAATTTTGCAGTTATATTGATTATTTTTTTTTTAAACAGTTTGGGCCACTGTTTGCATAAAAGACATTTTAGAAAGGTACGCTGTATTGGTTGTCAAATTATTTGCTAATGCACTCCCATACCAATTTCTGTTATCTTTGCTGTCTGTCCGCCTGTATTAAGAAGGGACTTTAAACAACTATCCTAATTCCAGAACAAATGAGATAGCAGTGCCAAGGTGTATTCCTTCTGTCTACTCCTGCCATTCTCAAAATCACTGAATTGTCCAAATTCATTGTTTTTGAAATTCAGTTCTTTTCAAAATTCCGTTTCACAGTTTCCATTAGGTTTCTTAGACACATGAGTGACTTCGCGGTCAATGTTTAGGCACAGAAAAGCATTTAGCAAGAAGACCCTACACACAGGGTTCTGTACCCCTAATAAACACACAGATTTTCACCTGCCCTCTGGTAGCTTTACCCAGAAGATAAACAAGACTTTTCCTCTTTCAAAGCCCACAGCAGCCTCCAGAGCCTCCCCAGGGAAGCAACACCTCCCCAGCCACCCTGTGGCCAGGTAACCCAACTCTGCATGGAAATGCAGGATAATTACGGCTTAATTTCAGCAGCAGGTGCAGCTCATTAACCCACAGCCACTTGCCATCTCCCAGGGAGCAGAGGCAACTCGACTTCACCGGAGAGAGAGGCCCTGTGGGGCAAGCACCAGGAAAAGCTGAGCCCGGGGAAGATGCTTAAGCCACGCATTAGGTTTTGCTGCAGCTACATCTGTTCTCTTTGCTCTGCAGCCTGTCTCTCCCCATAGCCAGGGATCCTCAGACCCACTGATTTCAGCTCGGTACCCAAATCATTCTCAGGTTTTCTTCCCCTAGGTTGGTGGCAGGTGGGCAGGCATATTGCTGGCCAAACAGGGACAAGTGGCGGCTGGCATCCTTGCAGCCAGGCTCCCCAGCACCTGAGCCACAGCTTCCCTTATGCCCGGTCTGCATTGCAGCTTTATCCCTTTCCTAATCAGCCTGGTGCTGCATTTAAATGTCTGACGCGCTCCACGTACCGCTCATCCATTGGGCATCAACCCCTTGCCCTTCCTGGGGTTATCCCACACGTCAAGAGCCCTTGTCAGCAAATTGCTGTGTGCGGGTAGCACGGCGTGCTGCCAGCCTGGGCCAGGTGAACTGCAGCCCTTTTGTTTTCATTAATCTGCTGCCATTAGCACTACTCAACCTCTGGCCGGAACATGGCGTTGTCCTGTATCTTTTTGTAATTAGGCTTAGGCTTTAGTTACTAATAAAACCAAGCCAGGCTGGAAAACATAGCTCTGCACATGACTGGGAACTGAATGGAGACTAGCTGCTTAACCAGCAAGAAAGCAATTTTATTCTTTCACATGCTTTTTCCTGAGCCGAATTGCTAAGGTCTGTTCTATTTTTTAATGAATATTACTTGGTTTGTTCAGGCAATTTTAACTTGCTTGTTCATCCCTCTGCAGATAGGAGGTGTCAATCAAGTCTGTTTGTAAGACCAACAGTAAGGGGTCATCATTTTTAAAGAGGGCATCTTGTAATCACTTAAAAAATAAATATATAAAGTGTTTTGAAACTGCAATCAGCTAGTCCCTCTCCTGCAGTGGAAATATGTTGGAGGAACAGGGACGTTGTCTGAGGGAAACTGAGGAACAGAAGTTTGGTGACACGCTGTAAAATTCTGATGGAAAAAAAAGGCAAATAACACAAAGTTGTGATCTGTATTCAGTTCAGCCTACTGAAGGTCTGCATGCGTTATCCTCTACATCTCCTTCCCACCTTAATTATCTCGCCAGCTTCAGCGGCTCTCAGTCTCAGGGTCACCAAAGCCACTTGCTAGTCACCTGACTGCCCACGACAAGGAAAGACGCAGAATCGCCCGTTGTGATTATTGTTTCATTTTCATTCAACTCACAGCTAGTCCACAGTGAGAAGGGCTTCTTAATGGCTGTCTGATGACCTGGAAATTCACACCGTCAAGTGAAAGTAGCTGCTCCTCAGAAGGAAGTACAAGTCCAGAGCTACTGGTCGCTGGAGGACCCCCAAACGCCAGCAGGAGCTATTTCCTCCTCAGTGCCTGTCCCAGGCCTGCCTGTACTCCTCAGCCCCTTCTCCATCACCCTCCGGTCATACTTCAGCTTCCTCTAGTGAAGCTGTCTGAAAAATACTTGCTGTGCAAAGATCAAAGCGAAGCAACAATTAAAACTGGGCAAGGGCGTTGCTGAAGTTTAAAGGAGAAATGCTGGAAGACATTCAGAGAGAGAAATGTGGAGATGACGGGCATGTCGGTTTGCAACACCGGAGCTCTTTCTGATGTGTGATTTCACACGGCCGTAACTGGCAGAAAATTTTCAGAAGACCTTTTCAAAACAAAGTATGTTTCGGGAAACGCTCCAAACTTCCTTAGGCACAGCTCAGTCAGCCTTGAGTGGGGAGACGAGAAGGGGAAGACTAAAAAAACCAAAGGAAGCCAGGCCAGTACCCCTCCCTTGGCTTCCTAGCTTTTCACTACCCACTTGTCAGGTAATAGCAACGCTAACGCTGCTGCTATTGCAAGCAGGCAGTTTTCCCTGGGCCCTCCAGATCTGGTTGGGATGACAGCCTTATGCAATGAAGCTGCCAGAGCCTGTGAAGAAAACAGTCAGCACTGAATTGGCAGCTCGGTGCAGGAGGCAGGGCTGGCAGCGATTTAATTTGCCTTCCTCGCAGAGGGGCCTCCTCACTGCAGCCACCACCAAGGTCCCTGAAAGAAGGGCTGCGAGGGAGAAGTACGTGGGAGAAAGAGGAAAGTTTTGCTAGCTGGCCAGTACCTAGTGCTCCTGTTGAAATACTCAAGGAAAGAAAAAGGTGTATTCCTTCAACCACCTCTTCTCTTTCGTTTCCTAAAACTTTTCTCAGGGGGGTTTATGCCTTTAATGTATTTAAGGTCTCATCCTCATGGCCTAAACACAAGAAGGACATTGATAGTTTCGAGGTGTTAAGGAGAATGAAGCAGTGGGATTGCTGTGTAGAAATGGTAACAATCTCATTCACAAAAACCGGTGATGGCCAGAGAGATGGATCTTTTCATGAAAAAATGCAGTACCAACAAATATCTGTAACACAACCCCAAAGAGGCTCTCAGAACAGCTTTTAAATAATTGAAGAGGGAGTTTGGATGCTGCTGAATGGTGATGCTCTGGCTTTCAGGCTAAGTTTTCTGAAGTTTACTACAGACTCCAAAGGAGTGCATTCTAGCTTGAAAACAGAGCTGAGCGAGCAGCCAGCTGCACTGGGATCAAAGTTTGTTAATATTTTAATGTTGCTAACGTGATGCAGAGTACAGGAAAAGTCTAAGCCTTGGGGACCATCTTGCTTAATTTATGTAGTGAGTCACTACCAAAAAACAAGGCTGTAGTTCTGCCTTCCTGATGGCAGATTGAATTCTGGCTATTCTCAGTAGTCCAATATTGATCACTAAAACAATCTCGTCTTCCCCTTCTACATTTTTAACAAAGAAAATAGAAAATTAATCTGGTTCAGGGCAATTATAGGCGATCATGAAAAGATGTTGGAGCTGACTGTCATTAGCTGTACCGCTTCTCAGGCTAATGTAGAGAGAAATCAGATCAGCGTTTGGCAAGCAAAACGCTCATGCCGGCGCTGGAATGCATGCATTGTCAGAAATCCAAGTAAAGGCCCTTCAGACATTCAGTCTACTTAAAGTCAGCTCCGCTCTATTTAAAATAGATGTCTACGGAGCAAACGTGATCTAGTGAAAAGCAGCACTGCAAGGCATGAATGGGTAACAGTCATCACAAAAAAGCTGGTGTTAGCAGTGGACTTGTGATGGACTCGACCACTGGACAAGCACCAGCAGACCGGCTGCCCAACAGCAGGACACACAGGTGGATTGGCGGGGGGAGAGACCACTCAGGGCTCTTCTTTGCCCCGAACAATCCCACATAAAACCAGGCAAAGCACTCCTTCCCCAGCTCCACGGGCAGAGGTGTTAGGGCAGTTATCTTCCCAGTGAGAGGGTTTTGTAGCACAGATCTCTATGTTGGAGAAATTTCTGTCAGCCTTAGCCTGCAAGCCTTAGCTCTGGAGGGAGCAGAATGAAGAAGAGCCCAAAGCTCCAGGTAGCTGAAAACCACTGTGCCACCCACAACACATTTTGGCTCCCCTGCTGTCCCTGCTGCCTCTTTTAATTCCATTTTGCTCAGAGCAAAATGCCAAGGCAAAACCCAGGACAACTCATCTGTGGCCACTCAAATAGTAAGACACTTCATGAGAAGGGCTGTACCCGTCTTCCTGATGACAAACGAGCTGGAAGTCAGAGATGTCTTGGGCAGCATCCCCCCTCCAAGGAAGTCCCTATGGACCACACTGCATTGCAGTAGCTTCTGCTTTCCCCTCCCAGTACACAACACTGGGCATTAAGGAAAGTTCTGTGCAGTGGGCATTTGGATTCAATTCCGGTTTCTGGTTTCCCAAAGTAATGAGCTGTCTTGTCCTGCCCCTCAGCATTTAGTGGGTGGGATGGAAGTGGAAGTGATGCGTTTCTACGGTTATGGTGGGACCTTGTCGCTTTCTGAAGTGACTTGAACACAAGCAAAGGCTATGAGTTTGGCTTGGTCACCAGCCCCGGAACCATCTCATTTGTACAGCTGCTGCTGGCCAAGCTATAAACTGAATTCAGCTATTTTACGTGAGCTTTAAGCCTCAAAGAAGAAAAAGGGAAAGCAGACTGATGTTTTCCTATATCTGATAAGGCAACAGACCTCAAGCAGCCTCTTAACCTCACAAATAAAGAAGCAAAAGTTGTACAGTTCCAGGTGTACCAGTATGAGTGGCGTTTATCTCATTACAAAAGACTATATACAGTGATATAAGTCTTTATCCTAGTTTAAAAAAACAAAAGAATCTGATGGTTTTGTTACAGCTCCGCTCATCCCATCACAACATGATTCCCCAGAAGGTTTCACTAAGAGTGATACATTATTCTGTTCGTGTCATGAAAGGCTATCACATCTCAGAGATGTTGCAACATGGCATTGGTTCGGTGTTTGAGAAAGACTTCATAGCAGCTAGACAAGCCAAGGGCTTTAGGAAACAGAGTGACCCTGTGTAGGGGCCGGCTCATCCTGTGGCAACCTGGAGAGCGCTATTGCCTGATGCTTTTAAAGAAGCACCAATCATTGATCTGGACCCACAGTGGATCTCCCAAAATAGCCTGGTACTGACTATTCTACTGGAAAACAGAATAGCAGAGCCAAAACCCTCCAAGCATCTGGCACCAACATGCCTCCACATGTCGTGAATGCCTGCTAGCAAAGCTTCATATGGCCATTATCCTATGAAAGCTTCATTTGCATATCTGTGCCACTGGGAAGTGAATATTGTTTATATTATCCAACAGCTGATGGTAAAAAAAAAAGAGAACGTCTGCCTGGGACATGGTGTGCTTTCCAGAGCCGAGGTGAATTGGTCGTCTGCAGACGCCCTGCCATGAGACACGTCAAACCGCCTTGAGATTCGGACGTGGGAACAGCATCACAGTCAAAGTCATAGCTCAGGCCTGTTTCAGGTGCCAGCCTGTTGACAAAATATTGTACATGCCTAAAAAAAGGATTCCACTGGTCAGAATGGTGAATGAGCAGCTGCAGTGCAAGGTGGGAAGATGTCTGTAAGAAAAAGACCCAAAAGAAGAATCACCGCAAGCCCCTGCAGCCCAGATGTAGCAAAATCAGGCTTGTCACCACCGCTAGCTGAGGGGATGGTACAGAATATGAACCTCATCCAAAAGCACGTTGACATCCATATTAACCTCTGAGCCTGCTGCACCAGCAGCGCTGTCAAGAGCTACTCCTATCACTGGGTAAACTACGTCCCAGTGACTCAGAGAGCGCATATGGCACCTTTAGAAGAAAACAGGGATACAAGAACTTCTTCAAAAGCATATGTTCACCTTTCTCCCACACCTACGCAGAAGCACAAGGTGCAGAACAGGCTCCACACGCACATCATCGTCATTGCCTCAGCAGAGTACGGTCTGCTCCCAGGCAGGGAGGGGGGTTTGCAACCACTGAGCTCTTAGGGAAATCTCAAAACTACGCAATGTCTTCATTTATTGTGGTTCTGCCACGCTGAAGCTGTGCTTGGGCTGAAATCAGGCATTTTTGCCAGGTTCAGGCTGGCTCTTTGCCTATGTCTGGGACACCAGTTCTCACCCTCAGTCAAATGGCCATCAGAGAGGAAGGATAGGGACAACTCCGGGCAATGTTTTTCTAACATTTGTTTCCTCTTAGAGGCAAATCAAAATGAAACTTGCATTTCCTTTCTCGAGACATGTGGAGACAAGTGGGTACTGCCCTTTTACGTGACTTCTCTTAATGGTTAGTAGACCACATTTTGATGTCTTATAGATGATGACCAGTCAACCCCACCACCACCATAATCGAACAAGTCTCCAAGACCAAGATCACAATCTTGCAAGCCCTTCCTTGCTTTTGGAGAACCTCTTTTAGCCATGTGATAGTGAGTGAGTTGTGGAGGAGCAAGGAGAGGTTTCAAACTTCATTTGCTTTTTAAAATATCTTCCTGGCTAACAGAGCTCTGCCATGGAAAAAAACCCGACAAGTCACTGCACTGCTCAGTCACTCAGCAGGGTACAATCATTCCCTCCTCTGTTATGCAAAAGCGCAAGCTGAACAGCTACAGCGCTTTCCTCTGGACTTAAAAAAATCAATGATTTGTTTGTTTTTAAATCTGTAAAATCCTATGGAGACTTTTTCCTTTCTGCTAATTTTGTTGGCAAGGTCAACTGGAAAAGGTTTCTGGCATCTGTCACGTCTGTTGGGAGGCCTTCCACACGGTGTGAAAACCCCTCTCCTGACGTTGGCTGGAAAGGCTCTCACTGAACCACAGAAGTCACTCCCCAGCCTCCTCTATTTTTACTGAGTCAATAAAGGAAATTCTCACCACCGTGATTGACTGATTCTTTGACAGAGCTGCAAAGACGCAGGAGGCATAATATCAGCTGCTGCGCAGGCTTCCCAAACATATGCTGCCGGTACCTTCAGCCTTGGGTTGCAGCTACCCTGTTATTTTAGTATTAGGTTTATCCTTTAACAGTAAGTGCTAATCGTTCCACTCAGCGCGGCGATTCTGAGGCCCCTGACACTTGTCGCTTCAGACCAGAATGATATTAGAAAAATCAATTTACAACTTCAATGAGGAAACAATAAAACAGTCCAAAGGCAAGAAGCTGCGGTCTGTCACAAATACCCAGAAGACAGCATTAAATTCATATCGCGTGCCTTAAATGCTTCACATAGGAAAGTTTTGACTTGTTTCAAAACAAAACAAAAAATTTTGCCAGTACTATAAATAAGCAGTTTGCTTTACTAGGCATTCCTGGACAAACAGTAATAAATTAAAAGCTGCAAAAAGAGCAATAAATACTTCTTTATTGGTAGAAATAATGTAGTGCTGGGGAAGAGGCAGCAAGTTTAATGAAAGGAAATGTGCAGCTGCCAAAAAAAAGGGGACACTTAACTACAACAGGACTCTTCAGACTGGAAAGTAGTCCATGGGTGGGGAATATGCTACAGGTCTATAATATCAGGAATGACATGGAGACAGAGAAAAACAAACATGAAATGCTCCAAACAAACAAGAGATGCATCTTCTTATTGGCACAGGGTTAACCTGTGGAATTCTTTCCCACTAATCACTGGGGGAATTACAAGTTTACATGGGTTCAAAAAGCAATTGGACAAACCCATGAAAGGAAAAAGAAATTCATCAATAGCTAATAAGCACAAGGATGCTTCCTCTGGTTTAAGATGTTCCTGAAAGGTAAGTACTGGGGTTTGGGAGACTTCCACCATGTGACAATGTGGTGACCATATGAAAAATTCTTCAAATTAAAGTAAGAAAATTATAGGGTTTTTTAATATCTTCTTCAGATGGAGATGTTGGGGTGAGGGAGAATGTATGTAACAGACAATAAGACCCTATGTAATTAGGAGGTGCTCATCATTTTCTGAAGTTGTACCAAGAGTTTCCCAACTGCAGGACCAAAACAGAAGAAAGAATGTTTTCAAAAGAAGCATTTAATGATGAGAAATGCTTATCACTGAAACGCTGCATTTAAACAACTCAGCAGAGACAAAATACCTGTCTTTGAATATATTTGTAATTTATTTTGAATTTTTGGGCATACATGGCAGGTGCTGGAGGCACGCACTTATCCTTTTTCTTATATTGCCACCTGGTGGTCCTAGATATATGGAAGCAATAAACTCACCGATTTTTCAGTAAAACAACCACAGTTTAAGCATTTTTAATAACATCCATTTCTTTTCCTCCAAGACAGAAGTGCTTTTTTAATACAGAATGTGTAGTGGGGAGGGGCTGTTTGGTTTAACCACGAATACGATAGTTCCTGTGTATAGTCCCATCAGCTCTTAATTATCTAAATAAATGGATGCACTGGCCCACTTCAGGTCCCAGGGAAATGGTTAATATGGATTGCAGCTCTTCTGTGAGTTCCAGACACCCACTCAAGCTGGGTGCTGGGCTCCCTGCACTTAGCCAGAGGGCAGGAGGAGAGCAGAGCTTTCAGACAGAGCCAAACCGTCATCTCTTTCTTCTGCCCTTTCAACCTCACCAGTGGTGGAAACGCAGTGCAGGGACACTTAACTAGGATGAAAGGGGCTCTTTGGTTCCCAGAGGCAGTGTAGCCAGATGGTCGGAGTGATGGCCGAGTTCACGTCTCATGGATATGTCAGAGTACATGGCACGGTGGGTACAGGGAAGGTGTTAAAATCTGCAGCCCTCAGTCCTAGGCTTGCAATTGCCTCCACAAACAGCGACAAGTGCACGCAAAAGAATATTGTAGGAAAGGGACATTATAAGGCTAGTTTAAAGAAGAAAGCATTATAGACTTGGATTTCATAGGGAAGGAAATGGCACAATAGACTTTAGACCAGCCTACTGTAAAAAGACTGTGCGTACTGGTCCAGTTTTTGGTCCCCCAATAGAGGAAAAATGTTGTTAAACTGGAGCAAATCCAGCCTAGGGCCACCAAGGTGGTGAGGCAGCTGGAGCAGTTGCCCTGTAAGGGTGGGCAGGGCAATGGGGCTGGGTCAGCCCGGGGAAGAGAGGGCACCTGCTAAACAGCCTTCTGATACCTAGGAGGAGGTTGTGAAGATGGAGCCCAGCTCTTCACAGTGATGAGTTGCAGGAGGGCAAGAGAGAGGACATAAGCTGAAACAAGAGAGGTTCAGAGCTAAGAAACTTTTTCACCATGAAGACAGTGAAACAGGTTGCTCAGAGAGGCTGCGCAGTCTCCATCCTTCAAGATTTTCGAGACCAGACTGGATGAAGCTCTGAACAGCCTGGTCTGATCTCATAGCTGACCCTGCCTGGAGCAGAAGTTTGGACTACATGCTTCCTGAGCTCCCTTCCAATTTTAATAATCCCATGATCCTGTTGCTCTGTGAACCACAATCTGTTTTTATTTCAGTTAACAAAAGCTCTGTGCTAACAATTTTCAGTACTGTTAACCTACAGAAATGCACTCTTGAGCAATTAATGGGAACTGCAGAATTTTACATCCCAGATGTAACTTCTGTTTTGAGCTCTGATAACACTTTTTACATGATAATACATACCCAAATTCTTTTTGATGGGTAGAAAAAGTTGAAATGGTCCTTTGCCTAGTAGCAGCTAACCAAAATCAGCATTTACACCTTTTAATTGGCTTTACTGGACTACATTTCGTGTAGCTGTAACTGTAGGGGTGGTATACCAGCCTGAGTCAATGCTCACCAGCTGTAGAGGGGCTCCCACCTCAACTAATCCCAATAAGCTTGGGATTTGACCAAACGGTTTGACCAAAGCGCCTACGGTAGGTTTCTACATCGCACTTTTAGCACCTTTGTAGGTCAGACAGACCCACCCTGAACACCTACACAGAGCAACTACAGTCATCTCAGGTGCTTCCCTGCACTGCAGCTTTTTCAACCTCCCTGGCTGAACCTCTTCTGCAGAGGAAGAGAAACGTGTGACGCAGCTCAGTGCTCTCTGCGGACAGCGGTGAAGACTTGTAGCATCTAGAGAATCGATAGGCAACTGCCCTGTATAGGGCTGCCTGCCATGTCAAAGCAAAGAGCCTGAACAGCAGAAAGCTCTTGTGCTCTAAAAAAGAGTGTCTGTGGAGCACAGCTATTCTCTCTGAGATACATCTTTATATGAAAACTCTAGGATGGAGACTCTCTGAGATTATGAAATGGAAAGGCAAACATAATGATTGCTTTATCTTGGAAAGCACTAGGAGAGCTTCCCTTGGGGAGACTGCAGTCAATTCATTTTTGCAGAGGAGAAAAATTCCCCCCAGTGGCAGGTAGACAACTTATGCTTTAGCAAGGGAGGGAGAGTATGCTGCTCACACATACGCCAGTAATTTGCTGTCAGAGAAAAAGGAGGTAATGAGACTGGACAGCCTGTGTAAATACCAAAAGCCCAAAGCCCAGCAAGGGAAGAATCAAACACAGACATAGAAGGAAAAAGAGAAAATACCAAGAGGCTGTTATGTCTATAAACTCTCTTAGGATCATGTATTAAAAAGCACAGGATTATCTTACAAGAACAATAGGAAGAGAGAAGAGGATGTTGAAAAAATAAGGATTGATTATATGAGGATTTAGGGGCCTGCAAGAACGGAGAAGGGACTAAGGCGGCAAAACGCCTTCTTAGAAAAAGAGTGGGTGAGTAAAGAGAGAAAAGACTTAGAGAAAAAAACCACAAGATTAGGCATCCTTGCTTGCACAAGCTCTTGATTCATGGCGAAATAGCTCCGCTGCAGTAAGAATTCTGGTTGCTGCATCCCTTGTTATTTCAGTTGGGATCAGCTGGAGTCTATAGAAGGGTGACACTACTGTAACATGGCAATTACCTCAGGCATAACACCTCCTCTCCTCTCCTCTGTACAGCAGTAATGTTAGCTGAATCACGCAAACACCAATTAGATGGAGCATCTCTCTTAGAAGGGTTCAAGTCCAGGGCATGCCTGGTTGGTACAGCTACCCTGGGGTACAGGAGCTAGCCCCGTTATTATGGTACGGCACCAGGCTTTGCCCTACGATCTACCACAAATTCCTCCCAGAAGGAGCGGGAAATCATTTTTAGTTTTATCTCTGCATTACAGCATAGATGAGCTACTACAGAAAATTAAATGATGACGCTAGCAAAGTTTGAAAATGCCATTGAACACAAACTATTTGAATACAGTTGCCAGAGCCGGTCACAGGAGGCAAGAGCTGGAGCTGTGCTTGAGAGGGAGTACCAGGGACGGGCAAAGGGAGCCCAGAGCCCTTCAGGATTTCTACCAGAAAAGGCAGAAGCACGATGAGGGGGATCCAGTGGCTGGCACAGGCATGGAGGCAGCCCCAGGCTGCTGGAAAGGAGAGTCTGAAGGAAAGTCCCACAACCGTACGAGGATGCACTGGTATGCAGGGCAAACATGGGAATGGTTGGAGGGTCAAGGGCTGGGGAAGTTGTGGGGCAAACACGCTGCCCTGCCTCCTCAAAATTACCACTGTAGGTCCCGGCAAAGTACTGCTGGTAAAATAGCAGCAGTAGAGCATTGCCAAACTGTGCTCAACAACTCCCACCTCCAACAGCTTCCTAATGCGCTAAAGGCAAATTCCAATTTTTGTACTGTCAGAGATTTTGTCTCATCCTTTGTACAGCTCCAGATGCTCCTTAAAACAGAGCAAGCAATATTTTGCTGCCCATTTCAGTTATTTTAAAGTTTTCTTATTTGCAACAGCCACTTCTTCTTTAAAGTGAGATTCGAGTCTAAATGAGGACACAGCTGTTTCCTCCTCTTCCCTCATCTCCGCAATAGCTGCAATCGGCAGTGCGCCTCAGAGCATTCTCATCTCTTCCCATTAAATATTTGGGAAAACAGAGATTACTCAGTTGCCAAAGTGATGTTTTCAATAGCTGAGAGCTCAATAATTGACTTCCTTGAAATTTTCACCAGCTTCTAGTTACTTCTGGAGTCCCAGCCCACAAGGCAGATGACAGCAGAAGAATATACTCAGGTTTTGGTTTGGGTTTGTTGGGGTTTTTTTATGGCTTAGCATGATGTGGAACCTGTTCCTTCTTTCCCATTTCATAACTGAAAAATGGGCACAATCGATAGCCGCTCGCTGGCAGCAGTGTTTGGAGAGCCTGCCAGGTGGGGCCCAGGCAGGTCTTCCTAGGGCTGAATGTCAGCATCTCTCATCTTCCCGGTTTACACAAGCAGCTCATTTTGCCCTCCAGGTCCCACTGCACTCCACAGCACACTCCCTACTAAAGTTGGTCTTCATCCGCCTTTTTGGTCCAATACGGACTTAAGGATGCCTACATTTTGGACTGATAGTTATAAGATGGCTTTGGATTATCTCAATAAACATTTGATTTTGGTTACAGATCTCAGATTATAAACAACAAGACCCAGGCCGTTTCTTGCTTTCTTTTTCAGAGATGCTTCTACTGTAGGACAAGACAATCCTGCTCCTTCACGTCTGACTACATAAAACAGTTTGCCCATACCCTCAGCCATGACATCTCCTCAAAACAGCATAGAGCCAAGAGCCAGTGTGCATCCAAAATATTGATGGGATGGCTTTACCTCAAATATATCACAAGGTATTAGAGTGGTCTTTGCAAAACTTTAGTTTATCCCATCAGTTTTTTCCTCTCCATTCTCAATGGCACTGTACAATGAGCAGGAAATTTCAGAGCACTGTGCCCATTGCCAACAACTCATTTCTTAAAGTATTATTTCAGACTAGACCAGAGGACCACTTTATTACACTTTCTTCTAGTGCAAAATGTTTTATAATCAGTAAAAATAATTTTCTTTTTCATTTATTTACCTGACTAGTCTCAAGTCTTTTAAGTTTCGATCTTTAAATATTCTAGAGCTTCACTTTCAGTTGCAGAAGGTGCATAAGGGCTCTTAAACATTCACTATAACAAAGGGAGAAAGCCTCAGAGAAACTACAAACTGTGTTTTCTTTGTCTTTCCCGTAGCTCTTTAATTTGTAAGTTTACAGAAGTTCTTAAACATCTTTGCTCTGCGATAAGAGGACTTTTTTTGTCCACGTAAAGATGCCAGAATCGAGATTTCCGCCTGGGGAACACAACCATCTCCTTTCTAGCAGTGTGCTCTCCAGGGGGTTGTTAATGGGATACCTTGGTGAGGCTAATGGCACCAGCTTGTTTGCATTGCCTTCAATTCAGGTAGGGGGAGAGAAAGCAGCAATATAACTTTACAATGAAAATTTGAGTGGGAATAAACACTATGGTGTGTAGTATTTGAAAGCAGATGTCACCGAGATTCAGACTGGGATGATTACAGGCTCTTGAAATATATTTATGGCTATAGTTGATGCAGAAAGATGCGACAGCTCATATTTTAAAATGAAAAAAAAAAAAATAAATGGAAACCTACTCACCAACTGCAGTGTTTTGCTTCCTGGAATTGAGATTTTGGGATAAAGGCCGATACTGCTATTGTGATATTTTCCAATAACAACCATACGGACAAAACAATAAACTGGTTTTCATGATAGATGTTCTGTGTTATTTTTCTCTTGGTACCATGTAAGCTTTACATCTGTTGGTAAAGACCACCATTAAAAAAAGAGACAATTAAAGCCTTAATTGCATAAGGGCAAAATATGAGGTGAGTATTAGCATTTTGTCAGAGCTTTAGTTACGTATTTCTAAATCGGGTTTCAGTTTTTACCCTGGTCTCTTAAGAGTACACCAATCCTGTTTCTCAGTTTACACACAGGGACACACATCCTTATGTGTTATTTTAATCAACTGGATCATTTCAATCCAGGTCTGTCTGAAAGGTAGAGTGTTCAAAGGTAAAAACCCACAGATTTTATAGGCTTGAGACAGAAGAAAAAAATTCCATGAGTGTCTAGACAAGATGCTGCACCTTGAGCTCACTCACTGGAGATGGAAATCCACACATAACAGCTGCCAAAAGTAACCGTTCACAGAAAAAACTCATGAAAACTTCATCTGCAAAGAGCCCAAATCTGGGAGAAACAAGGCCTCATCTGCGTCAGTGCTTATGGCAACATTTAATTAAATGTATGCTATTACTCCGTAGTAGGGTATGCGAGCGCAGATGTCAATCAGCCCGTGGTACTTCAGAGAGTAGCACTTGAGGGCTGCAGAGGCGCTAAGCAGCTTAGCTCTCTAAACCTGCGTAGACCCCGTTCTGCGCATTTTGGATGCAAAGGTTGGTTAAAAACCTGGGCAGTAAAGCATAACTAGCACTATGGAGGGCCTTGGCTTAGAGGGGAAGCTGCATCAGCTTTGTATCCTGCTAGATCACGGAGGTTTAAAAGAAATGTGCCGCCCTTGTCCAAACTGGTAACAGAAATGAAGACGGAAACTCAGAAATACATACTACTGCCAGGATCAGAAATTCACACAGAAGATTCGGCTGCCAAGAGACGGGCGAGTTCGGGCGCATACCTCCTGCCTCTGGGCATTCACCACTGGAACAGCGCCCTTACGCCTCACCTTCGGAGCAGCGGGGAAGAGGAAAGCTGGGACCATCACAATCCCCAACAGCAAGTGTCTACCTCTGACTGTTGGACAGGATCTTGCACTGCATCGTTAAGGGAAAACACATGCAGTACTGGAGGCTGGGTTTACAGCTTCCTCAGGCTGGAGTTGGCAGGGCTTATTCGATAGTCTTGAGGCTACGTGGGAAGAAATAAGTAAGATTACGCTTACCTCAACTTTGTTTTTATCGTATGACATTGAACTATCTCATATAAAGAGGATGATACAAGCAACTTGCAAAGTAAAAAGGCTAACTCCATCTTCCAAAATACACCTGCGTGCAATGAGAGTTTTCATTCAAGGGAGGCCATGAAAAATAACCCAATTTTTAGGGGGGGCGGGGGGAAGGATGGGTGGGAATGGGAAGAGGTATGGCACTTCACAAGGGAGAACAGCAATGACACAGCACCAGGGAAGCCTAGAAGAAAACTTAGAAGTAAAAATGGATACATACAGCAGTTAGACATCTTGGTAGGTAAATGGGACTATTATCAGGTCAGTCAGGTAAATATGACTGAAGCCTTTTTTTTTTTTTAATGTATGCAATAGTACATGAATGTATGCACTATTTTTAATGAATGAAATAAGTCTCTCTGAATAAGTATATACAAAAGAAAAGCACACGGAAGAGAATAAAAGCAATAGCCATTCAGGACAAATCCAGCAGTAATTATTTCAAATTAAAACCTAATTAAGAAAGGTTTGGGGATTCTAGGAGTATTTAATCAACCGATAAAACAAGAATAATGAAGTAGGATGAATATAGTATGTGTCTGGCAAATGCTTGCTTTTCTCCATTTTTTAAAACGAAGAAAACAAACAAAAGAAAAAACAATTTTTCTAGGGAGTCTTATAATAATCTTACAGGGCACTATTTTGCTCTTTAAAGAAATCTGTTCTTCATTAGGCCGCCAATGCCACCCCAAAAATGATCACTATAATTACACTGATTTTTCCTTGGTATCACACTTACATTGACCCAAATAATTGTCTGATATTAGTTGAGATAATGAAATCAGTACCTGGCTTGTTACCCCAACGCTGATTTACGTGCTGGTTTGAAAAAAGCTGTAGCAGATTTACTGAGAAGATAAAGGCACATGTAAAAGTCACGCCCACTAAATGCATAGTAAAGTGATACGTGAATAAAGGTAATGTTGTACATAAAAATTATTAATCGTGTTGAGGTGTCTCTTGACAACCTCCAACTTAATTGAAAATAAAGTGTCTACTGCAAACATTTAGACTTGGGAAATCAACAGACTAATCTGATGTATTTAAATTGGAACATTGAGGTATATTCTTCAATGCGATTGAGTCACAAAAATCCCAGGGGTAATGGAATGGATTACTAAATCATGTAATAACTGATGCTTGCGTAATGACAGCATTTTACAAAATAAAAGAGAGGGACAATGACGTTTCACTTCTGCCTATAGGCAAGAGGGGCTGCATGGCAAGACGTACCAGTACTGGAAAGTATTATTCAGTATAATCATTAAATTGCAGGTAAGATACCAAATTACAGTTGTGATGTAGAATAAATTTCCACTTTTGGCAACTTTTTGAAGCCTCATGAGTGATAACTTATGTCTTTCTTTTGCCAGGATACAGTCTGTGGCTGTTTAAAAATTCCCAGTCAAGTAAAATACACTACTCAAATGCTTAAAGCACATGTGTAAGGAAAGTACGGGGTGCTACAGGTAAAACATAGCAAAGCATCTTTATTAACAAGTCAGGTTTTTATTCCCCTAAGTCGTTTTAAAGAATAATTTTTTAATGCTGAAAAAGAGAACTGAAAATAAAAAGCTAAAATATTTAAACCTTTAAAACATAAACTATGAGTATGCTGAAAAGAGTTTGGCCCACTCTGAAAGAACTGTTCTTTATCTCAAGATGCAACGCATTAAAAAGTTAAGCACAATTCCAATTATTTCTCCACTACCTGTTTGGGTAGCAAGTGGTTCTGGAGCAAAAATAATTTTATTCACAAACTTTAACTGATTTCTAATTAGACTCTGGAACTGGAGACAGACCTGCTGAGGTCTATTTCATTCCATTTAAGTTACAAGACAATCAGACAAAAAAGTTCACTGGCTCAACTTCTCACCAGGACAGATAAGGAGCGCTCAAAAGTCAGGCAGAGTCCAAAGGCAGTATAAGGAATGGCTGACACCTTTCAACTCCTGCCTACTGGTATTTGCAAGCTTTTCCAGCCCCATCCGTAGAGGACAGCCCTCAAGCAGAGTAAAAGGTGGCTTCTACAGCACTCTGCTCAGAAAGGGCTCACAGGCACACAGAGGAAACACCAGAAGATTTAAGTGGTCTGTGAGTTAGGCTTTAAGCCCCACACGACCAAGAAGCATGAGCCCAGCACTCTGCACAGCAGAAGAAAGAGGAATATAGACAGGAAAAACAAACAAGCAGGCCTGTCCAAGCGTGCAGCCACAAACTACTACTCCTAAAGTAAGGCAGTCTAAGGCTTGGACCAGGGCTGTAATATACATTCAGAAGGCAATCAGAGAAAGCTCTATATTTAACTCTGATCCCTGGTGAACTGCACATGCTTAAACACACAGTGTAGCACTGGCAGGTCAACTGACAGTTGAGTTTAGTAGGAATAAGGAGTCCAAAACAATTCAGTACTCCACGTGCAATCCCAAGCACAGAAGAACCCAAGTACTGGCAATGTCCCACCCAACCCCCGGAGTCACAGTGAACAACGCTGTCATTATCCTTCTCCCATCCCTCAGTTCCAGGATATTCACCAACCAAAACATATAAAATATTTCATATTCCTGGGACTGCAGAATTAGAAAAATATTTGACATTTCAAACTACCACAAAAGTTGCTTTAATAAGTTACATGTCAGATGTTTCACTTTCCACAGCAGAAAACAGAAAATTCAACAATCAAAATGGTTAAAGCTGAAATAAAATGTTGTGAATCTGTTTTGTGCAGAGAGGGCTGCTGTCTTTGCTAAAGAGCAAATCTGTTGACATTGAATATCTTAACACAGTGATCGGCTCCACAACTTGCAAGCTGCAACCACTCGCTACTGGTGCGATCATTATGTCCAGCTCTGCCCGCATGATGTCTCCAGCTTAAACGTTTCACAGCAAGAGCGTGACTTTGGCTGCAACAAAAAGAAATCCATACATAACTGCAAAATGTCAAACACAGTTGGGCATGCGAGTGTAAACATCAACATTTATATAATTAGTACTCTTCTTTTAACACTACCAACTGAGGAAAAACTGACTTGTGACAACAAGCAGGTATTAAGTTCTTAAAATAAGTAGGGCCATTAACAGTAATGACATTTTATCTTCTCACTCATCAATAATTTAAACAGCTATTGATTTCAGGTTTTACCATATCAAGCTGCAGGTCTAGCATCTCAATTACTGAGAAGCAACAGATATCTGGCTTTTAGCCTGCCATTTCCTGTTATCTGGTGTCTCTTTCCAATTCACTTCAAGCACATACAGGCCAAAGCCACCATCAACTTTCATTTCTGGTACTACCAATACCAGTATGTGAAGGAAGACTCTTGGAGACTGCTCCAAGAGAAGCATTCAAAGCCTCTCTACAGAGAATTTCTCTAGCTGTCGCTGCAGCAGCACCACATATAGCTTGACATTCCTTTGCTTTCTGCTGCTCTTGAAAGCTTGCTGTCACCCACTCCAAAATGTTTTGCTGATGTATATAGACAGTGATTCTTTTCCCCCTTCTTCAGTGTTTTCTATCATCTTATTTTATGGCTAAAGGTAACAAAGCTTATTTTAATTTTTTTTTTAGTGGTGCCAGCAAAGGGTGAGACTTGTCAAAGCATTTGTATAGCATGAAGTATTTGGGGGTTTAAACACACACACACCCTTGGTTTTCATTGGGTTTTGTTGGTTTTTTTCAATAAATCTAAATAACCAATGTTTTTATTTCCAGGTTTTGCTTAAAGACACCTTTAGACTTTCAGGGATCAGTCTTTTCCTTAAAAGGATAACTTTTTTAATATACAAATAAAGCAGTTTCATATTATTTTATATTATGAGATCAGAACTCCAGCACTGTTAGACTCAAGAATAATGTGTCTTACTTCAGAAGACATACCTGTTATTCATCTCAACACAGGTGGTCCAACCAGCTAGTGCTGGTTCTTGTGCACTCTGCTTCCATGTGTACAAGATAATCTTCCCGTTCTCTAAGCCTGCTGCAACAATGTATCTACCAAGAGAACAACTGCATTAGTTCCAAAAGAGATTACAGTAGGCAGCTCAATGAAGCCGGCTCTAATGCAAGCTAGAACAAACTAGCAAACACTGAGTCACACCTTGCCCTTCGAATCAATATTTACTTTATCATGAAAAAAAAAAAATAAATACAATTTTTAAAAAATCATAAGTATAATTCAAAGTTTCTTAAAAAAAATGAGCAAAGCAGAAACTTGCAAAATATATTTGGTTAGGAAAAAAGTAAGGAGCTTATTACAACATCAGACCAGTCAATATTGTTGGAAGAATGAATGTGTTTCAGGTCTGTTCATGCCTCCCTCCCCTACCCCCAGCCCCTTTTTTTTTTTTCTCGTCTTCTTCTGTTTGAAGAAGTCACCATACACCTGAAAAGCAAGCTAGAAAATAAAAAAGGAGATTTAATTCAGCTCAAAGAATGGTTAAAATATTTGACAGGTAGATTCAGGAGCTGTCTAACCACAGGAAACTGACTAAAGGGGAAAAAATACTAATGTCAAATTAAACATGAAATGGCGCTACGGAAGAACAGCAATACCTTCCATCAGGAGTAAGCACACGGCTGATACTAACAGCAGTAACCGAATCCCCAGCATCCAGTACTGTTGAACAAGGCTTGACTGAACCCAACATATTCCCTTCAGTAGTCACAGACAGATCACACTGGCCCCAGATAACGATCTGTAAGAAAGAGAATCATCCGGGAATTTTCACTTTAATCTTTTTGTAAATGCGTTTATAAAAACATAAAGAGTAACTTAGTTAAAATACTCCCAGGGCACAGAACAAAGTGGATGACCCCTAAAATAGTAAAAAATGTCTACCTACAAAGATTCAACTTTTTAGACAGTCTGTCCAGTTTCATTAAAGATACTGACAACAAAACCAGAAAAATTTAGAGACCCACATGAGTTATGTGACATATGCTTGTCTTCCTGTTCAAAAAAAGAAGGGAGGAAGTCCAACTGGCAGACCACAGTCTTGTACATACGTTTACAAGCACTTTATTTACCCTATGAAAGCCTTTTGTGTATTTACAGAATGCGGGCTCATTAGAACACAGCATTTGCTAATCTAGAATACATTTTAAATACTTCTGGGCTTTTAAAATTCCTTTTATATTAATTACCTTTTTGTCCCGACTGCCAGTAATAAAGTACTTGCTATCTGGTGTCCAATCACAAGACCAAATGATTCGACTGTGAACAGCTGTATTTTTGTCTGTGTATGCAGAGCAACTGAAAACTGGTCCTGGAATAAAACATAGAGGAAAACCCTTGCTTCAACTACCCTACATATTAAAAGCAATTATTACTCTTACGTACTCTATGTGAGAACTGCAGGAATACTCAGACATTATTCCACTCCTCTTTAAAGCAACTGAGAATACTTAGCACCACATAAATACTTTTTTCCAACACTTACCACAATGATAATTAGCACCCATTCAAGACCGTATCAGTCAGCCCTTATAGCACTAAAACAGTAGGAACAGTTTGATCTTTTACACACATACTTGTTTCAGAAGAATTTAAGTCAAAGTATAAGACCTTCGGGTTCTTTCTATACAAGTTTTTCATAAGAACACTGACTTCAAAAGTTTTAGTCTAGTGCAACGTTTACCATGTGATGTGTACACGTGTCCCCCATTATTTCACTACAGTTCCTATTTACCAGTAAAGCCCCAAGAGCTCAAATCATAATGATCTAACGGTAAAGATTAAACTGTTCCCAAAGAAAGAAGCTGCTGTTTCAATATGCACACAATCAGGCAATAAATCTGATCAGCAGATCAGTAAATGGGAATGATTTTCCTAAGTAGAAAAGGCTGTCATTTTGGAGCATAGACTTTGAATGCGCACGTCTTAGGATGCCAATTCTAGCAGTTTTGCTTTACACTGATAATGACGTTCTTTGTAGACAGAAAAGTTATTGATGAACAGATAAAGAGAAGATTTCCTCTACTTCCTATGAGAATTCATACTCCTTATCCTGAAACATTGTGTAACTACTGTGGACAATGTGCCAAGCTTTAGAATAGAGGTCTGAATAGAACAGAAGCCTCAAGCCAAGATACAACCGGACACTGTCTGAAGGGGCCAAAACTCACTGCCAAGTCTCTAGGAAAACTCTATAGAGCCCAGTAGTGTTTATGTGCTATTAAGCCAACAGTGCAATGATAAATGTTTTCGGCACAAGCATCTGTTCTAGGAATCCATTAAAGTGTTCAATAGCAATCTCCTCATGACTTTGCAAGGCTCAAAGTCTTAATGAGAAAGTCAACTGAATCTTTACTATCAGCTCTTTTTCCAGACAGAGCCAGTCCTAGTCAAATTAATCAATTGTGTAGGATTATCAGAAACCCACACCAAAGATAGGGATTAATCCTGTCAAGAGTCTCAAAGTGCCATGCCCTGCAAACAGGGACAAGGCAGCTCTATGCAGGGCACAGGTGTAGCAATGAACCTTTCAGCGTAGCCTGCACAGATCACCAAAATGAAGGTTTTCCTTGACAGAATAGCTGTTTGATGTTCACGCATTACACTCCAGCGTGTATACTTGAATTCAGTAAATCTGAAACATACAATCACAAGCAGAAGGCAGAAGGACAAATAGCAGACTTCATTACATCCATCAATCAAACAGCATTAAGGCCTGATTATATTTTTCTCCACACTTTGATTCCCTTTCTAACTTTCCCATACACCATTATTTGCACTTCTTAAAGCCACAGGAGCCTACAACACTATTAATTCTTCAACGGCGTAAGGAAAATGGCCATTAAAATATTTTGCCAATTCTCTTTCAAATATTTTCAACCCAAAAGTATTGAACAAACCACAAAATCTTCAATGTGTATATCCACTTTACATATCTTACCTGACTCTGTTGAGTCTTGTTTCTTCCACAGCGACCAATTCCTATCTCTAGAAACTGCTAATAAAAATCTGTCGTTAGGAGAAAATGCCAGCTGAGTTACAGTCAAATTGTGAAATGACAAACTCTGCAGTTTCTTCCAAGAAGCAGTGCTCCACAAAATAATTGCTGCATGTTCTTTTTTGGAAGCCTGTAACGATGGAAAAACCATCAGTGAGAATTAATGAAAGCAAATATAAAAGTCACACATTTCAAAATACTAAGAGGCTTAGGGGGCCTGTTTTAAGGCTTGCATTCAAGTTAGAATCAGCTTTCCTCTGGGAAGTTTTAAGATTGTTTCACTACTTTCTACTAATGCTGACAATATATCAGTAAGAAAATATTTTATACCTATACATTTGTTAGAATTTATCTTACTAGTATCTTCAAATGAATCATACATAATTTACAAATAATAGCTCACCAGCATTCACCCTCACCTTCGCAAGGCAACCGTCATCTATACAAAATCTTTCACATTTAAGAGGAAGAACAGAATTCAGCCCAAACTGAATGCTGACTCCTGCTCCGTCAGCCCTAGAAATCTGGTGACACTTTTCACTAGATGGTGCTAGAATCTTTTCTTACCTTACATGCTGAGGCAATTACAGTGTTTGAATTATTGCAAGCAACACAAAAAATTTCATATCCATGTCCATATCTGAAATAAACGCAAAAAGATATTTAACACATCACAGTCATTTTTGCAGCATGTATCAAGGTTCTTATGTTAATTTAAATCCCTTTGCAAAAATGAAAGGCACCTGCCAGGAACTTCTCACTACTGTGTCAGTATTACATCCCAAATAATTCCTAATAATGTTCAGCATTCAATATAAACATCTGCATAAATTCTTTCGCTTTTAGGAACTGACTACAGAACAGTCTCTCCAGCCCATTCCATAGTCCTAAAGCATCAGCACTGCAGCAGCTACACTAATGGTTAACAAAGGAGATGAAAGCAGCATTTAATGTATTCTTATTTTCTTGTAAAGCATTTTTAAAACTAGCAGTAAAAGTCAGAAGCCACATATTTGAAGATCACCAAAGAAATACACCACAAACACCCAGCCAAAGGATGCCCGTTCTGTGAAATACTGAAAGAAGATTTCTGAAACAAAGGACAAGAATCATGTCAGAAAACAACACTGTAAAACACCCGGAACTTCTAGCTTCCTCTAGAAATACACTTTTGATCAGTCTTTGCATGAGTTTTGCTGCAATTAGGACAAGAGGAAAGGGCCTCAAGTTGTGCCGGGGAGGTTTAGGTTGGACATGAGGAAAAATTTCTTCACCGAAAGGGTTGTCAAGCATTGGAATGGGCTGCCCAGGGAAGCGGTCAAGTCCCCATCCCTGGAGGTATTTAAAAGACGGGTAGACAAAATGCTTAGGGACTTGGTTTAGTGGTGGGATGGCAGGGTTAGGTTAATGATTGGGCTTGATGATCTTAAAAGGTCTTTCCCAACCTAAATGATTCTATGATTCTATGAATTTAAGCTCACATATCCGGACTGGGATTTAACTAATAAGCAGAAATACCACACAGACCAACACGAATTAAAATCAGTCACAAAACAGACTGGAAGTAGAGCAAAATTGGAGATGCAATCTATAAACAGTGAACAAATATCAACTAAATACCAGTTATGGGGGGTCTCCTTTAATTCCTAGCTCTGAAAAGATGGGCAGTTCTCTTAATAAACTCTTCTGGTCAGCAGCGTTGCAAAGAAGTTCTTATATGGGATTGACGTTCATGGGATTTCACTTGCAGCCAAAACAACCATCTGTTTAAATGACAAATTACTGTCTGTATCTGTTGAATGGAGTCCAGAAGAGTCGCTACTGGGCATATCCCACAGATAAGACTCCCACGCTCATGTCTGAAGATTGGGGATGCACTGCCTTTTTGTGAAGAGTAACTTGCCTGGACCTTCAGGGAGGAGAGGGTCTGGTGGCTGCGCTTAACTGGAATGTTAATTTGCAAAGTTGACTCTATCTTATAATGATGAAGGTATTACTGCATACCTTCCCCTTACTCTGCCACCAGCAGTTTTATCATAATGCTTACTTTTAAAGCACATTCCTGGAGACTATTTTGTAATGAAAGCCATTGGAAGCCAAGTGTCTAAAACTAAAGAGTATTTATTCCATGAAAAGTATAAATTTCCTAAAATTCAGTGCAGGAAAAATAACCTGTGGAACAACTTGTGAAAAAAGTCCTCAGTTACTTTGGTTTCATCTCCTAAACACTGCATTGAAGAGCACTTGACAGAAACATTTGGAGCTTCTACGTGCAACCTTGTTCTTCCCAAATAGAAGCATTAAAATGTAATATTTCTCTTCAAAAGAAACTAAAACTGTCCTGGTTTCGGCTGGGATAGAGTTAATTTTCTTCACAGAAGCTAGCATAGTGCTGTGCTTTGGATTTAGTGCCAGAAGAATGTTGATAACACGCTGATGTTTTTAGTTGTTGCCAAGTAGTGCTCAGACTGTTCAAGGACTTTTTGAGCTTCTCCTGCTCGGCCAGGTGCATAACAAGCTGGGAGTACAGCACAGCTAGGACCCAAACTGTCCAAAGAGCTATTCCATACCATATAACGTCATGCTCGGGGGGGTTGGTGGGTCGGTCGGTCGCTCAGGTACTGATCGCTGCTCGGGACGGGCTGGGCATCGGTCGGCGGGTGGTGAGCAATTGCATTGTGCATCATTCATTTTGTATATTCTGTATATTTTGTTATCATTCTCGTTATTACTATTATTATTATTTTCTTTTATTAAACTGTCTTTATCTCAGCCCTCAGCTCTAACCTTTTTCCCCTTCCCGATTCTCTCCCCCATCCCACTGAGGGAAGGGGGGGAGTGAGTGAGCGGCTGCGTGGTGCTTAGTTGCCAGCCGGGTTAAACCACGACAAAAACCTAAAATACCATCTTTTGCAAAGTCACATGAGCAGGACTATTACAGGTCAGTCCGACAGCCTGTACAGCCCTGTGCTCTCTCCAGCAAAGAGAATAAAGTTAGTGGCAATAGGAGACACTGTTTACAAGAGTGTATGAGCCTTGCAAGTACAGAAGCTCCAGAACAACCCCTTCCCCTGCCCCCATACACACAATCTGATCCCTTCATTATGTAGTACATCAAAAAAAGGTTCACAATGAAGAGATACGACTGCATGAATGAACAATGAAATAACATTTTCAACCACAAGCAATTTTGCCGTAGCAATGTGCAATTCATAGCATTTTTTTTACGCACAGGTAAACTGACTGGACTTTCAAAGTGTCCAGACAAATTATTACAGTAACTTTCTAGTGTCAAAAAGGATCTCTCAAGACTTCCAAGTGTATTACATGAAATGTAGTTAAGTATAAACATAAATATTTATGTCAACACTCAGGCTTTAATCTCAGCCTGCTGCATATAAACTCTCTATGGTAATTTTCCACAAGGATAAAGATTAGCATACTCTCACAGGATTTATAATATTTTTATTTTAAAGTTATTAGATTGTGTAAAAAATTCAGCAAGTTCTTCATACAAAAACCTACTCGAGTCAACAGTTTTCAAAACCCAACACTAATCCTTCAAAATTTGGTGTCAAGTTAGAGCTGGGAATACACAAATGTCAATGACAAACAAGCTCTTTTTAGCAAGCCAGGTCCTCACGTTATTTTTCTGCTGCTATGGCAACTTGAAATCTACATTATGCGATTTCATGTTACTTCTTTTAAGATTATCCTGAGAAAAAAAGCCTGCCTTACATCTTGTTGCCCTTGCATAAAAGAATCCCTATCATTAGCAGTGCCTCTAAAAAAAGAAAAAATTGCTCAGATAAGTCACCTGAAGACCATCATAAAACGCAGTTATTTTAATGAATGCAAGATAGAAAAGCAGATATGCAGTACTCCTGTAGCAGAATATCAAAGATCAATGTCTCACTAGACTTTGAGAAATGTCAAAGGCAAATGAAGAAAAATTTTGGCCTTGGCCCCTTTTCGCTACTTAAAGATCCCTCATCAAACTACTTATGTGAGTGGGTGCATTAGAGGCCATAGCACGCACAGGAGAAGCAGTTAACGTAACAGTTAGAAATTACAAAACGTGCAGATATGGTCTAATATCCACCAGCTTCCCTCCTAGAAGCACTTTTGAGTACAAACACAGTAAAAGAGCTTAAAAGCATTCAAAGAAGATTAACTGCCCGGTTGAAGGTAAAGATGAGCTCCCACAAAACCTCCCACTCGGTCAAATGAAAACAACCTGCAAACTGTTTTCCCAAAGCTTATTTCCCACCTCCCAGCTGAAGTCACAAAACTGGTAATGTACAAAGGTAGCTGTAATCATCAGCAAAGGCTCAACATTCTTCTTGTCCCCGCCCGAGACCACTCTTTCAGCAGATTCAGATAAATAAACCCTTAAGAGCTTGAGATGATTCATCTTTTTGTGCTATACTTTGAAGATTGATACTAAAACTTTGAAGATTGTGAAAGTGTAGCCTGATGTTACCAGGATCTTTAGGGAACAAGTAAGGTGACAACCTTCATTTGCAAGTCCTTGTGAATCTCAGAAAAGAAGGAACAAAACACAGCTGAGGAATTCTAAACCCTGCAACCTCAAAACAGTTATTGTCATGACCACATAACTCTTTGCTTTCCACAACCCACTCTGTCACCATTCAATACCCAAACTGGGTTTGTAACCATCTTACTGGACATTCATCACTTTGCTCGACCTCTAGACACATCCTATTTTGGCTGCTACTTCCATCTATTGCACTTTACACCTCTGTTAGGCTTTAGGGGGAAGGTCCTCCTCTGATCCATCAGTCTTTACTTCCATACCAGAAAGACAAATTTGATCTGCAAGTCTGTGCCACAAAGTGGAAAGAAGCAGAAAATGCCTTACGCAGAGAGATCTTCAGTATAGGGAAGGTTTTAAGCAGGTGTGCTGAGCAGACAGAACAAAGGCTGCAGCATGGAAAGATAGCCCCATTACATTCCAGAGCACAGATGAGACCATGAAAACATGCCACAGTTTCTTATAGCAGACCAGAAACCTTACTATTCTCTTGGAACAAAGAGTTAAAAAAAACAGGGATCAGTGCTCTTAATAGACCTTCAAAATACAAACATCCAAAGGGACAATGAAAATCTGATCATTACAAATTCAAAAGAATAGCCTTGTGCTAAAAAACATACATATTTCACTGGTACAGAAGCAACTACTGAAATAAAACTTTGTGACACATCAGTCTTAACTGCCATTTTCTGCATTGCTTCCTTATTTTTATATACATATAATTTTTTTATTTTACAAGCAATACACTGCACACGAAGTCAAATCAGGTAGTAAAATAGGAAGAGTTACAAAACCAGACTGTATTAATATGTTGCAATAGCTTTCTGGAAATTTTGTAATTAAATAAAAAAGAAAAATAAAAACTTACAACTTCTGAATCTCAGGCCACAATGTATTCTGCAGCAAGTGATCCTCTGGGGGAGGTTCTAAAAGACATTTATTTGTACAACGTAATTAAATTTGGTACTAAATAATCTAAAAATCAGCTAAACAATACTTCAAGTTTATATCCAATGAACCTCATTCTCTATTTCCTACAATAGAAACGAATCTCATACCTGTTAGGATCAAGGGTTGAAAATAAATCTCAGGATACTGATTTGAAATGGTATTAAATGTTTCTTCATCCTCAGCTGGTTGAACAACCATATCTCCTATTCAAAGTAAGGATTTCATTAGCTAGAGAGAACACACTTGACAAGAAGAAAAGTACAAGCATTTACTATACAGGTAAAAAACACCTACTGTCCTGGTTTCGGCTGGGATAGAGTTAATTTTCTTCACAGAAGCTAGCATAGTGCTGTGCTTTGGATTTAGTGCCAGAAGGATGTTGATAACACGCTGATGTTTTTAGTTGTTGCCAAGTAGTGCTCAGACTGCTCAAGGACTTTTTGAGCTTCTCCTGTTCGGCCAGGTGCATAACAAGCTGGGAGTACAGCACAGCTAGGACCCAAACCGTCCAAAGAGCTATTCCATACCATATAACGTCATGCTCGGGGGGGGGTTGGTGGGTCGGTCGGTCGCTCAGGTACTGATCGCTGCTCGGGACGGGCTGGGCATCGGTCGGCGGGTGGTGAGCAATTGCATTGTGCATCATTCGTTTTGTATATTCTGTATATTTTATCATTCTCGTTATTACTATTATTATTATTTTCTCTTATTAAACTGTCTTTATCTCAGCCCTCGGCTCTAACCTTTTTCCCCTTCCTGATTCTCTCCCCCATCCCACTGAGGGAGGGGGGGGAGTGAGTGAGCGGCTGCGTGGTGCTGAGTTGCCAGCCGGGTTAAACCACGACACCTACTGTTTTTAAAATATAAGTAATTGAAATTAGGTTTCTCTGCTTCCAGAGTTACAAGAATACAAATATTAGAATCTAGTTATTTGCATGCACATGAGAATGAAGAGGAGAAGAGAAAAAAAAAATAATCTAAACTTTGGACTAATTTTATTCCAAGACTGACCCCTCTCCATCAGCACAGTCTGTTTTAGAGATTCTAAAGAGACTTTGATTTACCTGAAAGAAGTAGTCACCAGGAGTTGAACCTGTGCTTCCCCAACACCAAACCTTTCCTTCTGTATTTGGAAATGTTTAAGGCAAAAATCTCAGATACAAGTGACGAATTCCTAATTTAATGTAGACCCCTACATGAAAAGCCATACTTACAGAAGTGTATCTACAATTTGCAAACCTCAGCAAAACTGCTGAGGGCTCAGTCCTTAGCTTCAGGCAAAAGTACCAGAAGTAACTGAAATTACTCAGTTAATTTTAAGTTAAAGTTCAACTCTGTCCTTCACTTTGAAGGTACTATTTAAGAAAAAGGCACAGAGTTGGGGAACAGTTGGTCCCAGATAGTATCTAACCTTTTGCCAAATGTACATTTCAAATACAGCAGTTTAAAAAAGCAGGTACAGAAAAAGCAGAACAGAACAACTATCTTCTCATTTGCTCTGTCTTCTCTCCCCTTGAAAATGAAATCAGCAGCACTTATCTAATTTGAGACCAACCACTATCTGATGATAGATTCCTCTGCACAGTAAGCAAGAAGAGAGGTGGGGCTTTAACCTAAGCCATCAGCGCTGACAGCATTGGGTGGGCAATGGTGGACAATGCAGGAAAATTTGATAGCTTTTCTACTCATAGTGCTGCTTCTGGGTGTGCCGCTTTAAATCAATGGAAATTAGTTATTCTCTGTGTGATGATACTCAAAGAGAAGGAGGTTTTGTTCCCTCTCTCAGCAGAAAGACTCATGAGAAAGCAGAAGAAAGAGGTTTTGCCAAAAATATATTTTACTATTTACTTCAAGTACAACAAAACTACCTTCCTCTCACAGAAGATTTAGGAAAATTTAGCTGCCATTGGAGACCCTGGAGACAAAGCTTATTAAAATGCTTTCTTTTTTAATTCACACCTTCTGATGAAGCTTTCAGCAGAGAAAAAAAACAGGTCTGACCTTATCTGTAGACTCCAGTGTGAGTTTTTACCACAGACTTTAATAAACACCAGATTACCAGTCCCATTCCCAGTCTCAATATGCTACTCAGTTATTTTTATCATTCTAGACATATGTTTGTCCCTCCTTCCTTGTTCCGCCACAATGCAATCCCCACCACCTCTCCAAGAAATTAATCTGGTGCCTCACCAGCCTTTACTGATAGAACACTAGTTACTGTCGGCTAACTAATTCTTCCTTCCCAAATACTTTCACAAAGCATTATTTACCTGGAGAAGGTTTATGGCTATTTTCACATGAACAGAAAATGTGACTGATCCCCCATCATTACTTCTACAAGCCTCTACAAGGTGCCAGTATCTCAGGAGAGTGTGAAAAGGACTCCAGAATATAGCTTTGGAGGTCAAGGTATTTTACAGAGAAACCACAAGTAGCAACAGGCAGTTTTGCTTTAACAGAAGCTAGTTTTCACAATACACTATCCAATACTGATTTTTTTTTTTGCTAAAGTCATCAGTCATCTTTGGAGGAGAGGGGGATGCAAGGGTAGTAAGCATGGAGAAAACAGAGGAACAACAGCAGGTGAGGGAATTCAAATAACATCCTGCCCTGGCTACTCCCAGACGCATCACCAGAGAGCAAGGAGCCTGTCCTGGTTTGGGCTGGGATAGAGTTCATTTTCTTCACAGTAGCTGGCATAGTGCTGTGGTTTGGATTTAGGATGAGAAGAATGTTGATAACACACTGATGTTTTGGTTGTTGCTGGGTAGTGCTTAGACTGGCCAAGGACTTTTTCAGCTTTCCATGCTCTGCCAGGTGCACAAGAAGCTGGGACAGGGCACAGCTGGGACTGAAGACCCCAACTGGCCACAGGGGTACTCTGTACCATATGACATCATGCTCAGTGTATAAACTGGGGGGAGTTGGCTGAGGGACTGCGATTGCTGCTCAGGGACAGGCTGGGCTTTGGTCAGCGGGTGGTGAGCAACTGCATTGTGCATCACTTGTTTTGTATATTCTGTATATTATTTTATCATTATTATTATTGTTGTTGTTATTATTATTCTTTTCCTCTGCTCTTTTATTAAACTTTTTCTCAACCCACAGGTTTTACTCCTCAGTGAGCGAGTGACTGTGTGCTGTTCAGCTGCCTGCTGAGTTAAACCACAACAGAAGCCCAGCATCCGCATGAAACTCATCAAGATCAGTCAATAGGAGAGGCTCTCAGGAGCACCGCACAGACTGAGTGGGGTTACTTCCTACAGGGGTGTGGGACACAGCATTTTGGGTTTGCACAAGACATTAGGGGATGTTTAGGGGAGAAACCAATGGCAGAGAAAGGGAGGAAAGATTCTCACTAGTGCTTTTTTAATTTTTAAGCACCATATGTAGGTGTTACCAGGGCAATAAACACTTTACATAATTTTACTTCTAGATTGTAAGCTTGACTGCAAGTTTATAATGACAGCCCTAAACAAAAAGAGATGTACACTAAAATGACCATTTCAAAAAAATGGTTTCCACATGAAGCACCGTCACCATTATTTCTCATTAGCCGTACCTTCAAAAACAGCTTTATTTGATAATCCCAAAGCTGGCACAGTTGCACCTTCTGGAAGATCAGATGACTGCTGAATTTAAAAAAAAAAAAAAAGTTACACACATTGTCACGTAGGTTCAGATTTCAAAGGCCACAGTTTAAGGAAACCCTGTGATAAAAAGAGACTTTTCTAGAGAAGTGAAGGGAAGCGCTTTAAAAAACTCCCAACTCATGCAGAACATACCCTGGACAAAATGAAGACCAGTACTCTGCCAGAAAAAAAAAGCTTTTCTAAGGCCTCAGCTCAAGGGTTTTGCTGTAAAGCAAGCATCTTCATCCCTAATTACAGGTTTTCTTCCACAATCTTATTTATTCTAGGATATACATGAAAATTAACTGAGAGCACTGCAGTTTTTAACACAATAGGACTGGGAATTAGGCTGTTCTGAGGCAAAATAATAAAGCAGCATTTTGGAAAAGGGGACAGAGGGTGAGTGCCTGCGCCCACAACTTCAAACACAACCCAGTACATAGTGCAGAGATGTGGCTGGATTACGTGGCTGTTTAGAGCAGCACAAGAGGAAAGGCAAATCATCAGACTGAAAATACTTCCATAAAGGTAAGGGGGAAAAAGCCAAAATTTAGAAAGGAGCCCTTTGTGCAGAGATGGAAAAAGATCAGACTGAATAGCTGTAAAAGCCCTTCCTTGCAGTGTCTGAAAAGTTCAAAGATGACTGTTTTACAAAATTGGATTAATAATTTAGGTGACAGCTTAAAATACTATGTTATTTATTTCAATGTTTATAATTTGATGAGAAAATGTATGAGACATACACCAGTCTAAGGCCTCTAAAACAAAAATGGTTCTTCATTACAACCCAAAGTATAATATAATCCCATGAATTTGAACTGAATATAATCCTATTCAACCCTGTCTGAATATAAAGCTGCCTTTTTTAGTTTTAAGTGCTTTTTTTGGGAAGGCGCTTGAGCTAAATTAAGAAAAAGCTTACCCACTAATGAAAAAAAGCATTCACAGAAAACAATTTCAATAAAGCTATTTAAGAGTAGCCGCATTATTAGAGCTCACAAAACCTTCCTCTTTAAACAAAGCCCATGTGAAACACTTGTGATATTGTGAATCAAAAAATAGCACTCAGAGGAAGAGCTGGTAAGGGAAGTCTACATAAAAGTAAAATAATGACATCTGCCAGCATTATAAAAGCACAATGTTATTTGTACAATGCCATTAACGCAAATGCTTACAACGTCTTACAGAATTAAAGCACTAAACAGCTATTTATGTAACTTCTTGCTATCAAAAATGAATAGATTTCTTTCCCAGATGTTTCAATTGTTAAATGAAATGGAAAGGCTAATCCATCTCTGAGAAGCTGCACAGAAAACACCACTTTTGAGCCAGAAATGCGAAGAGCACACAAGGTACTGTACAGAGGCAGCTATCCTGAATGAGGTCGGCTCTACAAAATGCAGAGAAAAACAGAATTAATCTTAAAGAAAAGGGGGACCAAAGAAAGGGTGGCAACTCTGCAGTCTTATCTTTCCACAGAATAGGAAAGTATACTTATCGACAACTAAGAACTGGATTGTAAGGACCTCAAGAAAACTTGCCAATGCCAAGAGGAAATAAAGCATGAGCAAGTACATATTTATAAATATTTATACGTAACAATTAACAACAGTGCTGAAAGCTTTATGCTATTTCCAACCATACAATTAAAAAAAACCCAAAACAACACATAACCACACAACAATAATTACATCTAGATGAGACTACTACACCCTTAAATTAAGGAGAAGCACATTCCCAGGCTTTATTGTTTGTTCTCAAATCACCAAGTGTGTACAGTAGTCTACTTGGTCTGACTCACTTAAAATTTACCCATACTCTCTGCAATCTTCAGACACTAGGTCTTGCTTAGTTTCAAATACAACCTGTTTTATAAGACACCACTGTGAAAATACATATGAAACAACACAGATGGAAGCAAATAGAAGGGAAACGAAAAACAAGGTTAAGGTTTCAAAACTATAAAAAAAAAACCAAACACCACACCAATTCAAGGAGTTTGGTGCAATATGACATTTTCTAAAGCATTAAGTCTATTTACATGAAAGTGGGCTGTCTTCATTTAGCATTGCTTTAGCACACTTACGTGGGAGCACAGCTTCTCCATTGGAATACCAGCGATGTTACTGAAATTTTCTATAAAATTCTTGGGAGCACGAAAAACTCGAAGCACTTTTTCATCTGCTCCCGACACAAACTGAAACCGGCCGATCATTGCCAGACAACGCATGTCATACCCATGTACTTGAGGCCTTGCAATTTCATGCCAGGTTACCTAAACAAACAGACACACAGTTAAAACACAATTCTTAACCAGAGAAGCCGTAAGATTTTGAGTTCCAAAAAAGTACTAATACTTTATTGCTAATGTTATAAACATAAAGGAAAGCTAACAGCAACCTTCTACTGATATTCATAAAACTGATGGAGGCTCACAAATCCTACTTTTCCACCAAATAATTCCTGTAATGAGTAAACTGCGTCCCTGCACAGATATGTTTAAGGCACCTGCTTACCTTTGTTACTAAGGGCACACCACACTTACTGTGACTTTTTTATGCTGGACAGTCAGGAATAGGACATAATTTGCTTAAGCAAAAGGAGGATTGTATGCTACTTTGTACTTTTAAAACTGTAGCTCCGAAAGACATAAGAAAGGTAGCAATAATTACCTTGCTTCCTTCATGTGTCTTTCACAAAGCACAGCAGCACTGTTGTCAGCAGGCTACAGGTTCCTACTTTCTCCCTTTCTTTAAATACTCAATTTTAGTGAGACCATTTAATAGAAGCTTAGCAAAAAACTGAAAAAACCAAAATAGCTTCTTGTAGGAAAAATATCTGGAAAATCCAGATGATTTTAGAAGTGTTTTCATTTGAAGTATTAATTTTTTTTCTTGTTTCCTGAAATATTCATATCCACGCTTCCAGTATTAATCCAAGAAAACCAGAATTAACAGCTGACCAGAAATTAGACAAGTTATATAGCCATACTAAGCAAAGAATATTAGCAAAAAGAGATATTATTTAAATTGCTTTCCTAATAATATAATTTGTTCTACACATGAAAAAAAGGATTCTTCAAAAAAACCCCTGTCTTCAAATACACTTTCAGGAAAAGATTTTTAGTAAGAGTCATTTGCTACTGCTCCTATGTGATACTTCAGTTGGAAAAATAGTGTGAGCTTTTGTGTTAACAGCTAGCAGAATAAGAATTAATTTAATCAACTGGAATTATTTTAGACTACTTCAATATTACAATGCCTGAAAAATTGCAGCCAAGACAGAATTTACATTGTACTAGATATCATACAAACATAAGGAAAGGCATTATGTAAACTGCATATATCACACTAAAAATTCAATTGAGTTTTGGATGTCGAAGCTTCTGACAGAACCTGAATGGGATATTTGAGAGATCCTACAAAATCTCACGTTTTCACAAGAGCTTGATTACTTTCCAATGAGAAAAAAATCATTAATTCTTAAAAAACAAAACAAAAAACCAAACAAGCAAACAGTGCAATAAACCCTTCTTACCCTTTACTAGGTGCATCTTTACCTTCTTTAGAACACAGCACGTAACAGGAATGAAAAACACAAAGAAACCCAAACCCCAAACCACAAAAAGATAGGGCTGCCTAAGTCATGCAATAAGCTTCTTCCAGAAAAATCAGGGTGCAAATTTGCATGGCAAATTGAAGCTGATTGTTACCCCTCATTTCTGACATTTGAACCCAGTATATCAGAATTGATATTTTAAGAAGGGATAATTATTTGTATTTAACACTTAGTTCTTTTTATAGAGAAAAATGTGAATATTGAGCTGTAATGCTAACTTTTCATAGATATCTGAACTATCCATTGTGTCTTGTTAAGACAAACTTCAGATGTCACCTGTTGTAATTTTTCAGATGCTAAAGTCAGTATGATTGAGGAAGTAAGGCATTTTAAAAGCCTATGTTATCTAAATTCATGAGCAGCAGAACTGAATACACCCCTTCAAATCACCCATTTCAACCCACCACCTCACCCCAACAGGACACTATAGCTTTCTCCCACACCCCACGCAGCAACAACTGTTGATGCTACTTGGATTTACACCTGGTTGAACTAGCCAGGTGGCTGCTCAGTGTCAGAACAGGAAGGGGAAGTACAATAATTCAGTTCACCCCAAACTTAGATATGAAGACTGCAATCACTCTGCTAAACCAATTAATTCAAAAGTTTCAGGGATGGCAGGAACAGCTGTACAGGTAAGTCAAACAAAGCTCAGCTCTTTCAGAAAATAGGATAAAAATTTAGCAAGCCACATACGTAATGAAGAGTGGTACTTCAGTAGGTCACAGAAAATGTGATATTGACAACTCTTTTGACTGCTGCCAACTTACATCATGTGCTAGTCCTGGACCTTGCTTCCACATGTCAAATCCAACATACTATCTTTTCCACACAGCTGTTGCACCCTCCAGATTGGAGATTAGGGGAAAAGGCAGGGAAAGGAAACTGGAGATGCCCTTCCTACAACGCAAGGCAAAGCTTAGCACTTGAGCTGGGAATTGCCACCACTTCTATGTGTCCTGGAAGAAGGAAATCAAGGAATTGATGCCAAATTCACTCTCCCAAAAACATCAGACATCTTGTTCTGGTCTACACTACAGAAGCTTTGATAGACAGTTGCAATAGCCACTCTCTGCCTCCCTCAACTAACAGCACAGCTTGCACAGGGCCTTAAATGACTTCAGTCTGTCTAGTTTCTGCCAGTTTCCTGAATGGAACATTAGTACTGTTCTGCCAGAAAAAGCTGTATTTGTAGATAAGGAAAACGCATGAGCAACTAGAAACAGGAACTTTTGCATTCCTAGATAGGGTTTCCCACACACAAATTTAGACTTATTTTGGAACATACAAAGTTATTCAGGAATAATTCTTCCTGCATCGTTGCTTGCACAGGTACCAACTGCACTCATGCAGTTCAGATAATCATTCCAGTAAAACAGAGTCATAAACAAAATAGTGTAAAAAATACAGTGAAAACTTTGCTTAGATTAAGCTTGTGTAAATAAACACAGCCAGAGTTGAGTTTCTTTATGATTACCTGCAGCAGTGCTTAGCCAAGTGTTAAACAAGGGCAATAGATGGTTACTACAATCAGCCATGTATTCCTCCTCCTGAATTACTGCAGAGCCTGGTTTTTAAGACCCTGGGAGAACACTAACAGAAGGTAACCGGGAGGTGAACTCAGGATTAAACAGCAGTCATGCTAAGTGATTGCTAAAACTCTGCCACTAGTATTTTTAAAGTGAAAACACCACATACTGAATGACCAAACCAAGCATTTACACAAGCAGTTTTGAACAGATGATAGCTTGGGGAAATTTAAGGTTTGAGTTATACTCGGGTGACTTGTTCCAAACTCAGGACAGACAAGCCCTCTTTACCAAGCTCACAAAATCTTTGAAGATCATACCTCTGTCTCCTGTTTTCTTTTCCATGGAGCGAAGAGTCTAGTAGTTTGATCAGAACCAACACTGATGATAAACTCTCCTTCTGGATCCCACTTTACATCCTCTACACTGTTAAAATGTCCTGAAATCACAACTTCTGGAGTCCATTCTTTCTATTAAAAAAAAGCCACCAAAAAAGCAAGGAGTTTTCAATTGACTGATTGGCATATTAAAACCAAAATAAAAGCATCAACGTTCTTATTAAGCAAAAAAAGACATTTGAAAACAGCAAATTATTAGAACTCAGAGTGGCTAGAGAGGCACAAATACTGAGTAATTGCTCCAATTTAAAAGAAACTTGTGCTATTGATTCAGCTGCCACTTCTGAACAAAGCACAACCACAAAGGAGTTCAGTCTATTCCACTGACTTTATGGTTCCCACAGGGAAGCTACAGGTTTTAGAGTCTGGGACACTACAATCTCCCTTCTTCGCAGGATTGAGACTCCTACAGAGTATTATATTAAGAGAAGAATTATTTCAATCATTAATTTTAAAATTATACTGTTACGCTATTCTATTAACAACAGAATGTTACCTCAAGTGACATATAAATGTAATTCTTTTAAATACTACTACTAATAAAAAAACAACGTACCTTATTAACTGTAGCCTGTTTCCAAAGGTGTAGTGCTCCATGAAAAGCATGAGCAACGATCATTGAACCATCTGGACTAAATTGGCAGTCAAAAAATCCAAGGGTATTGCCACCCACTTCACCTACCCGCACCTGAAATAATGATCAGAAGTGAAATAACCATGAAAATTGCCTTCCATTCATATAAACTCATCCTAATCTCACAAGATTAAAATTTAGCTATAGGCAAGAGTTCACACTACACACAAAAATACATTTAAAAAATATTTTAATTGCAGAGTTAAGTACTAAAATATCATGGGAATTAAAGCTGCATGCCACTTTAGTGGAGCCTCCCTTCATAAACATGTCAGGATAGGATCTTGCTCAATCCCCCAAGGGAAAGAAAACACTACACTAGATGAGACGAGAACCCAGCCTTTCTATGTTTCAGTCCAGTCTGTTGTATGCAACATTTTGTCATCTCTTGTAATCTTTTGCCTTGTTATTGCTTTGTGGCACAAAATGGAAAAAATGGTCCAAAGGAACAGTGATTGCCAATTCCTTTTTTTTTTTCCTACTTAATTTCCAAGATTCACTACCATATTTCCACTTTCCTGTTTCCCCATGAATCCCTGCGATTTGCTCCACATTCCTTCCATGGCATATTTTGGCCTCTTTTTTTTTGCTTCCCTTACAACTTTGCATGTATGCATACACACATGCCTTATAGTTGCTCTAGTGCTCTTCCAAGTTTCTAATTCCATTAAAAGATTATTAAAGTTACATTTTCAAGTTTTATTCAAGAGATAAGACCACAATTCCTTTCAAGCTGAAGTCTTAACAATTCCACCATTATTATACAGCTGCTTTTAAGTTCACAATGAAATTAATCTATACTTCATTCTACGTGGCATTGTGGACTAGTATGTTCATTTTAATAGCACTCAATCAAAAAAATACTACTCATATGGAAGTGATTTTGATATGCCATGCTAGAGGCAGAATTCTAGTCTCACCTCTGAGCAGGGGAATGATTTTGTGAAGACTTCTTGTTCATGGTATCAAAACGAAAGACAGAAAATGGCATGTTTCCCTTGTGCCCTTCCTCCCTGCAGGCTTCCAGCTCAGGTTTCTCCCCCTCAATGCAAAAAGGATTGCTGCAGTTAAAATGGCTGATCTGAACTGCAAGCTGCACATTTGAGGTCTAACCAATGCAAACAGAATGTGAAAAGAAAGAGTAACAACCTGCAACAAGCTTTACTGCACAACCCATTTTTAGAAGCTTGTAAACTTAGCCACAACTACATGTGTTGTAACTAGGGACAACGAATGGCACCTCGATGTGATCACCCTCTTATGAACTAATTTCTACTTCAAGTAGAAAGGCACAAGAACTTTTCAATGGAACAGGGGAAAAATGAAATACAGCACTGTAATTCTCTTTTTTTCACCCAAGAGCGGATTAGAACTTTCTTTGTGACAGGAAAGATCATAACCAATGGTTGGCATAACCTAACACAAACAATTTCAGACGAACTACTGCAATTTGGAAAAGCAGGTCAACTGAAGACAAAGACATTAGCAAAGAACTAGATAAATCTGGTTGTACTACTTTGTTTATTTAGGATTATCCATGTTAGAACGGTGTTCTAAACCACAATGAAATGTGAGTATCCAGCTCAAATGGAAGACAAACCTAATGACACAGCCCATGAAGAAAATTACTGTGAGTAAAACGAGGCTTATGAATTGCCTGTCAGCTGCTCTGTAGTGACTGCTTGGATGCACATTCCCATAAGGATTAACTACAGATAATTCAGGAGGGTTTCTTCCTCTTCTTACGCAGCATGTGTTACTACGAAGCACCTGGCTTGCTACAATATGAATGTCAGTTGAGCACAAACACCCCTTAGAAACTCCCCCATATGGTAATAAGAAAGCAAACAAGCAATAAAAATCATATTGCATCACATCATTTTTGAAAAATACAGTTTTACTTGCAACACAGCATTGGAATAAGTATTTTTGCAAGAAAATGCTTTTGCCTTTCTCTCCCAGCATTTTATAGGTTTTGTTCCCTCCAGTACACACACAATGCTGGAAATGCAACTTGAATACAATACATACTGTGAGAAAGACTGACACTTGCCTGTTCTAGCCAGACTCCAGATTCCTTGTCAGGTTCCCAGATGATCACAGTTTTGTCCATTGATGCAGACAATATCCTCATTGGTTGTTGCATGCTGCCATCTACAGTACAAGTAAAACGATTACCCTACAACCTATGAGAATACTTTCTAAAATAATTTGGTCATAGTGAAATCCAAATACACTAAGAAAACTGTTCAGCATCAGAGACGTGCAATGCAGTACTTAAAATGCCAGACTTAACAGGCTCTACATTCTTGCCAGGTGTTCATTAGGAGGTATTGTATTTTTCATCCATGATGTCCCAAAGGAAATGTAAAACACATACTTGAGAACAACTATACTGTTTATTCACTCTAAATTGATATTGAAACAAATGTAATTTGGAGGAAAAGCTAGAGCTTCACCGACAGACTGCACAGAAGTTCTGTTCTATTCCTCAAGTAAGTTTTTACCAAGAGATTTAGAGTTTAAAACAAAATAATCTCTATGCCAGTATTCAATGGTCTTTTTTTTTTTTTTTCCCAAATAAGGTGTTAGATTCACTACAGACTTAATAGACGCTAGCACCCTGTAATACATACAGTAGTAAGGACTGCAGTGAAACACTCCAGACAACTGCCCAACACAGCTAGAATGGGCAAGAGGGAACTGGTTCATCACCCAGTTGCAAAACCCATAGGAGAACCACTAAGGAACCTTTCTTCAGAATAAAGACATTGGTGGGCATCTCATGAGGTGGTGTCTTATGTCAGCACCAGACCTCCTACCTTCTACACTGAGAATAAGTCTCTCAGATCACTCTGTGTCTACTGAAGACAAAAATCTGGTTTGGGGAACCCAAGATTAGGCAAGGCACAGAACGCAAGGAGCTGCATGTATGCAGAAGCATGATGTAAGCAGAAGCATGATGTAAGCAGAAGCATGATGTAAAGACACCTGGAAAACTTCATGGTCTAACAGGACAGTTTTTCAGAATGCAGTGCAAGACTTACATGCCTATATTGTACCTAAACCTTGCTTTAACAGGCAAAATCTTTTATTGGGGTCTAAAAATAATGTTAAAGGACAGGTAACTGAGACAATATTTCTAAAGCAAGTCCTGTCTTTCACTACAGGTATTTTGACATTCTAATTGCACTCTACTGCTCAAGTGTTATATATACACTGGCAAAGCTGTGCTTTGGACTGGTGAAGTCACTGGCCATCAGTAAATCCAAAACATCTCAGAAAAAAAAGGCACCTTTGCCAATACAAATACACGAGGGCATTCTCATTGTGCAAGCATGTCAAACAATCTCCTTCCCTTATACACCAGGCACACACACACACCAGCAAATCAGTACTGCAAACAAGGCTGTCAGAATTTAAGGATTTAAAGAGACAGACAAAGAATAGGACAAAATGCAAAATTAAACTGTAAATAACATTTTTTTCCAATAAGAGTCTGCATTAATGCCTTAAAGCTGCATGCTAGAGAAAACTGATTCTCAAGGAATCCCTGATATGTTATATTAATGCACAGAAAACTAATCTTCTGAATGTTGCTATTTGTTCCTTTCTACTCCAAGAAAGAGAACAGACATTTCAAATAGATGTATCAAGGTAAACTATTCGCACTATTAATTCATACTGATTAATAAAAATAATTTGTACTGCATAAACAAATCAATTACAATAAAGCCAGTACAGCTCAGTTATTTTCATTCATTAAAGAAAGTACAAGTAAAAGGCAACATCCGTTTACTTATAAAACGTTATTTGCAGAATTTAAACATTTCCATAGTCCACAGTGACAAGTGAACACGCAAACACAATACAAAGACATGTGACTGTAGACTATGTATACAAAACTTAACATTACTAAGTGTTTGGTATCTTTTTACCTTTGGAAAATGAAGGTTGCCAGTGAACTGCATACACCCAGTTTTCATGCCCAGCCAACACCGACTCCAAAGTAATTGCATATGTTGTATCTGTATCTACCACAAATCAGAAAAAAGGACATTTCTTTCTAGAAGCCAAGAACAACCAGGTCATTTCTGATGTCTTCAGTGGAAAAAAAAAAAAAAAAAAAAAAAAAATCAACTGCTTTCATCATCTACCCATATCTATTGACATTGAATAGCTCCTTGAAAAAACTACTTTGCCACAACCTCCGAGTACCAGATTGATGCTAAGAGGTAAGCCTCAGAGTGGTATCACAGAATTCCTGGAGAACGCTCAAGCAATTTTGAAATAAACTCTCTGACATTGGCTCTACCCATACTCTTAAGCATATTTACATCACCAAATGACTGTAACTACAAGCATTAAGATACTTCATGCAATGAATTGGGATTTGCAGCAAGTGCTCGAGCATGAGCACTTTTTACACATAACATCATGCAAACTTTATATTGCTTAAGTTGCCTGACAATTTACCCCACATCAGCATTGCGAGCCTCTGATGTTACAGTGCTCAAACAGTATGTTAAATAACCATAAAGTAAGCCTGCACATATTTATGTGTTCTCTCCAGTACTTTTCTCAGGTTTAAGTAATAGTAGCACCTCTTAATGCATTGAACTTGAAAGAAAATTAAATGTGTGCTATTAAGCTGGAGGAGAACTGCACAACAGCTTACCTCCCACAGACAATTATAACGCCAATGTACTGCATTTGGAATACGTGTAACAATGGATGTTGGTATTAAGCTCTGTCACTGCTTTACCCTTTTTTTGTAATGCATCATTAACTTTACATAGTCACAGCTTTAAAACAGTAACTCCACTTTTTCTAACAGCTGAATAAAAATAACACAAACTGCTCTCAGATTCTTTTAATACAAGAAACTAATATAAGAAACAAACCAATCACCTTGTTAGCTCCCCTGAAACCACAAATGGAACCACTTTACACAAGTGAAAAGTTGTGCAAGAGAATTTTACAACTGTTACCTACCTTTGACAGTAAAAACATTCTCTTTTAGTCTTATGGAACCATCTTCAGTTTCTGGAAGTTGCTTTGATTTTGTACACACTTTCCAAATTCTTATCAAACAATCCTGAGCACAGCTTGCTAAAAAAAGGTCTTCACCTATTCGGTTAAAAAAAAAAAAAAAAGTAATAGTTAGAGCCATGTTTTCCTTGCTTTTTCATTGCAACCACTGCCTTGACTAACCTACCATCTTTCCAAACATGCACATCAACTCACTCTCTCATTTCAAACTCTCTAGTAGTTTATAACACACTGACTGTGGACATTTCCCTGCTTATAAGACATGGAAGACATGGTAAATACTGTACATATTTTACATATACTTCCCTACTGATGGCCTTTGCTCTCAAAATTCTCACAGCCTCAATACTTTTCAAGAACTCTTTTCCTCCTTTCCTTTCTTCAGGACTGTAGCAACGCCTAATTCTTCCTATTTTATTTTTGCCATTGCAAGAACTATTTGATCAGTTAACGCCTGAATAGGTTCTCCTCTTAATCTCCTATTCTTAAAAAAAAAAGGGGGGGGGGGGGCAGGGAGAAGAAAAGTGCTATTTCCCCCTACTTTCCTCCCTTTCAAAAAGGAGCCAACTCTTCCTCACTCAGAGAGAGACATCTGCATATTGAAAAGGACAAGTTGCTAAAACCCCTATTTGTTTGCATTTAGGTACCAGTCAAGTAAACATGTTTGAAGCAAGCAAGACAAAATGAGGAATGCGAGCATTCTGTATCAATCCTACCGTAACTAATTTTGATAACTAAAATATAATATGTAGTATAGGTTCAACAATTCTTATGTTTTAAACAGGACACAAAGTTTTGTCTTGATTTTTAACATTTGTACCACCATCTCAGAAAAAAAAAATAAAAAAAAAAAATCACAACCACAAGAGCTTAAGCTTAGGTGCTACAGTGCATCAAAGCCATCTGTCGGAGGGGTAAAACAGTAGTACTGTCGTTAAACCAGTATTCCACTTTATTCATCTTTCATACTGACCACAGACTGCCCATTCAATGCCTCTTATCCAATCTTCATGGCCAGGGAGTATTAACATTTTCTGAAACTGAATAAAAATTCCTGTTACATCACAGAAATGTACTTAATTACCATGCGCATATCAGCAATTAGCTTTGGATTCTCAAGTCTTTTATATTTATAGCTTCTATTATTTGAAGCTGGAAAAATAAGCTGCTACTAAGGACTGTAATTTACTGATAGATTCTAAATTAGCCGTTTTGGTTTTGCCACCATTGGGTAAATGTATCACATTATGGCACTTCCCATATACGAGCAGGAAAGAATGATAATTTAAGGTGCTCATCTTCAAGAGGCTACAGTCTCTCTATGATACAGATGAATTTTTTTTTTAAGTTTATCAGACTTATAGTGGTACACAAAGAATAACATAATGCAGGTATGACATGGTAAATAATTTCTATCCACGTGTGAAGTGGATGCAATTGCAGATGAGATGAAAAATGAATACAGGTAAAAATCCAGTGTAAAAAGAAGAACAAATGGTTTGAAATTATTTCAGTAATTAATTTGTAAAATAATACTATTAATAAGAATGACTTAGGAGGCTAGAAATATTCACTATGTTTAAGTTTATTGACTAAGTTTTTAAGGAAGGCATACATCAAAGTACTGTATCGGCTGATGGAAAACTGCATGAACACAGGCTCAAGAACACAGGAATGCAAACAGTCTGGATTCCCTTTTAAGGACTTTCACTAGCAGTATATTTTCTTTCATAATGTATATAATATTACCATTTTATTTTGATTCAGTTAAGGAACAAGTGCTTACTGTTTACAGAAAAAGCCCTACTTCCATAACATTTTTTGATCCCAAGTTTCAGTTGTCTGAAATAACCACTACAGTTAAAACATTAGTGTAGTTTAGTATGAGTAACTATCACACTGTTTCTGGCATTATATTCTGCTAAATCTCTTACCTAGGTCTACTAAAAGTTAAGACTAAATTATAGCCTCTGCTATCAGCACAAGTCTGCAACTGAAGTCTCTTTCCCTATCTGTAAAAAAAAAAAAAAAAAAAAAAAAAAGTGAAAAAAGGTGCTTTTTTTGTCATTGTGTTGCTGCTCTTTCGCCAAATCTCTGTCTTCAGCTTCAGAGGAGATGGTGAGCAACAGTAACTCACCCAAAGGAAAAATTTGTATAAGCATGAAAAATGAGCATGAAGAACCCCACACTCTGAAATCTCTTCGGTCAGCACTCCTGACATTCTCCAAAATCACCTTCCCATCAAACAACCTTACCCAGCTTCTCTTTATTCTACACTTGCAGTCTTAATGTTACAGAGTGATCTGTATATGAGACACATGACTAGAACAGCTTAACAGAAACTTCCAAATCAGAAAGTTTTGATCTTAAGAAGGCATTCTCACAGCCACCTAAGACTCATTTGGCAAGTCACTTCTGCACTCATTGGCACTTCTGGATATGGCATTCCAGATAGATGTTTATGTTAAACACCCAACTGGTTATGTGTAAATAAAGGGAGGAACAGCTCAGGAAGCGAGATCAAACAGTGACCTAAAGGTTCTTCTGAAGACTACATGTTTCTGGCGATACATTAAAAAAAAATAATTTTTAGCAATTCATATTTCAGCTAATAGATAAAACACCTATTTATTCATTAATTTATATGATCTTTGACATAATGCCCTGCATTTTACATTCACCAAGGTTAGCTGGTAAATTTATTCCGAAATGAAAGATTGGTTCAGGCTGAACTGTTGCTAACATTTTGTCATTTATGGTTCCTTTTATGTTAAGCAGCGTGCATATCTCCTGAAACTTGACTTTAATAGTAATCTAAACATACATCTAATAATTTTACTATTTTTAATTTCAAGGTGTTGTTTTTTTTTTTTAAATTACCCTCTTCGTCTCACATCAAAGAGAACTATTAAGAAAAGCAGACATTTGTTTTCTCTTTAAAGAGTAAAACTAATTACTTTGAGGTTATTAATACCACCCCAGGTTTCCAAGTCATTTCCCAAATAGGCTTTCAGGCACTACTTAGCCTTAAGTCAAGCATACAGTTCTTTTGTGGTACAGAACAAGTATTCACTCAAAATTTTCAAGATATTGTTTCCCATAAAAATTGTCCACTGAAACTGAGCAAGGAGTGAGTAGTGTTGCTGTTATGCCTTTTGCTTGGGGTTTTTGTATAATTTTTGCCATTTTCTTTGAAGACTGTGTCTCTTCATATCACACATTCAGTTGTTCAGATGTATCCTGTTCTAAAACAGCATCAATTTAAAGCTTCCTGCTTCATTACTTTTAAATGATTCAGTCAAAGCTTTTATTATTGCCTAGCTTATATTTACAAGTATTTTGATCTGGCATTCTTCTCATTTTTACAGATTTTGTTTCTATACTCTCATACTTCTCGTTCTCTATTTCAGTTTTCCCCTTGATCCTCACTGGATACATAAGAGGGGTTACAGTACCAACAGTTAAATCTAACAAAAGCTCATGGTCCAACTGACCTACTTCACAGGCTTTCCCATGCCTCTTAACTAATAATCTCTGAACCTTTCTGCGTAGCAGCAATCAGGTCTCTTGTCTTTTAAGCAAAGAATAAAGCTGTTCTGTAGGTAGCAGAATTAACAAAGCCAGGTTGTCTGTGGACATGCCCAGCACACTCTACACAACTAACTCGGCCCACACTTTGGGTACATGTCCTCCAGGACCAGGCTAGTAGTGCTGTTTGGCAAATTTGGCAACAGAGGTCCAAGTCTTCCCAGTTTTTCTCCATCGGACACTAGATGTGATAACCCTCCTCTATCCAGCTGTTAATCTTATCAAATGAGAAAGAGCCTGAGTTACCTTTCAGCCTCTTATTCCACTTTTCAATTGGGCCATATTATTTGGGGGAAACAGTTAAACATGCACTGCAAATTCTTCTCACAGAAACCAAGGTCAACATTGAAATATTTTGTTTTAAAGCTCTATTTTGATCCTCTGGTTTACTTACTTCCCCTCCATAGGCCTGTAATATCTCAAGCAGGAAGACATATAATGGTTTCTGAAAGGTTTTTCCCTGGGTACTTTTATAAATCAATACCTTCTTTCAAGAACTCAGAAAAGCAAAAGAGTTCATTTTCTCTCTACTATTTAACACAGTAAGGGATCTCTGGGTAGGGAGTCTTAAAGGATTTGAAGCCTGCCCACTCAATTTCAAAAACCAAACAGTTTTTATGAATAAATATATTTCAGCTGTAAAATTAATCGACTTTACCAAAAGGCAGCCTGAATCGGCTAACTGAAGATGCCTCATGCTCCCTTAGAGTATAAGAGTGCCCTCCCCTCTGAGTTTCATTAGAACATCCCACTATGAACTTACATTCTACCTTTGGGTTCATACGATCTTTTTTAGGCTGTTAAGTAATGGAAGAGGTTTCCAAGAGTCGCAGAGCTACAGACCCTTACCAGTGATGCAGAAGTTTAGATTCTAATCACTCTTCCATGCTCAGTTCTAGTAAAAAATGGCAGGACAACAGTAACACTTCTTTCAAATACCTTTAAAAGTATACTACAGAAGACATAAAAAAGCTGTCAGCAGATCTGAGAGAACCAGACTAAAAGAGAACCTTCCTTTAGCAGCGAGGAAGGAATTAATGTCAGAAGGCTCACAAAGATGTTTTCCATTCAGTTAATAGCTGTAATGCACTACACAGGCACTTTTACTCCACATGGAACCAAATTTGGGCTCTTCTCTTTGAGGTTTGTACAGTGTAGTTGAAAGAGATGTTCTGGAAAGTTAAGATAGGCACCAACCAGAAATCCTACCTCATTTTAAAAAGAGAGACTCTGAATGCCAACTCTGCCAGGACAGCTGGTGAAAATACTTCCCAAAATTGAAGGTGTGAAAAAATAACACATGTAAAACAAGAGAAAATTCCCTTGTATGAATAAAGTTTCCTACCTCCAAAGGTAGGAAAAGACAGCACAATAAACTTGCTTACAAAGCTGAAGATGGAGCTTGTTTATTTCAACCACCTTCCTATATCCTCCACAGACTGACTACATTTAAGAATGGCTAAGAATGTTGCTATACTCAAAAGTTTAGTCAACAACTGGCAAAATAAGTTATGCATCTCTGAACATTTTTGGCAGTCAAACTAAATATTATTTGTTAATCTGAACCATACAAGAAAACAAGTTCCAGATTTTGAATGACGAAAATCAACTGCACAGCCTCTGAGATAAAAGCCTTTCTTTAGCACACTGAGAATCATGAGTGGCATTCTGCCATTGCTAATTCCCAGAGAATGTCATTAAACTGATTTAAGCCTGGAGCTACATAGGGGGAAAAAAAAAAAAAAGCTAAGAAAGTGACCCTTCTTTCCCTCTTAGTGGTCAAGGAATCACTGAACATAGTAGATACAGGATGAAGTATTTATTTTATTGATGACAAAAAAAAATACATCTTGTTATTGTATATGGCAGTGTGAACTGGCAAAATTACCTTATAAAGTAGCTTTTACTTCTCTCAAAAAGTAGTATCTATTCCATAATCTAAGGGGACCGTGTCTGAACAAACCCAGAAGAGTAGGTGGTTCCTACAAATCTCATTTTCAATAGGGGTTTCTGCATGTTAGGTTCATTGGTGCCTTGGGGGCAGTGTTTGTGGTTTGAGGAGGGGGTTTAAGGGAGCGACAGAGAGAAAGAAGTGACATTGACTTCTGTTTTTGAAAACAATCATTCAACACATGCTTTAGAGTCTAACAAAACTTCTGAACAGATGCAAAAGAGGACAGAATCTCTTTCTAGTGCTCCAAAGGAACATTTATCTGTATGAAAAACTAAAGACTGCCAGCTGCTGAATAGTACATGAAAAATGTGTGTGCTTTTAGAAGATAAGATACTCCTTCAAACACCTCTTCCAACATTCACAAGCATTCAGCACAAAGGACATACTTAGCAACAAACATACAATTCCACAGATACAAATCATATCAGTTTTACTATAAGAATTTATAGACTGAAAGTAACACCATTTCCATATGAACCATTCAATGCACAGACACTAAATAAAGAAGGACAGTCATAGCTATTTTATCTCAGTGGGAATAGAAACACAGGCTATCTTCACACAGGGGAAAAAAAAATAAGAAAAGCCTAACATTTTTATGCACTGAATCCAACTTCAACTTTCTGTATGTGCGTTTCATCATTACCTAGAAAAATGGATGAACTATTTGAACAGAGGTAGTTGTATGTGATGGCTAGCTAGAGACAGAGACTAGTCAGTGAACAACTTCAAAAAATCAGCAGCACACACGAAAAGAAGCAGAACAACTGTGTAATGTTCTGAGCAAAAGACAAAAACTGTAATTACCTGACCATTCTGCTGTATAAACAAACTTATTTTGCAGTCATCACCACCGCAAGCCAGTATTGGTACTGGAAAGGAAAAAAAAAAAAAAGTCTTCGTTAATCAAGTTACAAAATCTAATACTATAGGATATGAAAAACTATACAAATAATACAAAAATCAATATAGTGTCAATATATTAATACAAAGACAATAATACCACTTCTTTGTTGTTTGAATTGGACACCTAATACTACTTGAAATAAACTAGTATCTCAAGAACACAAAACTCAGAAGTTGTTTTGGCATGTAAATAATACCTACAAATATTTAAAATGCTAAAGAGCAGTTTCCTTCAAGCTCACATATCTGTAAGGAAGTTCAAGTATTAGAGATTTTTAATTAAATTATGTTTATTTTATTGATACTGACAGGCATTTGCTCTAAATATGAAAGGAGCAAGCAGGAAATCAAAATGACTCAGAGCTAATAGAGTTCAAGTTTCCTAAATCAACTGAAATAAGTATACAGATGGAGTTAGTGTAATTATTATACAGGAAATAAAAAGACAGATATAAAAAAGAAAACAGACTGCCATTTGCTGTACACAAGTATATGAAAGCAATTAACATTATTACACATACTACTCAAGACTTGAGTAGAATTTACTTCTACAAGCTACCTAGAAAGTGCACAAAAGCCATAAGTCTATTGAATTCAACCAGACAAAGTTATGTCTAAGGGGAAAACGAGGTTAGGCAGTGTGTTAGTTCATCTCTCTCACAGAAGATAGTTAACCCTTACTCCACTCTTTTTGGGTCATAAGGATGAAGTAGTACTGCTAGGGACTGAAATAGTAAAAGGAATTAATTCGAAAATTATGAAGAAATAAGCTATCAGGGCTAAACATTTGCATTTCTCAAGTCTATGTAGAAAACAAAATACTAAATTTAGACCAAACATAAACTTGAATACTCATAGTAAGTTTATGCTCTATGCAAATTTCCTCCTTCTGTCTGTACGAAATCTGTGCCTATTTATCTGCTGCTCCTCTCACGCTTCTAAGTCACATTTCACCTTCTTACACCTCCATCACTTGCTGCTTCTCGCCAACCTAAGTCACATTTCACCTCCATCTCCTCCTTGCCTTACACGGGGCCAAAAAAATTGCTTTGGACTGGAGGAAATGAAATGTTTTTAAAGATCTGGTTTTCAGATCCATGGAAATTGGGCAAGACTGAGGGTTTTTTCCCACAAAATACAATACAATGCATGTTCTTGAAGCCTGTATCATCCTTTCCTGAGAAATACATTTTATGGACCATTATAGTAATTACATACTTACTTAATGGAATAAAAGTTTGACTAATAAAAAACAAAAGAGAATTATCATCTAGTTGCTGTTTCAGACAAATGCCAATGTTTTCACTCAAAAAGTTCTGTCAAGAAGTACATAACTGGCAAAACCAGATTACTATACATTTTTTTACATAAATGCTCTAGAGTAATAGAATTTGGATCCAATTGAGATAAAGTTCTACAAAGGAAATTGAAGGGGGAAAAAAAAAAAAAAAAAAAAAGAGTTGGAAACTGTGGTCCAATTGCAATGGGGACAATACGATCAGCAAAGCTTTTTCAAGTTCACTCGCTCTCTTTTTCACCTGTTGCAATTCAGTTCTGAGGGGAAAATTCTTATTTGTCAGAGGCCAAGCTATGGCACCACAATTACCCAGGTGGTAGGAAGAATCACAGCATATGACAAGAGTTGATCAAGTCTGTAAAACAGTAAATCCTATTCCCAGTATTTTAGAAGCAGAGTTGCTGCAGACATTGCAAGGCAAAAAAAACCCCAACCAAACAAAACAGTAGGAAGCTTTTATTCAAGACTCAGAAAACAACTGTAAATAAAATCCTTAACTAAGAGGCTGCCAGCAAAATGCTTAAGCTATGCTCCAGCTGCAAATGATTGTTCAGGTTTTTATCAGCAGTCTGTTGGCTTTCCCCATTTGACTTCCCCATAAAAATGGTTTGTAACTTTTTTTTTTTTAAAAAAAATATTTATTTTCAAGGACAATCGGTTAAAATACTAAGCATCATGAACTTCAATGTCTTTTGAAAGTTAAAGCATCCATTATGTATGAATCAATTTTCAATGCGAGCTTTAAATTTCTTTGGTTGGTAAAATCAGAGGTTACTGTGAATGCTTCTAGTTCAAGAGAGTAGTTTATGACTTTCAGAAAAGTAATTCTGTATTTAATTCCCCATTTAAAAACTGCAGATTGTCCTCAAGAGAAAAGCTTCTTTAAATCTTAATACAGCTGCCAATATAGCCTCCATAGAGATTTCAGAGCAACTCCTGAAGTTATCATAGATCATTTTTCCCTGAAGCTCATTAAAATTCAAAACCTGCCATTACAGATTAATGTTTCTGATAAAATGATCAGCAGTGAGATTTTTAATAATATATTTTAAGCTACACTATTTAGATTTCAGAATTAACATACTCCTCTGAACAAAAACAGTTCAGTTGTACAGACTACTATGTCAAGTTTAGGGAGAAAACACAGAACATGACTATGCTTTATTGAAAGACCCTTTACAGATTTCTAGGGGAAACATTTCTAACCATACATTTATGGCTCAAAATCTAAACCATTTCTTGATAACTCTAGCAGCACAGATCATTCATATTGGAACCGCCATTCAAAAGATAAATGTATAGGGTTGGAGTTTTTTTTAATTTCTGTACAAAACTTACACAAATAATTTCTCATTTGAAAATAATTTCAGTTCTTCAGAAAAGTAAAGTACTCTTTCAGGTTATGAGCACTGTGTTGTTTTGGATACCCAATTTGAATTGGGATTGGAAGCGGCCTTAATAAAGGATTGTCCTGCCCTGAATGCAGTTTTAAGCAATGCTGGGTTTTGGGGACTCTGGAAGATTTTCACAGCAAAACAAAATGCTCCATTTAAAGCAGCTTTGAGCGGTCCACGCAACTTTGGTTTCAGAAGCATTTAGTTTTAAGAATTAATATGATAATCATCATTTAAGGTTTTTCCAAAATGAATGGTCACTTCTCTCATATACAATATGATTTCAATGTTAAACAGATGCACTACTCGAGTGTTACAGAAGAATACGTCTGCAGCAGCCTACAAAATCTGAACATTTATATTAATAGAATGGTATATAAAACATACTAAACAGTCAGGTTAAACTTGTTCAGCATCTACATTTTTTCAGGTTTAAGACTGAGCAGGTGATAAACACTGCTTGTTAATCTGCAATTTTTGATGCAGGCCCGCAGATTCTTTTTCTGGATCTTGCCCTTCAATCCAAACAACAAGAACAAACATTAAGCAGCAACACAAGGAGTGGTGAAACTAACAGCACTTACAGCCTCATTACCCCCTTCTTAAGCTCTCTGTCTCAGAGTTCAACTAAAGAACTCCATTTGAACATCATTTTGAAGACACTGTAATCAGCCAGTATTCTTCTAATTGCTAAGAAAAGTTCAGTGAAAAATCTTTAAATACAGGCAGCAGCTTAGACTGATTCCGCAGAAAACAAGAAATACGGCACAAGGGTCTGGAGTTGGTGAAATGAAAATCCTGTTACACATTTAGGGGATTTCTTAGATTTCCTGAATTGATATTCAAGATGTGCAGCTGTACTTACCATTGCTGCCAGGCAAGAAGGATAAGCAGACATCCATAACAAAGCCATTTCCAAACTGCAGAATTTCAATGCATTTAGCTGGAAAACAAGAACAGACAGTGTTGATCTCATTCATCATAAGTGTTACAGTTACACTGTCATTTCTTCTTGCCATTATGTAGTTAAAATTTCCAATTCAATTTTACTTCAAGGAGCTGAAAGACTTCTATGTTTTTCAAGAGCCTAAATAATAATGTTATCTTCTGTGCGCCCACAGAAATTCATCCAGAGTTACCCGAGTCAGAAGAGAAGCCACTATTCTCCACAGAGTATTAAAGTTGCACAGCTTCACTGTGGTAACACATCAGAAGCGATAAATATTGCAAATTGCATCCTGTGGCAACAGCATTCACTACACAGAAAGCTAAAACTGAATCCATTTGCTACAAGAGCAGACAGAGAGATGAGCAAAAACCAACCTTCCTGCAAACACCACTGAGATCCTAGAAGTGGTTAAACTGGTAAGCCATCAATCTCAGAGTAACCATCAGGGTAGCAGAAAAACCTCTTCACAGAAGCAGAATTAAAAATAAAATAAAATTGGTCCTTCCACCACTGGAACCCGCAACAGCAAAGCAAAAAGCAAAGGACAGGACTTCACAGTGTTCTTTGGGAGCATGAGAAATGCCTTCCAGAACACAGGACTGAAGACTGGCAACTCCCACCTATTTCTCAGGCAGGGAAACAGGAAATCCTCAGGTACATCAGACAAGGAAGAAAGTAGCTTGAGAGATGCGGTCAGTACAACTCAACTAGCAAATAACACTTTAAATCTAGATTATCCACCCTATTTACTTCTTATGTATTTCAAAGAGCTGTTCTCCCATGTGTCCATGCAAGGGCCTAGTTCACCAGAAGGTCGAGATCCTATTATCTCAAACTTCATTGGACTCAAGTCAATAGTAACAAACAAGGGACTAGTTTAACCTCACCTTTCTAATGCCAGCATTAATAATTTTACTAAGTCATTTTACTTCACGCACACATACAGGTAGTCTCTCCCACATTACAGGGCAAAATGATGGTACAGATTATCAGATTCTGAATACAAATTAAAAAGAAACAAGTAAATTCAGCCAACACATCACTGATGAAAAACAGATAAATCACTATACAGAACAAATCTGATCCAAAGCTGTTTAAACTAGTGTAACCCTCTGCTTTCAAAGAGCAATACAGTGGTGTGGTGCACCAAAGTTTGAAGAGAAATCAATGTAGTTGCATTAAAAGATGTTAGTATTTAACCAAGTACTTCAATGGATAAGCATTCATCATTTTTATTAAGACAGTATAGAATCATAGAATCATAGAATGTTTTGGGTTGGAAGGGACCCCTAGAGGTCATCTAGTCCAACCCCCCTGCAGTGAGCAGGGACACCACTAACTAGATCAGGTTGCTCAGAGCCCCGTCCAACCTGGCCTTGAATGTTCCCAGGGATGGGGCCTCCACCACCTCTCTGGGCAACCCGTTCCAGTGGTTCACCACCCTCGTTGTAAAGAATTTCCTCCTTATATCCAGTCTAAACCTACCCTGCTTCAGTTTAAAACCATTACCCCTTGTCCTGTCACAGCTGGCCCTACTAAAAAGATTTTCCCCATCTTTCCTATAGGCCCCGTATGTTGTCCCTAATGTTAAAAAAAAAAAAAAAAAATTACCTTCTGAACCATGGAGAGACCAGATTCTCACAGTAGAGTCAGAAGCTGCAGAAGCTATTAGCAGATTTAAATCGGGTTCATCTGACTGGTAGACAGCATCCACAGCACAAACAGCTTCAGCATGGCCTTTGAGAGGAATGCTTTTCACAAGCTGGACACACCAGAAAGTTTTACAAAGGTTTAAATTCCAGTAACTTATCTGAGAATTTTTAAAGCCAGTTTAATAAAAAAATTTAATACTGACAAGTTGTATACCTATGATAGCAGAGCATCTGCCAAGCTATGCTTAAGCTATAGCATATTACAGGAAAGCACAGAGATACAGCAGTAATGACTATTAACTTGGCAAGATTTTGTTCAAAGGTGAACAGAATTAAATGTTCCTGTGTACACTATACAAACCTCGCTATTCCTTGAGGAAAGCTAGAAATAGTATAGAAGTTAGGAAGAGCAGTTTTCCTTCTTCCTTCTCCTTCTCTTGCCCCTCACCCTAAAGAACACCTCATAAAAGTTTGGACAACCTTAGCGAAGGAGACAGAGCAGAGAACACAATGGAATAAGTAGCAGCAATGTTTAGTGTGTTCTCGCAAATCAAAACAGCTTTTTACTCCTTCAGAATACCAATATGAAAAATAAAAACTCTAAATTTAGACTTAAGTACCTACTCTCCTAATGCACGAATACAGGTGATTCACTTTGTAATCTGTTCCTCATAAACAAAAAGAGCAAAAGCAGCAGCTTTTAATCCTGTGACCAGAAGTTGTCCAGCATTTATCCAAATTTTGTCATAAACACACTTGACATCTCTTTCCCAAATATAGTGTGGTAGGCCCCAGTAAGAATTTTCGATTGGTCCGATATAGAACTCTGACTGTTTTTAAGAATTTACGCTAGTCTAGAACTGTCATTACATTATGCACATCTAGCCACGCTCTTCAAAGACCGCCATAAGGCTGTGCACCTCATCAGCAGATGAAGTTAATAAAGAAATCTGTAAATTTTTTTAAATAAATCTGTAAACAATTACAATAGATCAGGATAAGAAATTATTTGTCTCTGAGAACATTCCCCCTTAACCATGCCTGATAACAACTACTCTAGGTGCGCTTCCCCCTCGTATGGATTCTTGTGCATTTTAAGTCTAAATCTAGCTTGTCTAATCTAGTTTGAGACAGCCGTGTATAATCATAATCCAGTTTGAGACAGCCCATGAAATAGGTTACCCACACAGCCATTCACAAATCACACCTAATACATGAGATTTTAGAAGTTAGATTAAAAAGACATTCTATCTCACCTGTTATCTAGATTTCAGTTCCTTCTGAAGGCTCTTTTACACCGTACTCCATCTTTTGCCTTACATTTTTACAGTATGAATAAAAAATTAGCACATCTCCTTAATTTTCTCATTTTCACTGACAAAACTCAATTGTTGCACAGATTGTCTTAGTCTGGAGGGCAGTTGCTTGTTTGTTTGGGTTTTTTTAAATATCTACCTGAACTTGCGCATCATTCTGGTAAGATTACCTATGTACAAACACTACACAGTTACACATACTGGAAGTCACTAGATATGGATATAAAGAAACAAGGAAGAAAGGTACAGGAAATGTCCATCAAAAATGGACTTCGCATTTTGAAGATTTTAAGGCAGCTTAAAGAGAAGCACTATGTGAGATCAGAAAGCTGATGACTCAAGAACCTACAAACAGCAACTTTTAGACATGCTAGACAAATCCACCTGATGACTGGTTAGTTAATTTCTTAATGAAAGCTGAACTGAAAAAAGTTACACTACAGAAGAGAAGAAACAATGTTATAAGTAAAACATAGAGTGACAGAACATCAACAATTTGAAGGTGATACACACAGGGTTCAATAGTCAAGGTAAAACAAGGTGGTATGAATAAGAAATGCAGACAAAACAGATAATTTGTTGTATGTGAAAAACTGAGGGTGGGGAGAAGCTTTAAAAAGAGGTTATTCCTGCTTACCTGATTATTCCACGTTCCTGTTCCATTCCATTCCCAAAGAATGAGTTGTTTATCAGATCCCCCAGAAATTAACTCTGTTTCAGAAGCTAAAAAATACATTTTTGGTAAGTGTTGTGAAGGCTTACTTTGTAACAGCAGTCAACAACACAAGCAGTTACTTTGGTTACTACTCACGACATATCACATATCAACTGTAAGCAAAGTTTCCATCTAAGTAAAGTATAGATGAATTGCACTGTGTAGGAAAGTTTAAGAGCAAAAGTATGTTCTAAGAAAACAGAAAGAGAAAAGTCACAGGAATATGTAGAGTTCCATATGCATGTGATTAATGTATCTTCCAAAAAAGATCCTCAAATGGAATAGTGTAATTTAGTATTTTGGGGGTTGGTTTGGTCTTTTTGGAGGCTAGGAGAATAAAGCAAAGGAAATCTAACCCAACAGAATTTAAACCTTTACATGAACATATAATTCCCAAGTTCCCTGTAAATAATTTATGTAATCACTTTTAAGAAGAAAATGTTTTAGTGCAACCAGTTGAAAGGATGGCAGTTTATACCACTATTAAAGAGGAATGATTTCATCTCAGTACTTCCCCCCTCCCAAAGAAGCAACAGGAACGTTACGTTAAAGGTCTAATCCAACAGCCCCATTTCTCTTTGTCAGCAAGTTTCTATAAATGCACTAAACAACTTTAAAATGTGGAATTACTATCGAGCAAAAACCTCATAAGGGTCTCAAAAGGTTTTATCTTAAAGGATTGATTTTTTCGTGGATATGGCCTCTATGCAACTGACAGTCTGAGGTTTCCTAAACGGCACCGCAGATCGGTGTACAAAGCCAAAACACACGAAACTCCAGACCCTTAGTAAAGGGCTCAGTGGCAGCGCAAGCCCCACAGCGCCGATCTGTCAGAGCCACCACCGCCGTCCCAGGCCAAACAGCCTCCCGGGCTGGCGCGGCCGGCGGGGCCCAGGGGCGACAGCCCGGCCGGATCCCCTCACTTACAGGGCCGCTCACCTGCGTCTGGCGGGTCAGATCCCTGCGGAGCCACCTATTAAAACCCCCGCTGGGAAGCTGGGCTTAAGGCGACAGGCTGCGCTGCAGCTCCTTACCGCCTTCAGTTCCCGCCCCAGCCCCTCTGCTGCCGACCCTCCCGCCTCGCCTCCCCAACCAGTGGCAGGGCAGCAGCGCCCGCGGCCCCGGCCCCCGCGGCCGCCCGACCCAAGGGGACGGGGAGCTGGGGGTGCAAGGCCGCGTTACTCACCGCCGTCCCGGCGGCGGACCCAGCGCACGCAGTCCCCCGGGGCCTCGGCCTGCCGGCGGCGGCCGCCCGCCTCGCCTGCGGGAGAGCGACAAAGTACCGAGAGTGAGGCCGCGCCGCCGGTCCCAGCCCCGGCCCGCCGACCGGCCCGGGGCCAAGGGGCCCCCCCCGCCCCCAGGACACGGCCCCGCCCCCGCCCGGTTGGCGCAGCAGGCGAGTTCCCGGGCGCCCCTTCCTTCCGCTGCGTGCGTGACCTCGCACGGCTCCCGTAGCAACGACGGCGGCGCGGCGCCCGAGGGGGCGGGGTGCGAGGCGCGAGGGGCAGGGCTGGCCCACGGCCGGTGGATGGGGGGGGGGGCGCGGCCCAGGCCCGGCGGGCGGCGCTGGGCGGCCCAGGCTGCGTGGCCGTGGGGTCGGAGGGTGTCAGCGTGAGCCTGGGGGCCGTGGGGAGAGCCCGGCTCCGGGCTTCCAGCGCGGGCCTTGGAGCGAGGCAGCGCCGCCCTGCTCTGCCTCCACAAGAATGGGCCGGGCCCGGCCGGGCCTCAAGAGGGAGCCACCCCCGCGCCGGCGGAGGGGCCTGAAAACGCGGCGTAAAAATCAGCGAAACGGCAGCTTGGGCTTTTTTTTTTTCTTTTTTTCTTTGTGTGTGTGTAGGGGGGACAGTTTTAATCTTTATTGCACCGTTTGCCAAACACTCGGAGGTTTAAAAAGTTTAAAACTTCTCTGGTGTGTGGGGGGGTGTGGGGGTGTGTGTGTGGGGGGTGTGTGTGTGTGTGTGTGTGTGTGTGTGTGTGTGTGTAGAGGTTGATTCTTCATGAAGTGGGAGAGAGCCAAAGTATTAGGATCATGTCGTTATTACCCATTTCTGATCCATTTCAGTGACCTGTAAAGCCTCCGTCCCATAAGGAATCATTCTTGAATTAAGCCGCTGAGTTCAGGCAGAGTTTAATATTACAGTTCATTATGATGTCCTGGAATAACTGTATAGAAGGCATGGGAATTTGCAACGGAGCAATGACCAGCGCCCCAGTGGGGTGATCTGAATATGTTTGAGTACCTCTGTTTTTCAAGACAAAAGATGAGATTGTGGCAGATTGGACAATTCCACCTCTTACATTCTGGGGTTTCGTCCTATTGATACACTTATTGTCCTCCCTGCCCAAGAAATTCAAAGCAAATCAAGAAAGATAAATACTGCAGTAATAATCTAGTTCTACTTGCATGGTTACTGGCCTAAAGAAATGGGATCATCAGAGGGCATTACACTGTATGGATGTGCTATGAACGGTTTCAGCCATTTGGCTCAAGAATTTTGTCAGTTCCCAGTGGCTGCAGATGCCACCTGCTATCTCACAGGCTGTGTAGGAGTCTCAGCAGGACCTTCAAGACATCCACTCCACCTCCAAACACTCTACCCCAGGCATGCAGAAGGCCCTGGCGCAGGGGCCAGGCTGAAGTAAGTGGACTACTCCGCAACAAAAAGCATGGAAAGGGAGAGGAAACAGAGATGTGACTACCTGCAGCTGTCCTGTGCTTCCTGCCCCCAAATTGCACCTGGGATATCCTGAAATAATCGAAGCTGAACTGAAAAGCTGCAAGGCCTATGGTGGAGGGAGAAGGCAGCTCTACGTGGCTGTGCAAGGAATGGGGAGGGCAAGAAGAGAAGCAGCAGAAAGCAAGCAGGCATCCAGGGGAAGCACTCCAGTAGCACAAGGAGCACTTTGGACCCTAAACCACTCCTGCATGGCCTTTATTTGCCCGTGTGCCTGCATGTTCATGAATGCTGGCTGCTGGCAGCGCTGTAACCTGACACAAAAATGTTGCAGCTGGGCATGGCTTTTTCCAGTGGGTATGAGAGGAAGGAAACTGTGCCTGATCACATACAAGATACAGCCAGAAATGTTAGCTGCTAAGGGAACAAATGACTCCTTGCACAAAAATGCGTGGATCTAGTCATCAAAGCATGCTTTAACTGAGGAGTGCTGTCCCCAGCTGCCGAGGATGGCTGCGCAGCAGTCAGGTTGCACAGCAACCCCCTTCTCAGCATGCCCTGCCAGGGTCGGAGTCAGGGCTCTGGCAGGAGGAGGTCGGGCTCTGCCAAAAAGCTGGGGCGGGCATGTTGTAGGAGTTGCATTTGTTGCTGTGGGAACGAAGCTGGCTCTGACTGTGATTGTGGGCAAAGCATAGGCTTTTCCAAGATGGATTTGGGTGCAGGATTCCTCTGTGACATGAAAAGTTTACTCATCTGATAGATAACCTGCTGCTGCTGGTGTCCTTTATACAGGTAGGGCCCTGGGCACAGTTTGTGTCAGCGGGATTTGGAGGTACACATCATGTCTGAGGGTGCGAGGGCACTGTGGCCCCATGCTGCAGGGTTGTGGGGGGCCGGTCCCCACAGCCTTAGGCCGCCACCTCAGGATCGGTGTTTTCCTGGGCAACTTGAGGGAGCACATCACAGGGGGCTGCTAGCACCAGGCATTGCCAGTGACTACCTCCTTTCTGCCACAAAAATCTGTCACTGCCACCCCCGTGCCACCCTGACATCTCCCAACACTGAGACAACTGGGATAAATCAACATGGAATATGGACTTGAAAGTGCTGTGGGGGATGCTGTAACAGCACCACGGTGGTATGGCCCAAAAGCACAGGAAGCTGTATCCGTATCAGGACAGACCAGCCTAGACAAGCCCAGTTTCTTACTTTTTGTATTACATCTGGCCAAGTCCTTGTTTATGCAGGGTGCTGGGCCTTTGGTCTAACCCAAGAAAGGGGTTTTTTTTTCGAGTTCTGATGTTACAGGATCTTCTCTTATGTCAGACAATAGAAATAGCCGTAGGATGGTGTATGAGAAATTTAGAATATCGGATGATTATAACAGAACCAATATGCCTTTTAGGAACACATGCATTATAAGGAAGTAATGGCAGTGCTCAGTGATGTTACAAGGATGGAAAAGGACATATTCTGGGCTAGTCACCAACTGCCAGTCTTCATTTGTAGCTAATGTCCTTATTGAATTCAAATCTGTCCCTACTGTTTTCCTCCTTCTTCCCAGAAAATAATTTCTTTGCTTTTCAGAAATATAGGTAAAAGCAATCATCCTCTTTTCCCTTCTTTGGTGTAATTTTTGAGACACGGGAAAAAATCAATTCACTGTGCATGAGAGAAGGTTGTGATGGTGCCTTGTGATGAAGCAGACTTCAGAAGTTGCTCCATAGCCTTGTTCACATCTTTTACATGTCCCAGTTTGGTTCTGCCAATGGAGTTACATCAACAAATTCCCATAAGGGAGATACTACTTATACTGAAAAAAGGGTTCTTGAGCTTGAAATAAATTCACCAGTTAGATATTGGAATAAATTCTGCTATTCCAATAGCAAAATAGTAGCAAAATATTAATTTTGATGGTAAATTAATCTCTGCAAGTCAGGTTTTGCTGGCAGAGGTGGCTTAGTGATCTTCATGTGCTCCCTACCCAACTCAGTCTTTGATAGATTAAATCAAAGTTTGACGCTTTCCTTTATTGGGTGGGGTCTTGTTGGTGTAAAGGAATATGTATTAATAGACATGGGTCATTCTGCATGGTACTATGAAAAGCAGCAATCATATGTTAGGTTTAAAGTTTAATTATATGCAGTTTACTTCTATAGAAGAATGTTTAAATGTTGTTAAATTAGCAAAGCCAAGTACTCAAAGATTGAGGGCCTCGTTCTTGTAGTTGTTGAACTTAGCCTATCTTTATTTGTCTTCATTGTACACATGCCTTATGAAGTAATCATTAATGAAGTTACCTCATACTCAGATCACTGCCTGCTATTTTTACTGTAGCTTGCTTGCCTCAAATAGTAACCTGGATGAATAGTGCCTGGTGAATGAGGCAGCTATTCAGTATTTCAATTTCTCCTCATTAGTTATATCGTGGCCCTACGCCTAATTTGCTGTACAGTATTCTTAGCACAGAATTATCCTTTTCCTTATAGCTTTTTTTTTGGTGACTTCTACTGCCACAGTACCTGAATGTCTCAGAAGGATGTATAAATTGTATTTTTCTTTACCATATCACTGTTAGGCAGAAGGGTATCATACTCATTTTCTGGGTAGCAATTTCCTCCTAGGACCAGAGGACAAATGCCCCATAGGCTCTTCAGTGACAAAGTGCCCCATGTGGAAGACGCAGAACGGTGTTCAGGAGAGGGGCTGACCACCCACAGCACCCATTGCCTCACACTGGGACTGTGAGCATTCAGATCTTTTGGAAATCAGATTCCAGCACTGGGACACTCCTGATGGATTCTGCTGGGCCAGGATTTCACCTGAGGGATCAGAGCTGGTGCACTGAGAAAACAAATAATAAACAGCAGTGACCAAAACCATAAAGATGAGTTTAAATTATTTGCCAGCTTCACAGAGGGTACCCGTTGCCTTGGACTTCTCAAGTACAAGTCCAGCCTCTCACTTTTTGCCAGCTGTGGGATCTGCTTCAGAAGGCATTTCGGTGCATGAGGAAAACTACGAACTCATGGGTTTGCTGGGATTTCTTTCCCTTGAGCCTGCACCTACCAGATTCTTTACCAGAAGGGATGACCAAGGACAAGTGCCGTTCCTAAAGCTACTGGCTGGGTCCATTAAAATTCAGTGTCAGGCTATTTTTTAACTGCCACTGATCCATTCAGGAGTTGTTGGTTCTATATTCAATGAAAGTTAAGTTTTCCAGTGGTGTATCGAGCATAACGTAAGCCTGTGCCATCCTTTCCAAATACATTTCTCAAGATAAAAAGAGCAGATATTGTCACGTGAATAGATGTAATTTAAAATATTTAGAATAAGTTTTTAGAGACAATTTCTCCTTTAATTTATCTCGTTGAAAGGTGAATGATGCTGGTGAAAGAAGTTGAACTGAAGAAATCTTAACTATAGCTATTTTCATTTTTCTTAAAGGCTGTATTTTAAGCATTCTGTGAATGGCTTATGTTCCCTCTGCCTAAATGGATTTCCAATTTTCTGAAGAAAAAATAAACTAATTATTTAGAAATATCATCAAAATTGCTCTCCAAACAATGACTGTTAATTGCTGGCTGAAAGAAATTCCACAGAAAATCTCTCGGGTTTTTTTTTTTTTTTTTTTCCAAAGGAAGACCTAATGCAAACATGACCTAGAAAATTGCTTAGGGAAAAAAAAAAGAAAAAGGATGAAACAGCTTGTCACATAATCAAACTGATTATGCATTATGTTTTTGAAGCCGAAGCTCTAAAAGGAGACATGATAATAGGCATGCATTCCAGAGGGCGTACACACGCACACACACACACAAGTACTAGGAAATGTAATCCTGAATAGTTAAAATCATATTTTACACTTAAATTGCATATTAGCAGCAGTTGTTGTTATGACTTGGATAGGATATTTTTCCACACTATAGAAGAACATCTTGCAAAACCAAAAAATAAATTCTGTAATATTTTCCTGACACATCTCTTCATGCTCATTTTAAAAAAAAAAACCAAAACATGTTGAATTAATATCCATGGGTGGTTTTATTTGTACACACGCATACATATATACATGGAACCACATCCGCTGTACATATATTTATAACGGGCTTGATCTTGAGGCGTTGTTGCACAAGTTGTATGATATTTAGTAATTTCCAGAAGGATAAGCCTGATCCAAAGCCTTCAGTGGTCAAAGAGGTTCCCAGTATTTGATGGGGCTTTGAATCAGGGGTCTGGTTACTGGCACCAGGAGCTGGTAGCCGTTGTTACCTGTACGGTAACGTCACTCCTCCCCGCCATTTGTGGCTGCCTCGCACGCAGTAACCTGGTGAGCACAGGTACGGAAAGCAATAACCACCTAGCCTGAGGCCTTCAGTTACGAGGAAACACACACAGCACTACAGCTTGGTGCAAGAAAATCCCCGTTCCCAGTGCTACCTGTGTGAAGACAAGCATCTGCTGAGTCTCAGAGCTGCAGGGGGAAGGAGGATACGGCTGAGGGTATCCAACGGTCATACAACAGCCCACTCGTGATAGGTAAAACTTTGTTTCCATGGAAAAGTAACAAAAAACTCCCTGATTTCTGTCCAAACACAGTTTATGTTTTAAAATCACTTTTTTTTTGGTGTATATTGTAGGCAACAATTCCTTTTCATTTAAATAAGCGGCTCAGAAGCAGACTTCATACCACACTAGCATGTAGAAAACATTGTTAACAAGAACAGTGTTCCTTACCGAGCTGTAAGGCTGAATAATAGTGGATGGGAAAGAAATTTAGAAGGGAAGAATATTGACTGAACGTGAGGAAAAAATATCTCAATGGTAAATCAGTCAAAGTATACCAGATACAGGAAACGGCAGTGTACTGAACAGGAACTTTTGATACATCTTCAGATTTAAGTTAGTGAGTTCTGCTTTGCACCTAAAGCTGGAGTTCAGCCTCCTCCTTATGCATAATAATTCTAAAAAACATACTCCCTGGACACTGAGGAAATACTTATAAGGCATGCATCAATAAATCTAATATCTATGTTGTTCTTTTCATTATGCAAAATTACTTTATTTATGAGATGACACAGATACTTTTTACATATGAAAATATACAGCAAAAGCAACTGGAAGAACTTTAAACAGCAAACAGCCACACGATAGACCCAAAAATATCAGAAATAATCATTAAACAAAGATACGGATAATTATTTTACCATTCTTCTTTCCTACCTCCCAAATGGAGAAAGCCACCACATGAGATGAAAACTGCCCGTTTTGTCAAAGTAACTGTTGAAGAGGTGAAGAGAAATATTAAGACCAAGGTCCAAATCACCAATGTGACTTACGAACCCAATTTCTACTCAATTGCCTAAATGCTTCTGAGGATCCATGCCTACATCATTTACCTTAATCTGTGACATAGTTAATTTGACTCACCAAATGAAATAGAAAAAAAAGAAAATGAGGTTGCATTGGGAAAACACCATGAAATGGAGAAACCATGAAAGAACATTTTACATAAACAGCGAAAGCTGCATCAGTTTAATCATTTGGACAATCACACTCAATGTAACCTCAAGTTGGCATTTCCCAGCATGTGAGTTTTAACTGTCATGTGCTGATGCATTTGGGGGCGAGTTATTTTGTTTCATTTTTCTTTACATTTCCAGTCATAAATATAACCATTTAAAGAAGTAAAATACTGAAGTGGCAATGTCTAAAGAGTGAGGGCAAAAGCAATCTGCACTAGTAAGCCTTACAGGACATTCTGCAAATAGCTTTGCATGAAAGAACCAAGCCAAAAGCCTGTCCTGCACGATGAAGTTCACTCATGAGAAGCAAAGTTCTGCACAGTCAGCAGTAATAATACTTAGAGAGTAGATATTTACCTTTCATGCTGCATTAACTGTCAATAAAACTAAACTTACACAAGGCTAGAGTGAATTTTTACCTTGTTTTGAGTGCATGAAAGGTTGTCATTTCTCCAAGGAATACTGGCAAGGTAAATTGCAATGTTCCTCATAGATCATTCCCCGGTTCTCCTATTTCTGCCATCCAAAAAGTCCATCATCCATGTAATCATCAGCAGCAAAGCTTTTCTTTTGCTTCAGGCCATCTTCTACAGGTGAAGAAACCTGCATCTGCCCACTCTATTCCAGTCCCTTACTTCAGGCTCTTGAAGTTGCAGACTCTCAGAGAAGATCCAGTCCCTCTCTTTCTCGTCACCTCTGATGCTGCACAGGCTGCTGACCTCCTCCTGCAGCTCCTTAACTTGCTGACACAGATCCTCGGTGAGCACACATCTCCTACAGGCTAGAAGACCATTGCTGCCCCAGCTTCCACAAGAGGCCCTAGGCATTCCCTACAACCCAAGATGTGGAGAACTGCATCCTCCTGGGTCAAGGCCTCCAGTCCTGCTTGAGCAGGGGGCTTGGACAGGAGCACTTCCAGAGGTCCCTTCCAACCTCAACCATCCTGTGACTCTGTGGTTCTGTTACAAGGAACTTGCTCCAGCGCCTGCTGGGGTCTGTGCCCTGCAGTCCATCACCACCATTGCTGAGGACACGGATGTTGTTCAGAGCAGATTTGCTGTGCGTTCTTCTGCACAAACTGCTGCATAAACTGCTGCATCCATTTGCTGCCTCCATCACCTCCTTTATGAAATGTTTTCCTAATTGTGCAATTTATCCTTTCTTTCAGTAGCATTTCTTTCAATAGCAGGATCACATCCTGCCTAAACCACTGGATGAGTTCGTAGTTGCTCTGTTCAGCCCTTCCACTCCATCTGGACAAAATGTCCCACATGCAGCTAGACAAGTCCATAGTCTGATGGGTGAGCAATTGGCTGACGGGTCAGGCTCAAAGAGTTCTAGTAAATGGAGTTACATCAGGCTGGTGGCCAGCCACCAGTCGTGTTCCCCAGAGCTCTGTTTTAAGGCCTTTAAGTGCCTATAAAAATAATTTATAAATTATCTGGATGCAGGAATCAAAGGTACATTAAGTACATTTGCTGATGATACTAAACTAGGAGGAGCTGTGGACTCCCTCGAGGGTAGAGAGGCCTTACAGAGAGATCTGGATAGACTAGAGAGCTGGGCAATCAACAACCGCATGAAATTTAACAGGAGCAAGTCATGGATTCTCTGGTTATATGTAAAAATTGGGAGACAAGAGGCTGGAAAGCAGCCCTGCAGAAATAGATACAGGGGGTTGGGTTGATGGCAAGTTGAATACAAGTCAACGGACAATAGGAAAAGGTTCTTACCAAGAGGGTGGTCGATCACTGGAACAGGCTCCCCAGGGCAGTAGTCGTGGTGCCAAGCCTGTCAAGAGTTCAAGGAGCATTTGGACGATGGTCTTAGTCATATGGTGTCATTTTAGGTAGTTCTGCGAAGAGCAGGGAGTTGGACCCAAATGATCATTATGGGTCCCTTCCAATTTGAGATATTCTATGATCTTTAACTTGTTCCTAGTCTGTCCTTACCTTCTACAAACATTTTTCCTTCTCATCTCCTTTTCCCCTCTCCTGTTCCCTTCCCTGTTGCTCTAACTTCTGTACTGGGAACCTTGCAGAAGACATTGTATTCAAGGAACTAGTGATCCTGAACATGCCAGCTCTACTGGGCCTTGCACACAGGGCTTGAGCAATCCATTCATTAGCGTGAGCAGCCGCTGCATGAGAGCTTGCTACCCCACGCCAGCCTGCGCTGCACCGGTGGGTGCTAGGAAGGGAGTAACCTTCCAGCCTGTTGGGAAACTGTTAGCTGGACACCCTACTGGGACAATCTGTAACTTGTAATACCATTGAGAAAGGTAGACTGTGTGTGGATCAAGGGGTGGAGTGCAGCGCTCCTGCCTGGGAGAGCACTGCCTGTCCCTCGCTCTTACCCCAAATGGGTGCAGGAGGGTGCTGGGCTGCTCGCCCAGCGGGGCCCTGGAGCTGCGTGGGTCCCCTGGGCATGGGGTCACCTCAGCTGCATCACAGTCACAGAGCCATCTGCAGGCAGCTCCCATGCCGTACAGGTGATTTTGCCTCCTGCATGGCCTTGCCTCTAACTGTGCAGCAAGAAATTCTCCTGCAATCGTCCTTTAGGAATAGAGTTGTTTTCTTGTGAGGAAATCCTATAGTAGCTCAAATGATCAAAATGGGGAGAACATCTCTCCATGCGGAGGATCTGCTCTGCACAGCATCCCTTAGGAAAATCCATCCAGGCTCCATCCGATGCTGCATGAACATAGATTCATAGAATCATTTAGGTTGGAAAAGACCTTTAAGATCATCGAGTCCAACCACAAACCTAACACTGCCAAGTCCACCAGTAAACACGGGGTGCTCAGCACCTGAAGGGATGTAAGATGTATTCACTATCTATATTCCTCTTCTTATCCTATCTTACAAAACCTGCTGTTTTATTTAGCTAGTTGTTGTCTGGCCTCTCTTGTTGATATCCATAATGAGCCCTGCTCTGTCCCTCTCCCCCCTCACCTCAACCCCTCCCTGGTGCAGAACAACCTCCTCTGCCTTTTCCCCACCCCAAGTGCCAGCTGCTGTCGCCGTTCCCCCCTTGGCCCACTGCTCCCCTGCACCCTTAGCTCCCTTCCCACCCCACAGCCCCAAGAGCCAGCCTGTAGAAAGACTTTGAGATGCTGGTGAGACAGCTTAGGGTCCAAGTACCGGGGGGCTAAAAGACTGTCACCCACCTCAGTGCATTTGTACTGAATTTATATTTCTCAAACTATAGCATGTTCCCAAAATTGTGTAAATTAGTTGTGTTTCTACTATTATTTTTTTTTAAAGGGTACTATAGAAGTTGGCAGATCTGCACTGAAGAGTTGCATAGATGCCTCATACAGAAACCAGCTACAACAAGCTGGGGAGCTGCGTATCATTCCTGGACTATTCGTGGTACAGTACATCTGCTTCATAAATGCTACAAAGTCATCCAAAAACATATATCAAGCAAGCAAGAAAAAGGGGAGCTGCTGAGGTGCCTTCTACCCACCTGCTTTTCTGCTTATTGTTTAGCACTTTGTGAGAATGGCTTTAAATTATTCTGGTTTTGATGGTCTTTTGCCTTTTCTTTTTTTTTTTTTCCTGGCTGTCATTAGTCATTACCTGACTTTTACTGGAAGCACTCAGGATCCGGGGAAGCCAAGGCATTTTGGTTCAGCTATTTGCATGAGGCTTGTGACAGATGGCAGAACTTTATTCTTAATGAGAAGTTTTTCCACCGCAGGTCTCCAGTGAGAGAGCGCTCCCGAAGCCTGCAGTGAACCCAAGGTCACTGCGGTAGGACAACGTGAGTTGGGCATCCAGAACAAGCAAGAGCCCTGGAGTGGTCTGTAACAGTCTGCACACACCACCAGCTTAATAGATGGTGGTGTTACCCCTAGCACAGTTCCACCTTTTGGACCCCGGGGCGTAATAATAAGGATGGCAAAAAGAGGATAAACGTTTAGCCTCGAGGAAAAGTGAAAAGAAGCTGGCACATTCATGTTGGAGCCAAAAAAAAAAAGTGTTATTTATTGGACGTTATTACAGCCTGCATCCAACTGCACCAAAGATTAGTCATCTTCATGGAATTCTTAGTAGAAGGAATGACTAGCTTAATTATAATAAAACCAGCATTCTTACGTTGTAATACAGTACAAGACCAACTAAAATATGAGCGGGTAAGCTCTAAAACCATAGAGCCAGCTTCTGGTTGTATTTGAATGATATAATCTGTAATAATTCTGTCATGCTTAGGGATATTTTTCCAGATGTATACCAATGGAATTTTTATCACCACCTTTTCCAAATTCTCCCAAGAAAAGGCATCAATGTGAGTGAAAAATTAGGGCATGAGGTAGTGATTAGCTTTAGGACATATAAGAGTCCTTATGGTTTCTATCACCAGGTATGTTTGTCACTTTCTGTATCAAAATTTATATCTGAAAAATATTTTCTGATCCCCTTTCGAATATGTAACCTCTGTTAGGAAGTAAACGCAGATTTTCTTGTAGTGTATGAAAGATATTGATGTTCTAGAAAATGCTAAGAAAATGTTTTAAACATTAACTTTTTTTTTTTAAATTATCCTTTTTTTTCTGAGATCTGTGAAGAGAATACGTTTTCCCTCTCACTATTTCCATCACATACAGGAAAATTTGTTTTCCTTTATTTAATCAATTCATGATTCAGGGAATTCCTAAAATAACCCTAATCTCTCTCTAGACATGCAAAGCATTACAGGAGTTGTTCCGGGCTGATACAAATTGTTGTACTTCTGTTGGAGCAAATCTTTGATTGTTTGCATCTCCTGAGGGTTTGGCTCCGGACTGTGAGAAAGAAAGTGGTGTTTTATTCTTCGCTTTAATAAGTGCTCAATATTCCCAATAAACTATGACATACCTCAATTTTGCTATCTTCTTGTAGCCATATTACATTATAAGAATCCTCTTCTGAATGTTGGAAGTTTGATCTGCCTTTTCCAGTGCTGCAGTTTAAAAACAAATGCAGTAAATTTTAGGTGGGCGTTCATGAAATTGAAAAAAAAGGATCAGAGGCCTCTTGGGCAGTATTTTTCCTTTCTGTTGTTTTTTTTTGTTTTGATTTTATGGCACACAAACAGGATCTGCCTTCCCTATTTTATCATGGATAATTGCATCCAAATCTTTCCAGATATTAAAACCAGCTCATCTTCATGCATCTTTGTAAAATACCCATTTTTTTTATTTTCTGCATCACTATTATTCCATATATTGTTTTTTTCATTTGTCCAGAACTATTCCCTTTTTCAAAAGAGATCATTAGGTGCCATTTGACAGTATGTTGGAAGAAACTTTAATAAGTAAAGAAGGACTAATGGGGGTTTTACCATAATTTCACATCACTGTTCACTTCCAAGTGAAAACAACAACCTACATTGTTAAGGAAGTGATTTGTATGAACAGCCTATTGGTCTGTTCAAATAAGCAGCGTAGGGCTGTCATTTGTCTTTTTGTCTGCATTTTCTATGTATTAGTTCCCTTTCTTTCCTTTCTTTCCAGTTACTTTAAGTCCTACCTTGATTCTTACAAGCGCATTATCACATTAATATTTTAATTTTCAGTACATGGACATCCTTCTGCTTTTAGCTTGTATGTATTTTGGCCTTTCAGAACTTTAGAAATTATTTTTGTGTCTAAGGGACTTGAAGGTGTTAGCTATTGTTTTGCTAAGTGCTTGGCTTCATTCTGAGTATAACTGAATTCTAAATAAAGTCTACTGGCAAACCAATATTATACACAGCTACAAAATATATTAAACAACAGAACTGAATAATGTGGTAACTGTTTAGTATTTATAATAGCCATAAAAGGAGAGTCCCATTTTAACTCAAAAGTCCCCTTGAGCACTGGAGCCTGAGATAATCTGGTTTAGGGTTTACATTTTGTTATTGCTCTGTTGATTTATGTCTCATTTGACAAGAAGGTATCTGATAAAGTGTCTTTTGAGTTATAGGATGGGAAGATTAAAGAAATTTTAAGTTTTCACATCTTTGGAGCATGAAGTTGGGCTCCAAATCCAAGTTAAGCATCATAAAACAGAAGTGACCTACCTTGCAAAGGTGCTAATTCCCATCTGGTGTGGGCATGGGTTGTTCTCACTCATTACACTATCCCACCAAAATCCTCGTGTCTTGTTCTGTCTGCTCTCTGTTGTCTGTGAGATGTCTTCTCTCATCACACATTCCCTCACCTAGTTCTCTTCCCCCAAATTTTGACCCCAAACCTCTCTTCTCCTTAAACCCTTTCAACAAAACTCTGTGTATGCTTATAAATAATTTTAAATTCCATACAGAATTTTAAAAGGCAAGACACTGAGTAAAATTTGCCCATGATCTGTTCTTCATATTCTGTTCTCCCATAGCCTCCATTTTTCCCATGGTGTATTATTTCCCCTGCTGCTACCCTATTTAGAGATTTACGTCATTATGTTTTCATAAAGAGATTTCCCATTTTGCCTTCTTCGCAGACAATGATTTATTCCAGGCAATGGAAGTTTTTTATGTCTGAGCAAATACTTGATTAAGACCTTGCCTGTATCCATGCATGACAGTTGCTTACCATCCTGTAAATCTGGTTGAGTTTGGTCATTTGCAGTTCTTCCCTTACAGAGTGAGCGGCAAGTTGGTCACCTACAGCTTTCTTAAACCAAACTAAATTTTGTATTTAGCAAGAGAAGAAAAGGTCACTGTAAAATACTTTTAGAAGGAGAAATACTCCATAGAACTGTCTGTGTTGCTTAACACCCTAATATCTCATGGTAGCAGCATTAATTAGATCTACTTTCTCCCAGCTCTGACCAGTGAAGCTGGTCCCTCTTCTTGCATTTCTCAGAGGTCAACCTTTTCAACCCTTACAAGTTCCTTGTGTTCCTCTTTCAGTATTATGCCTGTTGCTAAAATCCCTAACACTAAGTCCTGGTGCTCCATTTGACTGTATCGTGAGCCACCTCCCGTCCTTCCCATCCCCGTGTCCTTTCTGTAGAAAGAGGAGCACAGTGGAAGATAACACATTTCTCCCTTCCACCTCCCCCTGACGCATCAATCCTGTCCTACTGTGGAGGCAGGGATACACGTACTAACCCGCAAGACTGAAGGTCGTCTGAAGTCCAATAACATGAATGCAGCTTCAGATCATAGAATCATAGAATGTTTGGGGTTGGAAGGGACCTTTAGAGTTCATCTAGCCCAACCCCAGATGGCAGGCTTTGCACTGTGTTTCTAAGCAAACGCTTCTGTCCTGCCAGCTCCACACTACAGAGCTGTTACCAGCAGCCGAGGTGCAGAGTGGGTTGGTGCGTTTTGTGGTTTCCTAAATGTCTGCAGTAAGTTTTGCCTGAGTTTTTCGATCAATCCCCTCAACCCATAGAGAGAATATAATAACCAGGTAAGACACAACACTCATAAATGAGGACGCTTCTTATCTGTCAGATATGTTATTATTTTCTGTACTGTTTTCTTGTTCAGCAGCCACATAATAAGATACAGATTTTCAGAACTGGCATCTTTTATCATGAGATGTTGTGATATTCCTACATCTAGTAAGCAACAGAGTTCCTTCAAGGTAATTACAGTTATGTTTTCAATTAAAGCAGAATGCCATACATTTGTTTCCATTCCCATTTCATTGACAGACGTTAGGGGTGAAGAAGATATATCGTATTTTCATCCGGTTTATATTCAATAGTCAGGAGTTTGAGTACCACTCTTAGGTAGGCAGGGCCACTGTATCTCCGTGCCTATATAGCTTCTCACACGTAACACAAATTTGCTCAAGCACATCTAGCTCTCAAAAGCATATCCATCTTTCCAATGTCATTTGGTTTCAAGTAGTCATTGATTTCAGTCATTCTACATCATTTAGGTAATACCTGTGACCCCGATGTTCTCCTCCACTTCTGAGTACCGGGATCAGTTTGATCTGTTTGAGCAAGTGCCCTCCCACCCAAAGGCAAGTGAGAGATGTGATTCCAGTCTTTGCTACCTATTGCTCTGCCATACCGGTATTTTGGTCCCATTCCTGAGTCCAGCAAATATTTTTACATTTAATGTTAGCATCTCTAATATAAAGCATTGTCCTTACACTAATGATTTTGGTGGCACTTCAGGACCGCAGGTTTTATTTTATTCTTGTTTGAGTATAGGTTGGTTTAAGATAAATTTGGTTTGTTTTGCTGAGCATCATTTATATAGACCTGGAGGGAGGTAATAAAGGTGTCTGAACGTGCCGTACTCTGAGCTCTGCGTCTGCCAATGCAGCCCCTGTGTAAGCTGCATTACATACAGGGTGTGTGGTGGAAGCTGAGTAGCCTTCAGCATGGGTTTTACCACAGCACTCTGAGGTTGTGACTTCGGTAATGACAAAACTTAGATTAATTTAATCTCCAAAGTAGAAGCTAAGACCTTTTGCTTTGTTAAATGTAGGGCTGCCAAGAGTCCCGGTGACAGTCCTGACTTTTGTCAGCTATACAAAAGCAAATCAGCCAACACTTTATGAGAGGCTCTAGAAAATTTTCCCAGAGCTGCTTTTGTGCCGTCTACACAGGCTGTCCTCAGCCTCCTGCTGGCAGGCTGGTCAAAGCCCTATATGGCTAGTTTTCTTAAAACTTGGCAAGTGGATCTCCCTATTTCTTCCCCTTGTTGAAAAGAGCTTCTGCCTGGAGGTTGCTTTTTGCTGTGCTGCAAAGGCACATGTATTCTCTGCTAACGAAGTATGATGATAGCCTTGCTGGTCTTTGCCCTGCTCCTTGATTTTCTTCCTTGTTGTTCAGCTGCGGTTGATTTTCAATCCTTTTCAAGAAATTTTAATGAAAAAGAATTTTTGCATGGATCATCCTCCCTCCCACTCATAGCAATTGTTATGATTTTCCCCTGTTATTTGAGGCAACAATAGTTCTAAAGAGTCATTACTTATGTGGAAAATTATTACTTGGAAAAAGGTTTCTTCTCCCACTACTATTTCACAGTTTATCAGGTAGGATCAAGCTAAAATGGCCAATCCTATATCCAGTTTGCAGTATGTAATCCACTTATAATAATCCTGTTTTGAAGTCCAGCAGCAGACATAGGAGGGATTGGATGACTCAGAGGAATAAAAAAGGCTGGGTGAGTATCTGGAAACATTTTCTCGGTCAGTCTGTAAAAGATTAAACAGAGTTTTCCCAAAGAGGAAAAAAAAAAAAAGAAAGAATTGTCAGTAGCTTGAAAATTAGGTTGGATGCGACAGTTTACAGAAGAAAAATGTTGTACTAAAGCAGATAATAAGGAAAAGGGCTTGAGAGTCCTTTCTGATGTTTCGTCTCTATGGAAGGGTAATTAGGTATGTGCACAATTGCTAAGCAAATGGCATGATGTTTTCCTCAGTCAGATTTGGTTTTCTGTTCCTCTAATTTGGCTTTAATTAATGTTAGCACGAATAGGTTTTCTTCTGAATATAAACACAGATATATATTGTATTAAGGTTTAAATCACACCTGCGTTGTACTTGGATAGTTTCTATTAGTATCAGGGAGAATACCACTTTTTCTTTATGTGTGCAGGTAGAGCAAGTGGTACCCTGAGTGTAACACCGATAGTCACGCTTCGTTGCATGTGTGAAATTTAGCAAAGGGAATTAACAACTGAAATGAGGGTTCCAAAATGAAGTATAATATTAAGCAAATCTAGCGCTAAGTCCTGACCTTCCTACCCATAATTCTTGTCAGGAGGCTTTGAAGTCTGATACTAAAAAGCCTATGAAGCTCAAGAACTGAAACCAGCATTTCACAGGTATTAGCATGATAATTAGGAGTCTGTTTTACACATCGTTTTAATTTGAAAGTAAGTAATCAGAGTTTAGATGACACTTTGCTTAATTATATTGAATGTTTGACATGAAAGTAAATTAATAGCAAATTGATTTGCACCATCTGCTACTATTAACACCGGGAAAGCCAGAAAGAACTTCAAACGCTGTATCTTCATCCATTTTTAATATTATTATCTAAAATAGAAGTTGCATCTTTGTAAGAAAAGCACAACGCACTCGATGGAAGAATAAAGCAGCCAAAACAGTCCTCTAGAAGTACGGGAGAAAACTTTGGACTCTGGGAGCAGAGGAAGGTTGGCAGGGCATGTGAGTGGGACTGAGCACCACCACCCACAACATGCAAGGCAAACTCCATTTTCAGTCCTGCGCATTCCAGACTGTGTAGGAATATATTTTGACTGCAACCGTATGAGAAAGGGGGGAGAGTCCCTCTACAAACACTCAATCCTCTACAACATGGAGAGAACTGGAAACTAAGAGCACATGTGTTCAGGTTTATCATTATTCCTTGCTGTTACCCAAGATTCTATGCATCCCAGCCCGAGATAACCATTGAGTGTGAGCATCTCTCAGTTTTACAGACAGGTTAACGGAGAGACTCTTTGGAAACATTCAGCCTTTGTTGTTGTTGTGGGTATTTTTTAATTTCACAGTGAAAATTATTTGACAATTTAAATATAGGAACCTTTTCACTATACTATTTTTTCTTATGAGAAATATGTAATTGGAAATCACTTCCTATCCTGAAGAGTATGGCTGTCTATATAAAGTAGACAATTCGTATCCAACAAAAAAGAAGACAGTGAGAATGAGTGAATAATAAAGCAGTGAAGGTATTTTTAAGTGCAAATGTTTATTTGCTTTCACAATAAAAATTGAAAAAGCAGGATAAAGTCTGGGATATTTCAAAGGCAAACACCATTCCCCATCTAAAGGTGGTGTTGTTACGGGTTCTGTCACACGCTGGGTACACTTCATTTAAAACCTAGGATGATATTGCATCCAGCAAACACATGCTATTCCTGTGATCTGATAAAGGCTGGGGCAGGTTGTGCTCACTTTGCTGAGGAGTGGCAATTTTCAAATATTCACATTCCTACGTCCATAATACACCCATGATAAGTGTGGGTCAGGTGTGTTGCTAGTTCATGGTAGACTAGGGATGAAATGGAACTGCCATATTATGTTTCTTGAGATAAATGTACTTTGAGAACACTTCTTCAAATAAGGTAGCAATGTAGGTCTCTTTTCTCGTTTTACTAAGCAACACGCAGAATTACTGTGCTTTGTGCTGTCTTCTTTACACTGTTTTTGGCTAGTGGTTTTCAGATCATTGTAGAGATTGTCCAAAAGAGATTATTTTAGAGAATCTGGAAAAGAATTAGGCCGTGAAAAATGAAAAAGCCCAAATGCAAAAAACCCAGCAACTACGCAGAGAGGAGTCAGGTTGTACAGAGGCAGAGCTGAGTCCTGCAGACAGCAGTGAGCCAGGCACTTACTACCACCAACATTTAGCGCTTTGTGGGATGCTTGCAGAACAGATTTTTGACAATTGCTGTTGTTTAACCCTACCTGAGCCTTCCCTCCAAAATTCCTGTCCTGGTTGTAACAGTGATCAGTGTTAGCAAGCTACAGAAATGGTAGAGGTTAGGAGTTGTGATTCTCTCAGATCCCAAGTGGGTTTCCATTTGAGTCCCTAGGAAAAAAAAATTAAAAATGTTTTTTGCCAGGGAATACATGCTGTTTTGTCCCCTGTTTTTCCTCTCACTGGTAGTCCTTGTGCCAGATTTGTAACTGGAGTATTTGGGTCTCTGCTGCACATCAAGACTGGGGCTCAAATATCCTTCTTGAGTGGCAGGTTTCCTCACCTGTGATCATCAGCCACCACAGGCACATTGGCTGTTCTGGCCATGCTGGGAGCAGGCTCATCTTTACAGGGCAGGATTTCCTTTAAACTTCTATATCTGTGCTTTTTTGCCCACAGTTGCAGTCTTTAAACATATTAGTAAGGAATATAATGTTTTTAAAAACTCTGAGCACCTTTCTTAGTGAGTGTATTTCTTAGGGCTTATTGCATCTTGCTAATAATAAAAATTAATCTAGTGTATAATTATAGATATTTAACATATACGCCATCCTCAGAAGAGATCTACTAATGCCTTTCCTTTGATCTATGCTGCAGTGACAATTTAGGCTACGTGGATTGTAGGTTTATGTGGGTTTGCGAAGATAAAAATTTCAACATTATAAATGATTCGACATTAGCTAACACCTTGCTAAACAAATTAATTTAGATCACATAACTCCAGTGATAAAATTCAGGTTATCTCATTACAAGAAATGTAACACCTTATTTCATTTTCAGAGGGTATTCAGATAGCTCCTGAGAATGGCTGCGAAATTCAGACCAGTTTATCAATTATCACTTCCACAAAAGTGTAGTTTTAAGTCCATTTTCCCTTGAAGGTCTCTCAGGTCAGGTGAGAGAAAAGTTTGAACAGGGGAACTGGAAAGAATTTATCTTTCTCTCTCTCTCTCTCTTAAACATTTAAATAAATGGATAACGGTTGTCCTTAAATAGAAAAAATCAATCAAATGCTATTCATGAGCTAAATTTCCCTCTCGTGAACATCCCACACCTGATTTTACAACAAGCCCAGAAAAACAGGTTTATAATGGATGATGAATTTTTCACTGAGCCTTACCTAGTAGTCCCTCGCAGACTTCCTTGCTGCTCACTGGCAGCACATTATATCAGATGACACTTCGCTCTAGTCCTACACACTCTCACACAGCATGACAGGAAGGAGGTCTAGGTCCAGACGACCTGGTCAAAAATTCAGGCAAAAAGATCTGGCCTTCTGAAACAGTCCTCAGGTTTACGCTTGCCATCAAGCATTGGAAGAAGGAACCCAGAAGATAAGCCAGGGAGGTTCCCTTTGTTTTTCTTTTATGACTCTATCTGTAACCAAATTTAGACATCTTTTGCTCAGCTCTTCAACAGACCATCCTGGGTTTCCATTCCTAGTGGTGACTTGCTTTGTGAAACTCTAAAGCCAGAGAAGCCAGACATGGCTTTGTAGTAATTACAATTTTAATGGAACAAGTATGTGAGGAAAAAAGAATTGTGTTATCATAGCCAGAAAATAAAGGTAAACCCCTGCTTTTAACAGAAGAAATAGATTTGCTGTGTTGGATTTCCATGAGAAGACTGGAATGTTACCACCCCAAAGTGGGAGCTGTAGCTGCTGTGCTTTTACAGTACAACTGTAGAGTCTGTGTGGCATCCCTGGGTGGGCTACGGGCTTTCCTTCTGCCAGACACATCGTGTGTGATAAAAAATTAAGAGATGAGATTTAGAGGCTTCGATTTTTACAACACCTGTTTGGTGTGAAATTCTAGGGGGACAGTATTTGCAAATTATGCTGGAAGTAGGCAGAAATTATTAACTGATCCTGCTTTTCTATTTTGCATCTTTGGCATGAAAAGAACTTGTATTTCTTACTTCATCAAATATGTAGCAAAAAAAAAAAAATAAAAAGAAATAAAAAGATGCATCCAGTCTCTTTTAGAAAAAAAGTGACTTTAACCACAACAGTGTCTGAATTTTTATGACTGGCTGCTCTGACCTCTGTAGTCAGCATAGAAACAGTCAAGGAAAAAGGAGAATATTATACTCTCCCGGGTCTGTCTGTCCTGGGAATTTAAATTATTATCCCCATTGGAGCTCAAGGCAGACTTAACTTCTATTCAACAGGAGAAATAAGGAAAAGATGCACCTGAATTTGGGGTAAGCCTGCAAAATGTTGTCAAGTCAATGGTCATATCGAGAAGCACAGATTCATTTCCTTGGTGGTGAGCCTATGAATAAAAGATTAGTCCGTTATACCTGTGTTATACCTGTATTTTTAACAGTTTATTGGCCTTGACACTCAGGATGGCCATCAAAGGCAAACTTGTCATTCTTTATACCAATTCTAATGTCTAATTATAATGCTGTGACATTCAATTGCAAATCCTTGAGGGAATATAGCCTCCCAAACACAAAATTTGTTGCTGAAGCAATTTTTAAAGCATAAGAACAACTATAATGATCCAGACTCCCAGGAACAATTTTTCTAGCAGTTATACTTGTGTAAATCCCAAACTGGAAGCAGAGCTGTTTCTGTTAAACAGGTAGCCCTGTGAACACCAGGCCTCAGGATGCCTGCTTGCTTGCAGTGGGACGTCCCTGCTGAGGTGCAATCAAGAGGGACCCACTTTGACAGGAGATGGGCTCCCCAACATCTAATAAGTTATGAACTCTAGGTGGAGCTTTCCTGAAGTTGGAGCACTTTGCATCTGATAGGTGTTAGGAAAGGTGGTGTGCTTTGGGTGAGGGTGCTGGTGGCCATGTCTACATTAGCAAGCAAGTTCAGACCAATAAGACCAGGTCTGTAGAGAGGAACAGGACATCACGGGCTCTGCTATCTACATTTCAGAGATTTTTGAGCATCTCTTGCCTGGTCTCATGGCCTCTATGCCCATATGTGACTGAATTACATTAAAGACAATCTTGGAGAGCATCTCCCCGTTCAGTTTCATCTGAAAGGAATCCCATTCGTACACACTGAGATCACCCTATGACATGAAGTGACATGCAGTGAGAGTGGGGAAATGGGAAATTTGCTTAAAAATTAGTACTTAAAAAAGTACTCAGAATACTACCAATACATATGGTCCATCTCCTTTCTCACCTGCTTTCTTCAAACGTGCAGGTAACTCACCTCTTTGAAACATGTCTTTTTTTTTTTCAAATTTGCTTGAAATATATTGACAGATACAGAGTCCTTGGCTGTGACTTGTGTTCAAAGGTTGTTAGAAGGAAAATTAAATGCATGCACACAAAGCAGTGCCACATACTCTACATACAATAACTGGGGACAGTATAGACTTACATGGGCTTTCCTTTTCACACATGTGAGCATAGAAGTTAACTCTTAGGGCTAGGATGTCAATTTATTTAAATGTTTGCTGACTACAGAGTAGATATGGTGTTTCACTCGTCAGAGACTTGGATACGTGTGTTTACAAAGTGCAAACTCATTTAACTCAATTATCTGAGAAAGACTCTTGATTAAAAAGACTTTATTAGGGATAGCTGTTCATTGTGCATACCCACAGTTTCACAGAGAAACTCATTCTCAGCATCCCGCTGTGACAGAGATTAGTCATTATGCAGTAAAGCTGCACTGCTGGGACCACATTTGCATTATTAAATTAATTAGAGTATTACTTAAGAAAAAGCAGTCCCATAGCTGTGATCACCACGCCTGAACCTAGGCTAATGTAGCCACCAAATGTTACAGGACACCGCTCACCATTTGGAAAGAGACGCATCCTCCATCATCTGTCAGAGTTAATCAGACTTGCCCTGGCATCAATAAAACACAATATAAGGGAAACGACCTAGAAATTTTACATTAATAACCAAGTGCCAGTTACCAAAAGCAAACCAGCAGTAGGTGCTGTTTATAAAACATTACAATAGTGAGGTTTTAGGGTTTTTCCCCCACTGCATGAAGCCTGCAGCACCACTGAAACACATCTATGTCTGAGCACAGACCTTCCTCCCGCTGCGCTGCCTGACCCGCTGCTGCCCTGACCACGTCAGCTCACAGCCAGGTGCTACTCAGTCACCCAGGAGCAACTAGGTGCAGTCAGGAAAAGCTTTTAAGCAATCTTTACACAGCCATCTCCTCCCTGGGAAGTTCCCTCTTCATCTCAGCACCACTTTAAGTAGGTTTGTGGAAAGCATCTTTTTTAGTTTGAGCAAAAAGAAACTAGAAGGACTCACAGTCAATACCACGTGTGTTTTGGGAGACCGCAAAACTGAGCTGAGGCACTTCACCCTCTTAAATGGCCTCCTGGCCATCCTAGAGCATTTAAGCTTTTCCAGTCCTTTTCAAGGCCATTGTAAACACAACTTTAACAAGGTAATAAGTTTGTGAACCTTTGTGAATTAGGAGCCTTCATGTGTTCAATGCAGTTAAAAAAAATTCCCCTATTTCTACACAGCTATAGACTGCCACCTTTTAGCCTCTCTTTCTGCCTGACTTGTTAAAGCCACACAACACGCAGAACGTGGGTTGTGGCCACCTTTAGAAATGCTGGCTGCATCTCTCACCTCTGCTCTGAACGACATCCTCACGGAGATTTCAAGCGCTAAGCTGGCACATGCTACAGTCTAGGGCTGGAAAAATGTAACCAAAATGATGATGAAATTGTTATGTATCTTAGTTTTCAGCATTGGGGTGATGGGATGAATCAGTTATCTACAAAATGCAACCACAAATGCTGCTATGTTCTCTTCTGTACAGCCCTACCCAACTGAACGCTAAGTTCAGGATAATGAGAACAGTATATGGTTTGTAGTTTTAAGGTCATTATTAATGTAGCTGAAACTATAGACATTGTGCACCTGTCAGGGGAAGAAGACGAAGGGTAATTCCATGCAATAGACCAAGAAAGTTGGCTAGGACTGCCAAGACTGAGAGCCGAGTAGGTAAGAGGTAATTCCGGCAGGGGCAGATCGCGACCACTGACTCATTGACCACCTACCCAAATGATACCACCTACTCAAAAGAGAACAATAGAAGTGCACAACTGAGTCTGCGCAGTAATTTACATAGGAAGCAAGAGAATTTGCACCAATCATTAGAGAAGATGTTATTGATTATGTATGAATGTAATGAATATGTATGTATTTGATCAATATAACCTGATTGGAACAGGTGCCAGGTATGCACGTTAGGTGGAGCGATCCCCCGTGCATCCGGCGCCGTGAATAAAGAATGCCTGCCTTTTAACACTACATTGGTGTTACGAGGTTTATTCCTCCCGATTTCGGTGACAGAAGTACGGCTGGAGAGTAAATGAGGGCATACGCTTTTACTCAGGTTAGAGGTTTAGCAGCTCAGGCATCATGTGCCATAATTCAGGCAGCCCAGAAAACCATGTGAGGGGAACCAGGAAGGAAAACTGAGCTGCAAGCACATCCTGGCTAAAAAGGGGTGAGAAGTGGCTGGTGGCCAAATGGAATGAGCTGCTGCGTTTTAGAGTAAAAATACCAAATTCAGTAACATTTTTAGAAAAAATGTCAAAGTCGTGCACTCTAGAAGCACAGTCCTGAAATGAAGGCGGCAGCTGAGCTCATAAAAGTGATAGAAATTAACCCAGAAAGCAAAAAAAAAAACCAACCTATTTTTTTAGCAATAGCAGGTTCTGAAGCTATCTCATCTGATTGCATCTTCAGTCCCACTGAATCTAACATAAGCAAACACAGGTTGTTCTTTAATAAAATATGCTGAGTTTTTCAAACAGCAATATAAAGCCTTTGTTACTCTTGCAAAGTTGTATGAAGGTGCAAGAGAGTAGAGTCTGACTCAAAATTTCTATATTCCCTTGTGCTAATTAAAAGTAGTCTTTCCTTGTACCAGTTCCAAGATGCTGCCTGAACTTTCAAGTGTTTTTTGAAGACAACTGCAATTTCTTACTTGAAATGAAGGACCAGTGGCTTAATATTTAACCTGTAGCTGTCGTGAGCTATTTAACCTTGCCCAGAAGTGAATGGGTAATTCCCCTTTGCAAACGAAAGTGTAAAAATACCTTAAAATGACCTTGTGCCAATTTTATGGCAAAAAGTCACACTTCAGTAAAGCTACACAGCTAGTAACAGTGTTGACCTTTTGTTCTTAGCCATCGAAAGGCATTAAAATCTGACTGAAACACGATTACACAATCTTCGACTCAAAGTGTAGTTAAGTGAACAGGTATGGTTAAATAAAACAAGGGGATAAAACGAGGGGCAGTGGTAGCGAGGACCAGCCAGGCAGAGCCAGCTGAGCCCTGCTCCTGGCAGCCCTGAGGAAGAGCTGTTCTAATTTTATCTCACTGATTCTTGGCTGGTTGTAACATTTTTGTTATCAGAATAGACTTCTTTATTTGGCCAAAGAGTGACTAAGAAGGGGTGATTTATTCACGTTAACAGACAGTCAGGACTAATGACTCATTAACATATGATCAGAGAGGGTTTGTAACCCTGCAGGCCTGTGAACAGGGCTGAGCAAATCAACAGAAGAAGAAAAAACAATGATGAGTTTGTGTTTGAATATTTGTTTTAGGAAATTAAGCCAGATAAGAAGGTCATTAGTTATTAGGAAACTGGACTGACTAGTGGATATTCCCGTTCAAGGAACGAGCATATTAAGATTTCTCAAATTGCAGTGTCTTTGCAGTCCTGTGAAACCTGAGACTAAGCTGTGAACGAAGGGCAAAGGACCTTACCCATGGCCCATGGAGCTGTCTTGGACTCTTAATGGCTTGGAGGTGCCAGTCTAGTTACCCACACATCCAAAAGAAACCGAGGAAATTTTGTAAAATGCAGTTCATTGAGCTCTGTTCATAACCCTGAGGGCTGAAACATGGCCTTTAACTTCAATTCTATTGGGGTGGGAGCTACCTGCTGCAGCCCTGTGAAAGCTATAAGGGGTAATATGGATTTTAGCCCACTGCTCTGCTACAGCCTCTTGGTAGTTTTTAACACAATCAGTCTCATCTGGACAAGAAATCCCACTTCTTATGACTCTGGGTCCAGCAGCTCTCCCGGTTTCTGCTCAATGCCAGCCGTGCAAGACCCTGCTCCTGTGAAGAAAATGCTGTACAGCTCTCCACAGAGAAAATCCCACTGCCTTCTGACTCAGTCATCATTAAAAAAAAAAAAATCTGCTTTGATGTAAAATTGTTCCTGAATGCACATAAACAGGCAGGGCTTGAAATTTTGTTGCAGAATTTGTCCTTTGGGCACAGTTTAGTGTTTCTGGCATAATTATGTTTTGAAATGCTTGATTTCATCGTGCTTCTCTCTATTGCTGGACTGGATTTAATCCAAGTGAGCTCTTAGCCTCTTCTCTTTAACCAGGCGGGTCTCACATTCACTCTAACCAGAGTTGTGGTTCTGCATTTTAAAAGAAGAGAAGCTACTTTTAATCTCCTAGCTCATAAGTGATCACCGCCACAGCCTCTTCAAGAGCCTCCAACAGCCAGAAGCAGGATCAGGCTGCAAGTTTAATCTCCTCCTTATCGCTCATCCTGGGGAAGGATTGCTACGGGAAACAACGTCCTGCTCAGCACCGAGGGCTGGAAATCCTGGCTCTCGCCACGGGCAGCGCAAGCTCTCTGGAGCGATAGACCCAGCGCCGCATTCCGCGTTGCCTTTGCAGGCAGCCTGGCCGCTTCCCACCGCTGCCAGCAAGCCCTGGTGCCTCTGCCCACACAGGCACAGTGGGATGGACTGGAAATCACCGGGGGGCGAGAGGGGGGGGGGGGGGCTGGCACGGTCCATTCCACAGGCACGGTAAATAAACAGAAAATCGTAGCTGGGAGTTTTCGTCTGTGCGTGGGAGCTTCGGCGTGGCCTGCTTCAGCGTCAGGGTGTCGGGAGAAAACTGTGTTTGGATTTTTCAGACTTCAGAGAAGCTGCCGTAAACGTGATGTGCCTGAATGTTTCTTCTGGGCAAATGCTGGTGACAATGCAGCTCACAAATTCTGCTAAAACAGATTATCTTCCATCTTCCTGCTCACCCTTCTTAGGGCAACTGACTAGTCATTAATCCTCAAAAATTTAAGACAGCTATAGATCTCTTGAATTTGCCCCTAGCTCCCTCTAATCCAAAATCATTGTTCCAGAAGCCAAAAATAGCTGCTGCACATATCCAGCTGTCCCTTTATTTTACCGGCGATGACCTAAATACCAGAGGGGACAACAAGATGCTCTATGGTTTTCTTCTAAATACCTGTGTCCCATCACATTCCCTCCCCATTGATAAAATTTTCTTGGGGCCCATCACTGGCTTCGAAGCTCCCTGTGGGAGTCGAGCAGCAAAACCAAATTGCATCAGAAGGGAAAATCGAAACTTGGAGGTCACAAGACCGACACTGAACTCGGCTATTTACTTAAAACTTTGCCAAGGAGGGAAACACAAAGCTGTTACTGATGGTAACACTGCAACCCAGAAGGTAGCTTTGTATCCCATTCCTGGAAGGACAGCTATGCTCTAGTTTCCAAGCAAGGACAATGTTTCACAGCGAAGATGTGCGGGTGCAAACAGATGCCAGCAGCGACCTCCCACTTGGTTCAAGCTGGGTCCAATGCACACACCACTTCTCTCTCTTCAGGGGGCAGTGAAGTGACCCATTTTTTAAAATCAAATTTTAATTTGCAGGTCTTCCACGAGTTCCCAACATCCAGTCTGAAAGCACATGCCTGAAGACGTCATGACTTAGACACAGCTTCATTAAAGACAGTATCACGCAGTTTGGGTTTTTTCACCACCTTGAGGCTGTAGAGTGTCCTGCCAGTTCACTATGTCCAAAACCCCCTTTTGATCTCAAAATCTGTTATGCAAACACAGGAAGCATGATGACTAGAACCACAAACTCTGAATGCAGGACTCGGCCACACAGAAGATGTTTTCGTCCGACATCTAAAAGCAAATGTCTCCGCAGCTCTCTCCTGCCAAGGCTATGTCTACATCACAAAGTCATGTGACGCAGTTGGAGCGAATCCAACTTTGCGGATCGCAATCCAAGGTTGCGGTGATGATCCAACATTGACATTAGACGTGTTTCAGCTTTTGTCTTGTTGCTTGGACTCACTCCCCCGTAGTGGCTAGAGCACACTTAATGCAGTCCTGAAGCACACCGTTTGATGAAACCAAACCAAACGTTTGGTTTGGTTTCATCGGAAAGGAAGTTTGTTTTAGACACCTTTGGGAGGACCTCATCCATACATGCCAGGACCTCTCTGTGACACAAACCACAGCGCAGTAAGTGGACACAATCAGGAAAATCACTTCAAAAGTGTAATTCTGATCTGAACTACATCATTAATGAAAACACATCCAGAGTGAGCCGGCATTTGCCTGGGCTTAGATAACCAGAGGTAGGTTTTAAGGACAATGTCAAAAAATGGGCAGATTCTCATGCACTCAAGTCTGTAAAGGCTGATGAGACCCCACGAGGGTCAGCACTCCCTGCTGGCAAAAGAACCTTTTTCACCATGGGTGCAATCCACCTTTAATTGTACGTGGCATTTTTTTTTTTTTCGCTTGTCAAAAGGATACAGAGAAGGCTGAATCATTCAGTCAAATGCTACTGGCATGAGTTTTGCCAGGGAACACCAACAGATCTAACTGCTGACTAAAACCTGTTTCAGGCTGGAGTTCAGCCTGAGGAAATGAAATATTTCCAAAAAATCTAAAGACAAAGCCTAGGAAAAAGATACAATTTTCTGTTATTCTGTGGCTGTCCTGAATTACAGACTTGAAATATAAAGTAATGGGTGTGGATTTGTATTTGAGATGTTGGCTGTTGAAAGGTGATGTTCCCCCACACTTTTATTCCTGCATTTGTAACCCAGTTAGGGAAAAGGCATCCAAAAAAAAAAAAGAAACCTTTCAAAGGCTTCTCTATATGAACAGAAAATACTTAACGTTATTTGAAGTCTAATATATTTTATTGCACATGTTTAGTGAGTACTGTGGGAAGGACAGAAACATGAAGCAAACCAGTCCTTCTGGTATCTATTTTTTTTTTTTAAGTAGCAGCTTTACCAGAGCTTTATGGAAGTTTTGTAACAGGCTCAGCATCCTATAAATAAAGGAGAATTTCAGCAGCTGGGGGTTCTGCTGTGTCATTGATGATTCTCCCGCACACACTATCACATTGACAAAGAAGAGTTATGGCCTTCTGAGGGAACTAGAAAGTGAGCTGGGACCCTTCTGAGCTTAGGACAAAGACCACATGAGCATTCCAGAGACAGCAGAGGTGGAGCACATCCCCCCAAAAAACATGAAATGGAAATTATTTCTGTTTTCTGAAGACTAGGAACAGTTGAGAAGAGTATGGTGAGTGCTTACTCCCAGAGAGATTTGTAAGTGATCGAATTAATTCCTGAACCCCAAATTTTGTAAGTTTTTAATAAACTTCACGTGGAAAGCTTCAGCTGCTGATGAAGTGTAAGAAGATAGATCAGGTATCTTCCAGAAAAGCTCTAGTCTACTTCCAAGTTCTTCAGCTAAAATTACTCTCTATAACAATCCTCTATAGGATTGTGCTATCCTACCTGCTTAAAATGTCATATACAGTCATATGTGATGCCTGCCTATCTAATGGACATGTATACAGGCACTGAAGAGGTGAGCAAGTGATGGTGAATTAGGGTTGGCTGTGTCCCTCATGTATTTCTGGTTTTGTTTAATTATATACCTGTATACATGATGGCCATGATTAAAAAATCCCATCAACAAAACAAGAGATACCCCTTCACTGCAGAACTCTACATAGATCAAAAAAGATAAGAGCTTTCCAGTTTTTCATGCTGGATTGTCAGACATAGGACAGCACAGTAAAAGAGAAAAATCATAAAAAGCAATTCCAACATTTCTGCTAAGAAACAACTTATTTTGTTGGTAAGAAAGAGAAAAAGGCAGAAGTGACTCCTACAGAAGCAATACAACGTGTGCCAAGTGAAGAAATTGTGATTGTGACAGTAGATTATTTAATCTGAAGTGGGTGACTTTTTCACCTAGAATTTGGAGGGAAAAAACTTTATCTATTTCAAAACATCTAATAGGTCCTGGTTTAAAAGTAGAAAATAATTAAAGACTTCGATGAAAAGGACATACTTTTCCCAGTGGCCTGTGATACTTTAGATAATTGGAATGAAATAGTTAACATAATCATATTAATATAGGTTTACAGGGGAAATATTCTAGTATCTATCTGATTAAATTCAAGAATATTTGCTTCTATCTAACCGCTCAGGTCATACATTGCATGAAACAATGACGTATGTAACTGATAATTCTTTAGATGAAAGTTAAGCCAAAAAGCCTAGGAATTTCAGGATATGTTTCATTTTGTCAGCAGAATACACAAATATTATGAGGCTAATTCATCAGAAATGGTTGTCTGTTTGTAATGCCATTGAAAGGAACTTAAAAGCTTTCCCAGCTTCTATAAGTCAACTCTGTATGTTAGGTGAGGATTTCTCAAAGGCAGTCTTTAAATTGGTTAAAGATGATGAAGGTGTGGATGATGGAAAACCACTTTTGGTAACAGAATGCTATTTATATTTCTTTTACAGTGTGCTAAAAGTCTTTTTATGGTGCAATCTTAGAGCAGTTTCATTTTATATGCTGAGGCTTCTGAAATGATGCATTCTCTGCAGAGATTGTTATGACAAAGAACTGATGACAAATTTTTTTGTCATAGAGGTAACTTTTATCTAAGAAACACATCAGAACAAAGCACAAGGTGTGAGAATGGATTAATTCAGTAACGTACCTTGGCTCTCAGAAACCCAACTTCACAGTTTTGTGTCAGTAAACAAATTTTCAGCCACCTCCTGTGGAAAACATATCAATTTTCAACATGTCATAAGTATGACTGAAGGGCTGAAATGTGACAAAAGGCTGGAAATGATGTTGTTTCATAACAATAATATATGAAGAATAATATGAGTTGAGGGATTTACCAGAGAATTACATATCTGAAGGAACTGTGAACATATACATAAAGCTTACAGAGTTCCCACTTAAAACATTTGTGATGCTTTTGTATAGTTATCCACTTTCCTTCCATCCAAAGGTGATCACATCATTTAAATTGCTCTTGTAAAGTCCAGAGGTTTTGAATCTTGCCTGGCAATTCTACCTACATCCTCAAAGACCCAGCAGGATGAGTTACTGTGGCGTTCCTGTGAAACACGAAGTTTCTGATACTTTGGACTTTGGGAAGAGATTAGAGGTGGCACACACAAAGGACATTTGGGCTCCACTGATGCCTCTCCGCATAATTTGGAGATCTTAGGGGTCTGAATGTTTCTATCATGGCATGTTGGGTATCCTAATCAGGTGTTACTGGGGAGGAGAGGACAACAATTTTATGAGAGCAGCTCAGGATTTGGTAGCTTTCCATTAATATCTCATTGAACAGCATACATCTTCAGAGACAAGACGGGGCAGGGGGGGTGGCTGCAACTCGTTTCTTACTGGGCAATCTTCCTCAGCAGTAACACCTACCATACCAGGGATCTCCAAAAGTGCAATGATTACAATGATTATTTCTTGCACATCTTCTCCACAGAAAAAATGTTTTCCCTCAACCCAGTGGAAATGCTCTCCAGGTGGCTCATCACAAAAAAGCAGGGAACCTTCTTGTCACTTGGGGATGCTCACCCTACACCCCAGACACAGAAGTCTGGGTTTTTGTCACGAGAAACTGTTCTTATATACCACAAAAACTAAAGATGCATATCAAAGGAAAGGAGCATGAGACAGCTGTAAAAAATAATTCTGCAGCTGCTGGTCTCAGTTCCCAGGTCTCTACCATTCCCCCCTACTTCACAACAGCTGCTGCATAGACCTTGTGGCAGATTTCCAAAATCTTCAACAGAAGCTGTTTTACCCTATAAGAAAATCACAATTTCATTCTTATTTCCAGCTGCAGAAGAAGACACCGCCAGCTTCTGGGGGATTTAATACACAGCCTTACAAATCCTGAGAAGACTTTCTAAAATCACCTGGGATTTGCCATGAAGAGAGCTGTACTCGAAGTTCAGCGCAACTGCAGCAGTGTAACCCAGAGCAGCGAAGACACGAGGCAATAGTACAGTTAAAACTGCTCAGCTGTGACATAAACATTGCACTTCCCATACTCTGATGGATGGCAGCCCTTCAGACAACTCACTTTGGGGGCAAATCCTGAATACAGGTCAGCAGCAACTAACACGGAGTGGAGGACTACTGAAATTCTCTTAGCCGAACAGTTTCTGCAGGCATCCTAGCACCACTTGCCTCAGAGGTATCAGTATGAGAGCAGTAGCTGCTTCTCATGTGTGATGAGTGCTTTTACACTTATTATTCTTGGTGCTTTGAATAGTTATGCCATCCATTTAACTAATCAGCAGTATCAGTCTTCAGGGGAAGGGACAATGAGCAGTAGCAATGCTTTGACTTGGAGATCCTTCTTAAACATTGTCAGTGTTCTACCAGAAGCCACCTGCAGGAAGATTATTTATTTCTGCAAAACGAGAATGGTGACAGAAAGCCTTTAAGGAGCAGAAAGGCCTTTAAGGAAAAAAATCCAAGATTCTTAAAACCAGTGCTAAAAAGGATTATATGTTAAAGCAGACACTCAAATGCTCCGTAAGAATTGATGGTTATCATTACCCTTCCCTTCCCTTCCCTTCCTTTCCCTTCACTCTTCAACTTCCTCCTCTCTGTGATCCCTCTCTTGCTCTTTCCCAGCACCTTGCATTCCCAAGTGTCCTGGTTTCAGCTGGGATAGAGTTAATTTTCTTCCTAGCAGCTGGCATAGTGCTGTGTTTTGGATTTGGGATTAGAAGAATGTTGATAACACCCTGATGTTTTAGTTGTTGCTGAGCAGTAAGCACACCAGCCAAGGACTTCTCAGCTCTCAGCTCTGCCAGGTGCGCAAGCTGGGAGGGGGCACAGCCAGAACAGCTGACCCCAACTGGCCAAAGGGGTATTTCATACCATATGAAGTCATGCTCAGTATATAAACTGGGGGAAGAAGAAGGAAGGGGGGATGTTCAGAGTGACAGTGTTTATCTTCCCAAGTCACCATTACGCGTGATGGAGCCCTGCTTTCCTGGGGATGGCTGAGCACCTGCCTGCCCATGGGAAGTGGTGAATGAATTCCTTGTTTTGCTTTGCTTGCATGTGTGGCTTTTGCTTTCCCTATTAAACCGTCTTTATCTCAGCCCATGAGTTTCCTCACGTTTACTCCTCTGATTCTCTGCCCCATCCCACCGTGGGGGAGCGAGTGAGCGGCTGGGTGGTGCTTAGTTGGTGGCTGGGTTTAAACCATGACACCAAGCCAACATGTACCTCCTACTCCAAGGCTTTAATACTTTTCCTCATTTGCTTGTCCATCAGTTTGTACCTCCTCTTCATCCATCCTCTAACTTTGGCAATGCTTTTGGTGCCATAGGACCTTCCTGAGACTTAGCCCAGCCAACCTCTTGGCTGGCTCATACCCAGTTGTCCTTTTATCTCTCACTACCTCAGTCCTACAAAAACCACAGATAATCCAAAGAGAAAAGAAGTCAGCATCTCACGTACAAGAATAAAAGAGTATCTTCTCTTAAACAGAAACAGAAACTGTTGGCCTTGGAAATAAAAAAAATGCCAGTTAGCATTGGGCAGGAGTTTGTCTTTGTGGAAACTCTGGGAAAGACAGTGATGGGAAGGCAGAGATACTTAATAGTGACTGTGATAATGTTTTTAAAAAGGAATCCAAAGAGACATGCTGAGTGGAAACAAGGAAAATAAAATGCTATTCAAAAAGAGTTCAGCCAGTAGTCTTTAATTGCAACGTCTATGAACAGGAGCTTGTATTGCAGTACAAACTAGAAAGTGAAATAATTGGAAGTAGCACACAGCTTACAGGTAAAATTCTTCAGAATAGGATTTTATCCACACCTATTAGAGCTTTTGTTATTTTGTATTGCAGGCCATGCTCTGGTTCTGTATGAACAGAAGGATGCACTATCCCCACACCAAAATGCAAACACTCTGGAATAAGACAGAGTCCTGACTACTCCAGCACAGAAAATGTAGAAATTGGAAGGCCTTGGAAGAACATGAATAAAGCTGTAGGGGCTGATTGATGCAGAAAAATGCTCTGAACAGAAAAATTATTTTGCATGGATTCTTTTGCTTGTAGCAATGAGAGCACTTCTTTGCCAAGGCACCATTCCTAAATATTCCGGGCCCCTCTGGAGACTGCTGTATATGGAACACAGCTAGCTTGTTCCAACAGGCAAGGCACACTGGCTGTCACCATGGTGGATATTAAATTTATCTTTCTGCATACGACATACAAGCTTAGGAAGCCAGCAAGCAGCCAAACCTAGGAAGACAACACTGGAATCCGGATCCCCTAAATCTTAGTCCACCGCTTCACACAGTGATGTGCCATTTTATCTCAGACTATGTTCTTACACCATCCCAATCCCCACAGCACTGGCATGGGACTCACAGGACAGCCTGGTTGCTCAGGACCCAGAACTTTCAAAAATCTGAACTAAATCCTCTGAAACAGCACAATTTGGAAAGTTATTGCTCTTGTGCCCCTGTGACCTGTAGAGCTGATGTCTACATGAGAGGATGTTCTTAGGTAGCTGTTTGTGTATAAGGTATTTAAGAGGTCCCCTGTGTACTTTAGTTTCTAGTAGTATTTATTAAAAATGAGAATTTGTAGTTCCTGGGAATTCCACCATTGAAAAATGCATGATAACCAAAAGCCAAAACACTGATTTATTAATTTTCAATTAGGAAATTTCAGTTGAGAAATGTAGAACCACAAAATTTTGTCTTGATTTGAAACTAGCTTGTCCCTTGGCCTTCCCTTGGTACCTCAGATGTGACTCGTATTCCCATTCTTCTCAACGGCCTGGGCTTCCCAGACAGATCACCTTTGCCATTGCCCATGGCCCCCACAGTGCACTGTATCAGCTTAGTGATGGGTGAGACTGCCTGACAGAGAGTGATTTGAACTAAGAAATAAAACCATGTATGTAGACATAGATAAAAAGGAACCATAACACAACCATGGAACCAATGATAGTTTCCTCCATGCTTGGAAATCCCTTTCCAAACAAATAACAAAAGCAGAAAGGGCACTGCCACTAGACCCTAAAAGCCTCTAACTTGAACATGGCAGTTGCGAGGTAGCACAACACAGGAGAAAATACAGTCTCATGAGAATAAGTCATGGGCCAGCTAGAGATTTGTATATTTAAAGCAACACTTCTGAATCATAGAATCATAGAATGTTTTGGGTTGGAAGGGACCCCTAGAGGTCATCTAGTCCAACCCCCCTGCAGTGAGCAGGGACACCGCTAACTAGATCAGGTTGCTCAGAGCCCCGTCCAACCTGGCCTTGAATGTTCCCAGGGATGGGGCCTCCACTACCTCTCTGGGCAACCCGTTCCAGTGGTTCACCACCCTCATTGTAAAGAATTTCCTCCTTATATCCAGTCTAAACCTACCCTGCTTCAGTTTAAAACCATTACCCCTTGTCCTGTCACAGCTGGCCCTACTAAAAAGATTGTCCCCATTTTTCCTATAGGCCCCCTTTAGGTACTGAAAGGCCATAATCAGGTCTCCCCTCAGCCTTCTCTTCTCCAGGCTGAACAACCCCAACTCCCTCAGCCTGTCCTCATAAGAGAGGTGCTCCAGCCCTCGGATCATTTTTGTAGCCCTCCTCTGGACCCGCTCCAACAGGTCCATGTCCTTCTTGTGCTGAGGGCTCCAGAGCTGGACGCAGTACTCCAGGTGAGGTCTCACCAGAGCAGAGTAGAGGGGCACAATCACCTCCCTTGACCTGCTGGCCACGCTTCTCCTGATGCAGCCCAGAACACGGTTGGCCTTCTGGGCTGCCATCGCACATTGCCGGCGCATGTCCAGCTTTTCATCCACCAGCACGCCCAAGTCCCTCTCGGCAGGGCTGCTCTCGATCCTTTTCCTTTCTTCCCCCAGCCTGTACTGATACCGGGGGTTACCCCGACCCAGGTGCATGACCTTGCACTTGGCCTTGTTGAACCTCCTGAGGTTCACACAGGCCCACCTCTCCAGCCTGTCCAGGTCTCTCTGGATGACATCCCGTCCTTCTGGTGTGTCAACTGCACCACTCAGTTTGGTGTCATCTGCAAACTTGCTGAGGGTGCACTCGATCTCGCTGTCTAAGTCATTGATGAATATATTAAACAGCACCGGTCCCAGTACGGACCCCTGAGGGACACCACTCGTCACCGGTCTCCATCCGGACATCGAGCCATTGACCACTACCCTCTGGATGCGACCATCCAGCCAGTTCCTTATCCACCGAACAGTCCACCCATCAAATCCATAGCTCTCCAATTTAGAGAGAAGGATGTTGTGGGTGACCGTGTCAAAGGTTTTGCAGAAGTCCAGATAGATGACATCCGTTGGTTTTCCCTTGTCCACTGATGCTGTCACACCATCATAGAAAGTCACTAGGTTCGTCAGGCAGGACTTGCCCTTGGTGAAGCCATGCTGGCTATCTTGAATTATCTCCCTGGCCTCCATGTGCCTTAGCATAGCTTCTAGGAGGATCTGTTCCATGATCTTCCCAGGCACAGAGGTGAGGCTGACAGGTCGGTAGTTCCCAGGGTCTTCCTTTCTACCCTTTTTGAAAATAGGCACAATGTTTCCCTTCTTCCAGTCACCAGGGACTTCACCTGACTGCCATGACTTTTCAAATATCATGGAGAGTGGCTTGGCGACTACATCGGCCAATTCCCTCAGGACTCTGGGATGCATCTCATCAGGTCCCATGGACTTATGTGCGTTCAGGTTCCTCAGGTGGTCACAAACCTGATCTTCTCCTACAGCAGGAGGGGTTTTGCTCTCCTGGTCCCCCTCATGCCATCCATCAACTCGGGTGGGGTGAGGAGAGAGGTTGCCAGTGAAGACTGAGGCAAAAAAGTTGTTGAGTACCTCAGCCTTCTCCTCATCTGCTGTTACCAGCTTGCCAGTCTCGCTCATCAGCGGGGGTACACTTTCTTTAACCATCCTTTTCCGGCTGATATACCTGTAGAAACCCTTCTTGTTATTCTTTGCATCCCTAGCCAAGTTTAGCTCCGGCTGAGCCTTGGCCTTCCTGACCCCATTCCTACACAACCGGACCGCGTCCCTATACTCTTCCCAGGATGCCTGTCCCTGCTTCCACTGCCTGTGCAGTTCCCTCTTCCTCCTTGGTTTCCCCCCGGCTCTTCCCTTCTTTGCCCGATTTCTTACACCTAGGGATCGAGAGCTCTTGCGCTCTGTGGATCACTTCCTTAAAGATCTGCCAGCTCTGTTCTGTTCCCCTGTCTCTGAGGACCGTTTCCCAGGGAGTCCTTCCGACTATCTCCTTGAGGAGCTGGAATTTTGCTTTTCTAAAATTCAGGGTCCTGACTATACTCTTTGTTCTTACCATTTCCCTCTGGAGCATGAGCTCTACCAGCGCATGATCACTGCAACCCAAGCTGCCTCCGATCTTGACATCTCCGACGAGCTCACTTGCATTGGTGACCACCAGGTCCAGTATCGCATCCCCTCGGGTAGGGGTGTCTATTACCTGGCTTAAGAAGTTGTCCTCAATGCATTTGAGAAACCTGCTGGATTGCCTACAGCTTGCTGTGTTGGTTTTCCAGCAGATGTCAGGGTGGTTGAAGTCCCCCAGGAGGATGAGAGCCTGCGAGCGCGAATCCCCAACCATAATCCTTAACCAGCTGTTGCAGAACAGAAAGCACTGGTACACTTGCTCATAGTAAAATATCCTGCTTAACGAAGGTGTCCACCTTGCAACAATCTAGGACTCTCAGTGGGCTGGAAACCCAGTCGCAACTGGGTTGTTGCCACAGTCTAGCTCTGAGGTGCACAGGCAATGGGTGGATATTTGCTGGAGGGGATCACCATCATCATTTGATCTAACCCCAGTTTGATTTGATGCATAAACCAGCAGATAGATAGGAAAGTTAGATCTCACTTGGGAGGGCTCATGAAGGAGCAGGACAGAAGAAGAAGGGAGTGGAGTAGGTTCTCTCCTGGGCAAGAAATTGGAGGAGAGTTACATTGTGTTTGAAACTAGTTTTGGAGAGAGAGTGCTATGCCGGAGAACCACAGCATCCAGGCCTGCCTGCAGTACTTTTCCCAGTGCTTTGAGTTTGAGGCAAACAGGAAGAGAGGGGTGCGATTTGCAGAGGTAGGGGTCCAGCTTCAAAGCACAGAATCACAGAATATCTCCAGCTGGAAGGGACCCATAAGGATCACTGAGTCCAACTCCCAGAACTTACAGAACTAGGGACCAAATGAAGAGATCTGTTACAGACCTGGATATTGTTTGTCTGACTTGGAAGGCCGGCCAACAGTGAAGTTTGTGTCACAGAGGACCAACACCACATCAGTAGCTGAACTGATGATGCTTTACTTCACCTTAAAAATTAATTACAGCAGAACAGAGAGTGTATGCTTCAATGTAATTTGTTCCACAAGTGGGTAGGAGAGGAGATGAGTAAACCAGAAGTAAAAGTCAGGTTTGGGAGGGCTAGCATAAAACCTTGTCCACACACTCAGACTCAGCAACCATATTTGATGCATTTAAGTGGTAAGTCCACCTTTTCTGGCAGCCTTAACAGAGTATATTTGAGATAAACCGAACAATAGAAGTTCTCACCATATTGAGATTGCTGAAAATGTGCCAAAAAATAATGGTAAATTCACTAAAGTATTAGTCAGATTAGTAACATTTTTATTTATTTTATGAAATTAAAAACATCACCCAAAACGTCAACATTTGCACAAATATTTGCAGCCCCTTTGTGAGCCCTTTTGAATGCCTGCACAGCAGAGCAAGGACCACCCGCTGTCCTGCATGAGACCACAAGGAGCTGTGGGTGGACTGATTTATCCTCTTTTTGAGGTGTTCAGAGTGCGTAAAGCACCGTGGCCTCGTGGGTCAAGCGGGCTGGGCTGCATCCAGGAGCAGTAGAGGAGGAAACACGCTGTGCCAGGAAAAAGGGTGGTGCAAACTGTTTCCCCTCTGCAACAAGGAGGACGCCTGACACTGTGAGTCAGAGTTCCCAGGGCAGTTTAGCTGTGCTTCTCTGCTACATAGGTTGAATTGCTTGGTGGAAAGCCAACATTCTGCATTTGTTTTAGAGAGAAACAGTTAAATTCTTTTGTTGAAACTATCTGCTCTGGGCTTCCTTTGGGTTAGGGTGGTAAAGCTTCTTCATTGTATTATGCAAAGATCGGAGTGATTCCCATGGGATTCAACAATATCGGTGTTTGAAGGGTGTTTTTCCACATAGCACCGTGTTACAACAAAGTGCAACTGTCACATTAGTCAACTTTCCAATTTGCTTGACAACTAAAAAACACTGCCACTCAACGCAGCCTCCGTGCTTCTCTCCTGGCCATTATCTGGCTCTGCAGTGACCCTTCTGTTCTGTAATTCCAAAACTTTATTATATGTCTTAGAACTGATAACTTCTCCAGTTTTTTGGCTGGTATAGTTTCTCACTGCATTAATGGCAATAATAGTCAGTGTGAAAGTAAGCCTGAAGCATCCTGGGGCTTTCCTATGTTAAATACACCTATCAAGGAGCCATCTACTATACATGTACATATATACATGTATATAATGTTTGGCAGTTTTCTCCCCTTATAATCAGAATTATATCCTAGATAGAAATTATTCCTAGCTGCCTTTCATGTACCTTGTAGGCTGCTAGCTTCTCCTAAGCAGTATATTAGAGTACCGTAAGAGATTTGCGTAAGTCACGGAGCATACTGCAGAGGAGCTTAGAAACCCTCTCTGGCAGGAACAGGGTAGAAGCAAACGGATGGGCTGCAAGAGAAATATACAGCCACACTGTTTCTGGGTAGAGTGGGTGGTGGGGTGGTGACACCAGGTAGAAATACAATCCACTAATGGCTCATCTACTACTTGAGCAGCTTCCCAACTGTTCAGAATGCTCTCTGTGCTGACCACAAGCTATCACATGTGTGTCGGCAAAACCACGCGGTGAATCCCATGGTTAGAGCAGGGGACAGAAGAACCCAGGCAGCCGTTTCCATCTGAGCTACCAATTTGTTGCGGACATCAAAGTAAACTGAACTCTTTATGTTCCCCTAACTCGGTCTGCAAACTAGAGAAAATAAGAAATATCTAGTTATGTTGTAAAATAGAAATCTGGCCTTTAAGGCGTTAAAGGAAGAGCAAATATGTTGAAGTTAGTCCTAAATCGCTGGCTCTTTTTGCTGTAGCTCCTAGTAAATTCCTGCCTGTAAGAAATGCCAAAACGAATTTAAAGTTCAGTCTCTCCTGGAAGCCTCTTGCTTTTGAGAAGGCGGGGAAAGGAAAGGCACCAGTTACATAAAGGCGTTCACTGTAGAACTGCAAATGAGTCTGCACAGTGTTTTATCCTTCACCAGTCCTCTTTGTCTCCTACTCTTCTGACTGCATTCTTGGAACATCTTGTACATGAATTCATAAGACTATTTGTTTTATTGCCATATTTTTAACCACACAAACCACATTGCAGCCCGGGAAATTAATTTGAAAGGAATGGCAAACTATGTTATTTTGGTTAACAACAATTCTAGCTAAAACTGAAAGCTATGTGCTTTTCTCACATCAGAACTTAAACAAATGAAAAGGCAATACTTTGTCAGAATCAGGACATGAAAGGTAACTGAAAAGTTGAACCGTGTCAAGACCAAAACGTTATCAAGCAGAGTTTAACTGGAAAGTATAGGAAGCAGCATCGATAGCAAGCACTCCCGAGTTTTACATATTTAAAATATACAAAAGCCACCTCAATATTCTCACAGCAAATAAATAAGCATCTTCTGTAACTCGACAATTATAAGTGAACACAGTACACCTGTCGATAAACGGAATCAACATCAATCAGAAATATTTAGAACTTGAGTAACATTTTTATTAAAAAGGCGAGCAGGAAGTCTCAAGCTGTGCCTGGAAGAGAGTGCGTGAGGGAATCAGTCCAACATCCTGGGTGTAAGTAGCCCTTTGCAGGTAATGTCTCCCCAGGCCTCCCACTGCCAAGGCAGCGGCACCGCTCAAAGCGATGGATGTGCGGCTCACCTGATTATCTGAGCAACGGTAGGGGAGGGAAGCGCTACAGGCACAGGTCCTCCAGCAATTTTTTTGCACCAGCTAGGATTTCAGTTGTGCTGGGGAAATTTCAGTTCATGGAAAAAGTGGCAAACGTTCATTCATTCAGAGGCTTTTGGCCATTGTGGACTGCATTATTAGATGATGGCAGGATCCATAAAACTACATTGTAAATAATAAAGAAATTATCAAAATTATGTAATTAAAATGATGACAAAATAGAGTCTACTTGTTTGAATCATTCAAATTCCCTTGAGATGAACATACAAAATGATTACAGAGAAAATACAGAAAATAATTACAGAGAAGAAATACAGGTTAGAGACATTAATTGATGAAAGAAAAGAAGTTAAGAGGTTTTTAAAAATACTTTTAGGAGAAATTAATAGGTAAGGCAAGCTTAGAAGCTGTGGGGCTATACTTCATGATGTAAAGACATGTTTCTTTGAGAACATCACTCCAGTTCCCAGCCAGAAGTTTGTGGGATTGGAATTTTTTTTATGAGAGGAACCAAAATCTGTTGAAAGGAGAATTGGATACATTTTTTCCCATAAATATTTAAATTAATTTAATGCAACAATTTCATGCATTCTCTTCCACACTCATTCATTTGAATGGTACCATCTGTGACATGTTGGCATAAAATGAATTTCAGTCTCACTATGAAGTATTTCTTGAAAGTAATTCCAAATTTACTTTGGAAAATATTCACTGTGGAAATCTGATAAAAGCTCTCTCTTCAACCAAGTAAACAAATTTAGCAGGGAATCTATAACCAATGACGTTAGCCTAATTTTTAGCTTTCAAACAGCAAACAGCAGAGTATAAGAAATTAAAGAAAACCTTGTTTAACATTTTCCAGTAAAGCCTACACTGGGAAAAAAATTGAAAGAAGTGATATTCATCGCACCAGGCTATTATAAATTATATGATAAGCTGTTAGCAAACAATGCTAATGCTCTTTATAGTCTTCCCTAAGACAGCACGGGTGTCTGGACCGTATTACTGGTACATAAGTAGATGCTGCTGCACAAAGACGCTTCCAATTTTATGTAACTGCTAGTTCAGGTTTTCCTTACCACAACTGATACATAATTCCTGAGTCTTTCAGATGCAAAGGCATTTTCAGGGGAACTACCAGCTTTGTAACTTGGTACTAGATATCATAACTGCATCCAGTTATCTCTTTGTTTTGTCGAACTAAGATGTGCTACATACCTATAAACGTTAAGTTTCATATTCATAGAGTATCTGGGAACTTAGTTTGTTATAGGATTCCAGACTCCTGTTCAAATCTCAGATTCAGTGATTCACAGCTTTCTCCAAGTATTTAAGTCCTAGGTCAGAAACAGTGATAGCTGAAGCTTCCTTACTCTGCATTATACTGGAGCAAAAAGTCCCATGCATATTCAACTTGCAGCTTAGCAAAATATGTTAAAGAAATTGTCCTAAAAAGAAAGCTTTGTATGTTAAACCTGCTTAGTCTGCCTGCCTTGCCTGTCCTCTGTGCTTTAGTGCTGTGGAACAGAGGAGGCTCGGCTATCTCTGTTTGCCCACAGGCTTATATTTTAAATGTGCCTCTGAAAATACTGAACTCTTCCATGAAGTAATATTAAAGTTGGCTGAAGAATGCCTTTGCAGATTGAATGGTTATGATGAACTGGTTAGTGCTGAGCAGCTGCATGGTTGGAAAAGTATGAAGAGTTTGAAAAGTATGAAGAGTTTAAATGTCCATATTGGATTATACTGGTATTTTTTTTATATGGAAGCATATAAACTAAACTGCATGACTTAGCACAAAGAAAGGCAGCTATTAACAATAAGACCTTGACCTCAGATAAAAAATTGAAAGGAATGGGCTAAATTTTAGCCCTTTTATGCTTCATCATAGTTCCCTGTATTGTCTTCTACCAAGGCCGAACTTAATACAGTCTTACTTTCCCACCTCACAAACTCTTCTAAGTTTCCCTTTAATTAAGTCTAAAAATGTTGTCTATCATTCATGGGAAAAGGATAAAAGTGTACACAGCAACATGCCTCAAGTAGAAATCATTAAAACACCTACTGAGCTAAACCATGTGTATTTTTCTTTTGTTTCTTTTGTAGTATGAGGTCCTGTGGGACAATAATGCTTCTTCTGACCTAGGATGCTCTCCAAGGTTGGGATCTATACAAAGTAAAAGCCAGAGAATTAAATAGCTCAGTTCTCTCACATAAATAATCCAGAACAGGGAACACTAACTATGGGTGGATCAGCTTTCAGTGCATTCCTAGGATCAAAGGAAAAACTCTTAAAAAAAAAAATCCCCAGAAAAATCTATGACCAATTCTTCTGAAGCAAAACTGCCAAGAGAGGACAAGAGGAAGGTGGTGTTTCCCTACTGGTAGCAAATCTATTTCCCCTCTGTCAGAGGCTGTCATTGATCTTTGACTACAAGAGTCTGTATCTCTGAAAAACAGAGGCATAACTCATATCCATTATGAGAAGGTGAAGTCAGCCGCTACAGCTACTGGGGTACTTCATGTTTAGTGCTGTTTCAGAGTAAGCAGCTGCATCACATAATCAGCAAAGAGCAGGGAAGGGTTGTTCCTCCCCCCAGTTTGCATCCATCTCATTAGAAAGAAAATAAATGTAGAAAGAGAGAGTAAATAGGGCTGAAATGTCTCATTATCAACCCTAGAAGCTCAGAACAGAAGTAGAGGCACAAGGACTATAAATATTGTAAGGTTCAGTAGGTGCACGTTCCCTGTGCCTCATTCCTTCTAGCAACCTTTCCACATTAGCCTGCCAAAACCCAAGAGCATCCATAGTGCTGAACAGAGGGTACCTTGATAAGTAAGAAAAGTTATCAGGCGGTAGGAAGCCAGAATACAGAAGTCTCTGAAGAACAGAGCTTGAGATTACTAGAAGGTGGGCAATAGGAAGCAAGGATTCACAGAAGTGCTTTGTATTGGCCTGTGCCTGGCCCAGAGGGCTCAGGAGATGACAGCTGGCTTCCATGGGAGCAGTTTTAGGCCAGCCTCTGAAGGGTTTTGGCTCTCACCAAAGAATTTCCTTCAGTGGAATCCCAAGGGGAGATGTGTAAGTTACCAAAACAGTTTGTTGGGTTTTATTCTTCTTTGATAGAGGACTGCAACCAAGTGTAGCAGAACCAACTATAAGCAGGTTTGCTGTATTGAAATGAGGACTACGGCAAACCGGTGATTCCAATCATATGAACATTTTTCCCTGTAAAATCTGGGAAAAAAAATCTCCTAAGGGATAACAAACTCAGGATGTAAATGAGGAGAATATTAACTGGAAAGGAGTAGTGATAAGAGATACAGAAGTAACAGTCTGATACAAACTGCACGTCTATAGCACAATTTCATCATGCACATTAAGTCTATTGGGATCAGCCTATACACAAAATCCCTGTCCGAAGACAGGTGCTTGTGCCTTTTGTAAGGTGCCCTTGGAACAGTGAACTTTCTCTGAAACTCATATTTCATATATGACTTTTTTTTAAAGAAAGTTTTAAGAGGAAGAACCAAAATAATGCATGACTTAGAAGTCAAAAGTATTCATTCAGTTTCCATTAGGAAGGTGAAGCATCTTGAAGTATATTCAGACATTGAAAAGAACAGTAGGAGTGAAGAGACATTTATGCTTAAATCCTTCAGTGAAGTCCAGCACGAGTTGTTTGGGATGAGAGGTAAACCCGCAGGAACATTGCTAAACACGATACGAGCTGCTGCAGATCACACTTTTTATTCCCAATTCTATTTTGAAATATAAAGGGCAGTAAATGACAAGTACATTAGTAAAATGGTAAGACTGAAAATTTCCTGTCAGATCTATTAATTTTTCCTAGGTTTAGGTAAGAATTAATTGTGGGGAACACAACAATTTCCGTTTTGTATCAGGATGAAGACAAACTTTGCCTGAGACTTTTTCAAAAAAAGACACCACCCTGAAACATCCACAGCTGACCATGCACATGGGAAGTGAGAATCTAGTTTCAAGACCATGGTCTAAAGCTAGCTGAGCAGGGATTTTAGTCAGGTTCTGTATGCTACATATGTGACCCGGACACCAGGCTACACTGATCTATGTGGATTTTCACTTTCCGTCTTGTCTCTGCCATGCCCCTTTTTTAGAAAAAATACAAATACTAATCAGCTGTCTTTCAAAGTCAAGGACAAGCTCTGCTAGAGCTAGAAGAATATTTATTATCGTTTGCTGTATTCCCTCAGCACCTTGATCATCACTTTTGAGCACAGAGAAGTAGATAAAATCCACTTGTTGCACAGTTCCTGCTGAAAGGCCTGAGATTCCCAACCCCTGATGCGTATCAGCATTTGAGCGTGACAGGTAGAGTGGCGAGCAATTCCATCAGGATGTAATCATGGAGATATATTACACTGTTTTAAAATAGAGTGATATTTTTCTAATTCTGCTGCTTTGTTAAGATACATAGTACCGTAAGAAATCAAAATGTGTACATACATAGGTACAGACACAAAATGAGGTCCTGAGAATCCTGAGCCACTTTACGGGGGAAATAGCTGCCAAGAAACACGAATCTCTGAAAACAAATTGTCTCCTGTCAGTTGGTTTCTCTTGTCTTCAGAGAAGCAGGACTTTCACCATTCTTTATAAGCAAACAGGATCCAAGAAACATTCCATTAGGAAATTATTTTCTCCTTATCCAAAGCACACAATCAGATTTCAAATTGCTAGAAGAGACTAACTGTGAAACAAGAAAGCTTGGGCTTTGAAGTGACTTCCCCCTGTGATTTGCAAACTTGTTCCAGTTAGAGGAACACCTACAGTGTCCTGAGCATACCTAAACACGCAGCCCTCATTTGGCACCACACCCACCAATTTTCAGCAATGGAACTGTTGCCAAGTAAGGGCTGCTGTTAGTGAATACAGCAAAAAACCAAATCTGTCAATGTGCTCCTTACACTCCAATGCCTCATTTTGCTTTCAAAACTTTTGCCCCATTAGGGCCTGTCTACATTATGGTATTTCCAAAAAATGGTTGACATTGCGCTGGCAATTCAGTACAAACATCAAGGTCTAAGAAATACTTTTAGTACTTCGAACATGACCAAAAAAGAGAGGTTTCTAAATTTTCAGTTATTTACATTATGTTTTCTGGAACTTTTTATATTTAGTATACACTCACTGAATGGACTTATAACAAAAATCCTTGTGTTCCCTTGGCAATAGCTTGCTGCTTCCCCTTCCATTTCAGCTGCACTTACAATTTTCTGCTCCAATTCTGATACTCCAGCATGTACTCTCCTGCTGCCAGAAACAGAATTGAATCCTACCAGCTGCCTGTAAGGGCTAATGATTTCTCCAAATAGTACAGTAGTCTAATTTAGCAACAATACATCGTCTATATTTTAGCATTAAAAGTATTTTGTTGGTAATGCATATTGGTAATGTCTTCACTGGGTTTAAGTGGGTTTGTTAACTGAGAAACTAGGACCCAGGATTTTAAAAAGAACATATATTGAAACAAAGTATTTTTTAGTACCCTGTTAATAGTAAGTAATGCTATGACCAGCAGTCTAGAATCTGTCCTTTTTTTTTTTAGAACAGATCCAGGTTAATTTAACAATGTCACATGGGCACAATTCCCTAACAAGTGTCAACAGTTCAGAGGTCTGGGAGGTATGAAAGACACCGTGTCCTTGGATATCCCCAGTTTCTTTCCTCTAAGGAGGTAAAAAAAAGGGAGGAAAATAGAGCAACTGGGATAACTGATACCCAGTGAAACATATTCTTAGATGTTGCAAAGACTTATGCATGAGAGCAATCTAACTAGAAGCCATGTGCATTAGCATCCCTGTAATTTTTTCCTACTATCTCATTAGCATCACAAAATGCAGACCAATGGGATTTTGATAGCCAGCTCACGCATGTTGCAATTACCCTTCCTCTCATATAATTCCCATACTTTTCTCACAAATCTGTGCAAACTAACAGTGTATCTGTGAGTATTTTTAACCTCTATAAATGGTACATTTAAAAATAATACACAGATAATTCAAACTTTTCAGGGAATGTGGTATTTATTGCATGACTAAGCTAGCAAATGCAAATTTGAAAGGAAAATAGCTTCTAATCTAAGTATTCATTTGCTGATGAATTAAAATCACCAAGTTATTCAGCACAATTCAAAATGAAAAAGCTGACATATCATTTATTGTAAAGGCCATGGCTATAATAGGAACGTCATTGTTTCCCTTTCTGCTGGTCTCACACATTCTTTTTAATCTTGATTATTTGTCACCCTGTTAGGGGACTTCTTATGGTAATGAAATCCTTTTGTCAGTGATGTAACTGGAGCCTTTTGCTGCATTTTCCCTTCCTACGTAAGTTACAATTGTGGTTATAAACACTGTGGAGGTTTCTTCTGAATCACACAATTGCAGATTGTTCGAAGGAGACACACGTTCCTGGCTGTTGCTAGGTGGCAAATGCTCTTAAAGATTTTGCAGGCTAGAGATTTCTTCAAACCTTTAATCCTCCATATCTATTTTATAACCCACTGGAATGGTTAAGAAAAACCCAAAACTCTCAGTGCTAGGATGATAGAAGATAGAAAATATTTGGTGTCCAAGCTTAATCCAATCACTAAGTGCAGGTCAGTTTAAGACAAGGGATGATTACTGTGTATTGCAAAGCTGCTCATACCTTCTTCTAAAACTAGTGTGCTAGTTCTTGTTTAGAACAGGCTCCCAGATGTAATGAATAAGCCTCAGCCATAGTCCTATGAAAAATGTACATGTATGAAAGAAGAAGTTCACAGACTGCAAGGAGAAAACCCCAAATTATTGCTTAGCATCTAGGAACAGATCATTTAGGAGTTGATTTTGCCTGATATGTTACAGCAGCACTGAGAGTTTTGAAGAATGTATTAACGCATCGATAAATCTATATGGCGTTAGTCTGAAAAGGGTCCTGTACTCTACCATTCCTAGGGTATGGTTTTATAAATCTGCATTTTACTAACAGTTCGAGATGAAACTGTATTTCTCAGATGTCCCTTTTGAAATAAGGCCAAATTCACAGTTGAATCTAATCTGATGAGACTTTTCATCTCCAAAAGCTGTCACACCAATGTCAGCAAGTGTTAGATGCATATACCAATAATATTTATTAAAGGACAGCCCAAGGAAACTCTTAATAAAGGAAAAAATACCAGGCTTGATTACAGAACACCCTCAGCTTCTCCTCAGTACCTCATACCTGTATAAAAGTAACCAGTCCCTGACTGTCACACAGACAAGACATTGCAAAGGTATTTGCTGCAGCTGGAGAGCACTGAAACCTCTGACTAGCACAGTACTTGCTTCCTCTTGCACCTCTCCCTCGCAGCCTGGCCCTTATTCTCACATCACTTGCTGTGCCCTCCTTCATCCTGCCCTTTTCTCATTTATTCCTACTCCTTACATTTGGCCCCCATACTAGTCTCTCCAAAACCAGTCCTGCTCAATGGACATGGAGGTTTCTGAAAATTAGTGTTAGTCTCCATATAAATTCTAGCAAATGTGTCAAAAAATCCCCAGTTTTCAGACATTTATTCTTCAGCTAAATTTAGGCAAACTGTTACAGGGACTACAAAAGGCATTTCTCTGACTGTCCCATTCCATTTACATACATGTCATTAAATTTCACCTTTGTGAGTCAGCCTGGATCTTCTCAGAAAAAAAATAATAAAACTATTCAGTTTTAACAAATGCCTGTTTTTCCCTAACGTCACTTTTTTTTTTAAAAAAAAAAAAAAGCTGTGACATTTCTTCTGAAAATTAAAAGAACAAATCATTCCGAAACAAACATCTGTCAGAGAGTCACACCAAAGTTTTGAAGTTCAGCATATTCACATACAACCAAAAGCATGGGTCTTACAATAGGAAGTCTTGGGCAACTCTAGCAGTACCCACTGGTGTAGATCTTTCCTTGCCAATAGTCTTATATTACCTTTAAAAAAGTAAAATCTTACAGGACTGAAAATAGTTCCCTTGCTCTTCCCTCCCTCAGGCACGCATCTGCTACAACTGTAGGTGGCTTGGGTAGGAAACATCAGTGAAAAGGTAGGGTATATTCTTCAGACCCTAATTTTAGTGATCTTTCTCTAATTCTGATCAGTTGACTAAAGCTTCTGCACACTTTGCGTTCAGCATGTCCCAGGAATTTTATGCTTTATACCTAGATGTATTCTCAAAAATAAGCTACTCATTGAAGAAGCCTCTTGATGGCACTAGGATTTATGAAGCAGACTGGGTCATTACATTTCTGGGAGAACTAGCATGGGTAGCTGTATTCTTATGTGCCCCATAAAAGGAAGCAGTCAAGCCACAATGGGTTATCAATATCTGACCATCCAAACAAGGTTACTCATTTGGTATGGCATTTGGTAGCATGGCTTCAGCTCTTGCTGAAGATTTTGACAGTTACCACCTTATAAACTCTAAGGGAGCCGCTGCTTGAAATCGCCCTCTGGCTGTATAGGCACACAGGCATTCTCAATAAACATTCAGAACAAAAATGGACACTAGCTGTAGTCCTTTGAATATGTCTATATGTTATTTTTACATCCCTCTCTTCTTCATAGTTCCTGTAATAACTGCTGCAATCCCATTGTGAAACTGGTAATTCACAAAAAGACAAAAATATATAGTCACTGTATAGTCACATAAAATGCCCTCCATGTAAAAAAGTAAGGTTATCTTTGTAAAGTGGTTTACTACAAGGCATGAAGTAAACATAAAAGATTGTTTGATTTTATAAAGAAGCGTAATGTACTTTGGACTTAATAACCACTAATAATCAGGATCAGACATTTCAAGTGATGCTTGCCTCCTATCTTTTGACATTGCTCAAAAGCCTAAAATGTTTAGTCATCTTTAAAATTACTGATTTCACAAGTTGCCTGCAAAAACATCCCCACTGAAACAAAAAGAAATATGACTTTGTCAAGTTTTAGAGGAAACTGGAGGTAATCAAGGGAAAAGTTTAATCTTACAGTGGATTTCTAAATTTCATGTGGAAAGATGATTGATGCGCTTTCCCCTCCCACATTGCTCTAGCTTTATTCTCACCTGGAAGAAAGAGAAAGGGAGCAATCTGACACTCAGGCCTCTCAGCTCTGCTTTCCAGACTGCAGCTGGGAGATAAGGAAGCACTGCTTCCTCTCACCCCTGGGTATTTGGGACGCTCTCTACGGGGGGGATAAAGAGCAATTACCTGCTCTTGCAGTTCATCCTCAAAGTGTCATTAATTTAGATAATTCCTATGTCTTATCTGATTCATTATAAGCACACATGGAAAAATGCTCATTATCAAAACTTACTCAAAAGCCCTCTGATCGCATCAGCTGGCCTTTACCAGTATTTCCTTGTTGTCCCTGCAGTTTGTGTTTCCTAGACCAACTGCTCTTTGTGGCCAGAAACTCTTAGGCTTCTCTTCACACAGCACACAAGTTCAAACCTGTCTTGACTGGTTAAATGGCATCCGCTTTGCTGCACGTGCCCCCATGGCACATAGGCAACAACTATAACAACGTGTTTCCTAAGGTTTAGACACAAGGTTTCTTCCAGCAGAAAAGGTTTCTGCCCTTTGTCACTGACCTTATGCCAGTCAAAATGTTCAGATTAGCAAACACATTATTTAAACTGTTTAAGTCTTACTCCTCTAATTTTGCTTTAAACAGACCAGTGAACACACACACCTTAGTTGGAAGGTAAGAGCAGGTGCCAGCTAGTCCATCAAACTGAGGCTGACTGACAGCCTCTTCAGACAAGCCACAGTGGGGGTAGAATTAGATGGGCTTACTCATTAGTACATTTCATATCATCCCCATCAAAACTAAGAGGCCAGCATCCATGGTCAGATGCCTAACTACACAGAAAGGCTCAAAATAGCTGACCTTCTCAGGAGCATTGTCACCGTCAAAGCGTGGGGGACATTAGCTTAGAGCAAAGTTTGAGAACATTGGTGCAGCACTGTGCTGGATTGTAACATTTTCTCCTGCAAAAGGCGCTTCAGATAGAAAAGATAAAGGTGAAGAGCTAGATGAGGGAAAACTGGTTTACCTTCTGTGTGGGAACCTGTCTCCAGTCACAGAACCCAAGCTTGTGGGAGATCATGGGCAGAGGAGCAGAAGGTATCACATCCTTGAGTGAAGTCTGGAAACAACAAGAGGAGGAACAAATTGACACGTTCATAATGCTATCAGGATATGAATAACTTCCTTCGCCCTGACCACTGACAAAGTTATGAAATTAGAAACAGAGCCCATTAGGCACTACTCTTAGAATCATAGAATCATTTAGGTTGGTAAAGACCTTTACGATCATCAAGTCCAACCAATACCCTAATACTGCCATCCCACCACTAAATCCCTAAGCACCTCATCTACCCATCTTTTAAACGCCTCCAGGGATGGGGATTCAACCACGTCCCTGGGCAGCCCATTCCAACGCTTGACAAACCCTTCTATGAAAAAATTTTTCCTACTGTCCAACCTAAACCTCCCCTGGTGCAACTTGAGGCCATTGCTTCTTGTCCTATCTCCTGTTACCTGGGAGAAGAGACTGACCCCCACCTCGCTACAGCCTCCTTTCAGGCAGTTGTAGAGGGCGATCAGGTCTCCCCTCAGCCTCTTCTCCAGGCTAAACAACCCAGCTCCCACAGACGCTCCTCGTCAGACTTGTGCTTCAGACCTCTCACCAGCTTCATTGCTCTCTTCTGGACATGCTCCAGCAACATAACATCTTTCTTGTAGTGAGGAGCCCAAAACTGAACACAGTATTCGAGGTGCAGCCTCACCAGTGCAGAATGCAGGGGCACGATCACTTCCATACTCCTGCTGGCCACAATCTTGTCCTCTATCCTTATACTTCAAATGCTTTTTAGATGCAAGGCAGAGCTAAATGGTGGCAGCTGTTTAGAGACTGCCATGGCCAGTGGTGCTCACGTCCTACAGGTGTGAGGGACATTCTTTTTTGGGGTGATGGGCTATTGCTTCCCTGAATCCATCACATGGGCTGAAAATGATAGTATGCAAAATATTCTAGTGCTGTGCATTGCACATTTAGAGTGCTCCCTCAGAAGTATGTGTTGGCATGCCAAAGGTGTGGTTGCAATCTATCTCACTGGCTCATTCAAAATGTCTTAACATAATTAAAAAGTACAATTAAGCTCCAGGCTATCATGTTTGAAGATCTCCTCAAGGTGTCTTCAAAGATGCTAGTCTGCAGCGTGCTAGAGCTTTTCAATTGTGTTAAATTAAAACCGTCACAACACACATTTTGTTTGCCCGGCGCAGAAGGAGAGCATGTGGTATCCATGTTTAAACTGGAAGCACCTGAAGAGAAGTGGGAGAACTAGACAGGGCTGTCACTAGCACCACCCACTAATGCAGCTTCTCTAGTGAAAACAAAATGAAAGCAGGAAAAGAGAGCGGTAGATTGGGAATAGGACTTCTGCCTGCAGAAAGGCATTGCAAAGTTCCCACCATTTGTCCAATCTGAGTAGAAAGTTATTTTTAAATTGCTGCTTTTGCTACCATTTTTATACCAAACTTGTTTTCTATTTGAATGTGAAGTTAAAATCTTTCAAATTCATTGTTAACCTCTGCTATTAACTCTACTTTGAATCAGAAAATGTCATCCCTGGGAAGTCTGATCCATTATTGCACTGAAGAAGACAGGCAGCCATCTTTGAAATTAAGTGATGCAGACTTGGCTGGCCACACCAGGATATAAACCACGTGTGTATCCAAGCGTGCATGTGCTTTTCATTAATTTCTGATGCGAATCATAGATTTGCATCTGTAGATGTTGATGGCATACATAATTTACATTATGGTAACGTCCGTAAAATAGTCAATGAGTGGGAATTAACAATTCTGAAGGAGGAAACAGCTTCAAGTGGAAGGGGGCAGGGGGAAGAGGGCAAAGGAATGCACTTTCTCTCTCTCTCTGGTATTACTGACACTTTTCCTGGTGTATGCTTCAGTTCCTAAGATCCAGAGGTCTCCTGTACCAGTGTACAGTCCTGGGGAGGCTGACCTAGGCACTCTACCAAAATGCAACGGAAAACAACAACTGTTTTCAAAGGCTTAGAATCTGGATATTGAGAAGTAAAGGGAGAACAAATTACCTGAAAAAGAATGAAAGATGTTGTAAGAAAATGAAAATTTTAGGAGAAAAAAACCCCAAGAAATCTCAAGTGTGCTCCAAACCACTTTGATCGAGCATGACTAGCATTTATTTCAAGTATACAACCATCATTTAGATGTTTTTGTACCATGGCAGATTTAAGCCTTCAGTTCGCTCCTGTAATACTTGATGTTATATGAGATGTCATTTTAGAAAATATGAGACCATGTTGGAAACCAATTTCCTGAAGAGCTACAAACAAGGTCATATCGTTATCTAGGGTTATACTCGCAGTTCTGGCAATTTTCTTTTTTAATAAGTATGGATAACTCCAAAGGACAACAAATGCTGTCCTTTATCTTATGTCTAGGTTTCAAAATCACGCAAAAGATGCTTGGCACAAAAGAAGTCAGAAATATCTCTGAAAAGAGGGAACGATACAAAGTCCTTGATTTAACAACATAAAAAAGCCAAAGACACATTTGCACTGTCTGGGAGCTGAGCAGTTAAACACAAATCATCAGTTTTTACCAGGGAACCAAGTAGTTACGTTAGAGGGGTTTACTAGCCCAGACGCTACACAGGACTCATTGGCTGAGGCGCAGCGCTGCACTGAGTTATTCCAGTTCTGGACTTAGAGCCGCTTTGCACCTTGGTGGTTTGGACCACAGCCAGAAGAGCTCCGTTCTGCTTCCACAATTTTGCACTGACAAGCCTGTGGAAGAATCAGCCATATCCAATACACACAGCCAAATTAGACAAGCAAGCACTCATGCACTGACACTTCTTGAATACAGGTTACAAACTAACGTGTGTTTAGCCAGTTCCAAAACCAAAAGAAAAGCACCCTTTTATTCCTCTGAAGTAACTTTTGCCGCATTCTTGCTGGATCCGTCATAGATGGGTCTGCTTCAGCTCCAAAGCTGGGCGAGACCAGACACACGGGACAGCCGTTCTCTGAGAGCAGCCCTTGCGCCAGGTACAGCATACAAATCATTGGAAGGCGGGAGGTGGGGGGTTTCCCCCCCGCCCTTTGGGAGGCCGCGAAGAGCCGATGAGGTTCAGTGTCAGGCAGCTCGTCGTTCCCCCCAGGTGCTGTAAAGCACGCAAACCGTGATTTCAACACTGCCGGCTGACTCTCCCTCGCCCCCGCACCGGCCCCCCCGACTGGCCCCCTTCCCTGGGCTCGCGCTGGCCCGTGCCGCTGAAGCCCCGAGCCCCCCCCCCCCCCCTCCTGGGTCGAGAGCGATGGAGAAACTGGGCCGGGGCGGCGGCGGGGGCCAGGCGGGTTGGCTTTAAATCCCGTCCCAAGGGGCGTGGAAGGGGCCGCGAGGGGGGCTGAGCGCGCGCGCGCGCGGCATCGCCTGGCGCCCCGGCGAGGCAGCGGTGCCCCGGCGGGCGGGGGAGGGGCGCGGCGGGGGGCGGGGCGGAGGGGGCCGCCGCCGTCGTCGTCGTTGTCGTGCGAGGGGCAGGAGCGGAGCTGGCCGGGAGGGAGCGCGGGCGGGCGACGGTGGTGGTGGTGGTGGTGGCGGCGGCGGCGGCTTCCCTGTCGGCTTCCCGCCATGGCCACGTCCCCGTGCAGCAGCAGCGGCGTCTCCTCCTCGTCCTCGTCGGGGCTGGGCGCGGACGCGGGGCTGGAGATCCGCACGCGCTCCGTGGAGCAGACGCTGGTGCCGTTGGTGTCGCAGGTAGAAATAACCGCCGCGCCGGCCCGAGCCCCCGCCCCCCCCAACCCCTTCCCCGCCGGCCCCTGGGGGTCCGCCTCCACCTTCCCGCCCGGGACGGAGCTCGGCCGCCGCCGCCGCCGAAAGTTTGCGCGCTCGGGTGGCGGCGCTTCGCAGCCCCCCTCTCTCCGGCCGCTCGGGCGGGGGCGGCTTCTCCTCAGCCGCGCCCCCTTCCTCGCGTCCCGCGTCCTGGGTCCCGCCAGCCGGGGCGGCGCGGGGCGGGGGCGGTATCCCGCTGCCGGAGCGGAGCCCTGTGGGTGTATGGGGGGGGGGGGAGGATGCTGCTCCCACGCCCCTCCCCGAGAAAGACTCCAAAGTTCCCCGCAAGGTCGCGGTGCCGTTGCGTAACGGCCGTGGCACGAAGGCGCAGCGGGGCCGTCGGCGGTTTGAGCCCCGGGATGCGGCGGTCGGGGGCGGCGGGAACCGCTTGACGCCGCCCGGCAGGCTGAGGGGCTGCGCCGCCGCCCGAGTTGCCCCGGCTTCCCGGGTCTCTCGCCTGATGGTTCTCCGCGTGGAAGCGGTCTCCTCTTCTCCCCGCTCGGTGCTGGGTGAGAGCGGTCGACTTTCAGGGGATTTGGCGAAGCTTTGTGTTTTCGTGGTCCGGCCCGAGCGTTGCACTGATTGGAGCTCTTATCGCACCTGAGGACAGTACCCGAATTTTAAGCCGTTAAATAATACGCATACTGTGCCTTGGTGACCTCTTAATGTGTCCCGCACGGTGCTAAATGAGCTTGAAAAAAATAAAAATCAAGGCTTTCAAGTGGCCTGCCTAAGTAATTATATGCCAACCGCCGCTTTGGTGTTTGTTGGTGGCTTTTCTTTTTTTTAGATCTGTAGTTACAAAATCAGTGTTTGATATACCCAGTAAAATTTGTCTTTCTTGAAAAAGCATGTATGAAGACAGCACAGCATTTGCTGTGTAGCAGTTTTGTACTTCGAGCACTGATTGTTAAAGCTAGCAAGTTAAAACCTATCTGTACAAAATCTTTGAACAATGTGTAACAGCTATACAAAAATAACTAGTCCTGGTGAGGTCAAGTTATGTTTATACCATCATAGCCCATCTGGAAACAAACTGTTGTAAGCCTTGTTTTGCATTTGTACAGATGGGCTGAAGGGAGGGTTTGTGATGGGTAATTGTGTTTCTCTACTTATCATGGTGATTTGTTCTTTCTCTGAAGAATTCTAGTCAGTTTGAAGAAGCCCATCGTGGAAAGGATTAAACCACTTGTTCCAAGGCAAAGTAAAATTAAAGTTCAATGAATTTTCTACTCCTGAAAAAAACGAGAGAGATAAAACATGGAGACCACTTTTATGAAGCTTAAGAGCAAACAGAAACCCCTCCAATTGCAAAGGCTGAATTTCACTGCGTATCTTAAATCCTTACTTTTAACAGATTTCCGTGAAGATGTGCACATTCTTATTCCTCTGGAATACTCTTTAAGAACACCAGTCTTATTTCTCTGTGGATTCTTTACACATGCAATATGTCATGTATGATTTTTATTGACCATAAAAACCTATGACTGCATGTTCCAGAAGCTCTAAGCATCTTTCACTTCCCCTGTATACAGTGTAAGGTGCCTGAGCATCGGAGCTTACTCTTTTCCTGGTAGAGTGCTCCTTTAGATGAGCTTGTTCCCTTGAAGCAGGAGCCCTGAGCTCCATTCAGATGCAGCCTGAAGTTGCTGATGGCATCAGCAGTAGCTCCCTACACTTGCCTGATAAAATGCTCCACTTACTGCACTGGTTTATCAGTCCTGTCTGTAGTGTTTCAGCTGGATTGTTCGGTCTCACTGGCTGTCTTGCTTTGGGCATTTATGCAGAAAGGGTGTTTATAGAGTACTTAATCTCAGAAATTTGTTTTCATATTCTGCATAAGCTATGTATCAGCAGTAACACTCAGGACTTTGTTTTTCTGCTTGTACAAAATACACTTGCAAAGGGATTTATTCTTGCTGTGAAGTTAACTTCACAGTTTATCCTTTTGTTAAAAGCTGAGAAGCGCTATGTGATACTTGTATCTACTACTAAAAAAAAAGTCAGAATGTTGCCGCTGCTTTTTACTGTGTATTTTAAGTAAAGAGGAAAGAAAAGGTGCCATGTCAGACAAATTCACTTTCAGTCTCTCTTGTGGTGCTAAATATATTTTCTTCAAGCAAAAAAGAAAAAAGGCTATGCTTCTTATTTAAATTCATGTACTGTACAGTACATTGTCCTAATTATTATAATATTAAATGTGTGTTCAACCGCTTATTCTTACTCAGCAAATTGAGGGTTATTTTTATTTGATTTTTTAAATTGCATTTTGCAGCTTGATTTTTTTTTTTTTTTTATATAGTCTATATAGTATTGAGCATATTTGCTGCCAGCAGTGGTGTGGAAGATTCCTGTTTTCCCAGCAGGAGAAATTACCCTTAGAGTAGTCATTGCATACGTTTATTAGTAAACTTGGTTTTAAAACTTATTTTTACAGAGTTATATTAGGTCTTCATTTTCTCTAGATCTGTTCAGACCCTGATGTGGCCTTTTTCTAGTAGTACCACAAAAAAAAAGGCAGATTTAAGCTGCAGTATTAAGCATATTTGCTAACGCTTCTTTTTCACTATCTACATATCCGTACTGCGAAGAGAATAATTCTACAGTATTGTGCAAAGCATGTGGCAGGCAATTCAGAAAATATGGCTTTTGGGGTCAAACCCCACAATTTTCTTTAGAACAAGTAGAGTTCTCTTCTCCTGGATAGGTGTCTTCAGTTCAGTGTTCCACATGTAAATAGTACAGTGTTCTTTAAAATCTAGACATCTCCTTCAGTGCTGCTACCCATTTCCAGTCTAATTATGTTGGGTTTTATTTTTTTATGGGAAGTTTTTGGCAACACAAGTCAGGAAGGGTGTTTAGAGTGGTCAGTGCTGACTCATTTAATAACAAGTCATTTAAACAGTTGAGGAAAGGCAAAGACAGGGAAAAAGCACTTTCCAGGATGTGGCTCCACCAGCGACTTCCTCAGCTGCCATTATGTACCTGTTCGCTAGTCTGGCAGCAGTTGGGTATCTTCACAGCTGTAGGAGTGAGTCTGTCTGTCTGGATCTGTTCTAAGGAAGCACTCTGAAAAACTTCAGACTAGGTTTTTGTCAGCCTTGGGGACAAGGGGAAAAGCTCACAGAGGGGGAACTGTGAGCTCTGTCTGCGTATATTCCTGAAAGAACAAAGTCAGTTTTCATAGTTGAAGGTGACCCATCCTCCAGCATCCCGAGTGTAGACCTGTGCGGTTACAGCCAGCTGCACAGCCTTCAGAAGGCCCATTTTATCACAGGCACTTTGGAGAATGATTGTGTGCCCACATGTTACTGAACATGTTTTTCCAACTTTCTTGTTACAGGAGATCCTGTCAGGTTTTGGAATTGGCACGGCCTATATAGTCAAAATGAAAGCGTAAATAGCTACAAAAAGCCCACGGTACCACTGTTTCTGAACTTTGTTACTGGCAGTCTTAGATCCTGCGTAAGTTAACAGTGGTACATGCCTTGAGCTTTACTGTGGTGGTGGTTCCTTGCTTTCTCTGAAGGCAGCTAAAATCATTCCCATTTCAGTAAATATATATAGTTACATAATGTTCTGCCAGTATTCTGTTTTTTCCAGAAGTTTCTGGAGTTACATAGCCCAAAGAAGAGCCAACAGCCGATGTTTTCCCATTCATGTGAAAAGCTCACTGTTATACTTTTCAGACTGAAGTTATGACTTTAGAGTAGCCGTACTGGATCAAGCTAGAGGTCTGTATATAATCAATGACCTTTTCTCTAATTTTTTGTTCTTTTTGGTCAATTACCAGTGGTGTCCCTCAGGGACTGATAGAGAGGCCAGTATTGTTTAACATCTTTATTAATGATCTGAATGTTGGGATGATGGGCCAGCATGTTCAACAGGCATGTGAACTCCCCTGCAGCAAACTGAGGAGTGTCTGATACACTGGAGGATGGGGCTACTAGACAGAGGGGCAGGCTGGAAAAATGAGCTGACAGGAAGCTTGTGAAGTCCAACAAAGGCAGTAATACCAAGTCCTGCATCTGGGCCAGGATAACACCATGCAACAGTACAGGCTGGGATCAGCTGTCTACAGAGAAAACCTTTGCAGGGAAAGATATGGGGGACCTGGAGGACAGAGTTGAACAGGAGTCAGCAATGATGGCCAGCTGCATGCTGAGTGGTTAGCAGGAAGGTAACCAGCAGGCTGCAGAAATCATTCTTCCCATAGGGTTGGCACTTGTGAGACAGCATCTGGAGTACCATGTCCAGTTCTGGGATCCCCAGTACTAGGGAAAACATTGACATAGTGGAGCATGTGATGGAAGAGGAGAGGCTGGAGAAGGCAGGTTTGTTCCACCTCAAGAAGAGAGGTGTAATAGAGAGCTAGCTTTCATATAGGAAGCTAGGATGGTACTTTCCTATCTGTGTCACTTTGATCTGCAGTTATTTTTTTTTGCCTGACATTTTGTTCCCTGGTCAGCATTGCAAGATGTTTCTGCAATGCTGTAGTCAGATATTGTCTTTACTGTCCTGAATAACTTAGGATCACTAGCAAATTTTCATCATTTTATTACCTGCTTATCTTTCCTCCACCTTTATGATTATGTAGAATAACCCATGTCCCAGTGCAGGATTCTGTGAAACTCCATACTAAACTAAGCAATCATTTACTTCCTGCCTTCCTTCATCTTCCTTCTCATCATTCTGTCTCTTAATGAGTTAAATACTCATACAAAGGGCCTTTCATGTTTTTCAGAGGCTTGCTTGGTATCCTTTGAAACCTTTGGTATGGACTTTGTTTCCGAGTTTTCTTTAACCAGAGTGCCTTCTTATCCATGTAACTGGTGATCTCTACAGAGAAATCTGATTGTTTAGTGAGGCAGAAATTCCTTTAACAAACACCATGTCGAGTCTTTGCCAGTATATTGTATTTATTTGGGTGTCCACTACTTCTGTTCTTCCTAATTTTTTATTAATTTGCCATGTACAAGTGTCAGGCAACTTCTATACCTCCACTGTCAATCTAGTTTTAAGCAGGAGATGGCATGAGAAAGTTGATATAATCCATTGCACTTTTGAGTCCCCGAAGTCTTAGTGAATAACATCTACTGTTTACAAGTTCTGGTTAATTTTATCTAATATTTTCATAGCTGCTTCTGCAGCCACTTTGATTCCACACAGATTCTTTGAGTGCATCACATAAATACATTCTGGAGCAGGTATCGCTTCACTTTCTTTTGTAGTTGAGCACAAATATGAATAACTGCTCTGTTCTGTTATAGGGTTATAACTCCTGAAGAAATGGACCGTAATAGCTGGTAAGTTATTTTAAATAAGTATGTTTAGTGGAACTGATGTTAGTCACCGTGGAACTGAACAAGCATGTTCTATCAAAGAGAGAGATTTAAGAGAAATGTAAAACTGTAGACATGGAGTTCAGTATGCTGCTGTTCCATGACACTGGTCTTTGAATTTTGTATGTAGGCTAGCAGTGTCTTTGGTGAAGTTGGTTTATGGTCTCGTTGGCTTGGGAGTCCTCACGTGACTGGAAATTACTAGGTTCCTCGTGTTGTACCCAGTAGCAGCAGAACTCCGAACAGCAGCTTGCATTCAGTTCTTCAATATACTTGTAGACGTGGACCTTAATACATCTTCTTACTGAAGGATATTCCCTTTGAATGTAGCAAAGGAACTTAATGAGGTTTATCTTTGGGGGTATGTATGCACGTGTGGTGCCAACACTGGGCAAAACCTATGTAAGAGGTTTATGTATCGTAAGTGCCATATGCGCACATGATACCTTTCAATGAGTGTTCATTTCTTCTAAACTTAATAGCTGTAAAACTAGTAATCTTGGGAATTATTCAGTAATGGATTTGTCTTAATTTTTTTTTTGCCAACAGCTTTAAAGCAGAGAGTCCTATATTAGGAGCACTGTTAGACTTCTAACTTGATATGACTAGCTTTTTATTCTTGGAAGTCTACAAAAACTGAGAGGGAAAAACCCCACCATGTTTTCTCTATCTGTTTTTCCTTCACATCATGCATCAGTCTTATATATAAGCTGATGTTTGAATGCCTGTAGTTGTAGTGTTGTATTGCAGTACAGGCTCATTACATACCTACTTTTGAACCTGTTGCAAATCAAACGCATTTTCTCTTTCTCCTCTAGAGACTAAATAGAAATGTCTCATATACTCTCTGGACAACGTTCATAAAATTAAGGAATATGTGTAGTCTCATTCCCTTCCTGAACTTCAGCATTCAGTCCAAGCTCTCATCCATTTCAACTTATTTGCATTTCTCATGCAGCAGATGCACTGTGAGAGATTTGTTCCAGCAAGTCCCTTGGCTGCCTTGTTTCACTAGGCATTTTTGGTACCTCTAGGTCTTTCCCTTTCCCACCTCTAAGGTGCTAAAGAGTTCTTATATTGTTGGCTGTTCTTGCTCCAGTATAGTGCCAGGGCTTACGCTTTGCCCCTTATGGCTCTCTTTGGAGGATGGGCAAATTCCTTTTTGGAAAAAATAAGGTAATCAATACTCATCTAAAACTCATTGCTTTCTTCAGTGCATCTGAGGAAAAAAAAATCTGAGTGCACGCCTTCTAAAATGCTTCTTGGGTACTAGTCTTTATCCTTCAGTACCTTAAAAAATCTGGTAACTTGCAAGCTTTTGGAAGCTGTTTCTCCCCTTTTCCAGGATTTTCTTCTTTGTGAATTAATTTGGTACTCACGTTAGACTCAAGACTTGGCACTACTGTTGAGTAATAAAATCATGAATTACGGCATAGAGGCTTGCGTTGTAACTTGCACTGAATGAAGCAAACCTCCTGCTAAACTCTTCTTAGTTTACATCCTATACTGCAGAGAAACTGTGCCGTGGATGCAGAGTCATACGCGTTAACTGCTGTCTAGTCTGGAAACATATGGTATGCTGCCTGTGTACAGAGTTGCACCTCATTAGTTTCCATTAGTCACTAACTTGCGGGCTCCTCTCCTCCCTTTGGTTCCATAGGTATTGTGGGTTAAGTTGTGAGCTTGTGGTTAGTATTACGAATCTTCCACTGGATACGAATTCTTTTTCTGGAAAATGATGCTTGCAGCCGCTCAACTGTTATTCAGCCTACACTTGGTACTCTGTGCCCCTAAAGGGAGCCTGATTTGTGCAGGAGAGTTAATCTTATGAGTTTGCCATCTGGCTGTAGATAATGTGATTACTTCAGTCACAGTATCAGTTGTATTTCTGGGCTGATGTGGTTGCAGGTTTCCCTTTACTGAGGCTAGTTTTTAATTAACAGCTATTTAGTCATTGAAGCTAGGCTGTTATGAAACAGTGGAAGGGAAATAGATAGTAATTTACAGTTGTGGTTTTTAAGGTGTGCTGGAGAGCACAGGAGTACCTTAGAATATCCTACATGGGCAAATTAAATTATTTTGTTACATTAATGATGTTAATATTACGATATTCTGCTTTACAAGAAAAATTACCCTTGAGATGTTAATATTACGATATTCTGCTTTACAAGAAAAATTACCCTTGAACATTTCATCACGTGAACAACAGTACTACCAGCTGTGGTTTCAGGTTTGTTTTTTTTTTTCTGTGAACCCTTGGATGGTGAAGTTGGCTTTGAGTTCAGCCTGGCTACTGCTTTGTAATGTACAGCACCTTAGTCTTTGATGTGATAAATGAGACCCACATTTCAAGTAGCTGAAGCAAGATGCTTCTTACTGACATAGCTGAAAATCAATTGCTCTTTTTCAATGCAATCTCATCTTTCAAATTTGAGATCTAATTAATGACTTTTCTATAGATTAAACAAATTTTTGTAGTTCTCCAGCAGAAAGAGAATTAAATCAAAACTGCCTCACAGTGATCCTGCACAAAAAGAGTTAGAACTGCTTTCTTGCTATTCAGCATTGTTAACAGATGGTTTTAGACAGATTAGGTAGGGAAATCCCCAAAGGATGAATTACGAATTAATGATTGCAAACAGCTCTGATTATAGTTTAGTAAAACTGCTGTATGGTAGTATGAGCCTATGGGTTTCTGCATGGATCTATTTTATGTTTATTAATTCATTGACAAAGCATAACCCTTGCTAGATAGAGCCTTAAATGATAATTCTTACTCATTCAGTTGTATTGCATTCCATCACTAGCCTTGTTTAAAGCTAGTGGGGTAAATGAGTAGTGATATAGACTCTAGTGCTGACTTGTAATTGTTAATCTACTCTAGATACTGAATGGGATGGTTTCTTGTTTTTATACGTAAAACAAATTCTCAAATGGTAGGATAACTCCTAAACACAAGTTACAAAAACCATGTATGAGCAAATCCTAAGTTTCTTTCAGATGTATATGGAAAAATAAAAAATGATGCAGTTGCTTTTGTCTTAGCAAAACATTTTTGTGTTGACTTTTTGTACTCAGCAGGATGAATATAACCACACAAATAATGCATTTTCAAATAAAATAAAATTGTGCTGTAGTAATGTAGTGTTGTAAATGTGGTTTTGGGGGTGGTGTTTTGTTTGGTTGGTTTTTATCCACAGGTGTCAAAATTGTTTAGAAAGGGTTAATATTGTCCAAAGTTGCAAGTGCTTAACATGTAGGAGTTAGACCAATGTATGGAATGTTGCCTTTCAGTTGTCAAAGATTCCGTATTGTATCTCAATGTTACATTTAAATACTCCTAAATTTTCCAGCTGAATGAGTTTTTGTTGAGCTCTTCAAGGAAACAATCGGAGGAATATACAGGCTCTTTAACATAATAAGATAATGGTTCCTGGATTATATGAAGTTTTTGTTTTGTTTTACACTCCTGTAGGTGGATAGGAGTTGGATTTGCATAGCTTTTTCCAGAGCACACTGTACCTCTCTATTAATCCCTAGGGCAAGTGTGTGCTTTTCAAGATGAAATACCAGGTATTGCTCTGAATTGAAGTGGTATGTCAAAATGCTGCTACGGAAACCTTCTCTAGAAAAGGCCAGAGCAACCTTCCCGTCTGTAACATGAAGTGCAAAACTAATTGAATGGCTGGTATTTGTGCCAGTGAAGCTGCCAGTTTATGGGACTAACAAGCAACTTCTTCTGCATCTTCAGTGGCCAATCCCAATTTGAACAGAAAGAATTCTCAGGTGCAGGTGGTATCAGTGTATTGTCCCCATTGCATCCTTTATTACAATGTCTGAATTTTTAGTTCCACAACAGTGGCTTTTTTTTTTTTTTTTTAATAAGCAGCTCAGAGCTGGCTCAGGTGTTGTTTGCACAAGCAGTAGAAGGTTAGGTACATTAACAAAGGCAAGTTATGGAGGAAAGCCACAATAATCACTTGCTATTCAGGCTCTGGTTTTGAGGTTACCTGATCATGTTAGTGAATTCTTTCTGGTGCTGAAAACATGTCTGCATCTGTTTTGACTGCATCTGAAAGTACACTTTAAACGATGAACTTCCCTCTGAGTTGGTTTTGTTTGGTTGGTTTTGTCCTTGCTCATGCCCAGGATTTCTAGGTGCAGAATGAAAAAGGGTAATAGCTTTGTTTATGAAATATATCCATTTGGATAAGAAGATACTGAAGTGGAGGGCAGCAGGAGGGGAGGAAAATGTACTGGCTCGTACACCCCTAAACCCAATTATTTGGTCTATTAGCTTATGCTCACTTTTTCTAGTGAGGTAGTTGTGTGTTTCAGCTAACTTCAAGACAGCAGTTGAGTTAGAGGGCCAGTTCCCACTGAAAAGTGCACTAAAGGCCATTTTGGTTTTGGATGCAGTTTATGATAGGTAAACACATATTTCTGATGTTCCGTGTACTTGTTGATGCATGTATCATATAATCAGAAGAGGTTAAATTGGACTTTTGATTTGAAAAATTATTTTTGCCAACTCGTGTCAAGTTGCTCAAAGGCACAAATTTCAGTCTGTAAGCTGCCTTGTATCTTTGCAAAAAGAGAAGGAAGCTTGAACTTGAATTGTCTCAAAATGAAGATCTTTATCTTCATCACTCATTTTATAGAAATTCTGAAGACTCCTTTTTTTGGAGGGAAGGTAGGGCAGTCCTCTGACTTGTAAGGCATGTGACAGTAAGAGTAAACAAGGTAGCTTTGATCGGTGGTCAAGCCCCACTGAGCGTTCTCCAGTGATCCTTCTCCTCTTCTCTTCCCTGTGTGGAAAAAAGAAGGGAGGATGGCAGGAGTGGAGGTCAGTTCTCCTGTACTTTCTGCTTCATAGCTGCAGGTCACTGGGGAACCCTGATTTTAAGGAGTCTGTAAAAAGTGAACATTAAAAGCAAGTGTATCTCTCCTCTTCAGTAGTGTTACTTTAGTAACATTATTAAAGTAATTGAAATCTCCACATAATATCTAAGAGTCCACAGGCTGCAGGAACTAGTCAGCTGTGTTCATTCCTTCCTTCTGTTTCTCTGGAGTTCCTTTTCACAACAACTTGCAAAAAAGATTGGAAATAATTTAATCCCAATGAAAAAAAACAAAAAAGTCTGAAGTTTCCAGAGTTGTCATTACTTTGAAAAACTGCACAAATCTCCAAACCCAAAATAACCCACACTGGAGAAAATAAATTGGTGTCATCAGAGTACTACATCTCGATTGAACAAGTTCATCTGTATCTATCACATTTTGGATGATCATTTTCTTGATGGTGTTTGGTTTGGATCTTGAAATTTAAAGGGCCCTTGGTTTTCTAGGAATTCGTTCGGCACAAAGAAAGGGTATTCACTGCTGTGAGTTGAATCCTTTCTTTTGATCTCTTAACAATTCCAAGAATGCGTAACAAGTACATAGCAATGGTACTAATAATCTGAGGTGTGTATTTGAATTTGAAGCTGTGTGCTCTTGTCTTTCCTGGCAAACTTTACAAAGAGTAGCTTTTGAAGCCTAGATCTGAAGGAGGTGAAGAGGACTGCTCTCACCCCTTCCAAATAATATTTTCTGCCTATTGAAGCTATTGTGCTTGCGAGACGTGCACAATTAAATGCTGTGGTGTTTTAAAAATGAAATGTATGATTTGCAGTTAACCAAAGATCTGGTTACAACTGCAATATAGCCAGTGTCTCAATTGCTTGTTTTATTCTCATGCGCTTTTCTAGGCACCCACGTTTGGGCACTATAGGAGATAAAGTAGTGGGTTAGGTATACCAGTGATCTGGTTTGGTAGCACTGTTCTTGTGTTACTTGTCAGCTTCTACTTGTCACTGCAGGTCCTGGATTGTTCATTCTTCCTTTTCAGAGGTGGCTTATCAGCTTGTTAGACACTACACGTGAAAGATTGCCTGAGGCTCCTCTAAGCATGTTAGCATTTGCCCGCAGATAAGTGAACCAGCTTACAGGTTGTTAAAGTAGTTTATTTCATTTACTTCCCTGAAGGCTATTATGAAAGATGTGTACAAAAGCAATGAGAAGATGCTTTTAAAAAGCCTTCAGGTAAAGATACAACGACAGTAGTCTCAATACCACAAGTCTAACAGAACTCAGCAGTCTTGGACATGTAGCGTATTTGTACTGCCCTTCTAGATGCCAGTGCATAGGCAGTATGAAGAAAATACATGAATAGGAGGTAGCAGGATCATACCACTTCTTGGAAGCTGCTCTTTTATAGAAGTGGTGACTCAGGGTCCTGACTGATGTGTTGAGGTCTGCGCGTCTTCTGCAAGGAGGGGTTGGTTGCCCCTTTTGGGTAGTAACAAGTAGAAGAAACTGTTCCGGTTCAAGTGTTCATAAAGCGGAGTCTCAAATAATGTTTTCAGGATAAATAGAATACGGGTTCTTACTGTTAACTAGCACATTAGTAGTGCAGTTGCATTTCATTTTGGTTAATCTTTTCCAGCCTTTGAAAACTTTCAAAGTTGAGTTTCTACGAAGTTTATTTGTGGGATTTTTCTGCCAAATGAAAACTGAGTAGGAAGATAAGGCTTTCCAATTATAAAAATCTGCATGATAGCAAGACTTCTAAAAAATATTTTGGTGCTTGAAATTGTAGAAAATGCTTATTAAGACTTTTGTTAATGCCTGGGCAGGCATCTAATCTTAACTTTTGATTTCTAGGACAGGTGAGCGAGTAGTCCTCGTTCACTTCTCAAGATGCCCGAGGCTTGTCTTTTGTGATGAGAAGTCTATGTGACGGTTCTGCTTGGCCCTCATGGACTGGATGTCAAATGCCAGCTGCTGCTTCTGTGCTCTTTGACACGCGTGGCTGTATTCTGTAGCAGATGTAGGTGCTGGAACAACGTGTGCTGCTGTCTGCCTGAATGAATCTGAAGACCTGTTTGTCCTTAAGTAGTAGACGAGACCTAATGAGAGTACCTAAAATGTAATTAGAAGCTCGCCCCCAAACTCAAGATGAACTAATAGAAGTATGAGCAGTGTGGGAAAGGCCTTTTTGACCAAGTTTTCTATATGTCCTATCAAATGCAACTAAATTTACTTTACAGCACACTTCTGTTGTAGGGGTTTGTAGCTTCTTCCCTAGATTGTAGTGCTATTGCATTTTCTTAGCAAAGGCTTTCCATTCCTGGTATCGCACTTTTTCAGAAAGGAATTTTCTGCCATTATGAAATTAATGGAAGATAGAAAGCAGAAAACGGAAGAGGAACTGTTACTGTAAGGATGCTAATCCTCGTTCCATAGAGGAAATATCTCGAATATTTTTTTCTAGCAGGAAAACTGATTAGTGTGAGGCAGTAACAAATACTACTCTTGAAGAGTCTTATGTACAGTGTGGGTACTTACTCAGGGAGGGAGATGGACAGGGTATCTTCTAATATGACTTCTCTGTTTAACTCTTGTGTTTGTAGCAGTGGCTGTGAAATAGCTATGTTTCCCCTGTTTTTATTTATAGTTGTCTATAAATACTTCCTGAAACCCGATCTCTTAAGTATCACTTAATTCTGTCATAATAAATAGACATTAGAGTATTTTAGCTAAGCATGCTGTCATGATGCTTCCTGGAAGTAACAACTTAAATGTCAGTATCTGAAGATCCTCAAAAATCTCTGAAAACAGCTGCTCAAAACCTGCCACAACTGAGCTTGTTTCCTTAAATATGAAGGATGTCTTTTATGGCTATATATGTTAGTTTCAGTAAAGTATTGGGGGAGGGGGAAGCCATTTTTCTGGGACTGCTCATAACAAGTGACAAAAGCTTGTAACTGACAGTTTCTTGAGACTGCATGCTCCTTAAACTGATTGTCTCAAATCTCAGATAAGCATTCCATGGAAATAGTGTAAGAGCTTGAATTAAACAGAGCATGAGTACGATCAAAAGGACTGTTTCCTTTCTAGGACCTGATCAGTAAATCCTTAAGTAAACAGCATGTCATGCATTAGTGTTCAAAGAGAATTGCAGGTAATCTTTTCAGCTGTTAACTCCTGCCCAAGCACCACAAATGTTAGTGACTGGGTGATACGTGATCAGAATACAACAGATGAAATATTTGGGAGGTGTTAAGCTTAAATGAGAGCTTAGATAGTGTTCTTGGAGTCACAGGGGTTTCCTTTAAAAAAAAAAAACAAAACAAAAACAAAAAAAAAAACCAAACCTGAAAGAAACACAACAGTATTAGTTCTGGTCTGGTTGCAACTAGATGGACTGCAGGGGAAAAGAATTCTTTGTAATCTGAAATACCCTTAAACACTGCAAGATTTTGCTAATTCAATTTTTGATGGCTCTTAGGGTATCTTTGGAGGAAGGTGGTGGTTTGTTGGGGAGAGTTCCTTGTTAGGTTTTTTGTGGGTCTTTTCTCCATTTAACTTGTCCTCTTTTATGTCTTTGTTCTAAATGTTTAAAAGTCAGGAGCAAAAACTTTGCTTATTCTCTATTTTTAGAAGCCTGGCTTATTGGCCTTTTAATGCTTATTGCTTTGTTTGTATCCTGAAGCAAATGGAATTGTATGCCTCTCCTCAGTGCGCCTCCAACTGTACTACTTAGGGATTTAATTTTTTTTTTAACTATGGTCCGAACTGGTTAAATAATCTTTGTGCCGCTTGTCAGCATCACAGTTTCCTTCAGTTTGTCACATAACGTACTAGTGAAATTCCTTTCCTTGCTCAGTTAAGATCTTGTTTGTTAGTTTTTTAACCCTGATTGTTAATTAGAAGTTTGATTAAGTCTTGAAAACAATCTGAAACTGCAGTTGCTATTACCTCTGTTTTTTCATAACTTTTAAATGGAGAATATACCTGAGTCTCTGTCACTTAACAATTCATGAAGGAAAGTTATTTCTCAGAATTATACACTCTTCTTGTTTGCACAGCCATGTTTTCTGCAGGTGGCAGGTTATGAGAAGCCCATGTGTATCTGAAGAACTGTCCTCGTGCCTTTGATGTTAAGTGTTTTACATTTGGTATATGTTTAACTCATGTTTCTAGAACCAAAGACAGCCCTTTTTCCTTTACAGAATCACAGAATTGCAATGGTTGGAAGGGACCTCGGGAGATCATCTAGTCCAACCCCCCTGCAAAAGCAGGTTCTCCTAGAGCATGTTACACAGGACTTCATCCAGGCGGGCTCTGAATATCTCCAGAGAAAGAGACTCCACAACCCCCCTGGGCAGCCTGTTCCAGTGCTCCGTCACCCTCAGAGTAAAGAAGTTTTTCCTCATATTCAACTGAAACCTCTTATGTCTCAGTTTGTACCCATTGCCCCTTGTCCTGTTGCTGGACACCACTGCAAAGAGTCTGGCTCCGTCCTTGTGACTTCCTTAAGATATTTGTATGTGTTGATGAGGTCCCCTCTCAGTCTTCTCTTCTTCAGGCTGAACAAGCCCAACTCTCTCAGCCTTTCCTCATAGGGGAGATGCTCCAGTCCCTTTATCATTCTAGTTGCTCTCCTCTGGACTCTTTCTAGGAGTTCCTCATCTTTCTTGAACTGGGGAGCCCAGAGCTGGACACAGTACTCCAGGTCCCTACCTCAGCGGGGCAGAGTAGCTGATACATATTTCATATCTTCCTCTATCTCTTTCTTTTATCATGACTTACCTACTCCTATTTCAGCACTGTTTGTTACTTACTTTTTTATAACAAACATCCTATGCAAATTTTACTATATTAGTACAGGCTGCATTTGCTACATAATGTTGATCACACTTGAAATGTATTACATGAAGCCGTTTGTCTTGATATGTTTCAAACTTCTTGACCAACTTCGCATTTAGTTCTTTCACAATGTTTGTTTTTAACTAGCAATCCATACAGTTTTTGACTTCTCTGGAAAAAAAAAATTATGGAGCTCAACAAACTTCCCTCTGTTCTAATGTTAAGATAGTTACTGTAGTACCCAGCTAAGAGTTCATTATTCCAGGAGGTATTTGCAAAGCCTCACCTGCTGTGTATAACCACAGGCTTCCAAACTGGGTTTAATCTGCATATACAAACTACTCCAGTGGGTGTCTAGAGTAGATCATATAACTACAGAATGGTTTGGGTTGGAAGGGACTTTTAAAGACCATCTAGTCCAATGCCCCTGCCATGGGCAGGGACATCTTCAATTAGATTAGGTTGCTCAAAGCCCCATCCAACCTGACCTTGAACACTTCCAATGGTGGGGCATCCACAACTTCACTGGGCAACCTGTTCCAGTGTCTCACCACCCTCATTGTAGAAAATTTCCTCCTTATGTCCAGTCTATGCTCTTTTAGTTTAAAACCATTGTCCCCTGTAGTGTCACTAGAGGCCTTGGTAAAAAGTCTGTCTTTATTTTGTTTTGGTTTGTTTTTTTTTTTGTAAGCCCCCTTTACGTACTGAAAGGCTGCAATCACGTCTCCCTGGAGCCTTCTCATGTCCAGACTGAAGAAGCCCAACTCTCTCAGCCTTTCTTCACAGGAGAGGTGCTCCATCCCTCTGACCATTTTTGTGGCCTCCTCTGGACCTGCTCCAACAGGTCCACATCTTTCCTGTGCTGGGTGCCCCAGAGCTGGATGTGGTACTGCAGGTGGGCTCTCACCAGAGCAGAGTAGAGGGGTAGAATCACCTCCCATGACCTGCTGGCCATGCTGCTTTTGATGCAGCCCAAGATATGGTTGGCTGCCTGGGCTGCAAGCACATGTTGCTGGCTCATGTCCAATTTTTCATACACCAGTACCCTCAAGTCCTTTTCTGCAGGGCCGTTCTCCATCCATTCATTGCCCAGTCTGCATACTGGGGGTTGCCCCAGCCCAGGTGCAAGACCTTGCATTTGGCCTTGCTGAACTTCATGAGGTTAAGATGACACTGGTGATGGACGTGCCAAACCAGCTGCTGATTCTTGCTTCACCTTAGGGGGATGGTGGTGGTGTAAGGGGTGTGCTTTTCTGTAAAACTGATTGTCCCCTCTGAAGTGAGTGCTAAAGAAGCGATGGAATTGTAAACTTCACCATGTCTCAAATGAAAGTGTTTATGAAAATGTTTTGTAAGACATTATTAAAGCAACTTAAACTGTGACATCTTCATGATTTTTATTATTTGTGTACCTCTACAGTAACATGTGGGATTAAAGTGCCCTTGATTTGTAAGAGGCAGTGGGATTCCTTTCACTCTGCAGTGTTAGTTGCATATGCATTTTTTTCAGGGTTATGCAGAACATGTTTAAGCTTCTACTGGTATAAAATGCTGTGGGAGGTAAACTTGCAGCCAGGATGTGCATCCAACTAGTACTCTACTTGTCTTAGGTCAGTGTTAATTTATATATACTTTTGAGAAGTCAGTAACTGTATGAATGTAATATTAGCCCTTTGTCTGCATAGGATTGGGTTGCTGTTTGCTTAAAAATCAGTTGAGGAAACAAAGTTGTTATCCTCTATCAATTTGGTCTTCTTCAGCATGTGGTCTAATGCTCTCTGTAGGCTTGCTGCCCATGACTAGTCAAGAATTCGCCAGCCAGGATTGTTAGATCAGCTGCTTTCAGGTATTTGATAGTTTGGTGTACGTGAAGCATCTACAATGCAGGAATTCAGGAGAGCTGCATAATGCATCTAATTTTAATATCAAATGGGTATTAATCTGAATTTCCACTGAAGTGATGGTAATTGTGTTTTAGAGGAATGTCATTCCTCCTGTAGAATGAACCTGAAGGTGTTCAGATGTTTGTTTAGCTTACTCTTTAATAGGACTCTGTTTTCATAGGCTTTGGGGTTGAAGTTTGGTGAACCATGGGACTCTTACAGGGACAGATCTGTTGTATGAATTATAGAAAGTGGCCTTCCTTTAGAGCTTGTGGCTTAGGTACAAGTTGGAGAAGTAGGACACATTTAAGAAGGCAGTGGGCAGATGATGCGTTTCTGTAGTGATGTTTTGTACCAGGACAAAATATTCTCCCATTCCCATAGCAGTTCTTCAATAAGGCAGCACTGTTTATTGGGATAGTTCTTAGCTTTTTCTGGATTTTTTTTTTTTTTTTTTTTTTATTTGGTGCAAAGTGCTCTATGAAGTATTGACATTTTCCATTGCAAAGAGTTTAACACTGCAAACTTAACTAGCCCAGCTCCTGGCATTTGAAGCCAGTCCCAGTAAGGTGTTAAAAAGCACCACTATTCATTTTCCCAGAAATATGACTCAGTGATATCTGAAGGGTAAGCCTCGGGCATTGGTCAAATTATGAAGCAGAACAGTTCCTACACTGCTGTCTGCTCTGTCCTTGCATCCGATGTGAGCATTACAGGTGCAGCTTCTATGCTGTTGTCCTACCATAGGCTTGACTGGTAGGAGAATGTATGAGTGAATGATGATTTCAGGGTTTTTTTGAGGAACGGGCAAAACCATCTGTGATTAAGCTGATACAGCTGAGGTGTTCAAACACTTAAGCAATTCATGTAATTCTGAGATTCTCTTGGCAGACATCTTTGAGCTTCTGGGGATGTGGCTTACAATGCAGTTCTGTGAGCATTTTAAACCATGCTGCTGCTGAAAGGAGCACTTCTGGCCGCCTTTCTCTCTCTAGTCTGTACCCTTTCCCTTTTGCCACCAAAAGTATTCATACAGCTATGCAATGAATGGGACTGGGCAACTAATTATGAGGAAAGCTAAAACAACAAGCATCACCTTCTCCACAACTCAGGTTTAACCCACATCAGGTAATTCATTGCAAAAATGAGAGGGAGGCAAGGACAGACGGGACTATCATTGCTGGCAACAATGATGGCTTTTAAGCTGGTTTAGTAAGTTTGAAACTACAGAGTTCAACTTCTGTTCTGCATCTCATTAGAAAATGGTTGTCATACCAAAAATGTAAAGCTCCTATACTCTTTGTAATGCAATTCGTAATTTGTAATTAGTTAATTCTGAGTGGCAGGATTGCACACTGTATTTGTGTTTATTTAGTGCCTCGGTAGACAAGCTACTTCTGCAGTCCTGCCTTTCTTTTTGGGTGGGAGAGGGATCTCTTTGTTTCCTCATGTTTGGTGTTTTGGGCAAATCTTCTCTCTCCTGCAGCTTGCATGCAGCTGATCTCTGGTCAGTGTAGTCCAAGAAGGAAAGTATAGCACGATGTAGTACCGGGCAGAAAAGCCAATACAAGATATGGACTTCAGAATAAGAATGTCCTCACAATTTATTTTACTGATAACTTGCATCTAAATGGCAGCCTTTTTCTAAATTCTAGAGAACACTTGTAATTGTGGATGTTGAAGTTATGACTACAGTGGATATTTTAATGGGGGGGAGGGCTCGAAAACTTCAGATTATTTCTAAAAGACGAACGGTGGTTCTTTTTGTGTAAAGACTGTGCTACTGCTCGTTCTTTCTTAAAGCCTGCCTTAACCAATTGGATAAAACATCATTTATAAAGGCGTATTTCAGTAAAAAGAGCCAAAGCTCCCAAATCCTACTTGATGAGTGTGTTTAGTTACCTGGCAGTACAAAAATTTTGTAAAATTTCCAATTCTGGCAAACCCAAAGTGATGTTGATATGCCTACTATTGGACTGCTCAACTTTTACTGTGTCTGTAGTGTGAAAGCCTGTTGAGAGACCTAGGTCTGCTTATTTGAATACTGAAAATGGGAGGGGAAAAAAAATACCTCAGTTAATTTGAGATGTGAGATAAACTGAGATCACAGCAGGTGAGCAAACTTAATTATACTCCAAATTTCTTTTTCATTCTCTGGGAAGTTAAATGATGCCTCATGACTTGACACTACTATTACTAAGTTCCGTTCAAAAATTGCCTTTAATACTAAAGTTAAAATGTCTTCTTGCATACGGTTCTAATGATTAACTCTTCTTGTTCACAGATAACTACCCTTATCAATCATAAGGATAAACCAAAGCGTTCGGACAAGACTCTGCAAGCAATTCAGCGAGTGGGCCAAGCAGTTAACCTGGCAGTTGGAAGATTTGTTACAGTAGGTGAAGCTATAGCCAATGAAAATCATGAATTGAAAGAGGAAATGAGCGTTGCTTGCATCGAGGCAAGGAGAGCAGGTATGTAGTTACTCATGAAATTGTGCTTGTGCCATTTTTGGCCCCCTATTTTTAGTGTCAGCAATAATATAAGACTTTATTATTTAATTGCTTAACACCCTTCTGCTGGTTCATTCAAGGCCTGATCTGTTACCTGATTTTATCACTTACTTAAGTTGCTGTCATCTTATGAACAGGGAGTGGAATTAGCTTTGGTTTTTATTTTTTTTTTAATAGGATCTTTTGCCACAAGGAATTTATGACTGCTGTTTGTTTTATGATGTTACTACAGACAAAAGCAGGGTGTTTAGAATACAACTTTAGAGTTTATTGCTCTCAAGCTAAATCAGTGGAGTATTTAAAGTAATTTGAGTGTTATGCTATTGAGATCACTGTGTTCTAAATCTGAATGTTTCAATGAAGGTCAGTGTCAAACCATATTTCATCAGGATTCAGTAAGATGACTCACATCAGTCATCTGATGACTCCCCTTGGTAAAATGAAAATAATATTGTACTTGCCTTTTTGCTGGATTCAACTTTTGTTACAAACTTGCTCTGTGTGTGGATTGAATGTGAAGTATGGACAATTGATTGAGTTGCCTGCTGTCACCCTCCTCCCTCCAGAAGCCTCTGTCTAGGTGAACAGTGGGTTACATTCTCTGATACTGTAAGAGAATGTCAGCATCATGCTAGAAACTAGGTTTCTAGATATTAAGTACTATTCCTTGCGTGGTATTTCAGTGGCTTCTAGTAAACGCATATTCTTAGATGTGTAGTGCAGCCTTCAAGAAGACAACATCTAGAAGAATGTTCCTTTTATTGTTAGTGGTAGTGGGTTTTTGTTTTTTCTTTCAAATACCTTTGGATCATGGGAACTTCTATTTGAAGCTTTTCCTGTTTAAGTAGGTGGAATTACGTACAGGTGTGATAGACTTTATGCTTACTTGGCTTCAGGAAGACAATCTTGAGCTTCCAGATGTGGAGGCAGATAAATGACCCTTCAGCACTAATGTCTTGATGACTGCAGAAGGCAGTAATACTCTACTCCAAGATATGGGTTACTGTGCTTAAAATTGATCTGTTAAGGTAAACAGTGGACCTGTGGGTAAGTGTTTTGCTTTTATCTTCTAAATAACCTCAGAAGCCCAAGAAACTTGCATTTTGCTGTCCTAGTTGTTATATTTCTTGCTGAATGAATGTGCTAGCCTCAAACTTTGGGGATGCTGTTCATACTGGTTTTGTGATTAAAAAAAAAAAGCTTAGAAATGGTCATGGTACTGTAAGAAATCCTCTGAAAATCCCTCAACAATGAGTCACAATGTCTAGAACCATGCTGGTGATGAATGATTGTTCTTGTGATTTGAAGGACTATTCTAGATAAACTTCAGACTGAAAATGCATAGTTGCTCCAGTAAACTTGGCTGCAAACAGAAATGTCCTAATTTGAAAACATTCCATTTGTTATGTGAAGCATGTTTTCTCTTCAGAGATCCAAGTAAAATGCTGACAAGCCAAAATTGCCAAAGTTTGTCGATAATCTCAGCTGCTAAAGAGCAATGCAGTCTGGATCTCTCTTTCTTGACTTGCCAGTTATGCTGTGGCCAAGTGCTTTTTCTTCCTAACAGTGTATCCTGAAGGAGCTCAGAATCTAAAAATAATCTGCAGTATTTTCTCTCACCAAATGGTTATACTTTTTTGCATTGAAAGTTTTTATTTCCTGTTATGCAGCAATGTGCCTCAATCTAGAAGAGTGAAGATCTAGACTGTTTGCTTTTCTGTCAAGCCTCACAACTACCTTGGCGTGGGTCAGTTATTCACTCTGAGCTATCCATTTGATGAAGAATTACATGTGAAATTCAGTATATCAAATGTGTTTGCTGCTGGGTTTTTGTTTGGTGGGTTTTTTTTTTTTTGTGCCAGTATTATCTCTGTGGACTGTTAAGTATTGGACAAGGTAAGATAGTCCTTTGTGCAGATAAATTCTTATGATTGACTGTCCTCTGAATTCAGTCTCTGAATACAGTTGCTCAAGTGCCGTTTTGAACAACTTCAGTGTTCCCAAACAAGCCAATAAAATCTGGCCAATTATAGCCAAGAATATTGACTTGTATAAAAGAATCCCATGTTCTGCCAGCATGGGCAGCAAAAAGCCCATGCTGTTCAGGTCAGAGGATGTTGTAGAGCTGTTCATATTTCTGTTTAGCCAATAAATTAGATTGTGCCTCAAAAATTAAAGGAACACTTTGTTAGGCATAGAGGATAGATTTCAACACTAAAGGATTTAGAACGTTAAGCATCTCAGTTGCTAAGAAAAGTAGGGAGTCTTTAAATCAATTGCATATCCTGCAGAGGCTTTGAAGGATGACAGATGTTTTATCTGTCCCTTGTGAAGGGTATAATCAACGATATGAAGTGTTTCAGACTTGTTATGACTATTTCCTTGTAATAAACCTTGTAATTTGATTGACTTAAAATAGAATCATAAAACACTTCAGAGGGTCAGGTAGCAGGTTTTGCCTAACATTAGTCTTGCACTGTGTCAGTGTTTACAGTGACAGTATAGTAGTGGAATGTAACTCAAAGCAGCACATTTTTAGATGCCCATCTGTGATTTTTTTCTTTTTTTTTTTTTTTCCTCCAAAACTAAGAAAGACTGGTTAATTTAAAAGAGAAAACACATGTCAAGAATGACTTAGTGTCATAACGTTTTCAGTATTCTCTGCCAGTTGACTACATAGCCCTAAAGGAAGACATGCAGTAAAATGGAAGCAATAAATAGTGCTCTCCTATTTTTGCCTTGTCTTTTCGTGCAGAGGACGACTAAACTAAGAATGTTGAAACCAACAATTTAAAATGGATAAATAGAATCACAGAATTGCTTATGTTGGAAGGGACATTTAACTCTGAGAATGGAGATTGTGCAACTTCTTGTACGCCTCTTACAGTGTTTGACCACCCTTACAGTGGCAAAAGTATTTTCTTATATCTTGTCCATTGCTTTTTGTCCTGTTGCCGTGCATCTCTGGGAGCAGTCTGTCTCTGTCTTGTCCATAGCTGCCCATTAGGTAGGTAGTTGTAGACCACAATAAACTCTGCCATTGGCCTTTTGTTCTTGAGATGGAACAAACCTGCCTTCTCCAGCCTCTCCTCTTCCATCACATACTCCACTATGTCAATGTTTTCCCTAGTACTGGGGATCCCAGAACTGGACATGGTACTCCAGATGCTGTCTCACAAGTGCCAACCCTATGGGAAGAATGATTTCTGCAGCCTGCTGGTTACCTTCCTGCTAACCACTCAGCATGCAGCTGGCCATCATTGCTGACTCCTGTTCAACTCTGTCCTCCAGGTCCCCCATATCTTTCCCTGCAAAGGTTTTCTCTGTAGACAGCTGATCCCAGCCTGTACTGTTGCATGGTGTTATCCTGGCCCAGATGCAGGACTTGGTATTACTGCCTTTGTTGGACTTCACAAGCTTCCTGCAGCTCATCTTTCCAGCCTGTCTCTTTGTCTAGCAGCCCTGTCCTGGAGGTCCAGTGTATTTATGCTCCCCGGTTTGGTATTGTTCACACACTTGCTCAACGTGCTGGCCCATCATCCAGGGAGTAGTTTTGATGCCTCGTATCAGTCCCTGAGGGACACCACTGGTAATTGACTGCCTGTTGGACTTTGTACCATTTATCACCGTCCCTGAGCCCAACAGTCAGGTCCATCTTCTACCCACCTTATTGTTCATGAAGTCACTGAGGCGAAGGGTTCGGGAGCAGAGGATCGCGCCGAGGGACCCTTTCTGAAGCGGCAAAACCGCGGCAAAACCCGCGGAGGCCAAAAAGGCGAAAAAAGCACAGGGAGAGAGAGGGGACCCCAACCCCCTCCCCCCCTCCCAGGGCACGAAAGAGCGGGCTCCTGACGAGCAGGCAGCTCTGACCCAGCGGGGGCGGAGTCAGGGGTGACAGCGGCCGGACCCTCCTGACATATAAAAGCAGCCCCCAGGGAGCGCGAGCGACCCGGAGCGCGGCGAACAGGACGGGCAAACAGGGCGTGGCGCGTCAGAAGGGCGTGGCGCAGCAGTTTGCGCAGGCAGTGCGCGTGGGCAGGGTGCGTGCTCCCCTCCTGGCTCGGAGGCTCACTCGCCTAGCACCCATAGGCACCCAAACGAGGAGAGCGCAATGGTTTCTACTCGTCCGAAAGCTGTTGCCAGATGGAACGTGGCGACTCAGACGGAGTCCCCACCTAAACAGAAACATGCGGCTGTCCAGGTCGCTGGCTGCAGGGAGTGCCTCAGCCTGTCTGCTGTACCAGAGGTTGGTAAGGACAGGGGCTGTCTCAGGTGTGAGCAGGTGGATGATCTGCTCTGCCTGGTGGCAGAGCTGAAAGAAGAGGTGGAGAGATTAAGGAGTATTAGAGAATGCGAGATGGAGATAGACTGGTGGAGCCGCACTCTACCATCCCTCAGGCCATGGCAGCAGACAGAGGCTCCGCAGGTAGCAGAGGATCCTCTGTCCTCTTGCCGGCAGACAGAAGCTAGAGACCCAAGAGATGATGAGGGATGGAAAAAGGTTTCTGCTCGGGGCAGGAGGAGAGTCCCCTCCCGGGCTCCTTCACCTTCCCAGCTGCCCTCGCATAACAGATATGGGGCTCTGGAAGTTGAGGGCCAGGCAACTGAAGATGGGGATGAAGGCCCAACCAGGGGGTTGGCTAGGGAGAGACGGTCACCCCTACCTATCAAGACCGACTGTACAAAGAAAAAAAGAAGGGTAATTGTTGTGGGCGATTCCCTTCTGAAGGGAACGGAGGGCCCGATATGCCGCCCGGACCCATCCCATAGGGAAGTCTGCTGCCTCCCTGGGGCCCGGATCAGGGACATTGCCAAGAGACTCCCTGGTCTGGTATGGCCTTCTGACTACTATCCGCTCTTGATTATACAGGCAGGCAGCGATGAATTGCCAGAGAGAAGCCCCAAATTGATCAAAAGGGACTTCAGGGCACTAGGGAAAATGGTTGAAGGATCAGGAGTGCAGGTAGTGCTCTCCTCGATCCCATTAGTGTCAGGAGGGAACGTGGAAAGGAATAGGAAAGCTAGAGCGGTTAACGTGTGGCTCAAAGGTTGGTGCCATCGGAAGGGCTTGGGCTTCTTTGACCATGGAGAGGTTTTCATGGCACCGGGCCTGTTGAGAACAGATGGTGCCCAGCTCTCTCGGAAGGGAAATAGGATCCTTGCTCATGAACTGGCGGGGCTTGTAGAGAGGGCTTTAAACTAGGCCTGAAGGGGGAAGGGGATATAAACAGGCTCACTAGAGAGGAGCCTGGGGGGGTCACCCCGTTGCTGGGGGTGAAACCGACAGCCCAGCTCAAGTGCATCTACACTAATGCACGCAGCATGGGCAACAAATGGGAGGAGCTGGAAGCCATTGTAAGGCAGGATGGTTATGATGTAGTCGCCATCACAGAAACGTGGTGGGATGCCTCCCATGACTGGAGTGCTGCGATGGATGGCTACAAACTCTTCAGAAGGGACAGGCAAGGAAGGAGAGGCGGTGGGGTGGCTCTGTATGTTAGGGAGTGTTTAGATTGTACAGAGCTTGACACTTGTGGTGAGGCAGAATGCTTATGGGTGAGGATGAGGGGAAAGGCCAACAAGAAAGATATCCTGTTGGGAGTCTGTTACAGACCACCCGACCAGGATGAGGACGTTGACGAAGAATTCTACAAGCGGCTGGCAGGAGTCTCTCAGTCGCGAGCTCTTGTTCTTGTGGGGGACTTCAACTTCCCAGACATCTGCTGGAAATACAATACAGCAGAAAGGAAACAGTCCAGAAGGTTCCTGCAGTGTGTGGAAGATAACTTCCTGACACAGCTGGTAAGTGAGCCTACCAGGGGAAGTGCCCTGTTTGACCTCCTGTTCACTAACAGAGAAGGACTGGTGGGAGAGGTGGTGGTTGGAAATCATCTAGGCCTTAGTGATCATGAAATGGTAGAGTTTTCAATATTTGGTGAGGTTAGGAAGGGGGTCAGCAAGACCGCCACCATGGATTTCCGGAGGGCAGACTTTGACCTGCTCAGAACGCTGGTTGGGAGAGTCCCTTGGGAGATAGTCCTGAAGGGCAAAGGGGTCCAGGAAGGCTGGGTGTTTTTCAAGGAAGAAGTCTTAAAGGCACAGGACCAGGCTGTCCCCATGTGCCGTAAGACGAATCGGCGGGGAAGACGACCGGCCTGGCTGAACAGAGGACTACTAGTGCGACTAAGGGAAAAAAGGAGAGCTTACCAGCTCTGGAAGAAGGGGCAGGCAACCCAAGAAGAGTACAGGGATCTTGTCAGGTTATGCAGAGAGGAGATTAGAAAGGCAAAAGCCCAGCTGGAATTTAACCTGGCCACTGTTATAAGGGATAATAAGAAGAGTTTTTATAAATATGTTAACAGCAAAAAGAGAGCCAGGGAGAACCTCCATCCACTAGTGGATGCAAGGGGGAACATTGCCACTAAGGATGAGGAAAAGGCTGAGATACTCAACACCTTCTTTGCCTCGGTCTTTAATGGCCCGACAAGTTATCCCCAGGGTACCCAGCCTCCTGAGCTGGAAGATGGGGACAGAGAATGGAATGAACCCCCCATAATCCAGGAGGAAGCCGTCTTTGACCTGCTATGCCACCTGGACATCCACAAGTCTATGGGGCCGGATGGGATCCACCCAAGAGTGCTGAAGGAGCTGGCAGAGGAGCTTGCCAAGCCACTCTCTCTCATTTATCAGCAGTCCTGGAGAACAGGGGAGGTCCCAGATGGCTGGAGGTTGGCAAATGTGACGCCTCTCTTCAAGAAGGGCCGGAAGGAGGATCCGGGGAACTACAGACCAGTCAGCCTAACCTTGGTACCGGGGAAGATTATGGAGCGGTTTATCTTGAGTGTGCTCACCAGGCACATGGAGGACAATCAGGGGATCAGGCCCAGTCAGCATGGGTTCACGAAAGGCAAGTCTTGCCTAACCAACCTGATTTCCTTCTATGACCAGGTGACCCGCCTGGTAGATGAGGGAAAGGCTGCGGATGTTGTCTACCTGGACTTCAGCAAAGCCTTCGACACAGTCTCCCATAGCATTCTCGTGGAGAAGCTGACAGTTCATGGCCTAGATGGATATACTCTTCACTGGGTTAAAAACTGGCTGGGTGGCCGAGCCCAGAGAGTCGTGGTGAATGGAGCTAAATCCAGTTGGCGGCCGGTCACAAGCGGTGTCCCCCAGGGCTCAGTTCTAGGGCCAGTCTTGTTTAATATCTTTATCAATGACCTTGATGAGGGGATTGAGTGTGCCCTCAGTAAATTTGCAGATGACACCAAACTGGGTGGGAGTGTTGATCTGCTGGAGGGGAGGAGGGCTCTGCAGAGGGACCTGGACAGGCTGGATCGATGGGCCGAGGCCAATTGTATGAGGTTCAACAAGGCCAAGTGCCGGGCCCTGCACCTTGGTCACGACAACCCCATGCAGCGCTACAGGCTTGGGGAAGAGTGGCTGGAAAGCTGCCTGGTGGAAAAAGACCAGGGGGTACTGGTTGACAGCCACCTGAATATGAGCCAGCAGTGTGCCCAGGTGGCCAAGAAGGCCAATGGCATCCTGGCTTGTATCAGGAATAGTGTGACCAGCAGGAGCAGGGAAGTGATCGTGCCCCTGTACTCGGTGCTGGTGAGGCCGCACCTCGAATACTGTGTTCAGTTTTGGGCCCCTCACTACAAGAAAGATGTTGCCTTGCTGGAACAGGTCCAAGGGAGACAACCAAGCTGGTGAGGGGTCTGGAACACAAGTCATACGAGGAGCAGCTGAGGGAACTGGGGTTGTTTAGTCTGGAGAAGAGGAGGCTGAGGGGAGACCTGATCGCCCTCTACAACTACCTGAAAGGAGGCTGTAGCGAGGTGGGGGTCGGCCTCTTCTCCCTGGTAACAGATGATAGGACGAGGGGGAATGGCTTGAAGCTGCGCCAGGGCAGGTTTAGGCTAGACATTAGGAAAAACTTCTTCATCGAGAGGGTTGTCAGGCTCTGGAATGGGCTGCCCAGGGAGGTGGTGGAGTCCTCGTCCCTGGAGGTCTTTAGAAGAAGGATAGATGAGGTGCTTAGGGACATGGTTTAGTGGTGGGATGGCAGTGCTAGGTTAACGGTTGGACTTGATGATCTCAAAGGTCTTTTCCAACCGAGGTGATTCTATGATCCTATCCGGTCTGTATCTCATGATTTAGTTATAAGGACACTTTAGGACATCATGTTGGAGGCCTTGCTAAAGTTGAGATACACAGCATCCATTACTTCCTTTTCTAGAGATGGTATCATCTCACCATAGAAGGCATTCAGGTCGATAAGGGACTATTCACCTTTGCATGTCTGTGCTGGCTCTTCCCAATTGCCTTTTTCTGCTTCATGTGTTAATGGCTTCCAAGATGAGTTTAATAATATTCCTGGAGACTGACGTGAGGCTGACTAGCCCATAATTGCCTGAATTTTTCTTGTTACCCTTCTTGAAGATGGGTGTGACAGTTGCCTTTCTATCATTGGTAATCTGTCCCAATTGTCACAATCTTTCAGACATGATAGTAGAATTACAGTGACACTGCACTGCTTCTTTGACACTCCCAGATGTGTCCCATGGACTTCTGTATGCCTGGCTGGCTTAAATAGTCCCTCACTCAGTCTTTTTACCTTGTTCCTCATAGCTTACTCCCAGGGCACCATTCCTGTTCCTGTAGTTGCAGATCTGCAGGCAGAGAAGGAAGCCTTTATCGTGTTGCCAGAAGTCTCAAGTTTCTAGGGCTGTCTGGAGCTTTCAACAGGCAGATGTTGCAGCACTTTCTACGTTCTCGGATTACTCTTTGTATGACGAGATGTTTCATCTATGACTTGATAATTCATCTTCAAGAAGGTGAATACTGCAGCATAAGAAATGGGATAATGATGTTGTGCGTCCTTCCTTTGTTACCAAAAGCACTTTACATCCATTTAAATTGTTCTCTATGTGTTTCTACAGCATTTTATGTTGTCACATATATATTGAGGTCAAAGGAAGAGATTGGGGTTGAACAGTTCCAGCTGAAGATTGGCCTGAACTGAAATGAATTTGACTGTGGAGAAGGCAATGGCCAATCTGTTTTGCTGTTAAATGATCTCCACACCTGACTGGTGTCTTGTTCTACAATGTTAGTGTATCTGGCTGCCCTTGCTGTTAGGATAATAGCTGTATTTTTATAATTCTTCCTGCTTCTATTAATTTTCAGGCTCTTCAGCTGTGGAACTCACCATCTCAGAGTGTACTGTTTATCATATTTGCATACTTATGCTAGAGAGACCATCTGATTATTTCTAGCATGGCTTTTATGACCTGGCCTGGTTCTAGCAAAAGTACTGGATATTCCTTGCCACAGTGCGATACCTATTCAAGGCAACGTAGGAGCTCAAGGGATTACAATTGTCAGAGGAGAGAACCTATACATAAACACTATGAAGTGTGGAGCTGTGTGGTTTGAAGGACTGTCAGGCCATCCTTGTTCTGTAGCATGTGTGTGTGGTATTTCCAGAGTAATAACGTACCTTTGGGTTCTTCATATGGGACCTCTGGCTTTATGAGGCTTTTGGAGTATCTTGTCTGCTTAGGTGAATTACCTTAGTTGAGGTTCTGAAGATGAGTCATACGGAACTTGATCAAATATCCTTTATTTTATCTTCAAGGATGATCTGCAGCTTAGTTGTGGGTTGAAATCTTGTCTTGCATGCTCACAAAAAGCATTCCTCAGAGCTTGCCTGAGTTCAGCCTCCCACTAGTCCTCCTGTGGCTGTGGAACAGGAGACTGCTCTATGCCTTTCCTCCATTGCACTATTATCTAGAGTACTGCAGAAGATTTAATTGGATAGGGGCCTGTGATTTCTCTCAGACAAGGAGATCCATTGTCTACGTTGGATTGTAAAATTTTTAACCACATAAAAAATAAAAGTGGTCAAATAATCCCATTTAGCTATTATCATATTAAAGGCTAGTTGAATAAAAAGATGCTTATGAACTGAAAATCAGTGCTTCTCTGCCTTTTTTTGCTCTTCTATCTCTGGCAACATCTTGTTTGGTGGCCCTCCTTTGAACATAAAGTGCAGTAGTCTCACTATAATACTTCAGTCCTATAAGTTATAAAATTACTGTTTGGAATCTGTGCTTCATGCCTGAAGTGTTCTACAAGAATAGAAAATCCTTGAATTATGGAAATACTAACTGAAATTTGGAAAGTGGAGGGGAATGTGTAGTTCTTCCTTCCTTGCTGCATCCCACTCCTTCAGTGGGTTGATGCTGCAAGTGTCGACACTGATCTGACTTCTGCTATTAAAACTGGAAAAATATCTCCCATGAATGTTTTCTCCCTCGACACTCCCCAGCTCCAACCTCCTCCACCTCAAATATCTGTAGACTACTGTAGGAAAATTAGCGTATGTTAGATGGAAGAACGAGGCAGTACTGAGTAATAATCCAAATTTATATATGGAGAGGGTGCCACCAACAGTCAGTAGAAAGAAATGAAGTGGAATAAAGAAAGTTGTAGGTAGCTCTGAAACTGTTGTTTATCCCTCATAGGTAAAAGTTAAGAATGCTTAATGGCCCCGTATCTTTTTTTGTAAGTATGAAATGTTAATTATTCCTTTTTTTCCCTCTAGGTGAAACAATCGCACAGCTTACAAACGTGGCAAGCTTGGATCATCCAGAATCTGATAGCCACATAACAATCTTCACGGACAAAACGGGTGTGGTAAAAGCTGCAAGGTTGTTGCTTTCTTCTGTCACAAAAGTGCTGGTGTTAGCAGACAGAATTGTTATTAAGCAAATTATAACTTCCAGGAACAAGGTATTTGTAGTTTCTTTTTTATTTAACTGATATCTGCAGTCAATGCAAAAGAGTGGTGTTAAATGAAGTTGTATTTTCATTGTGTCTCTAGGGGAAGTGCAAAATAAAGAGGTAAAAATGAATGTCTTGCACCTGTTCACCTGCCAGATACCTGAAAGGGGATGGCAATAAGTCAGGAGAAATAAAATAACAATTTTCAGCGACTTTCTACATTTTATGTGACCTGTATTGCTCTATTGACTTAGTATGCTGGACAAGACACTGTTTTACTGCTTATTTAACTTTGTTTGCTGTGAGGTGGAAAGTGCGTCTGTCAGTAAAATGGCCAATAAAAGCTTGTACGTGCTAAGGACAGGATGTTTGTACTGTCTGGATCGAGACAAGGAGAGCATTATGAATGCGTCTAAGGCAAAAAGCTCTGAGGAATGCTGATAAAAGTCTATGCTAGTGAAGTGCGGTTTACAGATTAAAAGTTTTTGTGCAGTTTAACTGATGTCTTGAAACTTAGCTTGAAACTACTTAGTTGATTTAAATAATGTATGAAGGCCCATTTTACCTCAAATGTAATCTATTTCGTGTACTGCACTGTCTCGCCTGTAGGATATTCTTTCTTTTTTTTTTTTCCCCCTTTGTTGTGCTAAAACAAAAATGGAAAAACCTCATGTTTGAAAAATGAGAGCGTGATGGGGCCTGGGTTTTTCCATTAATTTTCAACTGTTAATCCAGAGCAGAGCCCTTCCTTCGTCTTTTGACTCCTCATGCTATCTCTCTTCCTTTGTCCTGATTTGCTTTCCAGATATGCTGGTCTCTATTTTGCAGCTTCTAGACTCAAGACACTTACTTGAGTCGAGAATGCAAAAACTGTGGTAATACCTGCTTCAGTCTGGCTTTAGACTTAGCAGCACTGATTTGCTGTCTTAGTGCTCTTTTCTTCTCCCAGTGGTTGAGGAAGGTGGCAGCAGTTTTATCAACATTAATTTGGTAAAGTTACTTGCAGCTTTGGTCTTTTCTTACACTGGAGACCAGAATGGTGCATTTAACACCCTTTGCTGCCTTTCGAGAGCTTTTCTTCTGCTGTCATCTGCAGCCATTCAGTGATCTGAATTAATTTAACTTTCCAAAAGTAGCTGGGGTTAACACAGATTTAGGCCACAGGCAACTGTGCAAGTACTTGTATCATGAAGGGATAAGGATGGATACAGCCTTTTGGTAGCAGGGCGTGGTTTATGATAGTCTTAAATATTTATTATTGTCATATAAACAGTGCTATGAATATAGTAAGCATAGGTGCAAGATTTAATTTTGAAGGTATTTAAAATGAAGTCTCATATTCCAGAGTAAGTGTGTCTGACTCCGATTGCCATAGTTGCCCTAGCGTCTGTGATCTTTTGAGTTTTACTGCATTCTCCTTTCTATGTATAGTTGACAGGTGTTTGAGAATGTCTGCTCCTGTTTATGGTACCAGTAGAGCAATTCACATCTCTAGGACCAAATTAAACAAATGATGGTGTCTTATACAGCCATACCCTGATATTTATAGAGTACGCTCCCAAAAAGTGTGTCAGACACTGGTATGATGGGTAGCAAAGCAGTTCTTACTGTAAGAAATACTGTGGTAGAGGGATGATGTGGGCAGGGACTTAAGTGCACACAAATACTCAGAGACGGTGTAGTATAACATGGCATAGAGGATGGAAAGGCAGGAACAGGATCAGCAGCACTGCCAACTGGAGCAGATGCCAGCTTCTTGGGGTGGTCACTGTTCCAGAAGATCTCAGCTGTGTTTTCGTCTTAGAGACTGAATGCCCAATGTTAAACTTATAGTGCCAGTTTTCTTGCTACCTCTTTCTGAATGCCTTCATTTTCATTGTTGTTATCATCTTCCTCATATGGCTCAAGAGCAGTTAATTCAACCAAGGGCAAAGGACAGAAAAACAGCGTAGTGGTTGGATGTCCAGTCTCATAGACTGATGAAGTAATTGAGATCTTCTAGAATGGTGATCTGCTGCAGAACCCAACCTCTGGTTGATGATCCCAATGATCCCATTCCTGCTCCTGTATCCTCTGCACTATGTATACCATCCCTGTGTTCTTAGGCTGTGTGTATTTCTGAAGTTCCTGCCCACATCCTTCCTACCTTACAAAATTTGTTTCGCTGTCCATCAGACTTAGTCCCTGCATCAGTGAGCTTAAAGTCTAGCTCTGCTTACTGTTGTCAGTCAGGTTAGGAGCGCCGGAACAGCAAACAGGGAAGAGACAGATAGCGGGGGTGTTGCTGCACTATGCAGATTGGAACAAAATATGGATGTGCCCTGAAGCAACGTCAGCCTACAACTGCCATCTGAAAGGCAACATTCATAGTGCAGCGGTCGCTGTGTAATACTGTTCTAATTTAGATATTAATAGGACCTTAAAGACTTTTTTGATAGATATTTTTTAACCTTGTATTTAAAAATGTACATTTTAATTACTATCTGTGTGTTTCATGCTGAAGAAAGTTTAAAATGAAAAATTATGAAGACATTGCAGGTATTTTGCATTTTAACAGCTTCTTGAATAAGCTTTAGACAAATTTAGAGCTGTCTATATGGTTTCTCTCTATGTAGTTTCTTGGAATGTCAGCTCTGCCTGGAATGTCTAGAATTGTTACCTGTAAAGGCAATGTGTGTGCTTTCACTGAAATTTTTATTTGACAAGAGATTTGCCATGACATAAACACTTGCTCTAGGGTAACTAACAGAGTTGCTTGCAATCACGACCATACTCATGAAGTACTATACTTGCTTAAACCAAGAATGATTGAGCATAATTATTGTTAGTTTTTATTCATTCTTAGAAGAGAAAGTTGGACCTTAACTTTTATGTTTTTTCCTTTCTCCACATTCACTTTTCTATATCCTCACTTTCCCAGTCCTATGGTTCTCTGCTTCTTCCACTCTCATACTGCTATTTTCACATCTTCATCTTTGTGCAGCTTCCTTCCAAGTCCTTTATGCCCCAGCCTTGCTCGTGCATCACCACCTGAATCAGGGAAGTTCCTGTTTCTGCAGCCTTTGTGGAAACTGGCTGCATAGCATAAGATACTCAGACATGCAGTCTAATATTGCATGATAAAGCAGTCAGTTCCACAGTACTCACAGGATTTAGTGGAACATTTGCTTTGCAGAGATTATAACTATGAGATTGAGCAGCTGCTTTATTACAAAAGAATGCGTGCTTCTAGGAGGGTTTGCCTGGGTTGCAGGGAAGGGGTAGTTTGTCATAATGAGGTATGTAGGCTGCTTTTTTAGTTGAGGGGGAAGATACTTTTGGCATAGGAAAGGAAAAATAAGTTTCTCCCATTCAAGTACGGTTTGTTCAATTTCCATGCAGTATCTTATCTCCAGCCTGAAACACAATAAAGAACTGCTTTGACTGTCTTCTCTTCTGAAGGTATTTAGAGGATTTGAAAGATCACTGTGGGATTAGCAACTATACCTCTGACCTGAAAAACCCTAATGTTAATCTCTGTAATAAACCATATTGTAGTGACTTCATCAGGATAACTTCAGTACTCTATAAGCTATATGATGATTTTTGCTGAATGTTTTTAAAAATGCTGATTTGCATGGTTTTATGTATCTTGAGTGTAAGAGCTTGATACAACTTGAGTTCATTTAGTTCTCTGTTTTATACAGAGCTAATAGAAATCTTCAGAGTTAGAGATGTTTTGGAAAGTATAAAGCTATACTAACTTATTTCTAACTTTATTTGTTTTCTTTTGTGGAATGCTGTTGCTTTTTTTCTTTTAATGCACACAACCATTAAAACACCTGTCTGTGCATCTGTGGTTTTAGACTTTGGAAGTTACACATCTGAAATTGAACTTTGAAATTGAGAGTTACAGCATGGGGTTATAATCTGTATATAAATTTCAAGTGCTTATGTTTTTAATATGACAGTAACATTTTTCCTAAATCTGGAAACTGAATCCTGTAGTACTGTTACTCTTGATACTGGGAAGAGTGAGGAAAATGGTTTTTTGAGGGTTGACAACAATGACTCAGTTTGAATGAAGTACGATTATTAACTTACACTTGATTTTCAGCTGTTGAGTTATTAATGCTTAAATAGTGACAAAATATATATACATTTTAAACAACATGATTTAAAAGTGTCTGCAAATAATAATACTCCTAGCTTAGTAATAATGTTTTCTGTTTAGCATCTTGATAATCTACAGTATTTTCCTTTATCTTGCAGGTTCTTGCAACAATGGAACAACTAGAAAAAGTCAGTAGTTTCCAGGAGTTTGTACAAATATTCAGTCAGTTTGGAAATGAAATGGTAGAGTTTGCCCATTTAACTGGAGATAGGCAAAATGTAAGTATTAACAAAAAGCTGTGAGCAATATTGTAAGGTATCTTTTTCATGTGATTCACTGGAAGATTTGGGTTCTTCTGGGATGATTATCTATTACGAAGTCAAACAATTGCTGGTGTCCTGTTGCTGAAACCTAACTTCTCCTTGCTCCACCCAGAAGACATCTTTTGATTTTAAAGCTCAGCCTGAGAAACATCACTGCGTTGTTTGATTGGCATATCTTCCAGAAACCTGGATGCATGTCATTTAAGATGTCCTTTGGCTTCAATCACTGTCTTTTGGCTCTAACTTTTCTGGCTTATTACTTTGGTAGAGAATTTCTGGTTTTACTTGACAGAAACATTTGATGTTTGCACATCATGAAGGGATTTGAAAGCAAAGTCATTATTTTAGAAAACTCCAAATATGAAATCTTTACATCCTAATAAAGCATTTGATTGGGTTTTTGTTTTTGTTTTTGTTTTTTTTTTTAATTATTCTGGAATATTTTTCTAGGTTTAGTTCAAAACCTTCTTATATTGGGTAATGGTTTTTTACTTCCCACATGCAGCTGCTCTTTCAAAGCCTTTCATTCATGCAGGAAACTTTTTGCTGCTACTTCCATGTAAATAAAAGGTTTGCTGAGGCTTAAGACTTCTGCTGTGAGCTCTAGGTGCTTCCCCTTGGCAATCAAATCCTCCATGCAGAACCGAACCAGGGTCTGATAGAGAAATACAGAGTACCTAATATTCAGCAAAGTTCAGAATTCAACTTGTATAAACAATTGGCCAACCTCCTGCATCTCCTTTTGCTGTTGATATGTTCTGAGTCTGTGAAGTACATGCTTCGTATCAAAGAATCAGTTCTGGAAAAGCTACATATAATGAAAGGAAATACTTGCTTGGAAATGAACCTTCTCTATTTTTCCCTGAAATATTCATAGCAGTTGTTCCTTGGAAAGAGAAAGGTGCATAACTAGTAAATGATATTATTTTCAACTATTTTTGGTTTTCATTGTTAACTGGTCTTTGGCTCTCCTATCTTTGCATACTTGACTCTTTTGGAGTGTTTCATTACTACTTTTTAAATTGTGTCAGGACTTTCTTGATACGCTTACTTTACAGTGTGTAGGTTGCTATGTGGCATCATTAGTTTTACTGGGAGGAAACATCCCTCAAAGTATTTTTCCTTAGTATAATTATAATAAGTAAGCCAGAAACTCTTGAGTGTGGTCAGATTTATCAGAATGTAATGTCAGAATTTCAGAAATGAGCTGTGGTTTTTTTGTTTGTTTTAAATGTGGTCATTTTGATCTTAAAGATTTTCTGTAGTTGCTAAATAAGATCTTTATAAAAATGTCAAAACAGACTGCTGCTGTGATTTATCTGGGGGTTTTTGCTAATCTAGGGTTAATTAGGATTAATCCCATCCTGTAAACTGTTCCCTTTTCAGCTGGTCCCATGCAGTTGCCTGTTTAACACTCAAATAGCACTCAGCTATCTTTGCGAGCATTGAGAGGATCTTAGTTGTAGTTTTGTAAGTTCTTTTTGTTAGACCATCTTGTATGTTGAAGGGTTCGTGTCTTGCCCTCTTCCCTCCCTCCCACCCCCATCCCAATTTGGACTCTAAATTCCTCCCTTTTGATGCACTTTTCTGGGGGTATAGTTTGGGTTTGCAGGTATATCCCTCTCCCTAGAGAGTTCTTGAAAAGTTTCTGTACTTAATGCCTTCCTACAGAGGAATTGCTTTTTTAGCCAGTTAAAAATTTCTTTATTACTGGTACGTAGTAAATATAATATTCAAGTAGACAAAAGATTTATTTTACAATGCCTTCACTGCAGTACAATGAAAAGCTGGTGTTATCTGTCTCTGCTTTACCCTCCCCCCATTTCAGAAAATAGCAAAATTAGTGACAGTTTACATAACATGTTCCATATCTCTGTGATCTTCCTTCTTTGAAATCTGAATTGAATAGAGCCAAGAATAAATGCATAAATTAAAATCTGTCTGAAAAGCAAGTTCTAGATCATGAGTTAGGCTGAAAATAGCAGTTGTCACACATAAAGAAGCTTTCTCACAACCCATCCATCTGCAAGAGAGTTCCCTTTTTCCAGTCTCAGAGGCAGTTACCATTTTTGATACTGTGTAATATTCAGGTAATTTTTTTCTTTTGGTGTTTAGGATCTGAAGGATGAGAAGAAAAAGGCTAGAATGGCAGCATCTAGGGCTGTTCTTGAGAAGTGCACCATGATGCTCCTAACTGCTTCAAAGGTGAGACACTCACTTGAATAAATCACAGAGTATGGCACCTGGCATGATAGCTGACTCTTCTTTCTCAGCCCCACTTCAAACTTTGTGCTAAAGAAGGGTGTAAGAGTAAAGAATGAGTAGAGGAAAATCTTTATATTCTGAGTAATGGTATGAATTCTACTGAACACAATAGGAGTTTAGCAGAAAGCATTTATCATATTCTAACACATTCTTTAGACTTGCCTTAACGTGAAGCATTCATTTCGCTATACTGCATGCGTACTCCTTCATAATACTTACTTTGCTTTCTTTAAAAAGACCTGTCTGAGGCATCCAGACTGTGAATCTGCTCGTATAAACAAAGATGGAGTTTTTCATCGGATGAGATTAGCTTTGGAACAGGTAATAGAAATTGTAACTGACTCTAGACCAAATGGAGAAAATGAAATGGCCCCCATCAGCATATATTCTGGCATCAAAGAATTCAAGGTAAGAGTAGAAGTAGTATTGTTTTGTACAGCCTAATAAATTACCCCAAATTTGAATTTTGAAATTAGAATTGTGAAAAAAAAAATATATTAAATTCCAAATGGTGGAGCTGCATCTTTTCATCAGTGTTAACTTTAATAACTGTCCCAAAACGTTAGAGAACGTGACAAGAAAGGATTATGATTTCATTGTCACTGGCAAAATACACCTGATACTTGCCATCTTCTCCTGAATCAGAATATGTTCAGAACTCCAATGTTTTGTTGAGGTGATGCATTGATGTTGGATAAACTTAAGTATCAGGATACCAATCAGAACTTCATTAAAATAGGTGTTGTTGAAGAATTCTTGCTTTGTAATTGGTAGTATTTTTAAAACTGCACACAAAAATATTCATCAAAGCATTTAAAAGAGTGAACTGTAATTCAAAGGAAATGTTATGAATTGAAATCGCATCTTGTAGCTCAGCTGATTTTTTTTCTCATAAAGGCTTTTCTAAATTTCATACTCAGTTAAGAACAATTAATTAATAACCATGTCTTATTTCTTTGGAGTCTGTCACTTTGCTTTTTTTTATTATTATTTTTTATTTATTCCCCCCCTTTAGAACTTTGTTGAAATTTTTGTCAAGTGCATCAAAGTATTCAGTTTGCTTACATGTAGATTTTTAGAAAAACACTCAGATGATATGGATGTGGAAAGATCAAACAAAATCCCAATACACAATTAATTCCTGAAACTTACTGAACTTAAAAACTTTTTATTGCCAGCAGTAGAACAGTAATGTATTTGCTGTTACTTCTGATAAGTGGCCAGTAGTTTGCTGATGGTATTAGTACATTTTAAAAAACCCCCAAACCTTAAACTGGAGGTCTGGATACAAGCAAATTGTTGGATTACTTTGAAAACAAGTGAATAATAAAAAAAACACCGAGGATAAAAACAAAATGTAAAATGATGAATTTGCTTTGTGCATTTGCATCCCAATTGTATAACCACATAAATTCTCAAGTAACTGATATACTTCTTTTTTAGAATAAGGTGGAGGGTCTTCGTGAGAATCTTTACTTTCTCTCAAAAGAGAACCTTTCAACAATGCTTGAAGTTATCCTGGAACATACGGAGGACTTCACAGACTCTGCCTATACAAGTCATGAGCACAGAGAACACATTTTGGAGCTGTCTAAACAGGCTAAAATGGAACTAGAGCAGCTGGTTTCAGTGTGGATGCAAGCTGTAAGAGCTTTTTAGCAAAGTAAATCTTTTCACCTCTACTTTGGAAAGAAATTTTTAATGCAGTGTTTCTTCTGGTCTAGGAAGAGAGAACTGTGTGTATTTCTCACAGTGAGAGCTGATCAAGGAAGCCAGAGTTTGTTCTGTGCTTCCACGGCTTCAGTATGTTCTGTTCCCCGCCCCCCCGTCTTAGTGGTATTGCTTCATTGATTCTTTGATGGCTAAATTAGGCTACTAGTGGTGGCAGACTAATTTTAATGAAGCTGTAAGTGGAAACAAGAAGGCAAATGGAAGTATCATTGCACGATCTTGAACAGTTAGGTCTTTTGCTTGAGTCATTCAGAGACTTCAGTTTGTTTTGATCCCATGGCAGTGATAGCAGTTTCTTGTTTTCAACGGAGTATTGAAAACGCTTAAATGAAAAGGGAAACATTCTAAAAAAATTACTCTCTTTTTAATCTTGGAGAGAGAAGAGAGAGAGGAAGGAGACGCTAAGACTTACAGGAATTTTTGTTTGTCCTTCTTACAAGGTTTAAATGATGGTAGTTTTCCTTTTTAGAGAAGAAGCACATTAAACCTCCTTCTGTCATTTAGCTTATCTTGTTCCTTTAAGATGATATAAGATACTTTCATGACAGGGAGGAAAAGCAGAGATGGAAAATGCAGTTTCTGTTTCTGATGGTGACTTGCTTTCAGTCTTTTTCCTGAGGAAACATATAAAGCACAAAATCTTATCAACACTCAGAAACATGGCAGATGTGTACTAGTATAGGATACTTACTTAACTAGGTGTATTGCTTACAAGTAAGCATTTTTTTTCCTTTTCTCCTTTGAATCAGATGCTGCAGTCAGGTGTTCCTAATGCAGTAATGCAGTTTGAAGAGCGTATAAATCTTATTGATAATACAGACTGTTGCTATTACAAAGGTGACACACGTAGAATATTAGTTGCATAGGAGCCCAGAACTATAAGAAACTAAAACTGTTTAGATTGGCCTTGGTGGTTAGCCCTGGTAGGCAGCCATGTAAGCACTGCTTAGCAATAGTTAACACATCCCTGTGTTATCAACACTGTTTTTATCACAGATCCAAACCAGCACCATGCAGATACTATGAAGAAAATTAACTCTGTCCCAGCCAAAACCAGGACACTTGGGTATTTCTAAGCTCTGTTACTGGTGGAAAATGTTCACCTCTAAATAATTCACATACCACATTTCACATGATAGAAATGCACAAGGCTATGCATATATATGATCCGTGAAAATACTTGGGCGTGCACATGTGTGCTTATGCATTAAGTATTTTCATTAACAAATAAGCCAGCCTAGCTGCAGCTGAAGATGCAGTAAGCAGATAAAATAGTGTCAGCTCACTGAGGTGGCTTTTTAGTTTCAGCTCAGCAGCTTCATCAGAGGGTGACTATTTTCTGAGGGACTTAATCTAATTCAAGTGGGATTGTTGATTTTAAAAAAAATATTATTGTGCCTTGGGGATACATGAACTGGGGGATATGTAGAGCTCTTAGAGTGCTCAATTATTTCCCTTTCTACTCACTATATTTCCTTTTAGCAAGCAGAGTAACTGTGAGTCTTCAGTGAAGAGTGTACTTTAAAACAGAAGTGCCTTGTAACCTAGGCCAAGTCTAAATTAGGCTGACATCACTGATCTGCTCTCTTTTGTATTATTGTATGTTAATGAAAACTAGCTGGAGCACAACAGATAATCTAATGCTGTTGATTGAATTTTAATCTTTACTGTCTATGTTCAAGCTCATAAGATTGCAAGCTACTGTACTTTTTTAGGTTTTCCTGTAACCTTATTTTGGCTAGACAATTGCTTCACTTGTATTTAAAAAAAAATAAATCTGCACATAGAAGGAGCAAAAATGTGCACATTAAGTAAAAGAAATAAAAAGGACACTAGTACACTAGTCAGTGTAAAACATTATGCTGATTGTGTTAAAAGTGATTTTTTGATGTTAGACTTCTACACAAATTACTTAAAGCATTAAATTTGAGGGACAGGTAGCTTTGAGTATTAGAACAGGTAAGAATACTAAGGAAATGATCATATTGGCTTGGGTGGGGTTTTTTTCCCTTAAATAAAATGGAGGGGGTGTGTGTCTATGCCTACACACATTTTGTGTGTGTGTTTATGTTTAGACTCTGAGGTGGTATTTTTTTGCAGCTATGGCCATGATAACAACCCCAGCTAGGATAATTGTTTCCAATATATTTCAGAGGAGAATGCAAAATCACTGCTACTTAACTTTTTTCCCAGTGTATGTCTCTTGACATTTGGGTTGTTCCGTAGATAGGTCCTATTTGCAGAAGTGAGAGCTCTGTCTTGAACCTACCTCAATAAAATGTTGTTAGCTACAGTATGCATTTAAATTAGACCATGATCTAAACTCTTAGAAGGATGCTTTAAGTAACCTTTTTGTAATTCAGTATAGAACATTTGATTTAACATTTTAGGTACCCCTTTATTTTAAAAGGGTGCTTATATTTAAAAAAAAAAAGAAAAAGAAAAAGCCTTAAACTGTTGCTCTGCTTTTAGAAGATTTTTAGAAGTTGTAAAGCTTAAGGAAACCATTTTCCTGAAAAAAAGCTCAGTGAGGTTTAGAAATAAATTCCTGTTGAACAGAAAGTCGATTATCTTGCATCACTATTATTTTTAGATTTGATTTGGTGATAAATGTTTCTATAAAAGAATTTTTCAAGTAGAATATACACAGGATGTGCAAATGAAAACGTTAAATCTAGAAGGAAAAGACTGTCTTCTAAAGCAACTTGAAGTAACGACACATGATGTGAAGGTGGGATTTTCTCGGGTTTTTGTGTAATGTTTTGTCGGCTGCTTTCTTTGGCTTGTAGCAAAACCAGAAGACAAAGGATCTCATGGAAGACTTGGAAGTAGCCATTTTAAAAACATGCCAGTGCATGAATGAACTTAAAAGAGAGGTAAGTCTAATTTAAGCAAGCATAAACTGAATAAAAGTTTGAGTTTCTTACTTTCTGTATGTGAAGTTGTAAAATAGTGTCCTGTACCCAAAAAGGCTAGTATTTATTTATAGACAAGAGTAGCTAAATTGGAATTACATCAGGGAGCTAGTATGCAGTCATCTTCTTTGTCCTTACTTAGAACTGATTAGAAATCTGTTGGGTACATAGGCTCTTCGCTAACTCTGACAATATTAAAAAAACCACTAGTGTTTGAAAATAAGTACTATGTATATATCATTACTTTAAATGTCTAAACTTTCCTTGGGGATGCATGCATCACTGTTTTAAATACTTTTTCTTGTAGCGTGTGCTTAAATGAATGTTACGTTGCTGTTTGTACTTAACCTGTTCTATTGATTTCTGTAGCAGAAATGTGTTATGACAGTGCCGTACATTCAGGTATTTTTCTAGACAGTTGACAGCTGTGTATGTGCCTGTTAGTAAATCATTCTTTTCCTAAATGCAAATATGCTGGGTGTCAACTTACGTACAGGTACGAGATAGCTGCCTCATTTGGTACCTGGGATGGGCTGCACTTGCTGATCAGGGTCCTTCTCCCCCCTATTAACTGATAGTATGGCTATCTTGTCCATTCCACAGATTTAAGCCAAATACAGAATTACTGGGTTCTGGCAGCTTCTCTGAAATATTTGCAAAGCATTCAGATATCTTTTCAACTGCTTCATATTATCATTCCTTGAAACAGATGGAGAAATGAAGACTAAGGGCAGGGAGGGTTTCAATACTAAGCTACAGAGCAGTGCAAAGATGTTAGAGCAGTATGGTGAACTTGCTTAAACTGAACTCTTGGCTGCTGAGACTGGAAAGCCTCGACTGCTCAAAAAAAATCATGCTGCATATTTTCTAATAGAGGCAAAATGAGAAATTTTTTCTTCCGGATTATAATTTCTGCAGCTGTCCTGAAGATTTGAACAGTGCTTTGAATCTATTTCAGTTGTAGTTAAGTGCTTTGTACTTCTGCTGTCAGGCAGTGTGTTGGGCTCCCAGAAAATTTGTGCACATTGATTAATAGTTTTTAATTTGGTCACCATTATGTAGGAAGTCAGTAGCAGAGCTTTTCCAGAGTGACATTCAGATGTAAGAAAGAGCTGTGAGGTTGTCCTTGTTGAGTAACATCGCTCCTGTGTGCTGAATGAGGAAGAAGGGCTCCCAGTTGGAATAGAATGTGACTGCGTAATTGCATCGGTCAAAAAGCCAAAGGTGGCTTTGGAATATAGTATGTGGAATAAATCATTAACCTTGTCTTTTCTTGCAGCTCTCTAAATGTAAACCTTACCATATTGTCCTGGCCACAGGTTTCTATTTATGAAAATGTCATGCACAAAGAGTACACATTTACCACACATTAGTTAAAGAATTATGTCAGGTGACAATAACAGAAAATTACCTTCTGTAAACTAGTTAACAGAGGTGGCATAAAATACAAAATAGTGGGTTACTTGTGCCCTGTGTTGTAGCTCCATGTTAAAAGCAATGCTGGCGAAAACGTAGTGCGCTGGTTTAGAAATTGAGTAGCAAACTGAGTAGGTGTGGATTTCTAAACTAACAAATCCTAAGTTCTGTATGACTTGCTTTGGTGACCTGTAGAATATGAAAACTTGCTTAGTAAGAGCTTTTTTAAAATGCACACAATTCATGATACTCGTAGAAGTAAATTTAAAATATTTTCTATTATTCTAATATTCTCTACATTCTAATATTTTAGTCATTTTTCTTGTTATCTGTGTAGTGATTGGATTGATCCCAGAGTAGCCATGCTTCTGGACATGGCTGAGGAGGACTGTCCTGTCAGTCTGACTTCAGGTGCTGCAGTGTATCAGTCAGCAACTAGCATCTCTGTTGGTGAAATTTAAGTATTTTGACTCTAGCTAAAATGTTTTTGGGAGCCTGGGTGGCTGAGAACACAAGACTGCCTTGTTAAAAGTTGTTCTTTCCCATCTCTGTCACTTTATGAAAGAAACGAAAGATATTTTCCTTCCCTGAGATGATTTTCCTGCTAATGATCAGAGACAGCATTAAGTAGAAATAAATTTCTTTTTTAGGTCAGGATGAAAAGAATCTCTAATGAAAAGGTAATCTCCATGTAGCCTATATATAAATGAGAATTTCCAGTTCCTACTCTAACATTACAAGCCTTGCAGATATCCGTTCTTCAGAGCTGACTTTATTTCTGAGATTAGTGGTTTGTGCTAATTTTTAACGACATGCAAGCAACGCTATATGAATAGTTTATAACAGGTTGTCATAGTTGTTTTTTTTTTCTCTCAAAAAAATAGTCACAGCAGGTTTTGAGGTGACAGTTCAGGTTTCTTGCATGAAATTAGAAAAAAAACCCAAACCCAAAAAACCCCTTAATTCTGGACGGCACAGGAAGTACTGCCAGGGGAAGGGGGTAAAAATAAGTAGAGTCCAGTGGAATAAAAATCCCAACTTACTGTTCTAGTAAACATCCTCCTCTCTACAGAGTCAAGGCCCACCAGTGTCACAATTTCAAGCTCGTTGCATTCCTAAGGATTTGAAAAATAACTTTCTCCTTGAACAGCCAAGTTTATGTATTCAGTGCAGTCCAGCAAAGTGTATGTAAGACTCATAGTAGTCTTATGAGCATAAGAATGCTCTGTTCTTTCTAAAAAGGTTACTATTTTGTTTTCACCTATTTTTTTAAAATGGGGCTGATTACAGGGCATAGGTAAATCTACTATGACCAGTCACTAGGACTGGCAGCAGCTGTCACTAATAACACCTTCACAGCACAATTTCAGCAGATCCATAGGTCTGAAAGTGTGTCTGGATTTAGGGATGTGATTCAAGAGGAAGGTTCTCCTTGCTTGTTGGGAGTGTAGGGAGAGTGTTTGAGACTTCTCCGAGACCTGTCTCTTGCAGAAAAGGTGCTTTTTACTTTTCTAAGGCTGTGTCACAAGCTGATTGTATTCAAGCTTTTCTTTGTGTCACTGAGAATTGAATTTATTTGTAGGAACTTAATTTCTAATATATTATAAACTCAGGTGCTGTGTGCTTCAGTCTGATTCGCAGTTTAATGTGTGTTCTTCATGAGAAATAGAGTGGCCATTGTGCCATGCTTAATGCTGAACTTGGTGCCCTGCAAATTGATGCACCTGTTTGGTTTTTTCCCAGCTGTAACATTATCAGAAGGCAGCAGTGTGATAACTTCATGTCCTTGTTTTACTCAGCTGCTGTTTAGTTTCTCTCCCTATTCAGTTGTGGGGCTTTTTTTTTTCTTTTTTCTCCTTTGGAGTGCAGTGGATTTGGTCTTTGTACTTTGAATAGTAATTGAAGAATTAAAGCCCCAGATAATATGCAGGCTATTTATGAGCTTTCATGGCAGTAAATTTTTTGCTTCTTGGAAAAATCAATGTGTCTTTTAAGTCTGAGTTGGTTCTGGATGATTTTTTTTTTTTTTTCCTTCCAAGGTTTATCTCTTCTTCTTCTTTTCATGCTACTCCAGGTCCACAGTGCAGCAACATCTTTGGCAGCAGATCTGCTAAAATACCATACGGATCATATGGTTCTCAAAGCATTAAAAATCACAGGAGTAGAAGGAAATCTTGAAGCTGTAGCAGAATATACTTGCAAGCTATCAGAGCAAAAAGAACAACTTGTTGAGGTGAGTTCCTGGCTCCTTTCATTTTGTAATGCACTTAGAAAATGAGTGGCTGGATTTGTCTTAATCCATTCTTTAGGAAGACTTTGGTCTGTGTTTTTGTAATATTTATTTGATTTTATTTTCCTAGTATATTGTTGAATTTTGTATCGTTGTTGGTAGGATCTGAACCAGCAGTGTTACTGTGGCATACACAGTTATTGTAGAAGGGATGTTTAGTCATACCCAGTTCTCCTCCTGGATCTAGACTCAATCTGTATGTATATATTGGGGCTAAAACATTTGTTTAAAAAATATGTTTCTAGATCCAAGTAGAGATGATAGCCTTTTACTTTCAAGCAGTAGGCATCCAGTAACAGCTGACGCCAAAGATACATTTTAAGAGTGCTGGGAATGTAAGGTTAAGTTTCTTAATGCAGTGAACTTGACTGTTTTAAAGGTCTTGTGTAATTTTTGTCAGTCAAGAAGGCCACTGAAAATCTTTTCTCCTCCGTGAAAAGCAGTGTATTTCATGTTCTAACACATTTATGGGTTTGTATGGTAGTATTCACACATGAACATATAGCATTTCCAAGACTACTGAGAGATCACGGCTCTTAGGAGATCATGGCTCTTAAGAGTGCCTGTGGAGAGGATGCCTGCCACGTACACCTTGATGTGCTCTCGTCTGGCAGATGAGCAGAAGTAACTGTACCAGTAGGAGATGTACAGAGTTCTTTGATCTCTGGCATGGTGATGCCAGCAGCTATACTTGCATGGCATCTAATACTCACTAATTTCCAAAAAATTCTCATACCGTATGGGGCTTGAGGACTCATCCCAGAAGTATGAATATGGAGAAGAAACACCCTTGAACTTCTGGAACTGGCAAATCAATGATGTGGATTTTTAATTTTGGCTTTAATGTCCCCTTTTTCTGTGACTACTTAGTGTTCCAGTGAGACACTTTTGTTTTTCGGGCATAGCCCTGAGGTTAAATAGTGCTTGTGTGTGAGGGCTTACAGCATTTCTGATGATGGACAGTGCAGTTATTTTCATATGTGCTGCCTCTGTCTTATAAATTCTCCTTTTGATCTGAAAACGTTGATGTTCCTTCTCAGCCCAAAGTTCACTCTTAATCTTATTAAAAAATAAAAAAAAAAGACTACATTTTGCTTACTATGAAAGGAAACAGTGTTTCTTCCCCAAAATTAATTTGACGCTGATTTGCTCAGATAATTCAGTCCCCTGGCTGATGAAAGCCTAAATTTTCCACATGGTTGCTAATTGCTGAGTAAGCCTATTTTGGTGAAGTCATTTATGCTACAATTTTTTAGGTCTTTTTGGGTTAAAAAAAAATTTTTTGTTTTTTTTTATTTATTTATTAATACTTATCTTTCTCTTGGCTAAATCCTACTTGGAATGTCTAGAAAAATCACCCTGTTTTTACTGTAAATGCTCCCTGAGAAACACCCAACCTTGCAGTACCCAATAAGTTTCTGAAAGGACTATCAATAACTTTGTGTGTGTATGTTTGTGCATATGCACCTTTTCTCACTACTAATGAAACCATATTTTTTACTGTTCTTTTCTCTTTAAATTTATAAAAAATATTTAGATGTGTCGCTTATTGAGGCATGTTTCTGGAACTGAGCCCCTTGAGATTACTTGCATACATGCAGAAGATACTTTTCAGGTCACTGGCCCACAGGTATGCTTTATCTTTTATCTGGCCACTTCTACTGGACACAAATAAATAAAAATTACTTATATGACTTTTTTGGAGACTACTGTTGAACTGTTCAAAGCAGTTCTAAAAAAAAGTTATAGTTCAGTTTGGGCAGTTGCTAAAAGTTGCTAAAAGAATGCACACATCAAGCCTGCAAATGTCAGATGAATACGCTACAAAGACATAATAGTAGCAGTTTAATTTTGTGTTTTGCCTGTGAAGGCATTTGTGAATTAATGAGCAGCACTGTGTGCTAGGACTTCCAACAGCAAATATTTTGTTCTCTGTCCAGATAATTTCTGCTGCAGAAACGCTGGCATTACATCCATCTAGCAAGATTGCAAAAGAAAATCTTGAGGTGTTCTGTGAGGCCTGGGAGTCTCAACTGAGTGACATGTCTATGTTGTTAAGAGAAATCAATGATGTGTTTGAAGGAAGAAGAGGTAAGAATGCTATGTAGAAATAGAAAAATGTAGTTTTCAAAACATGTAGTCTTAAGAATTTTAAGGGTGATTTAGGAAATACTGTTTTCTTAAGAGAAGAGCACAATAAACAGTCCCACACCCTGTATGGCAATGTGGAATCTAGGTGGCAATACACAAATATTTTGGTTTTGTATAGATGTCACATTAGGGTGCTTATTGGATTTTTTTTCCGAAAAAAAACTAGCCAAAAATTTAGAGACCTAATTTGTGTAAAATTAGATGTGTTTAACTTTCTGCACCGTGATTAGTTCCAGCAAAATCAAATGGAACTGTTCAGAGGACACAAAAGTGTTCAGCACAGCTCTTTGCCAGCGGTGTCCAAATATCAGGGGTGTAGGGCTTTCATCCCACCTTTTTGTTTGTCTAGGACATATCAGTTCATGACAATCAATATATAACTTGAATTGTATGACTTAATTAATTTCCTATATTTCTGGAAAAAATATATCTCTATATATATATTCTGTACTGTCAGCTTGCCTTGTATTCATTTCATAATGTAGTGAATGTAGTTATTTGATTTTTAAACTGCTGTCCTTTCTCCTGGATGGAATCTCTGATGACTCTGCACAATCTTGGGATATTTTCTCTGGTTGGTAAGTTTATTGGTATTTGTACATGTAGAAGAAAATTTTGGAATCCTAAGAAAAAAATTCTGTGTTTACTTTCAGCATAGGGTAATTTACCTTAAAAATAGAAGCCATTTTGTTTTTCATTTTTATGTAGCTTAACTTTTTTTTTAAGATCATGTTTTTAGTGTAGCCTGTCATACTACTTGCAGCTACATGTTTGTTTCAGTCTTTAAGGTATAATTGCGTACAGATAGAATGTAATTTATAATAATATTGAATGTCTTGTATTTTTAAGAAAATCACTCAGGTTTAAAAGCTTAGATTTAGTTAAAAACAGGGACTTAATTTTTTTTGTATCTAAGATACAGAAAAAGTAAATCCTTATTCAGGTTAGATGACACTTTATCAATGATACAGTACTTCATCTTGCTATTAATGTGAGACCGTTTTTCGTTTTTAGAGTTTGTCAGTTTAACTTCCTGTACTTGATCAGGTTTTTGTGTAAGCAGTTTTTTTCTGCCAGCGTTGTTGTGAGGACAGTAAACAACTGACTACAGGGCAGTAATGCCTTAATTTGTTGCTACTGCTAGATGAGCATGTGTCCGAGCCTGAAGACTTGGAAAACACATATTAAAATTCTGTGTGGGTTTACAATAATTGCGTGTAGCGCAGGTTATTGGGAATTTGAGGCATTTGAGAAATACATGATTGTTTTCCTACTTGTTCTTACACCTTGGTCTGGAATGGCATATAAAGATGTGTAGCAATCAGAGATCTTGTTTATGGGCCTTTTGACTTTCAGTGGGCTTTTTGTTTGTTTTGGGAGCCAAGGACATAGTGACTTTCTTTAAACATAGCATTAAATTTTATAGAATGCAACTTAAAATGTGATATTACTCTAATATTAATGTGTTACAATACATTTGGAATTCACAGGGCTGATCATGCAGTATCTGATTTTTTTTCACATTCATAGAATGTGCTAGCAGAGTTGAATGATAACCTTTTTATATATTTATATATATATATTTGTGTTTATATATATTACTGTTATTTTAAAATAATAGGATAAGAATCATTCAGCCACAGCAAAGCATATACTTGGCTCTCCAAACAAATAGTTCTTGAAGTGTTGCGGCAAATTCCCAGCCTCTCCTGTAGTTAGTAACTTTCTCTTCTCTTGCGGCTGTTGACAGCAGATAACAGATGTTTTCCACAAGTGGTACTTACCAATTTCTTTAAAGCATCATTTCACAAGGCAACCTAATGGCATTGCTTGAAGAAGAGAGAAGAGAATGAGTAGGTGTTGCTGAGCATGTTGGCGGCTATAGCGTGGGTGGGCCTGGGTTCAGTGACGACTGTCCTCTGTTTGGCATAGCCGGATGAGTCTGTCCTCGTTAGTGTCTCTCGTTTGCTCAGTCTTTCTTTCAGCATAAAGTCTTCCGAGACCACCATTGGTAAGACAGTAAGCGTAGCTTGTATTCTTTGTATGGCCTTGGGTGCATTAGGTCTTGTATTGCCAAAACGATGCTTAAGAAATCATGTCTCTGTTTTCCTTGTCTCGTGGCCCGGACTAGTGAGGGACTCCTCTCTGAGTCTGGATTGTTTCATATTAACTGTCAGTTACCTCCTTAGAAATAATTTGATCTCCTATAACCACCCATCTTCAACAAAATTTTCCTCTGTATTGTGGGCTAATCTTTTTTGTTTGCTTGTTTTCTCTTATTGGATTTCAGAGTGACTCCTGTCAAAAAAAAAAAAAAAAAAAAACAAAAACAAAAAAACCTCATCCAAATATCCTCCCCCACTTTTTGCTTCCAGAAAATATCCTTAGGTTACCTTGCCACTTTCAACAGGTTTTTTTCTCTCCTAGAAAACATGACTGATGACCCAGTAAATAAATTAAACTAAAATATTTGTTTGCTAAGAGATTGAGTGGCATTCATAAAATCTTTGCCTCCAAACACAATGAAATTTCACAATATTTTATAAGGTTTTATTCTTCTTGTAACTCATGATACTTGTCTTAATGTTGAGGTTGGTACAAGTGTCTTTATTTTACAGACTAAAATGTAACAAGTGCTTTATTTTATTCCTAGTAGAATTGTGATTGTGTGTAACAAAAGATAGAATTATAGTAAGAAGGTATATATTTTTTTTTTTCGCCTCAGTTTAAAAACTTGTATTTTTGTACTACCAATTTAAATGTTTGGCTTTGTTAAGAGAGTTCAGAGTGCAGCTTGAGAGGCAAAAATTGAATGGTGACAAAATGTGCTGGACACATCAAATAAAATAAGCATTTTTCTGATTACATTGGATTCACATTGTTTACAGTTGTTTCTTTATTTTTATGAGCAATTGTGTAACTCCTTATCCAGTGCTTCTTTTGTATCAGCAAATTAGGTATTTCTCATACTGAGGTTCAAAACTCATATGGATAGAGACAGACTTAGCTTGGAAAAGGAGCAATATTTTACTCAATTTTAACGTAATTGCACTACATCACACCGAAATTGAAATGGGCTTGTCTTGGAGGAGGGGGCTGCACATGCACGTAGGGGTGGGGGAGGTTGGTAAGCACACCACAGCCCGGTAACCCTCACGTGTCTTTGGAAATTTTCCCTGTGCTATGCAGAACTGTACAATGAGGTAGACTTGGTCTTCTTAATCCTAAAACGCTTTTTAATCCAACGATGAGGAGGTCCATTCTGCACAGTGTTGGTGTTTGAAATGTTGCGGGGCTGAGGAGAGTGCTGGGCTTCTCTAGGGGGCGGCTCCTGTCAGCTGGGAGGTTTGGTTCGGCCCATGGCGGGATCGGTTTGCTGTCAGAATTCCTAGGTTAGGTTAAATACTTCACTTTGAGGCCCTTGCACTTTGAGATGAATCACCTAACGAAAGTACCTCTCATTGATCCAATCTGTTGAAAGTCAGCCAATCTTTTTTTTCTAACTTTATAATTCCAGCATGCTGGAGAAGAATGCGAATAATCCCCTGATTGCTCCCCTGTAACTTGGTTAGAAGTGAGAGGATGATTTATGAAGATAACGTCTTTTTCTGCCCTCCTTTTTTGTTTTGCCCACTTGATTTGAGAGGAGTTAAATGACCATGGATTTGGGATTGCTGTAGTTTATGAAAAGGGGATACAGATCAGAATTTCAGCATTTAAAAATTAGAGTCCTAGAAAGAAGGTTGAAGCAGGGATACAGCCATCCTATTCTCTCAGGTAAGAAGTGAGATCAAAAGCAGGATTTAGAAGTTGAAATAGAGACATTTTGGAGGGAAAAACATGACTGGAACTACTGGAAAGTGGAAAATTTGGAAGACAAAGAGGATGAAATAAAAATTAATTGAAATAAATGAAATAAAGGAAAAATGTTTTCAAGAAAACACATTAGGAAAAACAAAGGCAGACTTGAATAACTAAAAGGAAGGTCATAAAATCTGACATACAAACTAAGGAAATTAAATACCTAAAAAATATGTATGTGTATTCTTAATGGAATCTAATAGAAATTCTGTGATTATACTGATGTAACTAAGTATTTTCTGATGAAGTAGGATTATCTCTGGTCTGAGTTGATCTGTGCTTTCGAAAGGTCTGGTATCTGTGTGTCCAGTGAGGTGGGTTTTGTCTGTGTGTGTGGTTTTTGGTTTCTTTGGGTTTTATTAATGTTCCAAGAAATACAGTGAGGTCCTTCATCTTTCTGAATATGGTAAGCAACTAAACCTTGCAAAGCCAAATAAGGGAATTGCTTGAAGAGAAAAACATCTCTTTTTTTAATTATTTTTTTTTATTTCTGTGTACCACCTCTTTCTGTTTGGTTTCCATAATTCTGAATGCCCACCTTGTGTGTGCAAGTAGTATGTCCTTTCAGTATGTATTTGTATTCCATTTGTTATGTCAACGCTTGCTGGTTTTCAACTTTTTTTTTTTTAACATGCCACAACAGGTTTTTACATAGCCCCAAGGAGATCTTTTATGCTACAGCATTTTCAACTTACAAGTTAGCTTTTGTTCTTGGTACATCTTACATGCTTTCTTACATGCTCTTTAGTTGATGTTTTGATGCATAGGATGTTGTAAATCACTTCTTGTAATTTGTATCAGTCTTCAGTGAGAAATATTGCTTGGATGCATGTTTGGGCAATTAATATCTGAATAACTCTGCACTCTGAAAAAAATAGCTAGGCAGCTTGTGCCCTGATAGCTCATTTCATCTTTTGCAAAACTGGGTAGGGGACAGAACAGGTGATCTTAGAAAGGGAGAATTACATTTTTCATGCTTATCAAGAGGGTTGAGGGACACTTGTCAACTGACTGAAATTTGTTTTTTAGGAGTCAGTTGCCTAGACACGGAGCTCGTGATCTTTCTGTGGTGTCAGGAGATAAAGAGCATAGTTGCAAAAAATCATGAATGTGCAAGAGAACTGTCTTCTGAGGACTCAGGATGGAATTTCTCAGGCAGCTGGTACAAGAGGAGGAATAACAGTTGTAGGGGGGTTTGTTTCTTGTCCTTTGTCTGTCGAGATGCATCATCTCTATGCAAACCTGGTACTGATATCTATTGTAGTGGTCCTTCATTTCTTCAAGTAAAATCTATTTTTTACTAGCTCTTAAGTTTGTTACTTAATTTTATTTAGCAGACTTTCTTCTCTTGAATCTATTGTAATAAATGTAAGTCTTCAATTAAGTCTTCTGGTAACTGGAGCTCTAATCCTAGGCTGTTAGCCCAGGCACTGTTTGTCTTGCTGATAAACTCTTCTTATTCACTTTTAGGTAACACCTGAAAGGATATTTTTTTTTTCCATTTGTTTTGCTCAGACTTCGAATATCTGAGGCTCCTGGGGATATAATAAATAATTCAATAAGTGTGTAAATTGCTATAGAACTTTTTTCTTTATAAAATACAGTGCACAGGGGACACATATAGTACAGTACAATGTGAGGGTTTTACTGGCATTACTTAGAAATACCTAGGCAGGTTTTCTCACTAGTGGCATTGCCTGCTCCAAATGTTAGACCATCCAGCCCATACCAGGAAAAGCCTTACGTGGAACTGCCATTGCATGTTCTGTACTTTGCAACAAAATGAGTGCATGTAGCAATAACTACTCAGTCATTGGAGAGAGTTTCTTTACTCGCTTGTGGATTGTATGCAGGGGACTAGAAATCTTACTGAGAGAAACTGTTCAGAGGAGCTTTCCCAAGTCCTAGTTGCTGAGAGCTAAAATCTGAACAGTACAGAGTTCTTGGCTTATCTCTCTCTGGAAGCCCGAGACAGAGAGGGAATCCTCTGCAATATTCAAAGAGGAGGAATTATAGGTAAGTAACTTGCTTTTATAGTACTGAGACTTAAGGAAGGATGAAGTCAGTCATGTGATCTCATTGATTAAAACGTGCATACAAATTTTGGTATAAATGTGTGTGTTCTTCATAGGAGAGAAGCGTGTCTACCTATCACTGCCCAGACCAGGGGTAAGTTGCTTTTCAGATTGTTGTGTTTACTTTATATCTGCTGTTAACTAGGTGACTTCTTTCCATGTTACACCTTGATGAGGCCATAGCAATATCTTGGTAACATGCATCCTCACTGGATGGCTGACAGTAAAATACCAAACTTTGTTATTCATTTAATAAATTGACAAACATACTGAAAACTAGGGTAACTAGTTACCTAATATGCTTTAATCACTTTGGTTGTACATGAGCTTTAATTCCTGTTCATTAATAGGATATTTTTTACCATGTACTTGACTGTTGTGCTATATAATAGAAAACACATTGCAACTATTAAAACAGTAAGAATACACTGCAACATACTGAAAATAAGTCTTAGTAATCTGATTTTTTTTTTTAACGTCGTTGCCTGAGTTGACCTGCTCAGAACAAATGATGTGTTTGAACCTGTTGTAGGCTCCTCAAATAATGGGCTCTTGTTTCCTTCTTTGATCTTAATTTTTTTGAATGCAGAGAAAAAAGGTACACCAAAAATCCAGGTTTAGTTGTGAGGTAATTAATATCCTTAGCTGATTATAATTGATACTACATTGTTTCTGAGAGCACCTCTGTGTTAGGAAACATCCTAAACCTTGTTAGTATCATGTAAATGGTCACTTGATTCACTTGCTACAAACTGAATCTTTTCACGGGTAGGAAAAAGGGGAAGAATGACCTCAGAAGGTATTGTAAGCTCTAGCTTGTTTCTTTCTCTCCTTGCTTTCTTTCCTTCACCTGTAGTGTTGAGGAGTTTGGGTGTGAAATGATCCCCTGTCTCCAGGGGTTCCTGCACTTGGGTGATAACAACCCCATGCAATGCTACAGGCTTGGGGAAGAGTGACTGGAAAGCTGCCTGGCAGAAAAGGACCTGAGGGTGTTGGTTGACAGTTGGCTGAATATGAGCTGGCAATGCACCCAGGTAGCCAAGAAGGCCAAGAGCATCCTGGCTTGTATTGGACGTAGTGTGTCCAGCAGGACCAGGAAAGTGATCGTCTTCCTGTACTCGGCACTGGTGAGGCTGCACCTCAAATACTGTGTTCAGTTTTGGGCCCCTCGCTGCAGGAAGGACATTGAGTTGCTGGAGAAGGGCAGAAGGGCTGGAGAATGTCCAGAGAAGGGCAGCAAAGCTGGTGAGGGGTCTGGAGCACAAGGCTTACGAGGAGCGGCTGAGGGAACTGGGGTTGTTTAGCCTGGAGGAGGCTGAGGCAAGACCTTATCACCCTCTACAACTGCCTGACAGGAGGGTGTAGCAAGGTGGGTTTTGGTCTCTTCTCCCAGGTAGCGGGCAATAGGGCAAGAGACGATGGCCTCAAGTTGTGCCAGGGCAGATTTAGGTTGGACATTAGGAAAAATTTCCACACCAAAAGAGTTGTCAAGCATTGGAATGGGCTGCCCAGGAAAGTGGTTGAGTCCCCATCCCTGGAGGTATTTAAAAGATGGGCAGATGAGGTGCTTAGGGACATGGTTTAGTGGTGGACTTAGCAGTGTTAGGTTTACAGTTGGGCTTGACAATCTTAAAGGTCTTTTCTAACCTAAACTATTCTACGGTTCTATGATTCTATGTCTTCCATTGTAAAATTCTGTGGCTTCAAACAAAATATGCTACTTCTGACCCTTAATGAAAAGAGAGAAGGTCATACATTATAAATCCAATCTGCAGATATAAGTAGCATATAATGCGAGGCTGGGTGAGCATGGGTGAACTTCATGGTTACGGAACTAGATATTGAGGTTGGAAAATAGATTGGTTCAGTGGCTTTTGATAGGGTTTTTGCCCCTCACCAGTTTGGCTAAGCTATATAGCTTCTGGACTTCAGCCAAAATGTAAGGAAGAGATGTTTGAAGTCAGATTCTCACTTACTGAATTGTACACCTTTTAAAAATACTTCCAATAAAAACTTTGTTCCCAGGTGTTAAACAGTTCTGCTTTATTATTGTTTGAAAAGTTGCTGCCTTCTTTTGAATTTTGCAAGATGCATAGATTTGGAGGAGTTCTGATTAATACATCTCTCAATATAATATAGCATTTTTATATATACATATAAAAATAATAATATAAGGTTTGGAAGTAGACAGGAAATGTAGATTACATCCCTAAGACAACAGAATTTCTTCACAGAGTTTTTTTCTTTGCCTAACTGAGGCACTAGCCTTTGGAACTGCCTGTCTTCCCTGTGCCGTGACTCTCGGTACTGCCTCTTCTCTCCCTACTGCCATCACAGAGGTCTGCTGTGCCTGCACAGAAGCCACACTTTTCCTGTCGATCTAATTAGATTATGTATTTTGTTACATCTGTTCAATTGTGACTGTGCTATTTGCTGGTGGTGAGTGGCATCCTAGACCATGCCATAGTTGAGGAGAGAGCAGTAGTGATGATTCATGTCTGTGCTTAATGCACAGGTACAGTTTTCTCTATAAGGTGTCAAGTCATGTTTTGAAAGCAGAATAACTGCTTATCTGATTTTTACCAGTTCTATTCAAATAGTGTGAGTGAACAGTAGAATGGAGAAAACTACAAGTCTGACAAACATTCTGTTTCTTTACTTATTTGTGGATAGAAAAACTTACCTGTGCTGGAGTGCTGGTTTTCTTGAATACCATTCACTGAGCAGCTTAAATATTTGCTATACCTTGTAAACACAAACTTTGGTCTACATACAAACCTGGTTTGGCTTTGTGTTCCTTTCTTCTAAGACTCTGCCTTAAAACCAGCGTTTCTTGAATTGCATCTCTCATACGCCATGTGGTCAAACTTAAATGACAATTAGGAGTTGCAGTTCTTACAAGTTTTGCTAAATCTTTTGATATGAGGTCAGCATTTCTAATACATAGGCAGAATTACAGTGTCTAATCTGGGTAGACATTCGTAAGATTCAGAATATTTTAAAATTTCGGGATAGGAAAAGAGAAGTGCCATGAAAGCTAAACTGAGCAGCAAACAGCAGTAGTAACTTCAATAGTAGTACTTTATTTTCACTCAAACTCTTGAAGTGAGAAATGGAGACCGTACCTGGAGCTTATTTCTGATGCTGTTCACGATAGTATGCTTTTTTTTTTCCCCTGCAGGCATTACTGAGCTTAATTTGCCCAAGTACTCCCACTAATGAATAGCAGCTCTTTTCAGATTCTCCGACAAGAATCTCAGTCCTGCACTCTTATCATCCAACTTCCTCCAGTGGCTCACACCCCTCCAAGTTACGACACCAATTTTGTACTTGCCATTCCTCTGCACTCCAGTGCAGTTTCTGAATGTGGACTGCGGCTCTTCTGTCTGTTACTTTTTGCTGTCTTTGCACAGTGACAGCACCAGCACATGAAGTTAATGCCAGGAACTGCTGCTCTCTACATGCAAATTGATTTGAAACAAATAACATATTACCGTGTATATGTGTTACGCGGTTGGCAAGCTCTGCCTTATCAGATAGTGCACTCACATCACTACCACTAATTGTTTAATCTGAGCCAATATTTGGCTTGCAGCCAGACTGGTATTTCAGATAGTTCATGACTTAAATAAAACAAGGAAACCCATGAAAAGATCAAAGTGTCAGTATTTGCTTCCAGCTACTTCAACAAAGTGACACTGAATAATGAGCTACGTTGGCACAGTAGCATTTACATGGGTTGTACCCTAGATCAGCTTGCTACTAGCTAAATCAACTTCCAAGTCCCTGTTACATCAGTATCATCTTTGATGGAAAAATCAGTGCAGTAGTACTTGATTAAGACTGTTTATTTAGTCCTAAGTAAGCATTACTGAGGATTTAGAGGGTAAGGGGAAGGTGCTGCAAGAGGGAGTGGAGTCTGAGAACTGTGGAAGAGGTCTTCCCCTTGAAACTCAAGGGTGTCTGTTTGCACATGCCATTTCAGGAGGCCAGCCAGATCAGAACAGGTTCTCAGCTTCTACTGAGAAGTTTGTCTGAACCACTGGAACTCTCCTGCAAAGTCTGCCTCTGAGTATAGAGCCACCTCTTATGATTTGTTAGTAAAATGATTACTAATTCCTTTTATTTAAAAATATTATTTTTTGTTTGAAACAGAAGCATAATGCAAACCTGAAAGCATTAAAGCCAGTCAAACTAGATACTGAGGTAAGATGCCATCATTTCAGTAAAAAAACTTGCTAAATATTTTTTTATCTTGTCTGAAGAATGTATTTTCAAGTGCCATAAATATGGTTACCATTTACAGGAACAAGCGAAAATTGCAAAACTTGGATTAGAATTGCATCTCCTCACATCTGATGTGGATTCTGAGACTGAGAGATGGGAGGACCAGGAGAATGAGATCGTGCAACATGGACAAGGCATGTCAAGTATGGCCTACTCCATGTATTTATTTACCAGGTAATTACACTGTGTGCAGCATGTTTGCATGGGAAGAAGAGCATTAGCAGTGTTTATAAGAAATAAGACAATTTCATTTTCAGAGTGTAATAATTAGGACACATTCAGAAAGGAGCTTTAGTTTCTATCCTTAAGTTTTAGAAATTCTTAATTTCTAAGCTGTTTAATAATAAAATTAGGGGGGTTTTAAGTGCTAAACATCTGTTTTGTTGCAGAACAGCTATTTAAATATCTCTTGGGCACAGAAAACATTTTAAGAAGCACGTTCATAAATACTTTCAAAATAAAGTGAATTAAAGCACAGGTGTATAACTGTAGTTTATAATCACTGATCTTTGCTCTACTGAAAGGTGTTCTTCTGAAACTTGCCCATGCAATGTCAGCTTTCTTTATTTGAAGAATTTAGGATTTTTTTTATGAGTTGACACTTTTTCTTACCTACTAGTCCAATAATACTTAGTGTGCCAGAGACATGGATTTCTGTCCTTGTTCACCTGATTCGAACTGAACCATTGCTAATGTCCCAATAGTGCTGTAGCCACTGAGGTGTTTATGAAATATTTTGAAATGCAGTTCCTATAGTAAGTTATTGTTGTGCATGGTATCTTCTAAAAGAGTGGTAATTTACAGTTCAGTGATGTGAATGGGAGTGAGAGAGAGATACTATGAGTTGTGCAAGTAGCAGGCAAAGTAATCTGCAGTCTATACCATGGCATATATTCTGCTTTCATTATTTCCCACAGAGGAGAAGGACTTCTGAAAACTACTCAAGATCTATTTCATCAAGCAGAGGTAATATATATTTAACAAAATAGGAATTAGGCACTCTGAGTGAAGAACAAATTGAAACTCAACTCTGATTTCTTACACATAACTACAGTGTACCATGAATTGACTGGCAACTGTAAATTTTAAGCAGCCTAACTCTGGTACGTACTTTCTGAAAGCTAACTTTTCAGTGTTGCAGTAGTAGCTTAAGGCAGCGTTCATTAAACTGGCAGATTCCAGTTACGAGTAAGAATAGCAAACTGGCATTATGGCCAATATCAGGGACTTCAGTGCGTTAGTAGCATTCATTGCGTCACTTAGCTCAGTCCTTGTTAGTGTTAATGGGTGCTCTGTCCTGGTCTGAGCAGTATTTTCATGGGAAAGAAAGAAGACGTAAAAATTTGAATAATACAAACAAAAGGCAAGGGGCCAAATGAAGGAATGCGGCGTGGTATTTCCAAGATACATGCCTGTGTTGAACAGGAGACTGGCTGCCTTTGTCAGGATAATAAACAAACGCAGCAGGTGTCACCTACCCACAAAACCCTTGTGAGCTGCTACAGTGCAAAAAATAATTGGAAGTCAGGTTTTTTATGTAAAGGGAAAGCCTTTAAATTTTGCTTATCTGGGAGAATGACAATTTGTAGCATAGCTTGTTACTTCAGAAGTCACTGCAAACTGCTGACTTGTATACATTTATAATTAACAACTATCACACATATTTCCTGCTACCTCTTTACTTTACAGCACACTATTTATTAGAAGAGCAAGGAAAAAGAGCCTCATCTTTCATTGTGGTTCATTTTGTTACATGCTTTTTCTCCCTTTCAGATTTTTGCCACAGAGGGCACAAAGCTTGCTTCGGCTCTTCATGCCTTGTCTGATCAGGTGATGTATGACCTCTAAAACAGCCATTCAGCTTAGTGATGCTGCTTAAAAGCTGGTTGCGCTGTCTCCTCCATTAACTTAATATCCGAGCCTTTAACACAGAGTGGTTTTGTCTTCCTGAAACGCATTTCAGGTACACGATGATGACAAGCCTTTGCTTCTGTTGGAGGCTGAAAAACTGATCTCTACATGCAAGCAGCTCCAGACAACAGCTAAAGCTTCTGTTCAGGGTAAAAGTGCTACATTTACAAAGGTAAGGTAAAAATGATATATATATTCCTGAAAGTAAGACCTAACTTGTTTTGAAATATAGTAACTTAATAATTTATGCTCCTGTTAAAACATGAAACAGTTCATGACAGCTGAACTTCTTGGATTGACAGAGGACCATAAAAAGTAATACGTACAAAATTTTATGCTGTTGTGCAAGCATTTTTCTGCTGAGCAGTATGTCATCGTTGCTGTTTATGTAGAGGAGGAATTCACTTCCACTTGAAGGACTGTTTTGCACCTAGCATGTTTTGAGAAGCTGATGTGCAAAGTTTAGAGGAAGAACCATAAGAACTTGTTCTCCTTGCTGAAAAATGTTTTGTCCATTGGGACATCCCTCACTGATAACTGTAATCCAAGCCATTTACTGCACTATCTTGTCTCAGGAAGGGATTTTCTTCAGCATGGGTGCTATGGTTTTCTAGCCTTTTAAAATTTTTTTTCTTTTTCCTCTTCCCCCCCTCCGCCCCCCACTACCAGAGAAGGGTTTCAGTGAAGTCTGTCCTGACCTGACTCCCTCATTCACACTGAGAGCTCAGTAGAAGGCAAAATATGGTACACTGGCACCCAGCATACATGGAAGCCTGCCAGTGGATAGCTTGGATAGTATTACTCCACAGGCTTAAATGAATGTTTTTCAAGTTTTGTATAACTGTCCCAGTGGCCACAGACATACCATTGTTATTAATGTTTTAAGGAACAGTTCCCCTACCCCCAGCTTATCAACTTTAGCATCTAAAAATCAGTAAAAAAAGTAATGGGATTTTTTTCCTTCCTGTTCTTACTGAAATTACCATTTGGGTTTTGGATTTCACTGTTAGTGAAAGAGTTTACAGAAATATTTCCCAAGACTATGATCTTCCTGGACTGCTCTTGGAGGGGAAAAAAAAAAAGGTGGAAAGGTATCCATAGGCTTCCACTATTGCTTTTTACTGGTGAAAACTTTTTTCAAAGACCTTCTGTCAGTATCTCCCTCAGCTTACGCACTGGAGGGGTACTGAAATTCTATCATGCTGCAACTGAGACTTTTCAGCTGAATGATACGAGATGGAGTACTACTGTACATAATAATACTGTAATCCACTAGAACTTCATTCAGAGAAATATGAAGTATAATTAAGCGTACCTCACTAGGAAAGGACTTCAGTGATCAAAGTATTAATGAAGGTCACTTGTATTTCCACCACTGTAATAATTACTGTTACTGTTATTGATGCTTAACATAAACATAACAAATTCCAAACCCCAAACTCTGTTACTGACATACATGCTTGTTTCTCGGTAGGTAGAGAGCCTGCCCTAGACTGCCCAGAGTTTATTCTGATATTATTAATATTTGTTATAAGAAATATGTATACAGCTGCCATACAAGTTTCAGCATTGTTATCACCAAAAGTACATCTGCAAACCTTAGTGGGGAATAGAGGTCAGGCTTTTTGAAGAACTTCATGTATCCCTGAGCAGCAATGTGATCAGTGTGAGCAAGACCATTTCTGTGCACCTGGATGTTTGTTTCCAGTGAGCTATGGAAGATGTTTCAGTTTTACAGCAGGGACTGAAACTGGCTAGAGCATCCAAGTGACCCAAAACCAAACTGAGCACCTCAGGGCTACTGCTTTGTTTGTTTTACACTCTCTAGGTAAACTAAATGGGGACTCCAGCCTGGTTATAGTGAGTGATGTATCACTACGTAGTGGTAATAGGCTATCAAATTAATGTTTGTCAAGGGCCCAGACTTGTGACCTGTGCTGAGTGTGAGACTTGAGGCATAAACTCAAATGCTTTAAGATTTAGCTTTTAGTGTAACTTTTAGTGTAACTGGTATCAAGGTAAGGCTTACATGCTGCATGGCTTTCTAAATCATGCTGACGGGACATAAAACAAAAGGAAAAACTGGAATTGTGATGAATCATACTTAGATGGCAAGAGCTCCTTTCCGAGACACTTATATTACTATTTAATATTATATTATTATTAGTTCCTTCTGGGATGTGTCTTATTCCCTTCTGCTTCCTAGCTCAAGTCTTGGGTTAACAGAAGTGATGCTGTTGCTTTACACGTACTACGTAAATTCAAAAAAGGTAGTCAAAACCTTTTGATTAAAAGGGATTTATGAATGACGAATGCTACCTATTCAAGCTTGAAATAACTCATCATCTCATGCATTAAACAAATGCCTAATAAAAGCAATGAGTGGTCTTACTCTACTCTTAACTGTCTTGTTTAGGTTGATGCATGCATTCTGAAAACAAGGAATGTGATGACTCTGTTATGCCAACTTCTTCCACTTTGCTGCAAACTATTGAGAAAGGTGAGTACTTGGTGCATCTGCAGTATTTTAAAGGTTTTGGGGGGTTTTTTGTTTGGTTGGGGATTTTTTTTTGTTTGTTAAAAAATCTTTTTTTAATATACAGAAAAAAGCAGGAAATGGCTGTCTTAAACCTGCTCCACCGTGGAGAGAAGACAGAATACGAACTGGTGCAAACGCACATACTCCAGAAAGGAGAGGCGAGACATTTGGCATCAAGTCTTTAGAAAACCATGTAACTAATACAACATTTTTAGAGAGCAAGTAATTATAGCACTTAGAAATGCAGGAACTCCCATTTGAAAATAACACTTGTTGAATCTTCAATATTGCTTTCATTTGTGGAAAGTCAAACCAGGTTAATTTGAATTGGAACTGTTGACCTTTGTCACATCTAATAGATGTCCCGTTACTTAGCAATTACAACACCAACTAGTCTAATTGTTATGTATTTTTATCATGTGAATGCCTTTCCTATGCTTACTATTGATACCAGTTTTGTAATTAATGCTTATGAATGTCTTAATGGATGTTTCAACCCAAAGATGCTGCTAATAGACATTTTATATAAAGACCCTTGTGCTGCATATGCTATATGTAACACTACTGTTGACGTCTGTAAACTCATCTCTGGCCCGTTTCAGTCTGTGTTTGATAAAGCAGAATCAGGAATATAGTCTGAAAGGCTGTGGCCTAAAGCACTGAAATGTTATCTTAGTTACGAGTTATACCTGCAAGTAAGTAGTTCTAGGAGGAAAACCCTCTTTCAACAGCTGCCCCCACTGAATTTTAATCTTGTTGACATGATTCATGTTTGCAAAAGTGTGTTTCTAAGTGATTAATATTCCTGACTCGAACCCTTTTTCTTTTACCGTCTTTATTTGTAATGGCAGTTGTTGCCTCCTTTTCTGTTAAAAACTTACAGAGTAGAATTTGAATTGTGTTTAGAACCACTGAAGTATTATGTAGACTTTACATTATACAGTTTAAAATTTAAGAAAATAGATACAGATTATGACAAACTTCCGTACAAAGGGCATTATTTGACTTCAGGATGCCATGAAAATACAACTTGGTGTGAAATATGTATTTTCAAATTTATCTGCTCTTTGTACATAGGCTTCTGTTGCATTTTTGTTTTCAGTTCACCTTTGTCAAACTCCATATTGTATTAGTTTAGCTAAATCATATGATTTTTCTCTATGTATTATGCTTGCACTGAGCAGAAGCAAAGGTGCCTGTGGAACGTAAATACTCTCCAACGTATCATTCTGTGCTTATTTAAAAACTTGTAGTGCTAGAATTCAGAGAAAAAGAGAAAGCACATTTTGGTATAAAACCTATTTGAACTGGTTTATTCTTATATGAATCAAACGTTTAAGTTCCAATTTGAAAAACAGGCAGCGGGCCTTTCGATACCGTGAAAGTTACAGTGTACAATAAAAGTAGCTTATTTAGTATCAAATACAGATGAGAACTGTATACGTAATTTCATGAAGAATTAAGACGTTTCGACAAAACTTCCTCGTACTCCTTCTGTGTCAGAAGTCCCTGAGTTATACTCTTGCTTTCTTCAAATTTGGGTAGAACCACTGCGATGTATCCCTCGGTTGATGGCTAAAAAGCAAGACTGAAGTTAGCAGTGAAATAAAAGTTAGAAAATAAAAAGCAAGAAAGTGTCTTACCTTTTCTTGCAGAATAGCAGGATCGCTAAGAATGTTTTCATTCACTTCTATCAGTCGCCCTCGTATACAACTGCAAAAGTGTTTGGATGCAGTGGAAGCGCCTGGTATGTCAAGGGTAGGAAGAGAAAGGGGAAAACCTTACCTATAAACAGTGTATTCCTCTCCATCCGACAAAGATATCCTGCACAGAGGGGCAAGTTCTGTTAAAAACTGGGCTCCCTGCATTTGAAAAATAAACAAACATATATATTTATATTTACTTTTAATTAGGCAGGGCTTTTTAAAGTATTACCATCAGCAAGGTAAGCTTGTAGGCTTCTTGGAACAAAGCAAGGAAGGGTGATGTCCTTCCAAGTCACGTAGCTGTGCTTCCCTACAGAAGGGAAGATGCCACCTTCATTATGTGCACAAATCGAATAGAAGCTTGTTAAGAGCTTACACATTTAGTCATAATGAAGTTTCTTGCAGCATAACAGACTTGTTGTTTGATCCGATAAAAACCAGTGGAGAGGGGAGAAAACCAGAACTGCTCATGTCAGTGTAACCAGGTTAAATGACCCGTGTTTGAAAGCCCGCCCTGAACTAGCCCATCGGCTACCTCCCTCTGTTTGAGAAGAACAGTAGCCTCTGAATCCTCAGCATTTTGGCAGAAACAAACATTTATCTTTTCAGTGATGCTGAAGTCCCTCCATGCTATGAAAAAAATGACTGAAAGCGACTGTTAGCCTTGGTTTGAGCAACACTGGGAACCACCGGCGCTGTAGGAGCACCACAAGACCCTGGCTGGGACAGACAGGCGCCACTTGAGAACGTCTAAATTCTCTAACTTTTAAAATAAAATGCAAAGGTAACTTGGAAAGGACAGAAAGTCTTGGGCAGTGTGAGAGATTAAAACAAGTAGCCAAATCACAAAGCCATACCCTTTTTGACTTCCCAGAGACCTTATTCTGGAGTCTGCTACAGTTGGCACTGATTTGGTAATTGACGCTTTTAATTGTTTTTCCACTTTGAAGAAGAGGATGGGCTTCTGCCAAGGTGATGACACAGATTCTGCAAAAAGAAATACAATTACTGTGCTGCAGCTGTGAGAAGTCATGCTCCCATGTGCTCTGAGCAAGCTCCGCAGCCACCTCTGCCTGCACTGGTAGGATTTAAAACCAATACCCACCACTTCATTTGGGCTCCTTGGCTGAAACTCAAGCAAGACTTGTAAAAGTGTTGTGGAAAGCTGTTGCTTACTTTCACTCCTTAAAGCACAATATTCTTCCCTCTGTAGTTAGCAGGGAAGTGAAGCAGGTAAGTTCAGCTTTCTGCAGCGGGAGTCACAGGACAGGCACCTAGCAGGCTCGGGGAGTTAGCAAGGACAGATGGGTCTGGGTGACAGCGTGGGGCTCGCGTAGGGTAACCTAGAACACGATTCTCCTGAGCTAACAAGGGAGAACAGGATAATTGTTGGCTGTGGATCAGAGACATTTTTGTGTCCCACTTACAAGAATGTGAGACACAGGATCAGATCAGACTCACTTTCTTCAGGGCATCGTACTTGGCATCTGCTGTACCAAACCTAACGAAAATTGTATTCTGACCTAAAGCAACCCCCCCCACACACAGAGGGTGCTTGATTTTGCGATACAAGACTGGCTCATCAAGGGCACTACGCTTCATCGTTAAACAGAACCGCAGGTTTTCAGTGAGCTAGAGCTGTTCATGCTGTTGTACCCCACAGGAACGTACTTGGTTCAGTTGTCTGCCACGACCTGACGTAGATACTCGCCTCAGACAACCAAGTGAAGCACAGAATGCTTTTGTCAGCACATGTAACCCAGGGCAGTGCTTCTCAGAACAGCTAAAGGCTGTCAGTGGTGAACAGGTACAGCAGATGAATCCTTCGCTGATCTTAGTTAACCTGGTGCTTGCGTTTCATCTGCTTCCAAAGGAGGGTTATTTCTTGTCCTGCAACTGGAGAGTTTGAGGCAAGCCCAGCTGCAGAGACTAGGCTTGCCCTCATCCCTGGGCTAGAACCATGCTTAATGCACAAACAGGGAGAGCCCAGAACTTGCCAGTAAATGACCAGAGCTGAAGCTATTCTGTTTAAGAAGAGTTTAAAACCTAGAGCAAGGACGAGAATCAACAGAGCAGTAACTGAACAGACCCAGATCTTTCCCTGCGGATGCTGCATCCATCTCTCTGCGCTCGGTTCTTGCTGAGCAGCTCCCCGCAAGAGGGAGCTGGATCCTGGCAAACACTTTTGGCAGCCCAAAGGCACCAGAAAAGCTGCCTCTTCTTCACCCCTGCCTCTTTCTAAGAGGAGGATGAAAAAGCATCTAACTGAGCAAGCTGAGGCCTGGAAAAACAAAACATCAACAGAGACTTTTACACTGCTTAGAAATACCAAACTGAGCCATCCGTAATCGTAGTAAAATACTTCATAGAGCGTTTGGCTAAGCTGCTGTGGAAGCCAAGGGCCCTGGTTATTTCAGAATTAAAGACAGCAAAATAATCTTTACAGACATCTGAACAAGTTTTATATTTTTATTTCCTTTCCCCCTGTATCAACATCATTTAAACAATTTTTTATGTTAGACAACTAATACCTAGACATTATTTAATATTTAGTGCAAACGTGAGGGTGTCCGTTCTCGCCGCTGCTGTCACACCCGTTATTCCCGGCTTACTCGGGCTTCCGTTCCCAAAGAACAAGAGGGTGGAACTGAAACAGCACCAGAGCCGCTCCAGCTCGGAGGGCTGCAGTGGGCGAGGGCGCTGCCCCACGCCAAGCGCACCCTTCCTCTTACTCTGAATTCTTAACCCACTGGGAACACCAAATGCCTCTTCCTCCTCATCTCCCCTCAGCGGGCGAGCAATCAGCGCTGCCGACTTCTGTGGGGATGGTGGCTATGTTCCGTTCCTCCCTTGGGGACCAAAGGCCCCAGCAGCGCTCACGATGCCACCGAGAGCCACCCTGCAGCCAGGAGAGGCTTCAGCAGTGGGCTGGGAGCTGGGGACGGTCAGGGGGGGTTACTAAGAGTCCAAACCAGGTACAGGGTCGACTTATTCCAAATGACTGGAGACATCACAGTGGAAATGAGACGGCACACGTTATTTCCTATCTTGCATTCGCTGTCTGCAGTATCAGATGTGCAATCGAACGCTGTTAAGGTGTACAGAGAAAAAGCTAAATGTTTGTTCAAAGTGAGCCAATTGATTTCCTAGAAACCAAGCTGAACAGACTACTTCTAAACATCATTACAGCAAAGCCTTTTGCGGTGTTACTCTTCTGCTGTTGAAGCCGATGTAAAGGGCCTTTACAGCAGGAGAGGATGCGGGGATGCGAGGGCAGCTCTACGGACACGGAAGGGGCCTTTTTAAAAATCTGCCGAGCAATACAGGGGGTGGCGGGGGGGGGAAAGAGCTCAAGCTCCACTGGTCTTATTAGAGCAGTATTTAAAGAAGGATATAGGAAGGCTAAGATTTGTCACTCTCCTATCTTCCGGAAGAGTCCTGGCTCGCCCGACACCTTGCACCTCTCCCACCCAAGGTGTCTCTACCCCCACTGCAAGCGAGATGGAGCAACCGCTGCTCCCCTCCGGGGCAGGAAGAAGGGGGCAGGGGCAGGAGCAGGGGGCGGGGGCAGGGGGCAGGAGCCCAGCCCCTCGGTAACGCCGCCTGCGTGTGCCCGGGGGGCGACGAGGGACGGGTGGGCTCCCGCGCCCCGCCGGAAGGCAGCGGCGGTTCCCTCCCCAGAGCAGGCCTGGGGCTCCCCAGGCCTCAGGAGCCGGCAGCTCGGGGCCGACGGCGGGCACCCGCCACTGCCCGCCCGGCCCCGGCCCCGGCTCCCCTCCTCCTGGCCCCGGCTCCCCTCCTCCTGGCCCCGGCCCCCGCCCCGGCCCCCCTCCGCCCGGCGGTACCGGCTTGTACCAGCGCGTAAAGTACCGCTCCGCGCCGCCCCCCCCCGCCGCCGCCATGCCGCCCGGCCGGGCCCGCCTCTCCCCGCCCCGCCGACGGGCGGGCGGGTCCCGCAGGCGCGGGGCGGCGGTTCCGGCAGGGACGGCCCGGGCCCCCGTCCCACCCCGCGCCCGGGCCGCCCCTCGGCTGCCGCGGGAGGGAGGAGGCGCCCGAGTAGGCGGGGAAGCAATTCCAGCCCACGGCTCTCGTTTCCTTCAGTGACACACGCTGGCGTACTTCGCTATTTTTTCCCCCCCGAGAAGGTTAAGTGATGGGCCCTAACTACACCAGCGCGGAAAACGCTCAAATTGCGGTTCAGTGGTTTATTTTCTCCAGCAGACAGCAACACAGTAATCGCTACAGTGATCATATATGCACCAAAAAAGTATTTCAAGTAAAAACGCATTTCATGAAAACGTTTTTGTTGCTTCCTTGCAGCAAGCCCAAGGACCCAGGTTTTCCACAGAAATGTTGGTGATGCAGCTCTCTCCGTTCAGGCAGCAGGAGAGCCCTTGCGAGCTCCATTTTAGCCTTGAGCATATGCGAGCGGAAGGTAACCGAGCTGGAACCCAGCTGCCTTCCCAGGGCAGCGCTCCCTGGGCACAAAGGAGCAGAGAAACCTGCACCCCACATGTTTGTTTTGCACTCCACGGGTTTGTTTTGACTCTCGCTGCACATAGAACTATGCATGACACCTTTTCTGTACAAATACAAGCCAAAACCATTAGAAGAACAGGTTACAAAGAAAAAAAAAAAAAAAAACCAAAACCCAACACCCAACCAGAAACCCTTTGATTCCAGCACTATTTGCTTATTCTGTTTACCCGCATCTAGCACAGGCACTAAATAAGACAGCTGTAACAGCCTATAAAATTAAGGTCTGTACCGTAACTAAGGCACAGACAGATACACACAACAGAGACGCTGCCATTTATCAGCCAGGACAGCCAGGCACATCCCAAACTGCTGCAGGAAAACAGATGCATAAAGGGCTGCTTAGAGGCTCTTCCCCATCGGCTTGCCAAACCGTATTTTCAATGCAAGTGCACAGCAACAGATGCAAATTCTACTTTATAAGGCTGACACAGAAAAAAACCAACAACAACAAAAAAGACCACCCCAAACTTTTGTCACCTTGCTGAACAAGCCTCCAGCAGGTGTCAGTCTGCGTTCTTCCTGATTACTCGTTCAGACAGCTGTCCATCACGGTGTGACACCTCTCCATCAAAGATTAAAGAGCACTGAAGGGTTGGGATGTGCTTGCTCCTAGCTTGTCCAGCCTTTTCTGCCCGCATACTCTAAAGGCAATTTATTTTTCATGTTGTTAACATTAGCAGTGTATTTTGATACGTGGATATTTTAATGTCAGTTGACTACACCAAAAGCCAGCCAAGAACCCATTAGAAACACTGACTGGTATTCATAGGTTTATCTCCATCATTAAGTCATTGATCTTAAAATCCCTCATGACCAAGGAGATGGCACACGCCCAATTCCCGTGATGGCTGAGAACACAGGATACAAGGTAAAGGCCCATGGGCTGAAGCACGCTGAATTTATGGTGGTTTACCAGAGCGCTGGTAAACACAGTGCGCGAGCCCTACAACACCCACTGGGACGCAGCGAGGTTGCATCTCAGACACTGCATTTCAGCCCAACGGAGCTGAAGATGAAGATCAGCAGCTGGGTTTTAGGCAGAGTTTAGCTACAAGAGAGTCAAGAAGTGATCATAGCAGAGGTAAGGGCAGAAGTATCATGGGAGTTTAAACTGAAAAAAAAAATAGAAGTTACTTGCTCTTCAGAGAGTTCAACTAGGCTAACAGTTTAAGAGCTCAGAAGATACAGAAGCAAGGGGCAGATACATACCCCTTTTCCACCACACTCACGGATGCTAGTAATTCAAGCTCCGGAACACTAGATGACTGCTATAAGAAAAGATTAAAAAGAGCATAGGATGGGTGATCAAGGAGATGCTATAAAAATGTAGCAGACTGCTACTGTACCATGGTACCACTCCTCTGTCCAGAGGTGCCCTTCTCACAAGAGCCTAGAGGCTCAATCAAAAGGCAGTAGCACAGGATAAAAGACACGCAGCGTGTCAAGTGCGCGATGAAGGGAGGGAACGCACCTATATTTTGTCAGTGTTCTTGTTAAGAGATGAAAGCCCAGCTTCTAGTGATGGGAAGTTGTGGGGGGGAGGGAGGGAAGGAAAACGACTGCTTCCAAAAGACAATTCTGTTCCTCTCCTAAACAAATGCTCACCAAGCAGGCAGATGGACAGGTTCACACACCTGCAGAGCCAGGGGAGCTGGTAAGACCCCACCACAGCTTAGTGCTCCCCTTGGGATGTGTTAGCAGAGCTGAAGGAAGTACGCCTGTCCCCACCCCCTACTTCAAAGGAAGCAAAGAATAGAATTTCATTACAGCAGGCAGAAGATTACCTCTCCATGCAAAAAAAAAACCAAAAAAACAACAAACCAAACCAAAAAGCCCCACACCCAAACCCTCTCGGTTCCTTAAAAACATCTATTTCTGAGGTGACAGAGTAGCTTTGGCTTTTTACGTGATAGACCAACATACACCAGACTGTTTTAACCTGCCAGACATGGTATTATCAAACGCTTCCTCTTCGTTCAAGGTTTTTATTCAGCTGATGATTTGAAGCAGTGCTAAAGTTGAATCAGAAATAAGTTGTGAATGTTGTATTTCTGGGCTTTTTAAAGCCACCTAGTTAAGATAGCATAATTCTGTTACTTATTCATTATGTTTACCTTCCCTGCAAATGCAGAATGTATTTATTTTGCCATTGTCTTTTTCACCCTTCTCCCTTCTTCAGTTACATTCAGGGTGGTTAAAATATTAAGACTGTAAGCTCAAACTGCATGCTTACGTATACCCTTCTAATTATCCTTCACACGCTGCTTCCCTATTACGCTGTCAAAGGAATTTGTTTACAGCTTTAGTTGTTGCAAAGAATGCAAGTGTTCTGCAAGCACAGGGAACCAGCAGCAGCCAGCTCTCCCACTCAGCTCATTTCCCAAAGTAGATCAACACTTTACTCAAGGAAGCTGTTGCAGTAAATGACTCGTTGTCTCAGCCTGTAGCCCTCCTCCCCTTGGTATTGAAACAGACTTTAATACACCTTTGCTGTTTCAGGCAGCATAAGCAGGATGTAGCACCACTTTGACAGTCTTTCTGATGGAATTCACATATATTCATGCCAGAGCTCTCCTACATTATCCAACAGCTGTACCTTTGCTGCTGATTTGAGGAACTGGTGAAGAGCAACTCACATCAGAAGGGAGGAAACAGGTAAAACATTTGGTGCAAACACGTAAAACAGGTCTTCGCAAGAATTTGTTTGGAATAGAAGCCAACTGGAATAAGACACAGAGAATCTACAAGCTAGTGAGAGAAGAACCACCACAAAAAGGATGGAGTGGACTCCTCGGCCACTCCACGTAAACTAGGTGGATGCAGAAGAGATGACTTTCTACCAATCTAAACATGCACTACCCATGACATGTGGTCTTCTTGGTTTACACTGCTCACTGTGCTTTGTAACCACTGACTTTGATTACGCTAAAAATAAAAACCACTGCCATTTTATTTCTTTAAACCAACAAAACCACTGAAGTAAAAAAGTTACATATAATTACATACAGTAAATAAACTTAAAGAAAACTCCTAACCCCCCAGACAATACTCCTTTAATAGAAACCCCCCCAGACAATACTCCTTTAATAGATTTGGCACTTTCACCATATTTACTAAGTACAACTTTCCACAGTACCATATGCAATGTAAAATTCTAAGCGGAAAAAAACCCTTACAGTATTCATTTCTACCGGGGGGAGAAAAGGGAGGGAGGGACACAACAACAAAGCACACCAATAAAAATATCTAGTCTATGTCAAACGTACCTCTCCACTAGGGAATTTAATAGAAAAAAACCCTACTACTTATAATTTAAATATCAAGCTCTCTTCCTGGCAGCCAGGACTACAGGTTTATGCTGAATACAATCTTATGTTCAAATACAGAGATAAGCAGCATTATCCCAAACCCCAGCAGAATCCCAGCGTTCTGTAACAGGAAGTATCCCCAGCGGCTACATCCATGATCACTGGCATCGTTGTGGAGCATTTCAGGTACCTAAACAAATGAGAAAGTGTTAAACACCTTCGAAATACACAGTTACCTCAAACCCAGTTCTTCAGCCATGGGGCATGAGGTAGCAGAGTCTTTACTCCATTCTAGTCTTGCTTTCCTGTTGACTGCATTAACGCTACTCCTTGAGTTAGGTGTCACTCAGCATGAACAACGTTATCAGGGTCTACTTTCGTATATAGAGACAGAGAGAATCTGTAATTACTGTTTTCATGATAATTACACTGATGTCCTAAGCCAGCCATTTACTCAGGATATGATTATTTACCAGCTGATTTAATCAAGCCACATCAAGAATTTTATTCACCAACATCCACCAAATACTTTGTACTTCTGTACAAACATACTTCTGGTGTACACTACAGATTTTAATACAATTCTGTCTTCACCCAAGAAGCAGTAACCACTTAATGCAAAAGCCAAAGCACATTCGGTGGTGCCGATAGCGTGCAACATGCACTCTCACTGGCTCTCTGCTATACCAGCCGCTGTCAGAAGCAAATTTTTTACTCTACTTCTGCTGTTAACTGCCTCTGTTCCTACAGTAATCTAAATAAAAGCAATCTTCCTGAACCTGAACGTTTAACTGAGCACTTACACAGCGTGCTCATCAGCACCTTCAAGCGCGGAAAAAGTTAATTGAGGGAGAAAAGATGGAAGAATTTGAGATAAAAATGTAATTAGCATTAATTCTTAAAAGCATGTTACGTAAAATTCAAGTAGGTCTCACCACTTACCATATCCACAAGAGCCACATACATGAACAAGCCAGCAGTAAGTGCAAATATCCACATTGAAACGTTGTCTGCATAATGACCGATAAGAATCCCCGTCGCCATCCCAAGATAGGCCAGCATAGCTGACAGAGCGTTATACAGCACAGCTTGCTTCACAGTCATACCAGCTTTTAGAAGCACAGCAAAATCTCCTACAACAGGGAAAAAAACAAAGCAAAGTTTTCACCCTCAGGTAACTACTTGCAGCATTTGTGAGTTCTCCTCTTACTTACAAGATCACTAAGCTATTTTTATGCTGTCATCTGCCTTTTTTCCTTCATAAAAATCAGAAATCACCGGGGGACAAAAAACTAAAAAGCGCACGTGAAGAACAACACAGCAGCAAACACAGTAAGTTTGTAACCTCAAAGCCCTAGGATTTTTGGAAGCAGCAGCTTTTCATGTAGTTTGCATTTAAACCAACACTGAAATACTGCAGTGCCTGGTATGCCTGAGAGTTCTAAAGAAGTTTCTAAAATAAAATATTCCCACTTAATTGCATAAAGCAACGGTGATGATTCCGTTTATTATCCTGTAACTGCTCTTTGTACTTTAAATCAGTTTCATAAATTTAGAAATAATTTTTTATTAATTTCTGTAAATGAGCCTTAACATCTTATTTTTTTTATTATTTTTGTTGATATAGATCTAAACCAGAGTAAAATAATAAGCTTATTATTTGGAAATAAAATGGATTCTATATAAAAATGTAACTTATCTCCAGTTAAAATAAACAAAAGCAATCTTTAAAGCAGAGTTATTCGTTACAGCAGCTTTTCCCACAGGATACTGCCACTAAGATGAACTGGTATGTTATAAACACTGTTTAGCATTAACAACAGAATGATCCAATTTTATCCCCAGCTAACTTCAGCTAGTCCCATTTGCTTCAGTGTTCCTATGCCACTTCACGTCCTCTGTTACAGAAGGCATTTCTGTCAAGTTGTCTGTGCTGGTTAAAGAAGCATGATTTAATTTTTAAAAGATTTTTCTTGCTTCCAAAACCAACAGCACATTTGAATCTAAAATTATCAGATTCATAAAATGAATATATTTTATGTATTTGTACTAGCAACATTTAGTACATGTAACTAATACAAGTTCCACAGTTCCTGTGGAATTTACTTTAAGATGAGCAAGACTCAATTCCTCCTGTGTCATAAAACCAGGTATGTTTTCTCCAGAGTAATGTATTTCTGTGTAACATTACTGTATAGACAGACAAATATATCAAACTGTTTAATAAATAGTTTCATGTATACACATACTGGTTTAGGAGCTCCATTAAATGAAATTGAATGTTCTACTTTCTTGGGAATTAAACCTTAAAAAAAGAAGCGAGCTGTTCTTCCCTCATTCTCTACACCGGGTACAACTGTGGCCACGACAGCTAAGAAAGAAATACCAGTTGCACATTCAAAACGATTTGACAATTGGAAAGATCAGCTTCATTCCGAGTTAAGCTAAGCAGCTACATCCTGTTCTCATGAGGTGCCCTGCAAAAGGGCCAAATACTAAACTTACAACATAAGACACATGCATTCCCCATGACAAATCACGGTCATGAATTTAAATCACCTGAGCCTGGAAGACAAACTATTTCTAGGAAAGATTTCCAAGTAGTTCCAAGTTTAATTTAGAGCTACAGCAGTTCTTTGCAAGACTTACTGAAAAAGCAGCAAATGTTAATGTGGAAAGGAGTTTGAGTAATTGTGACCTTCCTTTTAACAGCACAAACACAAGCATAAAATTAAACAGAGATGTGAGAAAAGCAAATTCTGACATGCATTCTCCTGCAATTCATAACTTATGTTGCTAAGGAGAATAAAAACTACAACTGAACTATACAGAACAAGTTGTAACTGCAAGAAACTGAGTTTTAAACTAAGCAGAAATATTTAGATTTTTAAAAGGAAGATTAATTCAATTAATAAATAAAACAGTCTTTAAGATAAAAGTATTCTTGAGCAGACAATCTGACACAGATGAAGACTTCTTTTCTGATCAATTTTTACTGTGCCACAGAATAGAATCACTCCTAATTCTCCAAAGTGCACCTGTAAGTACCTATACCTGCAGCATATGGAAACATCGGGGTCTTACCTAGCTCATGAGGTAATTCATGGCAAAATACAGCCACAGAAGTGCTTAAACCACTAGATAACCCTTCAGTAAAGGCTGCTCCTATGAAGAGACAGGAAAAAAACCAAAACAAACCATTACTGTATATTCAGACATCAAGTGCAGCAGCATCCCTGCATGTGCTTGTATCAGATTAGGACATAGTTAATTTCCTTCAGTTTTTTCTTATGCTTGTGGAAGCATTTAAACTTAAACTTAAGAATCATAAACAACTGCTCAGTCACAAAATCAGAAGCAACATAGAATCCTCCAATTAGTTAAAGCAAACCAAATTTCACTATCTTATTTCTAAACTGAGCCCAATACCTTTCAAGAACACAACCCTCCCCAAAAATGCAATAAATGGAAATACCATCAGAAAAGACACTTTTTTTTTTTTTTTAAAGACACAAAGCGAAGAAGGCAGCTCGGCTGCCTCAGAGTCAGGCACTGGAAAAAGGGAAGCCAATTCACCAGAGTAAGAAGTTATACAGTCACATGAAATCAGCAGTGAAAGATTGTGAATTCTAAGCAGCTTGCACGCAAGTGAACTATCATATTTTAAGTGGAGGAAAAAAACCACAAAACCCCCTTAAACCAGTCCACCAGCTCTCATCCTTGTTTTCTCCACTCCTCCTGTTGCATGCTGTTCTTCTGATTTGACAGGAACTCAGGAGGAAGCAGCACACAGCAGGTCTGAAGAGCTAAACACAGCTCACATCCAGCATGGGAGGTCCCCGGGTGCACGGAGAGGCTCACCGAGGGGTGCAGAAGAACCACGTCCAGCTTCTTCTTCAGCTGCTACCAGGAGCATGCCAGCAAACAAGGTGCTGCCAAAAATCAGCCAAAGAAGCAGGAGGCCATGTCACAGTCATTGGCATGCAAGGGACCCCAGAGTACCACTCACAGAGGAAGAGCTACAATGGCAACGAGAACACAGGAGGCAATCTCCTCTCTCTCCGCTGGGGTCGCCACCCCCAGTACTCCAGCAGCCTCTACCCAGATGTAACTCCTGAGGGTGGACATTGCTATCCAGGTCTTCATCTGCAAGAAATGACTGATACTCCTCCTTGCAGTGACAACAGCAGCAGCTTTACCTCTGGGATGCGTGCTGTGGCACCCAGTGAAGGAAACGCAAGAAGCAGCGAGCAGGCATTTTTGGATGAAGAATAATGAACAGGGGACTGTAGGGTCTTCAGAAGAGGTTCTATAGAGGCAAGAGCCCCTTCAGACTAAAGAAGGTGGCAAGACCAAAGCAGCACTGGAACAGGAAACATGAACTCCCAGGCAGGTAAAATTTGAAAATAGTGAAGCCTGACAACAGGAAGAACCCTCCGTTCCCGCTTGGAGCTGCTCACCTAAAGAACATGGTTGTGACCCTGGCAGCTGTGAGAAGATAAATGAGTTCTGCCTAGCCCAGAATATTTGTTTGGTACGTCAGATTAGGACCAGCAATAAAAAAAGAAAGGAAAAATATTTAGTGGTAGGAGATTCCCTCCCATGCAGGATAGAGGCAGACCTGCCAACCAGAGCTACTGCCCAGAGAAGTCCATTGCTTGCCCAGAGCCTGCCTTGATGATGCTGTGGAGACACCACCAAAGCTCGTTTGGCCTATCATAGATAGATACAGACTGCCTAAAAAACACATAATACAAATCACCTTTTTTTTTTTGCCTATCTACATAGAAGAGTTCTTGTCCACACAGAGCTCCAGAATAGAGCTACATATGAGCGCAGTTCCTTGTGCCTACTGAGTCTCTTGGTCAAGATCAGAGTAACACTAGGAATATTGTTACAAGCCACCTAACCAAGAAAAGGTGGTGGATAAGGCTAGCTATGAACAACCACACAAGACATCACCATTCACATCCGAGTTTTCAGCTATGAAGGTAACAGCGCTGGGCACACAATCCAGGGTGTTCCTTAATTGTGTTGGTGATGGTTTGTCAACACAAATGGTAGAAGAGACAGCCAGAATGAGAGTTCTACCCACTGCTCACAAACGAGGAAGAACTGAAGGCAAGTACAGCAAAAAAAGGTATCTTGAGCTCCAGTGAGCATGAGGTAACAGAGTTCAGAATACAGAAGGAAGCTGGGAAGGAAGAAGCAAAATTAGGGCTCCCAATTTTAATGAAGCAGATTTTGACTTATTTAAGGAATTGCAGGGTAGAATACCTTGGGAATCAGACAAAGGGGAAAAGGTGCCCAGAAGAGGTGGCTGATTTGTAAAGGCACGCTTAACAAAGTGCACAAATGAACTACCCTCTCTGTGCAGGAACACTAGGACTTCCAACAGAAGACATGCCCAGCTAAGCAGAGTGTGTCTTAATGAATTAACACTCAAAAAAGGAAGCACACAAGAAATAGAAACAAAAATTAGCAACAAGGAAGATAAAAGCAGTGAAACAGAAAGGAGGAAAACCAAAGCCCAGCTGGAGCCAAGACTAACAAAACACCAAGGATAACAAGAAACAGTTCTATAGGAATGCTAGCTGAGAAACAAAGTTCAGGAAAAATTTGGGTCTGTTGATGGATGGGGAAGGGAATCAAGTAGTAGACATGAAATAAGAGGCTGAAGTACCAGTGCCACCTTCATCTCAGTCATCATAGACAACACCAGATCCCAGCATCATTCCACAAAGAAAGGGACAGCGAACAGAGAAGCAACAGTTTAGAGATACTTAGAAAAAACTGGGAACGCTCAGATGCATCCTGGGATAGGACTTACCCAAGTGTGTGGACAGAGCTGACTGATACGACTGCAAGGCTGCCGTCTACCATCTACAGAAAATCATGGCTATGGAAGGCCCCAGTGGAACTCTGGGAAAAGGATAACATTATTCCCATCTTTAAGAAAGGCAAAGAACAGGACTCAGGGCACAGTCAGCCTCACCCCAATTTCTGGGAAGACCATGTTGAATATCCTCTTCCAATCCCTCTCCAATGCTTGACCCAGCTTGAGGAAATAGCTGACTACAGAGATGGCGACAGCAGTGAACATAACAACCTGACTTTAGTAGGATTTCTGACACTATTTCCTACAACAGTCTCATCTAGGAGCAGAGGAAAGATGGGCTTGACAGTTAGATGATTGCATATTGGCTGGACTGCTGGGCTAACAGGGCTTGATGGTTGGCTAGTAACAAGTAGAGTTCACCAGCACAAGTAGTGCAACCCATTTTCTTCAATACCGTCACTAATCTTCTGGATGAAACAGACTGCACCACCAGCAAATTTGCAGGTGACACTAAGTTGAGGGGCAGGGTAAGGGCCAAGTTGACACATGCAGCACTAGAGCTTTGGACAAGACAGACCATGGTAAACCTGAAGACTAGACCAACAGAAATCTTCAAAGATGTTCAAAGAAGAAAAGTGAGAAGTTCCGCATGTGGGGCAGAATAACCTCATGTGTTAGCACAGGTAGGAACTGACTGGCTGAAATAGCAGCCTTCCCGAAAAGGACGCCAAGATTATGATGGACAACAAGATGAGTCAACAGTACACTATCATTGCAAGTACAGTTAACCACAAACTGTAGCCTTGCTTCTCCTAAGTTCTTATCCCCCTCTGCCAAGCACTGGTGAGGCTGTTCCTGGGATTCTCTGTCCACTTTGGGGTGTCACAGTTCAAGGTGGATATGAATACTGTCCAGAGGCTGACAAGATGATCAGAGGTCTACAGCATAAGGCCTAAAAGCTTGAGGAAGCCAGGTATAGTTAACCTCCCTCTCCACCAGACTAAGGGTTGGTCTAGCAGCAGCTTACAAGTACCTTTAGTGCAATCACAAATATGAAGGAGCCTAACTCTTCAAAGTAGTGGCAGATGACAACACGGGGAGAGGCTGCAAATCACAATTTGGGAGCTTTGGGCTGGACATAAATAAAGCTTTCCTTATTAAAGAGACAGTAGCACAACACTAGAAAAGAGGTCAGTCACAGATGTGGTAGAATCTCCCCATCTGTGGAGGTTTTCATGGCTTGCCTGTGCAAAGCCATGACTGACCCAATCTAGTGCTCCCAAGAGCTGTTTCAAGCAGAGCCGTTTCAGCTAGATGACCTCTAGAGGTCACCCATTTCAATGACTCTATTTGTGAAGTCCAATTCAGAGATGCACAGCGTGCAAGACAAAAGCTATTCTGACTTGAGCTCTGGGCAGGAGTGTTTTCCATTGCACTCTTAAGACATTCAGTCATAGGACTCTCCACAGTACTTTACAGGTAAGTGACAGGAGTTAACTGCTACTTGACTAGCAGAAGAGGTTATTAGTGAACACTAACAATCTTTTCTAGGTATCAGTCCGTTTCCCCCACCTCCAAATATTGCTTTATAGCTCTGGAGTCAGATTTTGAGAGACAGACATGGGGGAATTCATCCACATTCAATCGGGCCTCAGTTTCTGAGGAGACTAGGTAGGCAGAGGAAGGCAGAAGGTAATTAATTACCTTCTCCCATGCCTGCATCCTCAATAATCTAAGTTTCTCTATATTACTGTCTCTATACAATGTTTTCCCAGTCTTATCACTTATTAGAGGAAAACTAAAAATATAAGAATCTAGCTTAATCACACATGGTAAATCTAATTTTGGGACCGCAAAGGCAAGCGAAACAAAGCCTGACTGCTTTGCAAAGTACCTCAGTGGCTGATAAGGCTGTATACTGTACAGATACCTAGCAGCCAAAGTACAACAGCAATATCTATTTTTATTTGTCACTGCTAAAGAGGTCTTGAAACATTAACAAACTGAAGACTACATGAATATATTTGGTATTATCCCCTCTCGAGATCCAGGTTGATTTAATCCAGATTGAGGTTGATTTAACAGTGTCATGGTATCTTAAAATATACTTTTAAGACACTGCTTCTCTCAAAAAAGAGCTAACGAAAAAATATATACACAACATTAGTGTAAAAATAGCATTCTGCATTTTAGTGATTTAGTTGAAGCTACATATAAAAGTTCAAATCCCAGAAGATAATTTTGTACAAATTAGTCAGAGGCAACTGTTCCATGCTTTAACAGAAAAATAAGCACCTTTAAATCTTATTCCTACATAATCAGCACAACAGATTTGAGGAAAAAAGTAACCGATGGAAGTTATGAATACCAAATCACATTAAATGAATGAACTTAAATGAAGGGTTACTCTGGCTAAAGCTATCTTCCCACAGGCACTTACATCTTCATTTAAATACAGGTAAAATACTATACAAGTAGTATTGGCATTTTCACATCATCATCAAATCAATGCTGTTCCGTAACACTTTAGAGAACATCCAGAACTGAAGGAAACCCACGTTCCCATTAGCCTGAACAAGCTACACAGCAGGACTTCTAAAAGCTATTGCTCTCACTTTTTCAATAAGCCTTTATTAACCTTCCTCTTACTTTTCCCTTCATAACTATAAAGTCATAGCTCCTTCCCAGATCCCCTTAATGCTAAGAGGTAGTTGATTCTGCGTGTCATTTGTATGCAAATTGTCCTCTTTCTACTTCATTTTCACTACTGATCTGCTCAGAAATTTACACTCCGGGCTTCAACCTTTATCAAAACCAAGATTAAATCAGACGGTCCCTTTTCATATTATACTTTGAATTGACTGAACCTGAGCAACGGCAAATACTGCTGTGAGAAAATAGTTATTACTAGGTTTTCTCCTCAAACAAGAATCAACTTGTTTCTATAATAAAATTTACAGAAAGACTGATACTGCTGAACTGACCCCAGTATGCTACACAAGCTGGAAATGAAACCAGTATCTGTAAAGACTAGTCTTAAATACTAAAGTCAAGATTATGAAAGACTTCACTTTCTATAACTTACTTTAACATTTTAAATTTAAAATACCTGTAGTCTAGTTCTCCTACAAAAAATGAGGGAGTTCCCAAACCTGACCTCCCAGACAGAAGTCCAAAACATAATATCCAATCTGTTATTTTTGTGATAAACATTTTCACTGAAGCATTGTCAAAAAAGTCTGAACAACTACAAAAAAAAAGGGACATGAACAGAGGAGGAACAAAAAGATAAGTGCTGTTTGTATGTCAAAACCAACTGTTTATACCAGTTTAAGTTTAAAAAAAACAAACACAGAAAATGGGCTATTATGCTCAACTTTTAAGATCAAGATGTTGAGTAGAGTACGACTAGCGTTTAATAAAATTTTTTTAAATACTTTTCCAAGAAGAGAGACTGAGCCTGTTTTGAGACAGAGTACAGCACACTGAGCTTCTGAAGGAATCTACTTATGCTACAACTCCTTTAATTGATATAGACACTCTTAATCCAAAAGTGTGAATAAAGGCAACATATAGAGAGTTCATGGGTATTTTTTCCATAAATCATATTTCTGATGGGTAATAGGTAACTAATGTCCTATTAATTATGCCCTACTCACACATTCCTAGGATACAAAAAGCAGCACAGACCTTCTCTGGAAGGTTAGTACAAGCACTAGGAAGAACTGCAATGCTGCTGTTTAGTGGATGGCAAGATCCAAGAATCTGGATGTGACCAGACCAGTATGCAAAAGCATAAAAGCACCTTAGAGAACACAACACCTTGGACCAAATTAATTATACAGTAAAAATGAATGCATGCCTACCTCCCACAGCACAAAAATCACACACATATATTGCCTAATCCATTTGGGTAATCTTCAGGCTAAAACAGACTGAAACTAGGGTCCCATCTCCCTACTCACCAGTGCTCTGGGGAAACTTACATGTGATGTGTAACCAGGGCCCAGTATAGGCAAAGCCAGATGTGCAAAGTATAGAACCTGACCTTGCTATGTAACAACTGAAGATGGAAGAGAAAAAAAAATAAAGAAGCCAATGATACTAATGGCCTGACTGAAGTGGGAAACACAGTTACTTTACATGTGACCGAAAAGGCAAGCTTGTCTTCAAAAATAACTTTTTTAAAACAATTGCTGAGCGCTTGCAGGCACCGAACTACAAAGTCAGCTCCAATCCCTAAATATTGTTTTATAAACCTACCTTTAGGTTTGAAAAAGGTTAGCATTATTTCCTACTTTTAGCAAAATTAAAGCCAAGCATATAGATTTCCTAAAGAAGCATAGCTGTAAGTACATAATTTCCATTTCATTTGTCACTGATCTCCAGGTTGTTAAACTGGTGATTTTTCTTATTCATTCAGACCTGCTATCAGATAAAAGCTTAGGCCTCAAAAGATCCACCACTAATTAGTTATGTTCCTAATAAAGAGCTAAGTGACAGCAAGAAGATTTCGCTGTTGTCACAACGAAGCTGAGGCATCCAAGCTAGCACTTACCAATTGCTAGGCCATCGCTAAAGTTGTGTAGTCCATCTCCCATAATCACCATCCATGCCAGAGTTGCTATCCCCGCATCCTTCAGTTCTTCACGTGAGTAGCGCTGACTGTGACTGTGGGGATGATGGTTCTGATGATGATGGTGATGCAGAATATGATGGTAGTCATGGTGATGATGACTAAGGTGATCTGTCTGTCCTAGAGTATCATGTAAGTGAGAATGGCATTTGTTTCTACAGCCTCTGGACACATATTCATTGTCAACCTCCTCTTGATGAGAATGAGCTATCATCACTTCTTCTTCTTCTTGTACGGTTGGCTGCTGAGAAATGAAGGGTGATGGATCTTGAGAGTCTGTCCCAAGATAGCCCTCAGGCCCTGTTATAAAAACCCAGAGTATAATATTATGCATTTTTAAAATCACCTAGGAAGCAAAAATACAATAAACGAGTAAATGATGCAGTGAAGAAGAAACTAGCAAGTCTAGAAGTTGAGACTGATACCCCAGCTTCTTGTACCAGGAGGTTTTTTTCCCCCCCAACGGTTTCCACAACTTATTTTTCTTTAATCATATTTCTGAGATAATTCCCAACAGTTCAAAATAAGAAAAAACTTTTAGTTTCTGTCCTCTACTACTGAAGCAACCCCTACATCATGGCCACAAATGCCTCCTAAAAGGTAAAAAAGTATGAAGGCTGTTAATTCAATTGCTTCAGAAAGACAAAGTATCTGGAAAGCATACGCCACTTATTCATCTTAGGGCTGAAGGATAAGAATGCAGAAGAGGATTATGTTATAGAAAACTTTGGAAACTCCTGTATTCCATATAAATACAGAAGCTTAAGTTTGAACACCTGAAAAATAAACTCTCAAAAATAAAGTCATCAACACAGGCCACGAAACGTCCTCTTATAAACGTTAGTGGCACACTAAGGTAGTTGTTTTAACTAACTCCTAAAACTTGCTAAATTCTTCCCCTGCAATTAAAATGAACAAATGCACTTTTTTTCCCCCTGCATTACTGACAGATCTTTCATTAGTTATAAAATTATTCTGAGAAACTGAACACACCTCTTAGCTACAAGAGCTAACAAGTAGCTAGTGAGGTGTGTTTTGGCTTACAGCATGATCTTGGCAACATACAATCATCTGCAGTCCAAATACTTCCAAGTAACCTCTAGGATTTTACATTACCAACTTTATAAATAAGTAAATAAATACTCAAACTAACAAAATCCAGAATTAAGATATACAGAAATCTAAATGATGGATGACACATATAACATCTAACAGTCTAAAGAGAAGTCTAGAAGCCAGTAGGTACAGCTGTATTCACAACAGGCAGAAGAGCTTCACTAAACTACTTCAACTTCTGCTTCTCCAGAATTAAAAGGCTTAAGGTTTCAAACCCGTGAATTCACTACTTCCAACCTATTGATCCATTTTAAAGGAAAGCAGCAAACAGAGCTAGCTTTCTACATATCAATGCACAGACAGGTTTTTTAAGAAGCAGATCTATGAGCTGCCATCAATCAGAAGTTTTTTTTACACAGTGCTGCCACAAAAAAACCTGCGATATTAGTAAGACTTACGATCATCTGTATCTAACTTTTCTTCATTCGCTGAAAACTTCTTACTTTCTCCATCATCTTCATTTTTTTTCTTATTCCAAAAGAAAATACTGTAGTTATGAATATTTTACTTATTTTTCAGGATATATATGAGCAATATTACATTCACAACATTTATGCAGCCTGCACAGAGAGAGGACAACATGGAAGCCATATAAAGAGTGCAGAAGAGGAACATTAGAAACTCAGCTAAGTAAAATAAAATAACAAAGGTTCCTCAGGCTCCAGGGGGAGGGTGTGTGCGGGGCGGGGGGGGCGGAAAACCCAAGAAAAAACCCCACATGCATAAAAATACACCACATTTTGCATGAAGAATAAGCAGAGGGATTAATCTGAGAAACGAAACACATCCAATGTTAAGTAAAAGTTATTCCACTACTTCTTTTCCATTGTGGTGTCAGTGTAATTTTTTTTCCTAGTGTACTGAAGGAAAACCAAATAAAATCTCTAATCATTGCTCACTAATGTCTGTATTGTAACAATTTATGATCAGTGACTCAGTATCTAGAAGGGCATAATTAGTCTAACAGTAAATCTATTCCCAGTGGCTGAGAGAAGGGCACAGAAAATACTCGCTTTTCTTGGAACTCTTCATGTCCCCTCTTAGCAAGTAAATTTAAGTAGAGATTGGGAAAGCAATCCTGTCACTCGCAGTTACTTTAGCTTCAGTATAAACCACACCAACACAGCCTCCCGTAACCAAAGTCAAAGAGCTTACGTGGCATCTGCTCTGAGACTGCTGCCTTAACAACCAATTTAACAATAGAACTAAACAGAGATTATCAGTAGTTGTGGTAGCCTATAAATTAGCTATTTTTAAACTAAGTAATTAGCAGTTTAATAACTTTCTTTAAGCAAAGCTTAAGATACTGCCAGCTTTTACTGTACCTTTTCTACTGAAGCAACTTCTACTTCATTGTTTATTCCTGGCTATGCTAGTCTTCGAAGAACTCCGTTACCAATAATTGGCAAGTTACCAACATTTATGACCTGCCACAATTCAGTTATTATTTGCCTTCCACATGAAAAACCAGCACAGTAATCTGAAAGCTGTACTGGTTTTTTTTTTTGTTTGGGGGGGGGGGGGGGGGGGGGGAGAAAGGAAACAAAGGAGCAGCTTGGCAGACTGTATTTCCAAACTGAATGCTGTCTAATTAAGTCACTTTCTACAGTGTAGTTGGATGCTTATTTACGTAAGCACTTGCTGCCACCCTTACCCATTTTGTGCAAGTGCCCCCCCTCAACAGGAATACAATAACTGTACAAGGCCACTTATTTCATCCAGTATAAAAAATAATAAACAATAAAACCAGTTTAGATAGTTATATAATCACCTCAAGATGTCAGGAGGAAGTCAATAATAAACAGTAACTTCTTAAATCACTCCATTAAAACAATGGGTACAATTGGATGTTTGCTTATTAAACAATTCACTGTGGCATCAAGATCAAGTGTGTACTGTATGTCTGGTTAAGGAAATAGCTCAGAGCTCTTCCGTAACAGATCACACAAAAAAGTTATCATGGAGTTTAAAAGTACATGTGTCACTAACATAAACGAAATTGTAACACTAATCAAGTCAGCAATCACTATTAAATCCAGACATATATGATACTCATAGAAGTTTCGTTTAAGTGCATTCAGAAATGATCATGCAATACAATATAGCTTCAAAATAATCATTTCTCTACCTTTTTCTTCTTGTCTTTAAACTGCTTTATTAAAGTGATCAAATGCTCCACTAGAAACATGAAATACAAGCCTCCAAGTGCTGTAAGTCCCTTCCACGTAGAATCCAGGTAAGCACTCTCCTCTGTACTTTGGAAAACAAGATGTTTGAACATCGAGCCTTTATTCTGTTCAAGCAGAGGCTTTTCGTGGTGATGGTGATGGTTTCCATGAGACTAAAGGGAGAACCAAATGGGGAAAGTCATTCATTAAAAAGAACCGATAACGTAAGAAACAGAAAATATTCTTCACGTTCTTTTCCTCAAGTCTGGAGTCCAGACTTGGCAGTTTTCATGGGATAAATGCCCTGGATGCAGACTCAAACAATTACGAAGAAATCTGATCATAGGAAGAAACACTGCAAGGACTGAGAGTAGGCCTGGTATTCACCCTCTCACTGAAGCTACACCCATACTGCTCAACACAAGACATACAACTGCCCCCACTAAAACTCCTAACATCATCAAGGAAACTGCATTTTAAGTAGTAGTCACAGCCAGCACACCAATTACTTTCCCATCTAAGACAGCTCATAGATGTCAAACACCTTTTTCTACAAGGAACTTCGCAGCAATTTCCCTCTTTAAAGGAAGCCTGACATTCTTCCCCTCCTTACTGGCTACTGATATGTTCAGAATCAAAAAAATTCTAGGACACCTCACTCTCATAGCCAACGCAAAAAAAGGGGCAGGGCGGAATGTCTGTTTAAGAGCTTCAAGAAAGGTAGAAGTTTAGCAATCTTATTCCAATTTCACTGTCCATATCACATAACAGCAATATATTACTCCAAAGTCTATCAAGTAATGTTTTCCCAGGACTTCGGGAACGCTTGATTCTGATAAAAAAATTACAACGGATAAGCAATCGAATTAAGTGGCTAATAACAGAAAATAGTGGATTATCTGTTCCACTTTTAAAGTGTACAGTGAGCAATTTCTGCTATATCTAGAGTTCATTAAACTGGAAAAAGAAAATAAAGAGGCAGCATTGTGGTAAGCAACTAAAAATACTTATGCAAAATTCTTGCATGCAGTGAACAGTAAGTGATTTGGCAGCACGTATGACTAAGAACAGGAAATAGATTGAGGAATAATGGTGTGACATTCTTACAGTGTAAGGCCTGTGAAACGAATAATACAAACAGTTCCAAATGGGAAACCTTTCCATCAAATAATCTACCTTACAAGGTTGAGAAATGACTCACCAAACAGGTAATAATGAATAGGGATTAAAATTATCACTAAGAAGCACAGACAGGTGTCAAATTCTCTGCTTTGAGATAATGAATGCAACAGTAATTAGTACTTACATGAGGAAGGAGATGTAAGAAAGCATCTCCACTCAAAGTCCCCACAGCCAATGCCACAAGAAAACTTAGAAGAAATTTGAAAAAAACGCGATTCATCAGTGGTACCAATATAACACCCAATAAAGAAAGAAAACTGATGACGGAGATGGATATAAAGCCACCGATCCAAGCTGGTAAGGAAAAAAAAAAAGAAAAAAGTAACAAGGGTAAATAACAGAAGTATGAGATTTTGTTTGCTTAACATTCCTGTTATCAAACACCCCTCATCATTCAATTAATTGGATGTTAACAAATGTTACAACACATGGATTTCTCTCTTGACATGGTCAAGTGCCAAAAGAAAATTACAAACTTCTTTCAACTTTGAAGTATGTTTCTCAAATTTGTAACAAACATAAATGGGTTTCCAGTAAGCTTTTATTCTATGTTAAAAAAACCCCAACCTACCTATTTGCAGAGAGTAACTTTTTGGAGGAGTTTCAGCTTTTTCACTACTTGCATGGACTATGCAGTATTTGCCATCAATCTGATTAATAAGAGCTGGACAGAGGTAACTAAATTCTGTAGCAGTCAGCAATACTTGAGTGCCTATTCCATGGGACTGCATCAGTTTTGATGCACTGGAGCACTGTGGAAAGACACACGTGTTAAAGATTAACCAGAACCAAAATACCATAACATATCTCAAGAGGACTGCACATCCCATTTTAACTGAAATGCAGTGGCAGCGCATGAAAACAGCTGTTATCAACAGTAAGTAAAAACTGGTGACAAATGAATTCAGTAAGAACTGTACCTCCACCACTTGCTTCTGGCCCAGAAAGCTAGTTTGGGAGTCCTGGTAGATGATGCATAATTATCACCGGTTCTCAGCACAAGGTGGTCAGATGCTTTGCCGTGGGAACAGAAAAAGCGTAAAGCTTTTCACTCAGTTTTAGAGACCGTATAGGGAAGCTGTAACAAGGTTAAATACCTTTTGATAAAAGTGATCACTATGGAAAGTCTTGTGCAGAACGAGTTCTGCACGCGCTTCCTCCAGGAAAGAGCTCTCCGCTGTATGACTTACAGTCTCACTGGGTTTAAGTAACAGTAGTACTTCTGCTCCGACTGTGCAGAGCACAGTAGCAACTTGTGAATTCTGCACCTCTGATCAGCCACTACGCAACACTCGCTCTGAATTACCTGCATACATTAAGACCCCAGAGACACACTTGCTTTTTAAAACCTTTAATGGAGAAGGATCCGACTGTGTAAGAAAACTGTCTACAACGCAGCTAGAGACTTTACCAGCACTGATTTTTACTACTTTAAAGTAACAGGTAACATTTTGCAGCCATCTTTTTTTACAGTTGGTCTCTACATACAGTCTTAAAAAAGATGGGGAAGGAGGGGGTTGAAGAAGGAGGTGCCAGTTAATTCCCTGCAGTTTGACACTGTCTGCCATAGGATTATCTAACGCTTGTGAGGCAGCTTTGGTAAGAATGACGGTATTGTAACTAGATTTTTTTACTTTCACCACATTATTAGCAAGATAAGACAGAGTGTGGCTTTAAGGCAGAACAGCAAGTTTTAAATTTGAAGTGGTTTTCATTTTTAGTAATACTTAAAAACAATATATAAATAAATACATAAAAACACATGTATGCTTACACTTAATGTAAGTACATATTTCTTTTCAGGAAAAAATAAAAATATTAAGAATAACTAGACTGCATATGTATTTTCCTCGGACCTTGTGAACCGAACACAACATTCCTTCAAAACATTAAGTTTCAAGGAAAGTTGTTTGTGCGTGTTTTGCTATGAGTACTGTTACACCACAAAGCCTGTGCCCAGTTTAACGATAAGCACCCCACAGATCAGCCATAACAACATTCCTAGAGGATCCGGATTCCCAAGAACACAACAGAATCGGTCTCACCTCTTGGGTATTTTGGTTCTTCAGCTTAGAATACAGGTAACTTCCTCTTTCCGATTCCTTCGGAGAAGCATGAGATTCATTTGCTTTGCTGTTAGCAAGCCAGCTGGCATTGCTGCCACCTGTGACGTCAACAGCATTAGAGCTGGTCAGACCTAAACGAGCAACTGGCTTGACTTCTCCAGGTTGCACATTCTGTAACTCAGCATGGCCACCCGTGGGAGCAGCAATGACAGCTGCCGTTATTTCATTAACGGTGTTCTTGCTGCGCACGAAGTTCTGTTGATGTTCTACGTTCTCTGCTTTATGAGGTTCCTTTGAGTGACTGTTCCTGTGGTCTTTGTTAGTGTCAGATTCATGGTTCGGACACACAGTCTTCTCGGAGTTTTTACTCACCGAAACATGATTATGATGAAGGTGGTGATCGTGGTCATGATCGTGGTCTATTTTAATCCTTTTCATTTTATCTATACCTATGTTCTGGAGCAGTTTTCTGAAGCCTTCAATCGAGAGAGAGTTGTTTTCTCCATAACGATGAAAAAGTTCTTGAAGGTGAAACTTCTGTATTAACCCTGCCAAGTCAATATTAACGCCAGCTGCCTTTTCTGGAAAAGTTCGCTCTGACGTATGCTCAACAGTAGCCATCTCCACTCCATGATGGTAACTTTCACACAGTAGTATGGAAAATGATAGGAGGAAAGCGACCGATACTGTACTCTCCATTGCCGTTTCTTGTTAGTGGTGAAAAAAAATTAGAAAAAGAAAAAAATTTTACCCGTTTGCATAAAAAGCGATCACATCTTCCTCTGTAATAGATGTTCATAATTTGTTTAAAACAAAAGAAACCCCCAACGAAACCTGCTCGGAGTACCAATGCAGTAAGAGAAGAGCCATTTAAATTTCTTACACATTCAGCACTGCTCCCAGATGCGTGGCCTCGGGCACCGGGAGACGAAGCTGCATACCACAGCGAGGTCACTGGCCCTAAGCAGCCCCCAGGTCTAAGCTTACCTGTGTTGGGCTTGGCCTGACTCAGTTTTCCAACACAAGCTAAACAACAAGGGCATCCTCAAGGGTGCACTAATAGAGTTCTAGCTCGGGCTTCTCTTGTGCTGAAAAGAAGCCTTAGAATTTTGCTCTTAGCAAGGAATAAATAGTATAAATTATGCGTTCCTGCTTAAAAAAAAGATCAAGATTCCCAACCTTCCATCACTGGGTTTCCCAGAGCCCTGTGGCAAGGGAAGCCAAGCCCAGCAGGGATAGTTTTTGGCGCTCCACAGAAAAAATGGGGTTTTTTACGCCATCACGTTCTGTGTTTTTAACACTGCTGTCGCACGGCTCCTTTCGCCAGGTGGGCTCACCGCTGCCCTCGGACCAAGCGTTTACACGGGCGTTTTTTCCCAAAAAGACCCTAGCGAGGCTATGAAGTAACTGACGTTTAGGCTGCGCACAGGACTACGTCAGAGGGCCGCCTCGGCCCTGCTCCAGGGAGGTGCCGGGAACGCAGCGCGGCGACCCCCGGTTTATTACGAGCGGCCTTAGGACTCCAGCACCGCTGCCGGCACCCGCCGCACCGCCGCTGCCCACGGTCCCCGGTGCCAATCACGCCGGCGGGCGGCGGCGCCCCCGGAGCCCCCGCGCTCCGCGGAGCGCCCAGGCTGCGGCCGGGAGGGGCGGCCCCGCCGCTTTTCGGGCCGTGGTGTGACCGCTACCCCCGGCTGCCAGCGCACGCCGGAGGCGGCCGGCCCGGCCCGGCCCCGCCACGCCTCCCCGGGGCGGTTCCAGCGGCCCGGCCCCCCCCCCCCCGCCCCGCCCCCAGGCGCCCCGCCCGCCGCGAGGGGAGCGGAGGGGGAGGGGAGGGGGAAATGTTACCTCGCCCGCCGCCGGGCCGGGCCGGGCCCCGCCACCGCCGGACCCTTCCCCCGCCGCTGCCCACGCGCGCGCGCCAGGCGCCCCCCGCCCCCTTCCTTTCCTCTTCCGGGCACGGCGGCCGTCGTCACGCGTCCCTCCGGCGGCCAACGGGGAAGCGGGGCGGGTGTCACGTGGGAGCCGGCGGAGCGCGTGGTGGCGGCGGCGGCGGCGCCCGGCGGCTTCGACGTGTCAGGTGCCGCCCCCGGCGCCTGTGAGGGCGGAGGGGAGGCCTCGCCGCCCCCCCCCCCCCCCCCCCCCCATCTGCCGCCTCCTGGGGTCCCGGGCAACTCCCCCCGAGCATGACGTCATACGGTCTGGGATACCCCCGTGGCCAGTCGGGGTCAGCTGTCCTGGCCGCGCCCCCCCCCCGGCTTCCTGTGCCCCTGGCAGAGCAGGGGAAGCCGAGAAGTCCTTGGCTGGTGTAAGCGCTGCTCAGCAACAGCTAAACCATCCGGGTGTTACCAACATTCTTCTCATCCTAAATCCAAACCCCAGCACTGCGCCAGCTGCGGGGAGGCAAATGAAGTCTGTCCCAGCCCAAACCAGGACAGCTCTGTACAAGGACTCCCGGGCCTTGGAGAGAGCGCGCCTGTGGGCGAGCGGGGACTGGAAGTGGACTGGCCGGTTGTAAACAAGGGGTGCCGGTAACCGGCAAGCAGCGTCATTTTGTGATGACACCCGGTGGGGTAACTGCGGCGAGCGCCGTTTGGTTGGACCTGGCCTTGTAGTTAATGATCTGGCAGAGGAACACTGCGCTCTGTGCACGGGTGGACAAAGAGGCAGTAAGAAAGGACTGGGATCTCCTCGGAGAAAGGTGCCGAGCCTGAGGCTCACCGAAAACACGTTGCTTTCTTCTGTATCGGCGCACTGTGTTTTTCAAATGTTGCTATGCTGTACCACCTTTCTTAACGGGCCGTGACCGCTGTGTGTCCCAGGCGTAGGCTCTCTTGCGTTTCCTCTTTCCTCCTCCACCACTTCCATCACATTGATTAATATTGCTTGTTCAGGGGGTGCAGTTCTGCTTACCTGTCTCAGCTGGCTTTGAAATTTGGCCTCTCTTGTATGATCGATCGCCAAGGTTTTTCAGCTTGCTGGAGTGCAGCGCTGAATCCTGCCCTAGGACCTGCCTTTACTGATGGCTCCTGAAGGTTATGCCAGCGACTTAAACTTGACATCCAAATCATTCTCAGCCATCTTCCTCCCTCTGCTGTCTGCTCCTCTTGACAGTGCCGCCTTGCTCGCCAGTCAGGAGGTGAGAGATCGCTCTTCTTTACGCTTAATACCTCCAGCTCTCGACTGAATTAAACCTCTTTGTGAGTTCAGGTGACTGAAGGACAGAAGGGAAGAATGTGTGGTGAACAGCTCCTGAAACAGAGCGCAACACGTCAGGAGGTTATGGATTTATTCCATGCAGTAGCCTTTGAAGTATTGAAAAACCTCTGTGTCCCTCTGTGTTACTCTTTTTTCTTTTTTCCCCCTGGAGGGAGAGAGGGAGGGTATAAAATGCAGGAGTGGGTGGGGGTTTTTTCTTTAATGCTAATTCATTTTGCATGAATACTGTTTACCAGATGCCTTTGTAATATTTCAGTAACACAACATTTGATTGTTGTAAATGATTTTTTTTTTAATCTTTTCAAATTACAGCTGCTAAATGACGGGGCCTGGTTTTTTAGCCTCTTGAATGCATCCACTGTCTCCGGCTGCTTCATTGCGTTGAATCTGCAGTTTCCTCTCACATCTTGTCAAGGTCATTTGCAGATCTAAGTGTCAGAGCTTAGGTCACACAGAACTGATCTTAGATGCAAAAACTCCCTCTTCTTTTTTTTAAATTTTATTTTATTTTAATTTGAGTAGTTAACACACATCAGCTAGGCGAAAAGAACCCACGCTGGTAAAAACAATCCACATAAAAAACTTATTTGCAGTAAAACTTGAGGTCAGACCTCTTTTATGGTACCCGAATTGATCTCAGTAAGTTTAATCTCGTGGTAAAATTAAAGCACTCTAGTAATTCTTGCTCTTTCTGTTATCCAGCAACTTAGTCTGAATACATGTCCAACCACAAGCTCTGGAGTAGCTGTGATCACATAAAACAAGGTGTCCCTCGTCTTGGTGTCCCTTGTGGATGGTTTAATGAACGTATAAAAATCTCTCAACCTGTGGAGAAATGGGAAGCATTATTTAGAGAGTCAGCAGGGACAAAACCAGGAAGCAGGGACTGCATCTTAACTACAGCATGTGTCTCCAGGCCTCTGTTTCAAAAAGGGTATGCTGAGAACTGAAAAGATCATCCTCGCTGGGATTTTTTTGGCTTTTGTTTTGGTTTGTTTTTTTCTGTTTGGAAGGGCTTTTCAGGAGATGACAGCCTTTTCAGCTTGAAAAAGAGATGAATAAGGAAGAATATGATGAAAGTGGAAAAGTTTATGGAATAATAGCACCTGCTTAACTGTTGCGACTAGTGTTGCCCAAAAATTTCTTAATTGCTTTGTTGAGTATGTGTCAGGGAAAATGCTTTAAAACTTACCTGTTTGGGACCAGTAAAGAGCTGGCTGTTCATACAGTTCTAGTCTCTGTGCTTGCAATTGCTGGCTGTTGCAAGGCTTCATCACAAATGAGTTGTATGAGCCCAGCGTCCCACACTTGAGGGAGGTGATGATGAGTAAGTGGCTAGGGAAGCGGCCCTGAGCATGGCGCTGAGAACCACTCTGCTGTGGTCCTTCTAAGCTTCTACCCCTGAAAGTTTCTTGAGATTTGAAAAGTTTAGCATTTCCTTGCCCTTTAACTTTTCATTGAGAACAGCTATGTGATTACAAATATTAAATGTTGTCTAAAATAAATGAAAACTCTGAAAGTTACAAAAATACTTGTTTTAAACTACAAAGCTGTTGCTACACAATTGCTGGACAGGTGTAACCTCACACAAAGCTCCCATGTTTTTTCTTTAAAGTCTCCAGTAATCCTTTTACTCTGTTCAGAGCTTTTCACAGTCATAAAGAAATCCCCAAAGCAGCAATTCCTTCTGTTATTGTTCCCGTAGGTTCCTCTCTCCAATAGCATACTGCACGACTAGTTAGCAATTGCGTATTTGATGGTATTGTGTTCCAAGTCCTAAAGATACCTTTTAATGTAGCCACGTCCTTAGTTCATGTACATTCTATGTTGGTTTTCAAAATACTTAGAATTCTATCTGGGAAAAAATAGAATTACTGGTTATGTCTGCTGGATGACTGCAGGTTTTCAGCAACTTACAAGTTGAGCTTTGGAGTTTTTTTAGTTAGCGTGTGTACAGAGCAGTTGTTTCTTAAGTAACAAAACATATGTAAACACGCATCCTTTAACAGAGATGCTAGCAAGCAGTACGCAGGTCCTTGTGTAAGAATCTCCAGGACCTTCTACTCTGCTCCCATCTCTCTTTAGTGGCTCATTCTCATGTCAACAAATTCTTTTCCATCTCAGAAATTGAGAGATTTTAACAAAATAAACAATTATTTGGAAGCTGCACAGCAAGAGCATGAGATCCTTTTGTGCTGCGCCTAGCTGCACAAATGCCTGAGGAAGCACTAACTACTAGGGCAGGGCCTTGACTTGTATCATTTTCTTACAAGTCTTGCCTATCGTCACGGCATTTCAATTTAGACCTGTTTACAGATAATTTCTAGAAATAAGCCCTGAAATTATTAAAATAGTAAAGAATAGAAATAAAATATTAAAGTTATGCTATTTTTCCCCACAGAACATTTTTTACCTTTAGCCTGATCCATCAGTTACTGAAGTCGGTGGAAAAACTCCTAGTGACTTGAGCCTGTGATCTCCAGGTATTTATAAACCACAAACTTTACCATTTGGGTCTGTTGCAGTTCTTGTTTTCAGTAATTTTGATTGTATTTTGTGTTCTTCAATGCTTGCGATGTATCTAGAATATAGGTATTGAAAATAATTTGTAAATTGTTAAGCTTTGCTTGATAATGTAACAGTAGCACAAATTTTAGTATCTTAGTGTAAAGCTGTACATGATGTGATCAGAGGCTCATTGCCATGAGCACAGAGGAGCAGCAACAGGCGGTGAAACTCCAGTGACCTAGTCAGGGAAAACACCCTGACCTGGACCTGGGGCTGTCAGAGGGGGAGGATCAGCCTCAGGTCCAAGTGTGGAACTCACCAGACAGTCAATGGAGGAGGCTCCCTGGTCCCTACAGATAGCTGGTCACCCTGAGAGGGACGTTGGGGTCATCATGGGATGCAGGGGTAGAGATTCTTGGGGTTGTGCAAGAATTACTATCAAATGTTTAACAGAAGGACCAAGGTGGGGAGAAGGAGGATCAAGGTGATTTGATGAGGAGCAAATGTGAGACGATGGGGAAGAGATGACAAAAGGGGCCGGCTGCAAGGCTGCTGGTCAGTATGCTTTTCTGGCCATGCCCTGTATGGGATCACTGCTGCTTGTTCTGTCTTGTTACTGAACTCCATTTGTAACCGTTTTCATGAGTGAGGGTCTGTCTGTCCTGTGTGGATGAACATCTAAGTGCCAGTGGCTGGAAAGGGGCCCAGGGCTCACAGGGGCCCATACTTTTGTGATGCCAACAGCTGGAAAGACTGGAGTGTGTGGAGGTTGGAGTGCCAGCAACTGGACAAGAGAGCCAAGCATCATAGGTGTCTGTGTGTCAGGAGTGGCAGCAACTGGAGAGACTGGAGTGCATGCATGTTGTGTGGATGCATACATCAGTGTGTGTGACTGCTGATGAACGTTAAGCTGGACTAGCAGGCTAGTAGTATAAGAGGTTTGGGAGCCAAGTACTGGAGCATCCGTAAGCCTGGGCTGCATACTGGAGAGACCAGAGCACCCTGAGTGTTGGCTGTGGGAGGGACCAGGATGTCCACGCCAGCTGTTGGGAAGACCCATGGGATCAGGGGACAAGCTGCAACAGAGCCTGTTTGCATGTCCCTTTGTGCACCAGGCGACTGTCAGAACAGGGGATTCAGGGGCCGGGTACTAGATTGGCTAAGGCCAGTTACCAGAGAGAGTCGTAGCGTGTGTGTCAGTGTGCACACGTCTGCATGTGCAGCAGGGGGTCTGGGTGCCAGCAGCCCACGTGGGGCTGCAGGCCTCAGGCTTATGTGTCTGGATGCCAGCAACTGGAGACACCAGAGGATCTATTGGCCAGTTAAGGGACAGGTGGAGCATCTACAAGCAGCTGCTGAAGGGATCTGTATTGTATCCACGTATGTGTTCTTTGCTAGTGCTCTTTCATCCTCATCAGCTGGAATGGGATGTGGCTGCTGGTACTGTTGGTTGTGTAAGGGCTGCGTTTTCTGTCTCTGTGGCCAGCTGTGTGTGTGAGTGTGTGTGTACAGTGTGTTTGTGGGGTGTTTGTGTATGTGTACAATGTGTACACGTACACTGTGTGCATCTCCACCTATTAAGAAAACATGCTCAGCCTCGCTACTGGCTAGACCCAGGGCTGTGGCAGCCTGGCCTATACCAAGGTTTGGTAAGCTCTAGCAATTATTGTTGTTTGGGTATTGGGTATTGTGGTGGTGTTAGATGCAGACAGAGAAAGGCTGAGTTTTCAGGAAGGTAGAGTATAAGCAGCAGCAAAGTGTACTAGAAAAGAATATGGAGAAAATGAGTAAGAAAAAAAAAAAAAAAGAGATAAACACTCCAGGGAGACCTGTTCAGAATTGTAGAACAATTCACTTTGTTATATAGCAAGGCTATATATACAATATATAGAATATACACAATACAATAATATACAATAATTTTATGTATTATTGTAAATGCTATTGACTGGAAGATGCTGAAGGAAGAGAATAAGAACATTTATTTATGCATGGCCTGCTTTTAAGTAGCATAAGTTATTACATATCTTCACAGGGGAATCTACAACATAGTTACAAGGTATCCCAGGATGGAGATTCTGTTCCTTTGTGCCATAGGAATATAGTAGTTAAAGTGTCTGAGTGCAGTTTATCATCCGAGCTTAGAGCTTTTATTTACTTCTAAAAGTTGCCAGAGAGATTCTGCATCATAGAACATGCACATTTTATGTGTGTCTAAAACACAGGGGTAGCAATTCTTTCATCAACAAATTTCTGTTTAATTAAAAAAAGTTATATTTGAAAAACACAGAAGCGATAGCTTACTTGTTTGTTCCTTCTTTTCCTCATTTGATTGCATAAATAGAAGACTGAATCTCAAATGCCCTGGCTCAATCGGCAAAGGTGGGCTGCAATTCTTACAGGGATAGCATTGGGCTTTTTGACACTTACTGCCTTCACTTCTTTATCTGAGCCAACAGTGCAATGTTTACTTGCAAAGAGAAAATTCATGGAGAAGAATGATGTTCGTGGTAGCAGCATATTCCCTCCAGTTTTAGGTGCAGTGTCCTGTAAAAGGGGTGTTGCACTAGGATGACCTGTTGTGGCTCTTTTATTTGGGCTGAACACAGCACTGGATTTATGGCTGGCCACCTTTCCCTTTGATGCAGTCTGCTCCTTTTTTGCACCCTGCTTTGCTTTGTCATAACAGAAAAAGTGTTGCCACTTTAGTTTGTGTATTTTGAAGCTGGATTGTAATAATGGAAGTCATAGCTTCTTAATGCACTGTTGGAATAAATTTTTAGTGTTCATGTTACTTTGCAAAGCTAGGAGAGTTAAGAGCTGGATTCAAAAAGCATATATGAGCACAGCAGTTTCTGCTGTACTTTAGGCTCTCTGCTGGATACAGAAGATAATTGGAAGGCATGCATTTGGAAAGTTGTCTTTCTAATCTCAAGTTTAAAATCAAAGTTTTCAAACCCAAATGCCTTTGGAATCACTGAAGCTAATGGATACTCAGCATCTCAGAATCTAAGGCCACTTATTTACATTCTTCAGTCTGGATCTAGAGTTTTCATGCCATTATAAAAGGTTGTTCTTTAATGAATAACGTAAGCTTAAATTCTGATCAGTAAAGTTTTTATGGCTGCAATTAAGGTAATATTTGAAGCAAACCTGTTCTGACACAAGGGCTAGATCACAGATGCAGATGTTTACTGTAGAGTCTATACATTAAAAATATTGCAATATTTCTCTCTGGTGCTTTCTGGAAAGAAATAGCAGCCCATGTGTTGGGTAGGTCCTGGGACATGCCACAAGTGCTTGTTTATGTTCTGCAGAATAGATAGTGTCCAAAATGCATTGTACTAATTATACATGACTAGATAAACTCCAAAACTTCATGTAGCACTTCTAATACATTAGATAGGCTACACCTCTGAAACTACTTAGCATATGCAGGGTTTCTAGATGTCTAGCAGCCCAGCTCTAATGTTCAGTACTTCCTGTAACATTTCTAGCAGGAAAAAGGAGGTGTGGGTAGGTGACCCATTTTTGGCCTCAAGACTTGCCTCTTTTGATAAACTGGTACTCTGATGTCTTCGCTCTTGTTAAGTTATTGCTGTTTTCAGGTGTGCTTGTTTCAAAACTGCGATACAAAAATAACATCGTACAGCATATGACAGATGCCACAATAATGTTTAGCATTATTGTCATTCTGGTTTCTTCTGCCTGGTGTGTATTCAGTTTGGATGGTATAATATCTCTTGTGAAATAGAACACTAGTAGATAACTTGAAAATGGCGGCACTGCAATTTTTTTTTCCTATCAATCTAATTTCCTTTAAACCTGTATGTTCTTGAAGCAGCATCCATCAGATCTTGTCAGCAGCACAATGAGGCACCTACTGTATATTGTCAGTGGAATACCAATTAGCCTTTAATTTTACCACATGTCCAATCAAAAGAGCTATTGTTTTCACATGGTAGCAGAAGGTCATTAAAACAAATGATCTTGCTGCCAGACAATGACAACAAAACCACAGCTCAGTAAGTAGTGTGTCTGTTATTGGGCACTGACAGCACACTAAATGCTGTGCTGCACTCGCTTTTTCATTCTGACTCGTTTCAGGTGATCTGATGGCCTAAGAGCTATAGCTGAAACATGCTCTCCTAACTTAACCTTTTAAGATACAATATTATTTGTCTCGGACATGCAAGTGCGTGGGTACTTTTAATGTCATAGTTGTCAAATTCTGTAGCTCTCCCTTTGCTTTCAGCTGCTGCTTGCAGTTTTAGTTCTTAACAGTCCCTTCCAGAAGAAACAGGAGCCTGTCTTTAGTACCCTGAATGGTGGTTCTTCAACCCTGTGGAAATTAGTGCTGGTGGATTACTTAAGATGTTACAGTTAGTCTGGGTTCAGTCTCATCTGCATTCTCTTAAGTCTTTCACTTCATATTCTGCTGTGAACCATGCCTAGTTCAATGCTTTCTTCTGTTCAGGACATCAGAGAATTTCCAGATTCTAACTTTCTCTTATTTCTTACCCCACTCAGTTTTGGACTTTCTTCTTGTAAGACAGTTGCCTGTTTTCCTTTCTTCAGCTTGAGGGCAAACTACTTGCAAAAATCCAGAGTAATCCAGTTACTGCTGTATAACTGGAAGGTGCTATTCACAGTTCTGAGTCAATCACACAAAGTTACTAAAAATACGTTAATGGTTTTACATTAAAAAAATAACAAAACTCTACATGCTGATAACAGATACTAATTCCCCTACCATTTATGCTTTCAAGATGTCTATGCAAAAGTAAAATAGAGAAACAAAATTGGAAATAGAGCGTGAGCAACAGCAAAGAAAAATCCTTCTATAGAAGTAAGAATTTCAGTTTAAGCCTTTGCTATTTTTTTCTGTGCTGAGTTGTTCTGCTGGTTTTGCTCAACAATAGCATCAACACTGAGGACTCCTGCAGAGGTGCTCATTTTTATACTTACTACACAATAGTCTAGGCACCCAATTTGTGATTTTTTTTTCTGGTTTTTGGTTTGGTTTGGTTTGGTTTTTTTCCCCAGAGTACACTTTCTGATTAACTTCTTGTTAGAAAGAAAAACTCACACTGATGGTAAATCATCCCATGAGAGGTTCTTGGGCTGTCCGTAAATCAGGTTGCAAGTGAGCATTCAGAAAATGAGCGTTGTGTAATCACTGACCAGATGACCACACCTCTTCCCACTCCTCCACGGCTGAGGAGAGTTTATTTTCTTCAAACTGTCACCAGAATGTTTTTAACAGGGAAAAAACCCAAGTGATATAGTGGTTACACAAGTCAGTTGTAGTCTCCGAACCTTGTGATAATAAGCAGACCTCTTTGTAAGTGGTGTCCTGAGAAAGGATGGTGCCTCCAATCTGATTAATTCACCAAATGCAGAGATCGGAGTTTTGGGTTAGAGACCTACAGCTACATGAAAAACATCGCCTATGCCATCTGTTCCAGCCAACCCCAGGAGGGTGTCCTGACTTGATGGGAGTGGGCACGTGTGCTAATGTGGTGCAGCACAGCCCTAGTAAGTCTGATTTTTCATGGAAGTATATTCTAAAAGCTTTACTTGGAGCCATTGACTCAATGCCCAAGGATTAACTTTGAGTAAATATTGCAAGTTGGTGAAAGGCTGAAGCAAAAGTGAGACCTGAAGTGAGAGAAGTCCTGTCCTCGGGGACTAACAATGTTTTAATCGTGGAAAAAGGAGAAAGGTATTTTGTTATTATCTTGTGTCTCACACTGCCAACTCAAATTTGATGGATTCAGAAAAGCCTTCAGGTATTCTCTGTGCTCTGTCTCCTAAGTAGTAACAGCCTAAATCATAAAGAGGGGAATGGAGATATGTAAGAATTTGCATGAAATGTATTTGGTGCAGAGGACTTAATACCTACCTGTTGTGAATTCATGACTCCATATTGAATTTTGTTTTCTAATGTTTATTTTATAGCCCTAAAGTACTTCTTATTTAATCTTGTCTTTAGAAATCAATATAGTGTTCATGTCTTTAAAATACATTTCTAGCTCTTGCAGTTCCAGGGGGAAAAAAAAAATGACCCACATGCACTTTAGTATTTCAGAAATGAGCAAGGAAATGAGAAGGCCAAGGATCACTAATCATAAGTATTAAAAAACAGTGAGCCAAATGCTGAAAGCAAGAAGCAAGCTTGAGTGACTTAAAGTCTCCACTCTTTTAAGATTAAAATAATAATAAAAGTTACCTTCTGATGTCAGAGATTCAGCAACCTCTGCTTTCAGGTTTTTTGCAACCATGAGCCCAGAAACTCAAACCAGACTTTTTCAAATAATTCAAAAAGCTGAACACCAGATATTTCTGGACCATATTTCACACTTTATCATGTGTTTCTGGACTCGTGATAAAACCTCCACAATTGTTAGCGCTGCAGTCATCAGCCAGAGAAGGCTCATATAGGAAGACACAAAATCCAGAAAGATCTAATGCTGCATTTAGAGCAATGGCTGTTGTATTACTTCCCATCAGTGCTTCCCTCATTACTTTGTCCTGTGACCTGCATATGCCAGTCTTGTTTCCTAACTACTTTCTGCTCATTATACAAAGGCATTTCTTCATCTGAGTCTTTAATGGAGTTTTACGTACCTGAAAACAAAGAAAATATTCCTTGCACATGCAAGTGCTGTTTTTCTCTTCAGGAGGCAAGAAGGAAAAATGAAGCTTTACGTACTTGAAAGCAACCAAAATATTCCATTGCACATGCAGCTGCCTCTTTGGGCATAAGCTGGCAGGACTGATTGAGGGAGCTTTAAACTAGAATCAGTGGGGGAAGGGGATACCAACAGGATTGCAGTAGGTGAGCTGAGGGTTGGCATGGCATTGCCTGAGGGTGGCAATGCTAGTGGGAACATTTCCACTGCTCCTGGGAGCATGGAGGGCTCGGGAGCACATCTGAAATACTTGTACACCAACACACACAGTATGAGAAACAAACCGGATGAACTGGAAACGTTGGTCAGGTCCCAGAGCTATGATATCATTGGTATTAGCAAGACTTGGTGGATTGAGTCCCACAGCTGGAGTGCTGGGATGGAGAGCTACAGGCTGTTCAGGAGGGATAGGCAGGGCAGGCGAGGTGGAGGTGTCGCGCTGTGTGTAAGGGAGAGGTTTGATTGTACAGCCCTTAGTGATGATGTGGCTGAGAGCCTCTGGGTAAGGGTTATGGGGATGGAAAACAAAGGAGATGTTGTATTGGGTGTCTACTACTGGTCACCCAGCCAGGATGTACGTACTGATGAGTTACTTTACAGGCAATTAGGAGAAATTTCTGGATTGGTAACCGTTGTCCTTGTGGGAGGTTTCAAATTCCCAGACATCAACTGGGATATCATATTGCTGTGATGAGCAGGTCTTGGAAATTCTTGAAGTTTGTAGGAGAGAACCTCTTGTCACAGGTACTCACTGAGCCATCTAGGAAAGAAGCCCTCCTAGGCTTGCTGTTTGTGAACAGAGAAGGACTCATGGGGGATGTGATGGTAGGTGGCTGCCTTGGCCACAGTGATCATGAAATGGTTGAGTTTGAAATTTTCAGTGTAATGAGAAAAAAGGACAGCAGAGTTGCTACCCTGGGCTTCAGGAGAGCAAACATTAAGCTATTCAGGGAGCTATTTAGCAGAGTACCCTGAGAATCTGCTTTTGAGGGCTTAGGGGTCCGTGAGTGCTGGTCAGTTTTTAAGAAGCACCTTTTAGAAGCACAGGAATAGGCAATTCCACTGCGTCATAAGTCAAGCAAGCGGGGCAGAAGACCAGCTTGGCTGAACAGGGAACTCCTCATGGAGCAAAAGAGGAAAAAGAAATTGTGTGACCTGTGGAAGGTCAGGCTTCACAGGAAGAGTGCAGAGCTGTGGTTCATATATGCAGGGACAAGACATGAAAGGCCAAAGGTCAGTTAGCATTAAAACTGGCCAGTGTGGTGTCAGATAACAAGAAGGGCTTTTTAAAGTACATTAATAGAAAGAGGAGGTCTAAAGAAAACATTGGCTTGCTACTTGTTGTGGATGGTCATCTGACTAATAGAGATGAAGAAAAAGCAGAGACATTCAATGCCTTTTTTGCCTCGGTCTTTAATAATACTGAATAGACCTTGGGCTGTCCAGTCTCCTGAGCTGGAGGACCACAAGTGTGGGAACAGTGACTTTCTATTTGTGGACACTGAAATTGTAGGGGGCCAGCTGTATCAGCTGAATGTTCACAAGTCCATGAGGCCTGATGGGATTCATCCCAGAGTACTGAAGGAGCTAGTGGATGTTATGCAGGACTCCACTTGATCATCTACCAAAGGTCTTGGGAGTCAGGGGAGGTCCCTGCTGACTGGAAGCTAGCCAACATCATTCCAATTTATAAGAAGGACATGAGGGAAGACCCAGGAAACTACAGACCTGTTAGTCTAACCTCAGTTCCTGGAAAAATTATGGAGATTATACTGGGTACTACTGAAAGATACTTAAAGAATAATGCAATCATCAGGCACAGTCAACATGGGTTCACAAAAGGAAAGTCCTGTTTAACTAATTCGATATCCTTCTTTGATAAGGTCACCCACCTAATGGATGAAGGGAAGGTGGTAGGTGTATTTTTTCTGGATTTTACTAAGGCTTTTGATACTGTCCCTCACATCATCCTTCTGGACAAGTTGTCCAAGTGTGGGATGAGTGAGTTCATGGTGCTCTGGGTGAAGGGGAAAGCTCAAGGGGCTGTAGTGAATGGGGCTACATCTGGCTGGTGACCAGTCACCAGTGGTTCTCCTCAGGGCTCAATTCTAGGGTCAGTGCTGTTCGGTATTTTTATCAATGATCTGGATGCAGGAGTTGAATGCATCATTAGCAAGTTTGTTGATGATACCAAACTGGGAGGTGCTGTTGACTCCGTTGAGGGACAAGAGGCATTGCAGAGGGATTTATAGATTGGAGCACTGGAAGCACAGATTAATGGGATGAAATTTAACAAGTCAAAATGCCAGATTCTGCACCTAGGATGGAGTAACACCAGGCACAAGTATAAACTGGGAGAGGAGTGGCTGGAGAGCAGCCCTGCAGAAAGGGATCTGGGGGTGCTGGTTGACAGCAGGCTCAACGGGAGTCAGCAGCATGCCCTGGCAGCCCAGAGGGCAAACCCTATCCTGGGATGCATCAAACACAGCATAACCAACTGGTCAAAGGAGGTGATTATCCTGCTGTATTCAGCATTGGTGAAGCCTCACTTTGAGTACTGTGTGCAGTTTTGGGCCCCACAATTTAAGAAGGATGTTAAGGTACTCAAACATGTCCAGAGGAGGGCAACAAAGCTGGTGAAAGGGCTGGAAGGAATGTCCTATGAGGAGCAGCTGAGGATTTTGAGCTTGTCTAGTTTGGAGAAAAGGAGGCTGAGGGGCGACTTCAATTGCTCTACCGTTTCCTGAGGAGGGGAGGTGGAGAGGGAGGGGCTGATCTCTTCTCCCTGGTACCCAGTGGTAGGACACATGGGAATGGCTCAAAGCTGCACCAAGGGAGGTTTAGGCTGGACATTAGGAAGCATTTCTTTACCAAGAGGGTGGTCAAACCCTGGAACAGGCTTCTTGGAGAGGTAATCGATGCCTCAAGCCTGTCAGTGTTTAAGAGGCATTTGGGCAATGCCCTTAACATGCTTTAGCTTGGTCAGCCCTGATTTGGTCAGGCAGTTGGACTATATGATCATTGTATGTGCCTTCCAACTGAAATATTCTATTCTGTTCTGTTCTATTCTATTCTATTTTTCCTTTGGGCAGGAGAGAAAGGAAGGATAAAGGAGAGGTCTAACAACATAAGATGTAATACTGAAGTCGCATTAGTAATGCTTAATGAGCCTGTAGCAGCTTTGTAAAGCACACCTACAGTGTTGTATGGATGGCAGGTACAAACATGCTCTTTATATTCTGAGTAAACAGCACATGAGTCTGCTCTAGTCCAAAAGCTGGAGACCACATTAGCAACTCACTGAGTCAGACCTTGTCTTTCCAGTCTTCTCAAAGAACTTACTAGTTCAGGTTTGGTGCCAGATATTAATGCAGTCACATATATGTTGGCAAAACCAGCTTGCATCTGTCCATGAGGTTATACAAAGATAAAAAAGAAATTCTTCTTTATGGACAGTCTGTTTCACATACTACAAAGTATGCTTAGTAGGTTTGCAAGCTGAAGCAATTTGAACGGTTGAATATGTAAGTAAGCAGACATATATACATACATACATACAAAATGTGTTGCTGAGAGGCTGAGGATGATTTGGTTGAAGATGTAAAGGTATGAGTTAAGTTGGCGGTATCCTCTTTACTATATGTAAGATCTTCCTGTCAGCTACATGAGCTGCAAGAGAAGGGGTTAACCACTGAGTCATTATTACTGGAAATTTGTTCCAGCATGGAAGTAATGGAAGTCCTAGTATTTGATTTTGTGCTCCCTGGCAACAGAAATTCATCTTGTGCCTTCATCAAAAATCAAACTGAGGGGTAGGGAAGGTAATAAATTAGGTAATAATGTCACAAAACTTGTCAAAAACTTGTTGCTTGCTAAGTAGCTGTAGAGATGGATCAGACCATTTACTTAGAAAGCGTAAAATAAATAAAAGGATAAACTGAAATTAACATGACTACTGAAGTCTGATAGTATTCCTGGGCTCTACACAGCTTTGTTCCATGGGCTTTTGATCAAGCCTTTTGTAAGCAGGCGTATGTTTTCTTAACTTTTTCTCCATGGTAGCCACTCGGTTACCTGAGGTCTTTGGTTGCCTGCTTGCTTAACAGCAGGTTGTAGACATCAGTCTTTCTCATACTTACTAAAATAAAGTAATATACAACAGTGTTACCAAGTGGGAGAAAACTCTGTTACTAACAGAATAATGACAATCAAATGGCATTTTAGAATATAGTACTATTTATAGAATACGTTAGCTTTCCAAATGTTACATTGTTAATCGTGAAGTAACTCATACTTTAAATGTTAATTTTCACTTTTCTATGATGATAATTTTGTGCCTGAATGCATACTTTAAGTCCACGTAGGATGTTGTTCATTTGAAGCTGAGACAATGTTGGGACAGATTCTCAATAATTATTTTTCTATATATATGTGCTATTCATTCTAATTATGGGCAGCTGAGAATGCAGCTGCAAAATCATCATATCATTCAGTATACTGTTAGTATTCATTACTGGCAAGGTCTTTTAATTTTTAGAATACAGTATTTTAAGCTCTCTATATTCCTTGTGTCTCTCCACAGATGTTTTGAGCATTATTATCAAAAACTAAATTTTACAGATTCTGGACACAATATTTTTATATTTAGGGTCTTTTTGTGGAAAAAATAATAATTTTTGAATTAAGTAGATGCTTATAAGAACATGTATACAAACATTTTAACAAGGCAAAAGCTTATAATTAGGAACTGACAAGCAGAGACTTTAAACAACTCTACCATCTTCCTTGAAAATAGATAAATAGCAAGCAAGAGCAGAAGAGTTGCTGGGTTTGAAAGATTTAAAAATGGTAAAAGGATAATGAATTCTTCAGACCTGAAGGTATGTTTCTGAACAACGGAAAAAAAGACACGTGTTACCTACCAAAGAGAAGAAAAAAAAGCTGCTGCCAATCTTCAATATTTTGGATTCTGTATTCTTGCAGAAGCCTTAATAGCTTTCCATTGTTAACGTCTAAAATTCCATTTTCCTTTTTTCTTGTAAATAAATCTTCTAAAAGTAGTTTATCTGCAGTGTCTTTAACCACATTTGCAATAGTTAGACTGAAATTCTTCTCTACAATCAGAGAAAAAAACATAGCTAATAACTAACTCTTTCTCTTAAAAACATCATTCCCTTTGCTACTGTTACAGCTATGTAATTTCTGATGTCACAGTGTAGAAAGTCTGATGGTTTTAACACTTCATACTCTAAAAGGGACGAAGAGTGTTCTTTTCCTTTCAACCTTTTTGCTCCCAAGACAGTTTTGCTGTCATACAGTGTGTGTTGATCCAAATCTGCAACTCTCAATTCTATTGTCATTTTCTCTCTGTATATTTTTATATAATTTGCAGGGTTTGTGTCTTATAAATGACACTGTTTACTGTTTCCTTTGAAGCATATCCTGTCTTCCCAAAGTTCTTTTCTCAAGCCTAAAATCCACTGATTCAAATGAGCAGTTTTTTATATTTTCCTTAATTTTATGTCATTAAAAATATGGTTAGAAGCCACAGCAAAAAAAGTCTTCATTAAAAAAGAACATTCCAGACTGTAAAATTCACAAGATCAATTAAGCAGTGCTTGCCAGACTGCACCTGGAGTACTGTGTTCTGTTCTGGTCCCGCAACTCAAGAAAGACATGGACTAACAGGAGAGGGTCTAAAGGAGAGCCACGAAGATGATGAAACAGCTGGAGAACCTGCCCTGTGAGGGAAGACTGATGGAGCTGGTCTCTCCCTGGAGAGGAGGGTGCTCGGTGGGGTCTCATCATAGTATTCCAGTACTTAAAGGGTGGCTACAAAGAGGATGTCCTTTTTTTCCCTGAAAAATATTTTGTTGGAAAACTTCCTGCCTTAGGCTAGAAGTGAGTCAGAAGGTTGTAAGTCTTTGGCGCCTTATCAAACTATACATAACCACTGCATTTCCAGCCTTCAATATAGATAGTTTTTTAGAACCATATATTCAAAATTTGCAAGCATATTTTTATTTGAAAAGTGATGGCTTGACATAATTATTTCATTACTGTATAGGCATTATGATAGAAGGAATAGCAGCCTCTAACTCAGTTTGTCTAGTGCTTCCCGTAATAAAAAAAAAAAGGTTATAACTTTAACAGCTCCAATTCCATCATGATTAGCTACACATTTTGGAAGCTTGTCAGGAAGGAGTCTTTGGGTTAGAGAGGTGCCTTTTACTGCCATTATAAAAATTTCTATAGCACTGGCAGAATTACAAACTGTCAGGAATCATAATTTTTTCTATGTACTGTATGTTGTACAGATCAGGCACTTCCTGCCAAAACCCTTGACATCTGATAGTGCTGCATGCGTATCAAGAAAGTATCCTGAATCTCCATTCCATACAGAATTGAAAGTCTGAACAGATCGTGGACAAAATGAATCTTCTCTTTAGAAAGTCTGTGGGGAATAGGAACCAATCAAGTAATAAATTAATTCTGTACCTTTCTTTTTGTCTTCGCTATGATCTGTACCCTTTACTCTCCCTATTAACAAAAATGTCTCTTACTTCACAAAGAATATGGACAAGCTTGACTGAAAAGGCATCTAGGATGGGTACACAAGCCACCTCTAAAGTTACACAAGGAAAGCACTACTGAGAGGTTCTTTGTTGTTTAGCCCACTGAAACAAGACTTGCCAGGTATAAACAACCCTTTAAAAAGGAAAAAAAGAAAAGGAAATCTGGCGTGGCTTGGAAACCTTTTTGTGGGTATAATAACTAACCATTGTAGGAATCCATTAGAACATCTAACAATTTAATCTGCCATCTTAAACTAATGGCATCAGAAAACTCTGCAGATTTCCCAGTGTATATTCCACTAATATTTATTCCTCTAATACAAAGATGATAAGTTTATTGATAGGAAAAAAATTCAGAAAAAAAAGATTAGAGAGATAGCAGGCTGTTATAAATCAGCCTGACATTTAGACAAATCTGAGCTATGCCAGTCCCTGCATGCATCACAGTGAAAAATTTCTATTTGATAGCATTACAAAATTTTGGTGCGTAAACTTGCAATAACAATAACTTGAATACAGGGTGGATTTCCTGAATGACAGGTTTTGATTTTCATAATCATTGTGAAGGTGTCAAGAAATGTAGAGCTGTCGTGGCAGTAGGGGCTTATGGTATATACTGATATATTTAAGGCATAGGATCACTGTAAAGTAACTGAAGCTCGCAAGAAGTAGGCAAGGGAGTTCTTCAGGTTAACAGATGTGAATACAGCAGCCCAGGCTTGTAACAAGGGTTCAAATCACCTGCAGGAAGATCCCACTGCCTGTTTTCAGCAGGACCACAGCCAGTTTACTGTCATGAAGAGGGTGCAGCATTCTCCAGAAAAATATTTCTGTACCTAACAAATCCTTTAGAGATTTGTTGTGCTGCTTTACCTAACAAGACAAGATGCATGCAGTTTTCTGTTATATATATTTGTATGTTAAATCAGTGATTCCTGGAAAAGTTAGCAAGAAAGTATTTGGACTGTGACAGCAAAGCAATCAAATGTCTAGCTGCTAGTTACCGGTCCAGTAGTTGTGAAATAATACGATGTAGAAATGAAGATCAGAAGTGTAGTAAATATAGTTTTGGGAGATAGGAATGTTAAAAAGATGGCTAAGATAATTTAAAATGCAAGATGAATTTGTGCAGCATTTTGAGTCCCAGAAGCAGCAAGTACATTAAAGAACAGCAAATGATCACAAAAAATTATGTGAAATGTAAGCAGATTAAAAAAACCTTTTGTCACAGATTATATTGGTAATGATATGTATCAAATGTTTAGAACATTGTTCATATCTAAATCAACAATTTTCAAACCAAAGCTATTTTAAACTATCCTAAAGCCTTACTTAAGCAGATTCATTGTGTAAGAAAAGCTACAAAAGTTTTTAGAGGCTAATGAACGAGCTAAAACCACTTTGTTGTTGACTATTACAAAAATTATTAACTCGGCCAAAATCTCACCAGTCTTGCTCCTAACGATTAGGTTTGTTATTTATAAAGGCACTTCTGAAAAGTAGCTTGTCTTCTTCACTGGTGCTTTATTGTCTGATGCATTTAACATGCTTTTCTTCTCTGGAATGTCGCATTTGAGGTCACCAAATAATTTTCAGATTTATTTATTTAGACCTTATAATTCTCATTTAAAAGTATATACTCTGGCCTACAGAATTTCTGACGGATAAATTGCCAGTTACTTTTAGACACAGAGTGTCCTGGTTTCTGCTGGGACAGAGTTAATTTTCTTCCTAGTAGCTGGTATGATGCTGTGTTTTGATTTAGTACTAGAAGAATGTTGGTAACACGCTGATGTTTTAGTTGTTGCTGGGTAGTGCTTAGACTGGCCAAGGACTTCTCAGCTCTCAGCTCTGCCAGATGCACGAGAAGCTGGGAGGGGACACAGCCAGGACAGCTGACCCAAACTGACCAAAGGGCTATTCCATGCCATATGACACCATGCTCAGTATATAAACTGGGGTAAGAAGGAAGGGGGGACATTGGGAGTGATGGTGTTTGTCTTCCCAAGTCTCTGTTACGTGTGATGGAGCCCTGCTGTCCTGGGGATGGCTGGACACCCGCCTGACGATGGGAAGTGGTGAATGAATTCCTTGCTTTGCTTTGCTTGTGTGCGTGGCTCTTGCTTTCCCTATTAAACTGTCTTTATCTCAGCTCACAAGTTTTCTCACTTTTACTCTCCTGATTCTCTCCCCCATCCCATTGTGGGGGGAGTGAGTGAGCGGCTGCGTGGTGATGAGTTGCCAGCTGGGGTTAAACCACAACACAGAGAGATCGAGAGAAGTGCAGTAAGTTATTTTTCGAAAGTGTCCAAGCAGCATGGACACTTAATTTATAGATTGCAATGGGAGCAATGCATGTGACACACTGAGGTGCATTTGAAAGTCTAGATATGCCCTTCTCTACCTCTTTAGGGTTAGAGTTTCAAAAATATTGATGTGCTGAAGTGAAATGTCTGCTGACATCTCTTTGCCATTACTATGTGGGAGGTAGTAGTAGGTCTCCAGGCAGCTTGTGACAGGACCATGCTTCTCCAGAAACTCAGTGCTAACTGCTTCTTTTCATAGAAGAGGAAACTGTGTTCTTGTTCATTTGTAACTTTTATGATCTTTCCTGTGACTGCTTAACAGATGCTGGTAACAGCTATATTAAAAAAAAATAAAATCAGAATTTCCTTGGACATTTTTAGAGGCTTGTTCTTCACCCACTTCATCTTCTCAATGAATTATGAAAGATATTACAATAATTAAGTTTATTTTCCAGAAATTCACTTTAAAAGCCATCAATTTCTCTTTACCAGTAGTGTATCAACACAGACTTTGTAGCAATTTTGATAACTAAGATACAGCCAGAGAAATATAAACTCCTAATTGAATTAATGGTTTTTGCCCTCACATGTTTTGATTTATGGGTTTTGCAGGCTGTATGTATTTGTATTTTTAAAACATTCTTAAAATATAGAAATTAATTCAAATAGGAAAATGAGGAAGTGATATTATCCTTCTGCATCTACAGACATCATTCTCTCCACATTAGTCAAGGTTTAATTACAGTGGTGAAAATTTTTCTTCCTACTCATAAGATAATGAACATTTTAATAGATCTTATTATTTGAAAATGCCTCTTGATATTCAGCTTTTATCATAAGTTGACTAACTTTATCTCATTCACTAAATTCAAAATCCAGTTGACTTTTTCCTGGGTTTTTTGTTGCTTCAGCTTCCAGAGCTTGAAGTACTAAAGAGCCTTCATCTTTTATTTTTGCCTTTATTGTAAAAGTTAAGCGGGCATTTGATTGACTGTCTCTGTTTAGCTTTGACTGAGGCTAAAAAAATAAAAGACCAAAGGAGCCCTTAGAGTACTGAGGCCTGAACTTCCCAGATAACAGCAAAGAGTGTGTTGTTTCTCTCTGAAACATCAGGACTAGTTGCTTCAGTGAACTGTTTTCAAAAGCCAGTTTCTGAAATGTAACTCAAGGAGAAGCATAAATTATTCTCTCCTTTGACATTCTCAAAAGGTTAAATTGGAAAGGAAACTGTGCCTGTGTCTGGGGTTGTGGTAAACAGAGGGGAAGACAAGGGCTGAAATAGGAATTTAGTCAATACAGGTTTTAAGTTTTGTAGTGCTTTCAGTAAGAAATCGCTAAGTATTCAGAAACATGTTGCTTTGATTAAACCTGGATTGCAAAGGTGAAAAGATTAAGTAATCATATGGCTTTTGTAAAGTGAGAGTGGAGACAGGACATAATCATACAGCGATTGTACATGAAGCAATTTTAGGACAAAAGTTAGAGTAATTCATTTCAGTGTTACACGGGCAAAATCAGTACAAGTGGAAGAAGGTCTGAGGAGGTGACCCAGATCTTATAACCTACATACGTTATAGTCCTCAGTGCTGATGGATATTTACATACCCGACTAGTTTAACACCAGCCACTCCCTGGTTTCGTAGGAAATAAAGCTTCTAAATATAAATTCAAAGCCTTAGTACTCTTGTGAGTCTGGTTTTGTACTTCCCTCTATATTCAAATATCTGTAAAATCAATATTGTCTGCCTTGGTTCTATCCCATTTCAGTAAGGCACAATGATTATGAGTCCCTGTTGTGGAATGGTGATGATCTGGTGAAGGGATGTCTCAAAGACTAGAGGTGGTTGTCACGGATGGAGTGAGAGGGAGGCAAAAATAATGTGGTTTATTGGTGTAAAACAGTGAGTTAACAAAGGTCAGTGGTAAATGCAACAATAGTTTATGAGATTTGATGGCAAGGTACATTTTGTTATTTACTGCACAGAGGACAGGGTCAGACAAGACTGTCAGGGAGACCCTCCCATTGAGTCATGAGGTTCAGAAAAGATCCCCTTGCTTTCTAAACTCCCTCAGAGAGGAGTCTAGGTGCGGCTGGATCCAATCCTAGTCCCAGACTTGGTCAACTGTTTATGTCTAAAGGATTATATATGTGCAATCAATCCTTTATGTCACTTAGCTAAGATTTCCAAGTTAGCATGCTGTTAGCCACTTACCGAGAATCTGTCATGGTAAGGAATCTCTCAACCTCGAGGAGTAACCTTGAGAGGTGTCCCTGCTCAAGGGGAGATCCTGGCGTGCAGCCCGCTGCCGTGCAGGAGAGCTCAAAGGGCTCTTGGACTGCTCACTATTTATGGGGGTAAGATAATTGGCTCATAGTCATAGTTGCATACTGACCACTGTGCTTAGGTGGGTACATTCCACAATAGCCCTTGGCTATTGCATTGTTATCTGTCTCCCCCCACATCCAGTGGGTGCATCCTTCAGGACCAGACATAGACCAGGTGCATCTATCACCACCGCCACAGGTGGTTATCACTGGAAAGAGGTCAAAGGAGGGGGAGTCAGAGATGAGGGGGGAGCACACCGCCACAGTGGTACCTTCAAATAACCTTACTAGTAAATCAGAATGTAGCGTGGGGAGAACAGAGATAAACGTAGAAGTAAGAGTTTTTAAGCAGTGCAGGAAAACCAAGTGCAAAATGGGCTATTGTAATAGAAATACCGAGAAGCTGTATTCAGAAAAGTCAAGTAACAACCAGTGTTAATTTAGTAATTCTTTCTTGTAGCTCGGTAGTGTATATGAGTAACTTTCTACATTTCTCGCTTCAATCCAGCATTGCCACTGACAGTTTTTCCAACACATATTTATTTAGCCACTTTTCTGGCTGAATTTTGCTCAACAAGATTGTTCATAGAAGCCAGAGAGATTACCTGAGTGTGTGAGCCATTCACAAATGAACAGAAACTTCATCATTTTTGCTCTCAGTGCTTAATTGAAAATAAAGTCCTCTGGATTGTTTCAATTGCTATTTCTGCTTTTGTTTTTAAACACGTCATAGGGGTTTTTTATGCCTTATGCTTTTCATGTTTTACACTTTGAATCTCAGGTGATATATGTCTGATATTTAAAACAAGGAAAATAATCTTAAATTGCATTTATGATTCTAGAATTTTCTTTATGCTTTGCCACCACCGGATAAAATTCTTGTGTATTTACTATGATTGCAGTGTCATCTGTAAGTATTAAATACACTCAGCTGATACTTTAGTTAGCTTCTTATTTTGTCTTTTCATCACATCTATATATAAATCAGCAATGTTAAGTTTAAAGAGTCGAGATTTTGTTTTAGTGCTCCCATGATTTAGAAGAAGTTAATTCTTTTGGTAAACTACCTCATTTGTATACAAGCTGTGTAGTTTTTAATGCAATCAAATTGCAGATCAGTTGCTCTAGTTTTCAATTGTATTGGATTCACTGAAGCTTTAACTATCCACCTAATTATTTAGAGACCCCTTGTGGATAGTTGTGACCTTGATTACTATAGACACAGGCAGAATTATAGCTATAGAAGAATCATGTAAGATATATAAGATATAAACAGGAAATATGTATCAATCAAATTCCACAAAAATTGAAAATGGCAAAGATCAGCTCTGTGTTAATCCTTAACCTTTTCCTTCCATATAGTTTTGAATACACCCAGTAAAGGTTTTTCCACTGTTTATTGATGGGAACTATTGTACTATCTGAGAGTTTAGAAATTCCACCTACATTTCATTTTTCGTCTTATTACTCCTAGCATAGTGATGTAGGTGTTAAATTAGAAACATTCAAAGCTGACAAAGTTGAATTGGCTTAAGAAATTTTAAACAAGAATGCATGACCAAACCTTGAGTTATTCTAAACTGTTATAGCTATGGGACTGCCTGGATGTGTACTGCAGCATTTCCAAAGCCATTCTTGGCAGCAGAAAAATTGCAAATTACCTTCTGGGGTCTCCCAAGAGGTCCCAAAGAAATTCTGGGGAGAAAGGTCAATTCTACCCTAGGTATCCATAAGCTAGCATAATTCAGAAGTACTCTTAGACAGCAGGTACCAAGCAGATTACTCCAAATGAGCTGCTTGTCCAACAGTGCTTGAAATCCCGCCATTACTGTAGTCTGTCTGTGCATCACAGTTATGCATTCACCAAGGGTCAGTAAGTTTAAGTATTCTGTTTAAAAACAACTAAGATAACTTCTGCACCCAGAAATATGGGGAAAGTGGATGCCAGTGCTTTAGGTGGGGGTTGTAAGAACTTCCCGCCTTACAAGGGGACTGAGACTCCACCAAGACATAGAAAGTCATATCTTCCTACATGCCTCTTCGGAGGCCTCTCCCCTCTCCTATGGAGGATACTTCCCACCTAATCTATAGTCTGTCAGTTTTATTGAGGTGCTCAGTAGGCAGGGCATCACCAGAGTGATGTTACCCAGATCTCTCACTCCAGATTCCAGCATTGTTTATCACACAAGCTCCTCAGAAGTGGAATGAGAAACTTGGAGGGAATCCTGACCGCATGGAAAAAGACCTGTCCTCCTTTCTGAACCTCTGTGAGAACCTACTGTTCCATCAAATACAAATTCGTATTGCAATTGCTCTTCAAGTGTCTCTGTAATAGCAGTTTTCCCTTTGCATACACAAAGAAAGAATGGAGCTCTTTCAGCTTCTTTTGTAGGACTTGCTTTTGAGAAACTCTGGTAGGAGCCGCTTATTTGCATCAAATATCTTATCTCCTCAAAAAACTGCATCAGGATCTTCTCATTCCAATAGTCAAAGCGAGAGTGTGTTCCACCGGTTGGCCGGTTTCCTCTTAATGTTAGCTGATCTCAACTAGGGAATCTGTGGCAGGCTTACTTCATGGTGTTCATCTGAGAGAGTTCCAGTATTTGTTTCTTTACTCCTCTGCTCCTATGAATCAACCTTTGTGTTTGAACTTTGCACTCAGAATGCACATATGTTCACATTCAAAACAGCCAGTTGCATGTTGTACATTTAAAGGAAATTTAAATTTTCACTACAGGTTTGCAACTCTGATCAATGTGTTGCTGGTCTTTTGCCTCCAGTGGTTATTCTAAAATTTCTCTTCTGAGATATGTAATGGATTTTCTTGTGGCCTGTGTTTAGCCTGCTGTGGATGTCTGAGTTTCCTCTGTAGGTTACGTCAAAATGAATTTAGGATCTGTTGTTTCTTACCTTTGCACTATTTTTGAAAGTTAGATAGTTGCATCAGAATGTCATGATTTTGGGGGTGGACTTTCTTCTCTTTTTTTCTCTATCCCACAGGCTAATTGGAACCATGACCTATGTATAACCAAATTATTTACTTAAGCTGATGGATAGCCTGAAACGGCTGCTTCAAGATGTGAGTTGCATCATCCATGTCAAGGAGTTACGAACAGCAAAAGCTACTTCTCTGACACACTGTATTGAGAGAATGCTGTGCATGTGGCTATCTAAACCTGAACACCAAGGAGCTAAGGTGAGGAAGAGTCTTTCCTGTTGCATCCAAGGGGAGAAGAATCAGCTCAGTCTCTTGAGAAGTGTAAATATGAATGCTTTCACACCTTCCTTTCTGGGCAGGAAAGAGGCCTCCTCTGTCAAGCTTTCCTGAGAGTAGCATACTGGCTATTTTAAATTTGGGAAATTTGATCATCTACATTAATGCAATGTTTCTTAAGGTGAATAAAAGTCCAGCTTCTCTAACATGGTTAGCCAAAATCACATTGAAATTCCATACATCCCTTTCAACTTTAATGTCTCTAAAATTTAGCAGAAGATGTTTAATTTACAAGCATTACGGGTTTTTTTAGAATAGTTGAACATTGAGCTCAGTTCTCATAATAGTACACGAGGAATTTCAGCAGATAAACTATTATTATTAATGGGATTAATTCTCTAAGAGCAAGAGAAAAAAAAACTTCAAGAGCTTTCAGAAAATACCTTCTGCCTTTGTAATGTAATTAAATTGTAGTTAAAATTGCATTATACATTGTTAATTAAGGGGGGAAAACAGCAGTAACGTCACCAATTAGTTTTTAAATAATATTAATTTGAAGAAAATAACTGCGCATCAATTCCCTTTAACTAAATGTTTCAAGTAAGATTCTCCCAGGTCAGAGTGGAGGGCTGTAGGAAGAATCCTCCTCATGTGCCTTGATCAATGTAGGAACCACCGAATCACACTCATGGAGACTACTTTAAGAGCAAATATGGTATATGTTTCTGTGTCTGTTACTAAAAAGGAGTGATGTCCCACATTATTTGCACAACAGTCTAATTGACTCAAACTTTCTTTGATTTTTTTTTGGAGTTAAATGGGGTTTTTTTTGAGTTTAAGTGTTTGAAGGCTAGAATGTGAACTGTTTGAGGTGGGTATTACATACTGCTTTGTGTTTGCACCACACCTGCTATACCATGAATTCAGCCAGAATACAAACAGCCTTTGAAACTTGCCCCCGACAAGGCTCAAGTTGAGAGATACATATAAACTCCTACAGGACACTCTAAAAAAGCTCCTTTTGGAAGCTCCCCTGTTTCTGCTCTGTAGTCGTTTACAAGGATTAGCTCAGTGACAGCACCTGCGTTGGTCTGCAAGGCTACATGCCAGAAGTTGGGGGTGGTGGTTTGTCACTTAGAGTTTGGTACTGCCACTGACTATCGAGTCATCTTCAGTGTAAAATCAATAGAATTAGCTATGCCTTTAGTGGATATATGGAATGGCTCTTGCCTTGTTTCTGGATCTTATACAACATTGTTCTTGGCTCTGTGACCTGCTTAGTGCCATAGGAGTCCAGCTATTTCCTGACTGCTGTTGAGTCTGTAATGGAGCTGGGGACTGACCCATTAATTTAATTGAACTTTAAGATGAAAACATTGCAAGCCTTAGAATCTGGTCAGGAATTAGTGAAGAAAGGCTGGGCTGCATTTACAGCAATAGGTTATTTTCATTAGACATTTCTATTTATAAAAGCCAATTTTTTTCATGGAAATGTATAAGATTGAGAGAAATTTTGGTAAGGGTGATTATGTAGGCATTGCATGGAATTTCTGACCTGATGGAAAAAAGTTCAGGTCCTTGCTCTTTTCTGAGTCAGACTCTGGTTATTTTTGGTTTTTACATATCCAGGTTCAGACCCTGAATTGGTAAACCCCACCAGTACTGGGGAGACAGAGGAGAGACAACAGCCTAGACGAATGTGGTTAAGTGCTTGCATGGAAAGGAGGAGTTAAATTTCCTGGAAAACTAGACATGAATTAGCATCTCTGTAGAAAACTGATGCAGTCTGGCGTGTTGGATTTCTCACACAGCCTAGCAGGGCACAGGTGAACCCTCGGGCTAATGAGTGGGGACTATGTGCTCTCCGAAACCCTGATAGTTGAAATAATTGATGTCTGTTTCACTTATCTAGTGTGGGGTTTACCCTACATTTTACATTACTTATGTTTACCAGGTTTCTTCCAGTTTCCAGAGACTGTTAACACGTATATCTAGCTGACAAGAAAAGATTTTGCACAGAGGAGAGGCTGGTGCCCATGGTGTGGGAGCAGCCATGCAGCCCAGCGCCTGGGCACCCCCAAGTCTCAACTGGTGCCCACAGGTGCCTTGTGGCAAAGGCAGCAGCCAGCAGGCCCCACTCAGTGAGCAAGGTGGGAGCCAGTGGGTCAAGGGAAACTGGAGTTTAGGTCACCTTTAGCAACTCAGACAATACTGCCAGTGCACAGGACAAGCAGGGAGGTCTCCAACACTGCTGTTGGGGCTGGCCCCCAGGGTTGCAGGGACACCCTCAAGCATTGCTGCAAGGTTGTGGGGCAACAGGAGGAGATTGGTGTAGCAGGGGCAGTTTCTGAGGCCTGGAAAAAAGACCAGAGTGCCCGCCGGCTTCCAGACGGGCAAAGAAGAGGGATGCAAAGTGCATCTCCGCCAGCCATACTTCATAATTGACTCAGCTGGTAGCAGGAGGTTGGATTAGATGACCTCCTGAGGTCCCTTCCAATGTGAATTATTCTATTATATGTATGTGGTTGCGGGGCCACGATCTCATCGCGATTACAGAGACACGTGGGACAACACGCATGACTGAAATGCTGCCATCGATGGCTATGTGCTTTTCAGGAAAGACAGGCCTACGAGGCGAGGCGGTGGAGTTGCTCTTTATGTAAAGGAGCAACTGGAATGTATAGAACTCTACCCAGGAGCGGATGAAGAACATGTTGAAAGCTTGTGGGTAAAAATTAAGGGGCAGGCCAGCATGGGTGACACTGTGGTGGGTGTTTACTATAGACCACCCAACCAGGACGAGGAAGTAGATGAGGCCTTCTATAGACAGCTAAAAGTAGCCTCGCAATCGCAGGCCCTGGTTTTCATGGGAGACTTCAACTATCCTGATATCAACTGGAAGGACCACACAGCAAGGTGCGCACAGTCCAGGAGGTTCCTGCAGAACATTGATGATAATTTTTTGACCCAGGTGGTGGAGGAGCCAACAAGAAGTGGAGCGCTACTGGACCTTGTGCTGGCAAATAAAGAAGAACTGGTTGAGGATGTGAAGGTAGGGGCCAGGCTTGGATGCAGTGACCACAAGATGGTGGAGTTCCGGATTCTGAGAGGTGGAAGCAGAACAACAAGTAGGACTGCCACATTGGACTTCAGGAGAGCTAACTTTGGCCTCTTCAGGGACCTACTTGGAAGAATTCCATGGGCTAAGGCTCTTGAAGGTAGGGGAGTCCAAGAGAGCTGGCTGCTATTTAAGCAGCTCTTCCTCCGTGCTCAGGATCGGTGCATCCCTGTGAGTAGGAAATCAAGTAAATGAGGCAAGAGGCCTGCATGGATGAACAAGGAGCTCCTAGTGAAACTCAAAGAAAAGAGTAAGCTCCATGGAATGTGGAAAGAGGGTCAGGCCACTTGGGAGGCATACAGAAATGCTGCCCAGAGCATGTAGGGAAGCAACTAGAAAGGCCAAGGTTCACCTGGAACTAAGTTTGGCAAAGGATATCAAGGATAACAAGAAGGGCTTCTTCAAGTATGTCAGCAGTAAACATAAGACTAGGGGTAATGTGGGACCGCTGCTGAATGAAATGGGTGCCCTGGTGACAGAAGATACAGAGAAGGCGGAGCTACTGAATGCCTTCGTTTCTTCAGTCTTCACTGTCAAGGCTGGCCCTCAGGCTCCCCAGTCCTTGCAGGTAAGCGAGCAAGCTTGGAGAAAGGACGACCTTCCCTCGGTCGAGGTGGGTCAGGTTAGGGATCTTTTAAGGAAGCTGAACACCCACAAATCCATGGGCCCCGATGGAATGCACCTGCAAGTGCTGAAGGAACTGGCACATGACATTGCTGAGCCACTTTCCATCATCTATGAAAGGTCGTGGAGAACAGGAGAGGTGCCTGAGGACTGGAAGATAGCCAATGTCACTCCAGTCTTCAAAAAGGGGAAGAAGGAGGACCCAGGGAACTACAGGCTGGTTAGTCTCACCTCCGTCCCTGGAAAGGTGATGGAACAACTCATTCTGGGTGTCCTCTCCAAGCAAGTAGATGAAAAGAAGATCATCAGGAGTACTCAGTATGGATTCACCAAGGGGAGATCATGCCTGACCAATCTGATAGCCTTCTACGATGGCGTGACCAGCTGGGTAGACGAGGGGAGAGCGGTGGATGTTGTCTACCTTGACTTCAGCAAGGCTTTTGACACTGTCTCCCATAACATCCTCATAAGGAAGCTCAAGAAGTATGGGTTGGATGAGTGGACAGTGAGGTGGATTGAGAACTGGCTGAATGGCAGGGCTCAGAGGGTTCTGATCAGCCGGGCAGAGTCCAGTTGGAGGCCAGTAGTTAGTGGAGTTCCCCAGGGCTCAGTACTCGGCCCAGTCTTGTTCAACTTCTTCATCAATGACCTGGACGAGGGGACAGAGTGTACCCTCAGCAAGTTCGCTGATGACACAAAACTGGGAGGAGTGGCTGATATGCCGGAAGGCTGTGCTGCCATTCAGTGGGACCTGGACAGGCTGGAGAGTTGGGTGGAGAGGAACATGATGAAATTCAACAAGGGCAAGTGCCGAGTGCTGCACCTGGGGAGATTGAACCCCATGCACCAGTACAGGCTGGGGGCTGACCTGCTGGAAAGCAGCTCTGCTGAGAGGGACCTGGGAGTCCTGGTGGATGACAAGCTCACCATGAGCCAGCAGTGTGCCCTTGTTGCCAAGAAGGCCAATGGTATCCTGGGGTGCATTAAGAGGAGTGTGGCCAGCAGGTCGAGGGAGGTAATCCTCCCCCTCTACTCTGCCCTGGTGAGACCCCACCTGGAGACTGTGTCCAGTGGGCCCCAAGAAAGAGAGGAACTCCGGGTTAGAAGAACGAGAGGGGACTTCATAATACATACAAATATCTTAAGGATGGAAGTCAAGAGGATGTAGCCAGACTCTTTGCAGTGGTGTCCAGCGACAGGACAAGGGGCAATGGGTACAAACTGAAACATAAGAGGTTTCAGTTGAATATGAGGAAAAACTTCTTTACTCTGAGGGTGACGGAGCACTGGAACAGGCTGCCCAGGGGGGTTGTGGAGTCTCCTTCTCTGGAGATATTCAAAGTCTGCCTGGACGAAGTCCTGTGTAACATGCTCTAGGAGAACCTGCTTTTGCAGGGGGGTTGGACTAGATGATCTCCCGAGGTCCCTTCCAACCATTGCGATTCTGTGATTCTGTGATTATCATGTAGCAAAACAGTAGACCAGAAGTGGGCTGGCAGGCATTGTCAGGTGATCTGCCACCTCCCAGAGGCCAGGAGTTTGTAAACCAGGGCTGACCACATCTCCTTTGTCTTGGAGGCAGCCCAGGAGAGCTGTAGCTATGGGGCAGCTTCCCAGCTCTCCCTTCTCAGCCTTACCTGGGCTCTGTGACTTAGTGAAACTGGCAGAAGTTTAACTCCTAAATCTTTGCATTCAACCCATACCTACTCTATTTCCACACTATGTCTCATTTGGAGCTGATTAATTCCTATATAATTCAATACTGTCTCCATTTGCTGGTTTTGACCCTGATTGAGTTTCACCAGTATGGTGTTTAAAGCAAAAATGCGACCCTGTCATTAGATACAGAGAGTAGGAAGTGGGAGAAGAATTTTAGGGGAAAGATGCTGAGTTCAGCTTTTGTTCATGTTGACTTTAAAGGTTTGTCAGATAAAGACATGGAACTTGGGAGAAGACAAAACTGTTGTTAGAGAATAAACATCTGTGAGAGCGTAACTGAAATGGGGGCCAAGAAGGGAAACCTGTGGATGAGAATGGTGTACCACAAACCAGAAGATAATAAGATATTGAAAACAGTCATCACTGAGCTGCACAAATGAAAAGAAGATGCACTGGAGAGGACCGTGCATGACAGAGGAACTTGAGTTCCTAGGTTTATTTTCTATTCCCTTGGACAAACGCAGCAGCAGGACCTTTGCTTGTTAAGTTTAGTTTCTGTTCTGTTTAAGTGAAAGTTAGTCTAGATTAGAGACTACCACAGACTGAGGAATATAGGCTACTTTGGAGGTCACAGGCGGCAGCATCACTTGGCTTAACTGGGTGGTGGGTGATGCGGAGTTAGTATTGATTGGAGTCACTGCACTAAGATCTAAGAATTCGTTCTTAAATTTGTAGAGTCCTGACTAGCCATTACAGTATGAGAATTGCCCCAGATCAAGAAGAGTATTAAGGAATGTATCTTTCTGAAGGATACAATTTGCACTATGAATTGCTTAAAACTGCTAGGTCCTTAAATAAGAAAAAGGTCTCCTGGTTTTTAACTTTTCCTTTGAAAAGCATGGGTAGTTTTCCAGAAATAATATATCTTGATAGCCCAGCAAACTAGAAAAATGGAGCTTCTGCAAATATACTCTATTGAAAGTCTGTGCTGAGGAATAAGATTCTGCAAAAGGCAAAATCAGAAAGTGCCTAGGAAGCAAATGCATACTTTTAGCATAATATGGTCTACATGTAATCTACCTCCTAGTCAGTTCTTCTCTAAGATTACAGACCTAAAATGTATATTCATAAGCTTTCAGGCAGTGCTTAGTACAATGAGATTACGAAGGTACTTGGTTCCTCTGAGTACTACTGCAGTGTAAATTTTTAACTGTATTGAGGTACCTGTGTGAAAGGATCATTGGACTGAAAAGTCCAATATTGAAAAATTAGAAAAATCTGAAATTCATGGTTTTAAGCCTCAAGGTGCTAGTTTAACCCTGCAGAGCAAGAACAGTACACAGCTTCCCGAGTCCTAGTCTACCATGACCTATAAGGAGAAGTCAAGAGGTCTCAGGGCAAAGGCCGTTGAACACTTCGAAGGAGTAGATGTGCTTTGTGGTGGTGAGTGCCCAGGGACCAGCAATGGACGTGCCATTTGTCTAGTGGTTTAACTGTATGTTGCCATTGCTATATTAGCTTGCATTGTGATTTCAGCATATTGCTCTCACGCTTCTAAATCAAAATGGCATGTAACGCCAAATATATCAAATAAGTAAACTTGATGTTAAAGCATTAAACCATCCTTGAATGGAATATCTCAAAGAACTTGGTTGGACTCTGACACCATGAGAGGTCTGGAAATTGTTCAAATGAGGCAATTTCATGCATTATTTATAAATGCATTGTAGCATCCTGATAGCAGATTCTGCCCAGTAATAATACATTTCTGAAGTATGCATTTTTTTCATTGCAATGTGGAACACTTTGTTCTAGAACACTACAGTATTCTCAGGACTTGAATAAGTAGTAACGGATCATATAAACTCATTAAACAGACTGGACTCAGCCATAAACTCAATATTTGTAATTCCATACCAAGGGAAATGAAGCCTTTTGTGAAATACTTGAGAATGAAGCAAAGCATTACTAGACTATTCCTGTTTAGTAACAGTCAGAATGATTATTCTTTCACACATGAAGTGTGTGACCAAATGAAATAGAAACTAAATGATACATTTCAGGTTATTGTCCAGATAAAATCTAAAATGATGTGTCTGAAAGCTTCAAATATTCATCTGGACTCAGAAAGGTATCAAATGAAAATAGAGATTGTCTCTCCAAAGGGTTACTCCTTTGTACCGTGTTTGTTTTTTTTATTTAGTGTCTGTCATCTTAGCTAGACTACTCATTCGGCCAGGTATTGGAAATATCTAGATAAAATTGGATTTATATCAAATAAACACTCTCTTTCTTTGCCTCTTTTTCTGTGTGAATATACCACTGAATATTTTTGGTGTTAAAACTTATTTTTCATCATTTGCTGTAGTACAGCTTAACAGTCACAGGTTTTCTTTAACATCTCCTATTTATTTTTCTAAGCTCTATTTAATATAATCCTTTATATCCCTAGACTACAAGTGAATTTTCTTACAAGGACTAGATTAAATTTGGTCTTGGCCTATATCAGTGATTGCTGAACCAAGTAGGATAAATGGAAGCGTACATTCACAAATCACAGTCAAATCAGTATCACTCTTTTTGAGAATTTTAGTATGTTGGTCATGTTTATCTACCAAACCACTGGTGATTTAGGATAAGGTTGGGCATTCAGTACATAAATATTCATTGAAAGTATATAAGCTTAGTTAAAGTATATAAGTGTAATCTGAAAGTATAGAAGAGTAATTAACATTGCAAAAAGTTTAGAAGCTACAATGTCACAAATGCAACTCTGGCTTCACAAACTTAGCTTAGAAAAGCAATCATGTTACAGTAATAACAACAGTTATTACTAGTAAGTCACATCACAGTTGTGGTATGTATTGAAAAACTGAGCTGTTGAAAAATTTAGTCATAGTATTAATAAAAAACCTCTTAGAACATGTCATTAGTAAGATGTTTGGAAAGTTGCTTCATAAATAAGCCCTTTAACCTGACCATTTGGAATATTCAGTGGCAGAATCTGCTTCTCTCTTTCATTTCAAAGAAATCTCAGAATATATCAAATGGATCTTTGTTCCCTCATTTGCTCTGTAGAAAACATCTTTAACTATGCTTGGAATGCTGCCCATATAAATAACATGCATACATATATTTATGTATCTATTTTCCTAAAAATGCATATATACAACCATGTAGAAAAAGCCAGCAGTTAAATAATCCACAATATCCAAGTGAACAAGCCCATTATACTTCTGAGAATTGACAAGGGACTTCTCAGGTGAGAATATAGTATTTTTTCTCCTTTTCATGAAAAAGCTCATAAATCTTAAGCGGAAATATTCACTATCTCTTTACATGAGCACTTTTATTTTCTCTAGTTGTGAGGCTAATAAACCTGTCAGCTTAAGGCAGGTTGACTGATGGCCATGGATAAGCAGAAACTTTCCCCAGCACACTCGGACCCTTGACCAGGGATCATTTGCAACAGATCCCTATCATCTCTGTCTCTGTGGCAGAAGTGTACTGCAGAGCATGATGTTTCCACCTCTGGGTGAAGTGGTTTGATTTCTTTCTGTGAGCTCTTCTAAGGCCCAGTCTCCCTTGATTTCCCTCCTGGAGTAATGTTTTTTTATGGCTTCCTCAGGGCAGCAGTCCAGTACTATAGAGTTTTTTTACTTTTTTTTTTTTCCCCTGACAGGCTAAAGATGGTCATTGCTAAAGACTTACACATGCTATATTGATGTTCATATTGCTTTCTCCTTACCCATAAATATTGGTTAAACATAAGCTGTCCCTGCATAAGTTAATATGCTGCCTGTTAGCATCTGCCAATGGGCTGCTGTTATAATGGGTATGTGTTTGGCTTAAATACATGGCCCCATGATTACTGAGAGAAAAATAAGAACAGTTACAAGTTATCCATATTCTCTGCTTCTAAGCAGGAAAAATAGTGTTGCTGAAGAACAGCTGATTTTACCCCATCCTTTCTATCAATTATCTGAAGAAAGGAATGGCAGATGCAGGGAGGGTAAGAAGAAAGTGCCATCTAATTCTTGAGTAGTTGCTGAAAAGTATTTTGCATTTCAGTTGAGCAAAAATTGAATAATCTCAAGTTTTTGTAGCACAGCAGAAGAAATGTATTTATCTAATTGTGACCTCCAAACACAGCTTTGTAAAAGCACAGTGAACTGAAAAATAACTTGAAAAGTAACTTGAATTAAGTCATTTTACAGAGATAAGTCTACTGTTCTCTAACATTTTCTGCAATATAATACTTACAATGAAATTTGAATATGGTTTTTATCCCCAAATTTACTAGAATTATAGGGGTACCCTGAAAGACAAGTAAACCAATGTAGTTTGAAAGAATCTGAATTACATAGCTGTTATTTCTGTTCTTTAAAACTACACATCAAAAATTAGATCAGAATATAATGTATCAGAATAAAGAGAGTAAGAAAAGTAAAGCATAACATTTTTAGGGCAAAAGAAAACTGATTTATACTAACTGAAGAAGATACATGTTCTATTTGAAAAAGCCCAGAGGAGTTTATTAGAAGGTTAATGAAGGTGATGTTTTAATGAACTTTTCTAAGAAGAGATTAACAGTGGTAACTTTTAGAATATAATTTCCATCACCTGGAGCAGACTCGGTGCCTGAGTATCATCAAGAAACACTGAGCAGAGAAAGCTGGTGACCTGTGATCAGCGCCTGAGCTGTGCCTTCACTGAATGAGAGCTTAGACGTAACAACCTCCTTTCCCCATGCTCTGCTTAACAGGCGAGCAAAAAAGAACAGTTCCTCATTTCAACTTCCTCTAGCATCCTCGCAGGGTCAGGAGGTGATTGCATTCTTTGTATATATATCTTTAGCATTATAGGATAAGCAGCAGCCATGGCTCTACCCAAGAAAATGTATGTAAAGTGAGTGTGACTTGCTATATTGCTACAGCATATCTGCAGCCTGAATCCTTGGTTCAGATTTGGTTATTTTTCTTGACGAGCTTGACAGCAGTAATGAAAATTAAGAGAGTATATGTGGGAGAGGAGAGAAAACTGTATATGACAAGAATTTTAAAAGAGGAATATTGTGCAAGATCTAAATATCAAATACCGTAAAGTAAGCAGACTTTGTGAACATTAAGGAAGTAAAAAAGCAGAACGCGAAAAGTGAAAGCAGAATATTTAAAATTGACAAAAGATTTACTGCAGCCAACACAAACACTTTGTTACAGATAAATGTCATGGAGTCAGAAAGTCCAGCAGTCTTTGAAAGGGAATTGCAAAATTTTATTATTATGATATGGGGATATTGTGGAAATGAGAAAAAGCAGGGCGAAGCAGATGCAGCATTTGCTATATATGTACTTTGGTTGAAAGGAAAGTGTGGAACAGTATCCATTACTAATGCCCCATGTCTACAATACTAAATGCATAATATTACAACATCATAAGAGCATAATATCATTACTGTCTGCCATAGCTGAGCTATACCCAAGGTCTGATCCAAGTTCACCAAATATCAATAAAAAGACCTTCGGTGACTTCAGTATGCTTGGGATCAGTTAGTACAGAAATAAGGGAACGGCTTATGCTACTCCTGCCCCTAACAGCTTGCCTAATTAATACTTCCTTGCAAACACCTCTTAGAGACGGTTGCAGCAGCCCAATGATAACCAAAAATGCCGCGTGCTGTGGAAATGCCAATCTGGATTTACTCAGACCCTGACACAACCCTGTGTTACTGCCGAGAGAGTAAAAAGCTTTTAGCTGCCACGGAAATACCTGCGAACCAGTCGTCACAATCCCATGTCTTTGTAAGGACATACATAAACCCCGAGGTGAAGCATTTGAGCCCCTACTTGGCTGATACCCAACACACCGGGGCCCTGGCTCAAGCACAGGGCCACACGCAGAGTGTGAGAGCAAAGTTCAAGTGCCTGCATGGTTTCTTGTTACTGGCATTTTTTGAGCATGAATGGACTGCAGATGAAGTGGGACCTGTGTGTTCAACCCAAATTCCTTACTGTATGCCCCACAATACCTTGAAGCACCATCATGAGACCAATATTAGACAGGCAAGTCTGCTTTAGGATGACTAAAGTAGCAAAAGAAACACGGAAATACACCATTTCATCCTAGTCTGATCCAAGTTCTTTCACAGCGATAGAAACTCATTCAAAAATTAGGGGAAAAAGCATTGCATTGATGTATGCTAAATATTCAAGATGAAGCAGTGGAAAGGACTTTCCTTCCAGAAGTTACTACTGCCACATCTACACTAGTTAATGAAACAAGGCTGGAGTACAGGCTTGAACACTGGCCTGAGATGATCTGTACTGTTTGTTACATACTCCTTGCACATTTTTGGCCTCTGCCAGGTAGCTTCCTACCAGGCAATGCCTGGACACGGAGGGGTAGCAGTGCAAGGGGACGGTTCTCCTAAGGCGGTGCAGACAAAGCCACTCCAGGGGAGGAGAAGGAGTCATCTGGAGACGAAGCATGCTGTGTCATTTGACCTCACATGGCCAATGACTGGTCCTTGGCCCCATTTTAAAAAATGTAGCCTGTAAGTATACCAGATTTATCGAAGAAAAATCTGTAATAGCTGGTGATAATCTTCAAGAAATGAACTTCATGCTGCAGTTGTCAATGTAACAGAGACTGTGTAATGACTAATAGTATAGTTAGAGAAAACACATTATACTTTCTTGCTTGCCTGCCTTAGATTTATTCTACTGCTATGCTATGCACATATGTGTAAAACTAGTGGCAAATGAGAGCTCAGCAATGCTGTCAGAAAGTTCTCGCCACTGCACAGGCATGCACCTTCCTATTGCCTCCAGAAAAGGTTATTACATTTACTGTCATATTATATGGAATGAAAAGCAAGATGCAGCACTTTTAAGTGTTCATATAGGATATTCCGGGGCAGGAAATCCATAAGGTCTGGCTATACTTTTAAAGACAAAAGGATGCTTAAAAAGGGCTGTGAGTAAGAAAGTCTGGAAAGCACTGTTTAACTGGCATCTTTTCAGAGGTTAGATTCAATCTTGTCCTAAATGAGACATTCGGTGTTAGATCTCAGACTGAAGTCTATGTTATTACATGAGATTGTGGATTTGCATATAACTTAAGGTTAAAAAAAAAAAAGTATTCCTTTTCTTTAAGGATCTTTGGAATTTCCCATTTGCCATCACTAGAAGAATGAAGCAGTGAAAGAGTGGCTACATTTTTTCCTTGAAATGTTTTAACAGTTGTTTTAGCAGTTTCATTACCCTAGCTATGCTGTTTTCTTTTTAATCATTTAGTATGGAGACAAAATATTCTTTATATTCATTAAAAAATTCTAATGTCTGTAAACACTAGCAGGGATCTCATTTCTTAAGCTGTGAGTTCAGCATGCTGTGAGTTTTAATAAAGCCATTATAACTGGCTACTCAGTTCTCTCAAGTGTACCATATTTTTCTTTTAAAATGTTAATAGCGACATTTTTATTGTGAAGCTTCTCCTTCTTTAAAGTACTAATATTATTCTCTATAAATCTGAAATATTTGGTGCTATTTTTCATACAACAGTGGTTGTGGAGACCGAAAGGCATACAGCCTATGAAAGAGCCAGTCTTATCTGGTAGACTCAGGACTTGGTGTCCAACATAGTGATGCAGCAACGCGGGCCATCAGTTTAAGGACATCCACCTAGGATGGTAAGGTTAGGTAAGTAACATGCCTAACTCTTGGCTAGAAAAAAAAATTGGTAAGATCCTCACTTCCACATAGTGTATTTTCTTCCCTTGAAGAGGTATGGGTATCTAAGATCAGGATGCTCAAAAGCTTGCACTCTAACCGGGACTCACTTCATCTAGCCAGTAGGAAACACAGAAGTCTCTTAAGTAGCACCATCCTTAGCATTTAGCCACCGAACATTGGGCTGCAGAGATTTAGGGTTTCATTCACCTGAAACATTTTAACCTTAATTTTAAGTGCCCTTCCTATAACAAACAAAAAAGCGTAGAACGGCCTTTTATTTCAGAGGGCTGTAAAAGGAGGTTGTTGTGCAACACCTGGGGGAACACCACAAATTTTATAGGCTGCACAAGAGAGCTGGGACACCAGAGTCCAGTGCCCTGCTCTGGCTGAGAGCGTGGAACTCGTCTTTTCCACAATGAGAACATTCTCCTTGGCTCAGCAGGTCTGTAATTGTTCTGTGCAAAGTTAAACAGCGAGAAAGATAGACAAAAGGGAGCAAGAAGGTCCCATCCCAGAGCAGTCTGTAGCAAGGTTGCGCAGCTACACTGGGTGGGAGACCGTGTGGAGGACCCTGACCCCCAGAGCAGTGTTCCAGATACGGGGACAAGTCTGCATTGCTCCATTTTTGTCCAGAGATGTAAGATCTGTTTTCTGAAAGTGGTGTACATGGAGAACACAAGACTGATTTTGAGTTACTTTTATCCAGGTGGTTTGTCCTCTACATAGGTGTCTGACAACACCCCACTGTAACACCATCTGCTCTGATCCCAACTCTGAAGCTGTCACATCCCTTCCCAATCTCTCTGCCTACCAGAAGCCATACCAGTCCTTCCACTGCACTGTCCATCCTCCATACCCTGTTTTCCAGCTGCATGCTACCACTTCAACATTTCCAAGCCCCAAGGGTCCTTTATTCCTCTTTACTACATACCCCTACCTTCTTAGCCTCCTCTTCCATTTTACACAGCCTCCTGGACAAAACTCCTGTTCTTTATCCTTTCTGCCTTCCTCCCTTGTGCCAGCAACCCTGTCCTCTTCATGTCTCAAGCCTTCTGCCCCATGGCCTCATGCAGAAGTGCTGGTGTTCAGAGGGACCCAGCTGCTCCACAGGGGAGCTTGGAGGGGGAGGGGAAATTACAGATCCAGGAGCAACTTGCTTCATGAAAGATAAGAAATCGTCCTGCATCAATTGCTCCATGACAGCGACCCTGGTTCACGTTATTTCCTCATGGTAAACAGGAGTTGTTTTGCCTCTTTGTAAAAGTGTATCACATTTACCCTGGGGTAGGAACATGCCCCTGGGCAGTTACCATGATAACTTTTCTTCCTGTGTCCACACAGCTTTCTTTATTGTCAAGCCAAATTATCACGCGCCATGTGACTGGTAAACTGGTCATATCAGGTACCACACTTGATCTTAGCACCCCTCTTCCTCTCCTCTGCCCATTACCAGGGATGGGGTTGAAAGGAGAAACTAGAACAATTTGCAGAAACTGAAACAATTTTCTGGTCCAACAACCAGAAGAATGATGTGGATTACAACTAAGGAGCGACATGGAAAAGAAATGGTTTAACAGCATGTGAAATGGTTTGCAGGATTGATCTAAATTACCAGTGTAGCTGTACACTTAAGTGTAATTCTGGTCCTAATTACCAACTGAGCCCTGAGAAGCTAGATTTTTTACTTAGGCAGCTGAAATGGCAGTCAGTAACAACTCGTGCACCTATGCAATAAAATTTCCTGTGTTTAAATCCTGAATTTCATGATAACTAAAAAGAAAAAAACCCAAACCTGGAAATGTTTATGCAAGTCCTTTTTCCAATGAAATCCATTAGAGAACAGTTCATTCTAATGTTATATTCTGGCACCAACTATTGGTACTGATCCAGAATAGAAATATGAGTGGGTTTATTTCCTTTACTAGTTCTTGCCTGCTTAACAGGATTTCATTTAGGAAGCATGTAAAAAGGCCACTATTATTGTGGAGCAATTGGCTACGGTCAAAATTTAATCTCAGATATCAATAATCTTTTCACACTTTTTATTGATTGTGGACTACGTTCTCATTTGTTAAGAAGAATAGTGTCTTAGTCTGTAAGCAGTAGCTGCAAAATATGTACAACTTGCATGTGTCCAGGAGTACTTAATTATCTCCCTGAATATAGAATATGTTTGTGTTATGTCTCAGTTCACAAAAAGTACTAGACATATATCTATATTTTCAGAATAAATGGCTTGGTTTAGACAGGATGAGAAAGAGATTGTTCGTGCAATGTCATATGTGTCAGTCCACAGAAAATTTCATAACTGTTTACCTCCACTGAAAGCAGAGACGATTGATATTCCATGTATACAGTGGAAAAAAGGCATACCAATCTAAGTAGAATATCAGTTTCTGAAATATGATGATGGGAACAGCTAAAGAAAATTGCATCTCCTATGACCTAGAACCCTCAGAAGCCTATATAACTTTCTTAAAGTATGTGCATGAACTGACTTCAGATTTATTATAATTTTATAAGTCACAGAAGCTGCAAAATCCAGATGGTTTTGCTTTCTTTGATCTAAAATGGTAAAATTGATGATGACTCATGCATAAGCACTGTGATTTTTCAGACTCAGCATTGAGGATTCAGAAGTATCCAACCAATATAAAAGTTAGATTTCCAGCCTAGCTGCAACACTGTCAAGTATAAAGTAAGCAAACAAATGCAAACACATTTGTGTGTGCGGTAATTAAAATCTGAGTCTGAATCTTTTGAGGCCTTGGAACAAGGGCAGGAATTATGGGATATATACTGCTTACTTGGGGATGGTGAGATGCAGAAATTCCAGGTGTAGTTTACAAACGGAAGGCAACCAGTGGCTTCCCAGATGATCTGTTCAGGAACAGTGGTGGGGTTGGTGTGCAGCTGGATCTTCGAGGGGTCTGGCGCTTGCTGGCTTGCTTCCTCACATGGCTGAGGATTTACTGAGCAACCTCTGCTCCAGCTTTGCCCAGCTGCCAGTCACGTCCATGCAGTCCTGGCATAGGGTTTGCTCTTGAATTTTTCGCAAAGGCACAAACAGCCCGTCAACCGCTACGGAGCCTTTCTGTCATAGAAGAACAGAAACAGGCTGCCTAACGTTCAGTTCAGCTGGAAACTGACTGATCCTACCAAAGGCTTTTGCAAGCTTCTTCCCCTAAGCTTTCTAAGATTTTTCAAAATGTTTATTATAAAAAACACTAAACCTTCCAGCTGAACTTCCATTGGTAAACTTTAAAATATTCTTTATTTCACCCAAAAATACATTATGTTCTCTGCAGCTATCAGAGGTTGGATTATACAGAGAGCCTGTATTTCCAGTCGTAGGCTCAAGGAAACGTGAAACTCCCATGAACTCAGAAATCACCAGGTTTCATGACAGCATATGATTTAGCTCTCAGCTTCCTAAAATTTTCTGATTGTCCCCTTCTAGTCGGATGGCGATTCTTGCTGGTTGTGGTGGGTTGACCTTGGCGGGCTGCCAGATGCCCAGCCAGCCGCTCTCTCACTCCCCCTCCTCAACAGGACGGGGGAGAAAATAGGTTGAAATAGCTCATGGGTTGAGATAAGGACAGGGAGATCACTTACCAGTTATCACCACAGGCAAAACAGACAACTTGGGGAAGATTAATTTAATTTACTGCCAATTAAAATAAATTTGGATGGTGAGAAACAAAGACAAAAGCTAAAAGACCTTCCTCTCACCCCTCCTTTTTCGCAGGGTCAACTTTGCTCCTTCATCCCTGACTCCTCTACCTCCCCCCAACCCTGAGTGGCACAGGAGGATGGGGAATGGGGGCTGCGGTCAGTCCATAACAGCTCCTCTCTGCCGCTCCTTCCTCCTCATGCTGTTCCCCTGCTCCAGCGTGGGATCCTTCCCATGGGCTGCAGTCCTTCAGGGTACACCTGCTCTGGTGTAGGCTCTCCATGGGCCACAGTTCCTTCTGGAAACATCCACCTGCTGTGGTGTGGGGTCCTCCAGGGGCTGCAGGGTGGACATCCGCTCCAGCATGGTCCTCTTACGGCTGCAAGGGAACACCTGCTCCACCACAGTCTTCTCCAGGGGCTGCAGGGGAGTCTCTGCTGGGGCACCTGGAGCACCTCCTCCCCTCCTGCTGCCCTCCCCTCAAGGCTCGCAGGGCTGTTTCTCACACTTTTTTTCCTCACGCCTCGCTGCCAGGCAGTGTTTTGCCCTTCCTTACACAGGCTTTACCCGGGGCGCCACCACCTTGGCTGCGGGGCTGAGCGGTGCCCCGCGGTGGGGCTGTTGGAGTCGGCTGGAACCGGCTGTGTTGGGCCTGGGGCAGCCCTGGCCTTCCCTCACAGAGGTCACCCCTGCAGCCCCCCCTGCCAGCACCTGGGCACCCATGCCCAGTACACATTTTCAATTTCTTTCCAATGCTCTGGTCTTGCTGTATTTTTAACTTGCACATTATAGCCCAAGTATCCTACAATTGATAAGTAAAACTCAAAATTAGCTTATTTAGAAGTTGATAAGCAAAATTCAAGATAATTAAGTTATCTTAATATAGGTAATAAATAACTTATGTAGCTCCTATATAAGAGCCTAGTAAAGTTCTGATCTGATCGGAAAGTAAAAAAAAAAAAAGCTTTTTTTTTCACTCAAAAGCTTTTGCAGAAGCTGGTACCAGAGAAATGTTTACATTTGTGTCATGGCCTGGCACACGTCTGAGAAGAGAGTTAATATGCAGGGAAAAAGATGGATCGTCCTGCACATCTGTGGGATTTTGCCATCCCATAGGTATTTTGTCAAAACCGAGATCAAATCTTTTTGTCTGTGTGGTAGTGTGCTACCTGAAAAATTAAGCTCGCATTAGAACTGGCTCAGATATGATACTGCCACCACGAAGGGAGAGTTGCTAAACTACAGTGCTGATTGCAGGCAGCGCTCTGCTAAAACCCTGAAAGGCCAAAACACCCCAAAAGCGGTAAAAACAAAGAGATCGATTTCTGCTTGAAATGTTTTCATGTCGTTTTGAATGAAAGGCCGTGCTTCTCTCCCAAAGTGCCATGATAAGATAAATAATAAATAGACTTCAGCGTTTGAGCCCCAAAACTGAAAAAGTTCAAGGGCAGAGAGAGGGAAAGTTAAAGAAAGGAACCGGTGATCCACAATGATACTATACAGGCAAATGGCAAAATAAATATTTATGTAGGGGGCGTGTGGCTGGTTTTCTGTCATCCAGGCCCCGTACGAACAGATCTTTTGAGACTATGTCTATTTATTTTTTGCAGTCTGATAATTACAAGTACATCACAGAGGCTTTTTCATAATTAGCGTCTCACAATATTAGCCAGTTGTGTTGGACTGTGAAACGTTTTGCTTCAAGTGAAAGGGAACTTCCACTTCAGATACGCTTTTCATGGTGACCGATAAATGCCAGTTCCCTAGACCATGCTCATTTCTGCCAGGGCTGAGCCTGCGTGATCTTCCTGGGGCCAGAGCTCAGGGTGAGGGGTGTTGGAATAGTTAGTTCAAGCTCAAAGGATGATTTGGCCACAGCTGCCATGTATTCGCACTTCCATTAGCAGGGCTTTGGTTTCAATGGAAACGTGATGATCAGACCTAATAGAACAGCTCTTTAAAAGATAAATTGGTACAACTATGCTACGCAATTCTACATCATAAGATGATCAATAAGGGTTCAGGAGTTAACAGTGTTCTGTAAACACATAGCAGTACACCCTCCCTTTCCTATTGTTGGCTTAGAAATGGAGAGCAAAGCTCAGAAGTTACACCATTCACTTTCTGTGGGTTCATAGACTGTGTTACGAATAAATTCTCAATAAGTAAGGCGAATATTCAGACTGATGTCATTTAAGATGTAACATTTGTTTGTAAACATCAGTAGGTTAGCCTTCTCTTCACTTCTCCTCCATGCCTCTGGGGCACTTCACTTCAGCTGGGGAGCAACAGCAATGCACCAGGGCCACAGCTCTTCACCCGGCATTGGATTTTCATCATCTTCCTCCTGGAAGCACAGCTCCCTGCAGAGCAGAACACAGCAAACCTCCCTGGAGAGAAATGACAACTTTCAGACACAGAAAACATAGCCATTTCTTCTCTTTAGAGAGTATCTAGCTTGTCACATGAGTCTGGAACAGTAGTGCAGCCCTGGACTGCATTTCCTAGTCCTCCTTAATGATCATGCTTTGATTCTCATGACAGAAGGGTCCCTGAACACATGAATTTTATTGGTTTTGCATGAAACTAAGCTGGAAGGTGCAGTGCAGGTGCCAATAGGTGTGCAGCTCATGGGACCAACTTCAGCCTGGCTGAAGGAAGACATCGTCAAATGTGTACTGCAAGGATGGAAGGTCCTCAGAACCAGCTGCTTAACAGACCAGCTCTTGCTGGTCTTCGATACCTGCTAATGCTAACACCTTTGTGGTGACCTGCCTTGACCTCAGCAATGCATCGTCACCAGGTTTTCATCTCTCCAGCTACAGATGTGGCTTTGAGAAACTGTGGGCACCACCACATACTCTGTGAAGTGAGCAGGTACGTTGTGCAGAGCCAGTTCAGGGCACATCTCCCATCAACCAAGAAATATTTTGGTGATCTGAGAGGCCAGAAGAGTGGCTGGATGATCAGCATCTCTTCCTCCACCATGTGCAATGCTATCTTGAAATGTTGGAACAGCGTAAGAGTAGGTTTTATGGCATTTTAAGGAGTTTTGCCAGTGTTTCAGGTTGGACAAAACAAATCGTATGTGGAAAATGCCAGGGCCTGGAAGTTGGTTAACTTGCCCTTTTCTGTTTTTTATAAAGTCAAAAAAAAGGATCCTGGCTTTTTGACTCAAAGCCAACCCTGGTGCCACACTGTAAATCATGGAGAAACCACAGTTCCTTAAATACTGCTGCAAGAGATTTTGTAATGGAAAAATGCTGGTTATTTTAAATAAAGGTCTCACCACTTCTTGCCTTACCATACAAAGTTTAAAGTAACACTACAGAGCTTGCTGATCCACTTCAAAAGAAAATGCGGCTGTGCTGAAAGCATAATTGGAACATTACTACCCAGAATAAATTAGTATACCAAAGATAGGAGCAATTGAAAGGTGGTGAGAAGATGCTGCAACAGAAGTTACATTACTCTGCCAGTTAGAACTGTCTTTGCCACATCTTTTATTTTAAATGGATGAATGAAGCAGACTCTAAGCACTGGCTTTTTCAGATGAGCTTGGCAAGCCATCGACAGTTGGAGATCAAACTAGCTGGACAGGTTTTCCAGAAAGCCCAGGTCCGGAAACTGCTGGATGCTGGGCTCTTTGGAGCATGAAGATCCACTAGGTTCCTGAGTGTTTGGAAGCATTAGTAAAGCATTGCCAAACATATCCTAGTCTGAGGACTTACCTAAACTTCTAGATGTCATTCTTAAATTTCCTTGTCCCTACTCTTCTAAGGTCAGCTTTTCTGAAGCAGTTTTAGGGTATCAGTATGCACAATGTATAGTGTAGTTGCATGTACCAACAGTGGTTAGTAGATCCAGATCTGGATCTAGCCGGGACATTGATGGGGGCAGCACAGTAACTCCAAATGCAGTAGTTTTTTTTCTCTAGATGAGACTGGCCTTTTGTACCTCATGAGTCAACAACTTTATAAATATGTCTTAGGGCCTACAAATAACAAGTGCCTATTTTTATATCTTCATTATTACAGTTCTCTTAATTTCATATTAGATTTCCTTCTCTAATTACATTTTTTGTAATATTAAAAAGATTATCTATTCCCTAACAAAGCTCTCGCTGTATCTCATTAGTCAGATAGCTCAAACTGATAATAAGACATTTGAAATAGCAACATCCTGCTATCGCAGTGCTGGATTATTTTATTTCTCTCCCCTAGTGGAAAAATACCTTTTCAACAATAGTATTTTATGTTCATTTGTCTAGACATAGAAATAAGTACTTTTTGAACCAGAATAAAAATTTGTTTATTAAAACTGATCTCTGTTCTAATCCTTTCTTCTGAAGACATCTTGCACATCATTCCTCCCAGATCCCGTAAATTCACAGGAGACTTTTCTGTTCCTCTCACAATAGTCTTCAGAACAATGGAAACAAATCAGCTGTATCGTTTTCTTCTTAGATGTCCAAGTGCATATGATAGAATTAGATGGGTTTGTTAGTTATGTATCATAAGTATTTGTTATCTGCTTTTCAACTCAGCACCTAAATACTTAAGGGAAACAGAGATGTTTTTTTCCAGTGGGTAGTTGTATCATCTTTGTCAAAAACATAAAGCTAAGTCCACATAATTGTTGGTTGGGGGGGAGGTTCTGAAAATGGAAACCTTTTCTTCTTAAAATAATGTAGAAAAAAACCTGCCACCAACACAGTGATACTTTAGAAAAGTGTTTATTGCCTACAGGAGTCAGACAGCAAATAACAAAGATGTACAGCAATAGTTTTCTAATATAATACCCGATCATGTGCACTTGTGCTGTTCATAATCACTATGACTACAGTGCTCCTCACTGTTCAGCATCTTTCATTTCAATCATAAACTGAAATAAATCAGGGATGTGACAAATCCATTGCTCTCCTAATTTGTCAGAACCGGCGGCTCTGGTAAGCACCAGGTGCGGTACTTCTTGCCGTGCCAGCCTTGCCATGGCCAGCCTCTCAGCCGCATGGGGAGGTCTGTCAAGCTACCCATCAAGGAGCTTTCCCACTCTTCCCAACTCCAAAAATGAAGGCCTGCCTGGTTGATGAGGTTTCCTTTTCCTTCCTGGCCCACCATCTGCCTTGCAGAGAGGGTTTTCAGAAAGGCAGTGGAGGATGTGGCTTTGACAGCTCTAGCTATGGCAGGTTCCCAGAAGGCAAACAGAAGTTGGATTTTGATCCTGCCTAGAGGCGTGTATCAAAAGAAGAAGGACACCAAATCCACCTCCGAGACATACTCGTTGATTTGTCCTTTTTGGTTCTCTTGGTAGCAAGCCTGTTCTCTTCACATTCGTGAGTGTGTGAGCAGCAGGACCGCAACATATGGGTCTTGTCCTGGAAGAAGAAATGATAAAAAAAAAAAGGGAAAATATCTTGATGGGGTGGGAGCCTCATGTGTGATGAGGCTATGAAAGAGTGCATATGCACTCTGGAGGTCAAATTAAAAGCCCTTGTTTCTTAGCGTGAGAACAGCTTAAACATTTTCTCCTCGGTTACACTGACTGCGTTTGGCTCTGGGCTCATCCCAGCAGCAGTTATGCCGGAGGAACTGTGATATCGTACAGCATAAGGAGACTTTAGCAGCCCTTCCACCACTTGTTACCAGGGACAGATTCTTGCTAAAAGTGGGTATAACGTGAAAAGACGGTATGTACAGGAAGCTATTTCAAGCAAGAGCTTCCTTATCCACAGTGGAGCAAGCTGGGTGCGTATCTGGGGGTACTGGAACCAATACATCTGATACATCTATATGGAAAACATACTTTCCTGCATACCAAAATGTATTTCAAACTAATGTACATAAGTAATATAGATGTTGCACATTTCAAACGCCTCAAGTGACAGAGATAAAATTAGAATTAAAGAACTGTGATATATCTTCTTGCTCAATTTAAAACATTATGCTGAACAAACAGAAAAAATTCTTTTAAAAATGAGCTATCTCAGTGATACTGGCCACTAATCAATGAAAGATTAAAAAAGTGCTCCATAAAATTTAAGTCCACCAATAAAAGCAAGTTTTTTTCTGTTTTCCCCTCGACTTTCATGTGCAAGTTCATTTTGTGCAGATTGAAATTCAGAACACGGTTCAAAACCTGTTGTCTTTCCTTCAGCAGCAATCCTATTGTCAAGCTCCACACGACATTCAGAATCACGTTGTGCTATTCCAGAAGGAATATAAATATCCAGAGCTGTGTCAACAATAAGTCCACTACATATTATGCTACTAGGCATAGGAAGTGCTTTGGTAAAATATGTCTTTTTAGAGCAATCTGCACGTTTTGTGGCTCTGATGCAATTCCATTTCTCCCTTTGTAAAAGCAAGGAGTGTAGCAGGTTCAGGGTCTTGTGAAGTAAAACTCCTTTCATCATCTCAAGCATCAACAGCGTGCGTGACCTGATGAAGAACAAAGGGATTAATGATATTCTGAAAGTTAACTATGACTCACGTCGGTATCCACAGCATCATGTCTTTCAGGGAGGGAGGAAATAATCAAATATAAATAACAGTTCATTGCATCTCTTGGGGCTGCACAATAGTCCTATAATTTCTCTCTATGGAAGATGTAGTGCATCTCACTTAATAGTTTTAGCCAGTGCTTTCATATTGATTGATATATTTCAGCCAATGTAGCCTGCTCCCTACTTACAAGCAATTAGTGCCACTTCCTGGCACAAAACACATATCCTGGGGCAGGGAGAAGGACTCATTTGAGCCTTACAAGCTTAGAAGCATCCTGTGATACAGGCAAAAGTTCCACATCTAGAAATTGTGTGCAATTGATACTATACTCCGATACCGACTGAATCTGCACCCTAATGCTGCCTGCATTTTCTACAAAAGAACCCTGACCATTAAATATAGCACAATGCTGCTTCAGGAGCGTATGTAGATGCTGTATGTTGAACGTGTTTACACCAGACGCGTGCCTCCCAAAAGGAAAAGGTAACCCCCCAGGTTCCAGGCAAGTGTTTGAGCAATGTTAGGAGGCAGCAGGGACTACGGATATTCAGGCAGCTTGGTGATGAGGTTTCATCCCTGCGACACGGTCGTCTGTGCCCAAATCAAGTGGCAGAGTGGCCCAAAGAAGGAAAGCCCTGCAGCCTGCTGATGGCCAGGGAAGCCTGGAGAGTGGCACCCAGCCACCGAAACCCAGCAGAGCTCTCGTGGGAGTACCCCAGAAAAGGAGCTCAGTCTTCAGGCAGAAAGGACTCTTAATCTCTCAGAAGCAGGTGGTCTTTGAGCAAATTAATGCTCATCACAATATATCTATCTAGGGGAAGAAGCATTACATTTCTTGAGGGGAAGCTGGGACAGGAGACACTGATGCATACAAACAAACTATGTAATTACACTAAGTCGAGAGATCCTCGCTACCTGCAAAAAGTTATATTCGTCTCTTATCTTTCCAAGTAGAAATTTCCCTAGTAATATTTAGGGACTACTTATTAAATCACTTTGTCAAGAAGACTGAAGCTGAATTCAGACCTTTGTTACAGTTGTGTAACTGATTGATGGGAAACGCTTAGTTCAGCTGGCTTTTTCCTTTTTTTTTTTTTTAAATAGGCAAGACATGGTGAAAACATCCTAATTCATGACAAAACCACTATTATGCATTGGCCAAAAGTGCCATATTTCCAGGTGCACCCTCATCAAGGTGCCCCAGCTGTCACTTGTCAGGTGGCGTGACAGCTCACGCAACGGGTCCTGTTCTTCTCTTGAAAACTTCCAGCAGACAGACAGAAAGACATGGAGCAAGAAAGCTGGATGCTCCGGACAGTCTGAATCCCTCTCTCATATTCTGGGTACAAATGTACTCATATTAGACAAGTTCCTATGGAAATTGATTCATTTGGCTTTATTATCCACCAAAGGAGATTTCACAAGGTTCTGAAAATCCAATAAACCTCCCATTTATAAGTCATGGCTTGCAAATACTTAGAGATGTGCTCCACTGGAAAAAGCATATTAATATGTTAATGGACACACACTGGGCTTCCACGAGATTTGGAAGTTCTCTCTGAATTTTTGTACAAGATAAGAATATATTATTATTTAAGAATATCACTACTCTAGACCCTAATCTCTCATTAACGTGAACGTGCATTAGGTTAGAGTTGGCACCTTGACTAATTCTTATTTTATATGCCACAGTCACTGCACATGTTAAAAAACCCCACAGTTTCTGCTTCTCCTTCTTGGCAGTTATTTTTTTCTAAGTATATAGTTACATATTAACATAATGGTAATGTAATTGGTTTTGTGCTTAGAAGCATTATATCTAATGTGGATCAAGAACAATGTAATCTGTCTCTTTTGTGTAAACATCATTAAAATAACTAAGGAAATGAAGTTTGGACAGTTTGGTAATGATACAAGCATGAGAAATATAGCTATTGATAACAACGCATATGGCTATGCTTGAAGAAGAACAAAAAAGCATATCAAAATGGTTAATAAACTTTGTAAAGTCATGCAAAAGTAGAGTATGAGAACAGCAGAAGGCTGGAGAAAATTAGACTGGGAAATGCAATGCAATATAGCAATAAAGAAAAGCTTATGCTATTCTGAATCACACACTGACACAGCGCAGGGAAGTCATGGTCCCTTTCTTTCGTGGGCTGACAAGGTGCATCCTGCATCCACTTGTGTGCTTCTGTAGCAAAAGTTAAAACAAAATAAAATTGAAATTACAGAGCCCCTTGACAAAAATGTTTGAGAATATTTTACCATATAATGCACTACTGAAACCAGTCATTAGGGACAATTAAATGCAGCATAAAAGATGTCATTCTTTAATCTGCTGTTACATTTTGATTAAGAATTGCAGATAATAATGTGAAGGGTATTCTCAAAGCAAGGGGCATAATTGGCAAGAGCCCTAGTACTCATTAACTGGAGATTACACTTAAAGCAAACCAAATACCCATCTGATTCAGAATACGGAGAGCTGTTGGGGCAACACAGTTCAAGTTTGGTGAAATACACTATATTTTTGCCTTTGAGGATGCCAAAAGCTAAAAGCAGGATTAAAAAATTGGCATTATTTTATGGCTACAGTGGAAGAACTGCAGAACAGCATAAGGTGTGACCTTCCTCGCTAACCTAGGTGCATATGGGTTACTATGTTGTGAATTAGCTGCAGTCTAAATATGATTCACTGGGGTCCACACTAGCAAAGAACTGAAATAGCCTGACCAGTAAGTGATGAAAGCATTTATCAGCACCTGGAAATCACTTTCACTGATCAATGGTTATAGTCTGGCAGTATTTGAGTAAAAGAAAGATGTCAACAAATTAGAAGAAACTGAGAAAATGATAACAAACTGATTAATGCACTGAAGAATTGATTTAATGAGGAAAGATTAAAAGACCTAAATATGTGATGGTGCTAAATGACAGCTCGTATTTTATTATATAAGACAAGAAAGGAGAAACACTCTTTGGAATGCATGAGTGAGAACCAAGAATACGTATGTAATGATAATGTGAGACGGGCAGACATATTTATGCCAGCCCTGAGAATGTTTTGCAGGTTCCCCTACTGTTCCTGCCACCACTCCATATAAAAGTCAGCAGAAGGTGTTAATGTTGGGAGGAACCGAAATGCGCTGGAGCACCTCTCCTATGAGGACAGGCTGAGGGAGTTGGGGTTGTTCAGCCTGGAGAAGAGAAGGCTGCGGGGAGACCTGACTGTGGCCTTTCAGTACCTAAAGGGGGCCTATAGGAAAGAAGGGGAAAATATTTTTAGTAGGGACAGCTGTGACAGGACAAGGGGTAATGGCTTTAAACTGAAGCAGGGTAGGTTTAGACTGGATATAAGGAAGAAATTCTTTACAATGAGGGTGATGAACCACTGGAACGGGTTGCCCAGAGAGGCGGTGGAGGCCCCATCCCTGGGAACATTCAAGGCCAGGTTGGATGGGGCTCTGAGCAACCTGATCAAGTTAGTGGTGTCCCTGCTAACTGCAGGGGGGTTGGACTAGGTGAGCTCTAGGGGTCCCTTCTGACCCAAAACATTCTATGATTCTATGATCTGAGACTGGTGCCACGTATTTAGTCCTGGACTGTAAGGACCAAGAGAGTACTGCGCTAAAGACTCTTTTGGTTCAGCAAAGAGCTTTCCAGGCAAGAAAACTTCTCCAAAATGGTGTTGCATGGCAGGTGGGTGAGTGTGGCAAGACAAACCTCTGTGGGGTCTATTGGATAGGGTCCCATGTCCCATGTTGGGGGGTTGGACTAGATGACCTATCAGGAATAACACAGAAGAAATTCTGTGGCACTGAAAAATAATTTTAATGTGAACCAATTAAATATGAAATCTAATAGCTAGTGAACTTTGTATAAAACTAAATGGCATAGCCAGTACTGCCTGGTCCTTTCTTGACTGTTCGGATTTTGCACTCATTTTATGTTGTCAGATGGCAGTGGGGTCATATACTGAAGATCCTTATTTGTGTTATCCATGTTGTAAATGCTGAAGGTGGCAGATTTAGGTAAGTGTCAGTTGAGATTTTGGGCACAGATGATAAGTAGAAAAAATTGGGAACAGATAAATGAGTTCAACTATTGGACAAACCGAGTAATTTTGATAAAAAATCAAAAGTGAAATAGTTTATATGAGAGTAGTCCTGTGTCTTGAGGCTTTTGTTGAGGCTGATTCTAGATTTGGTTAGACAACAAGGTCTTTGGTTCAGGACCAGAGGCAAAGGGCACAAAGTGAAACAGGAGGTTCCCCCTGAACATTGAGGAAACCACTTTGTCACTGTGAGGGTGACTGAGCGCTGGCACAGGTTGCCCAGGGAAGTTGTGGAGTCTCCACCCTTGGAGATATTCAAAAGCCATCTGGTCATGGTCCTGGGCCACCGGCTCCAGATGGCCCTGCTTGAGCAGATGGGTTTGGACCAGATGACCTCCAGAGGTCCCATCCAGCCTCAACCTTTCTGATTCTTCGATTTTGTGAACACTGTTCCAATTTATACTCTTAATATTTTTGATGTCTTCTGCACAGCTACAGGTGTTGGAAACGTTTTTTTGGTTAAGAACAAAAGTTGGCATTAATGAATACAATACTCTGGCAAAATACCTGGCAAGGGCAGGATTCTACTGCCTGATGCACAGGGGCGCAGGGGGCTCTGAACAACAGTTTAATGGTGTCACTAAATTATAGATGTCTCTTCTCCATTTTGTTCTCTAAATGAACATTCTCCAAAATAAAACAGTACTTTCACGATTAGGTGTACCTGTATTGTATCCAGATCTCTGGCAAATGAAATCACTCTCCCTGGTCTGGCAGCTTCTCTCTGCTCTTGCATGTTCCCTGCTTCCCTTTGGTTGTGCATCTTCCTTCCTACAATTACTGGAGAACTAATAAGGGAGGGCCGAAATTGTGTGTGCACCAGCAGCGGACGGAAAACCTGCTGTTGGTGTTCAAGGGCGCACCGAGGATGACAATTTTCGACAATCTGTAGAGCTTCCTGCTTTCACAGGAGAGCAGTTGGAGGTGAGCAGAAGCGAAATTATCGCATAATTGCAATGAAGTCACATTTACTTGCCAGAGATGGAAGGTACCAAATGTGACAGAATTTAGCATGATCTCAAAGACATACCAGATCTGTCATTTTGTTGGTGTGGCATTCCCTCTGCCTGTAACTACTGATGTCACAGAAGCCGCTTGTTCAAATTCTTTCAGAGTTCCTTTGCTTCTTTAGCTGGCAGGAAAGTGTTTAGGTTTTTTGGTTTTTTGGTTTGTTTTTTTTTTAATACATGTATCAGAAAACGGAATAAGAATGAATACCCAGCTGGCATAGTGTGAATTTGCCAATCAAGCGTGACGGTATCACTCACTTAAGACTCGCTAGAGATGCATCCAGGCAGATAGCACAACTCAGACATGGCTTTTCTAGCTAAAAAATGGCATGTTATCCCTCCCGAGAGTCAAAAAATAACAACAACAAAAACCCCAAAGCCCAACCCCATGAGATTTACTTACAGTCTATCAGGACTTGTTAAAAGCTTTCATACGATGCCACATGGGGATTTCCTAGTTAAGCTGAAAGAGATGGGGAACTGAAACGAAGCTGCAACTTCACTTGGGAACTCACCACCGCTGACAACACACTGCCTTGGAAGGGGAATGTGTAAACTGGGAGAAGCTACCGCTACCATTCCTTAAAGTTTGTTCTGGGACCACTAGTTTGTATTTGCACATACTTTCATCAGCGTGGAAGTGGGAGTGCTCTGGACACCAAGAACTGGGCAGCACTGCCAATAGAAAGGAGGTTCAGAATATCCTACAGAGATGACTACGTAATCTTGATGACTGGAATAAAAGAAATGAGATGAAACAATATAATGGAAAAGATAAGGTCATGCACTTAGCCATTTATAAAAAGCATTTTTATTGTGGACAGTAAGTGACAGACAAATAGAAGGAGTTGCCTGTATTAGTCGCTCACAGCATGACCCCAAACCATCAGTGAGATCTGGTCGTGTAAGAGGCAAATTGGCTGTATGAGAAAAGGTCGTTTTGGACGAAACCAGGAGAGACCACCTCCATTGCAAAAGACCGGCAGTACTTTCTGAAAGACTGTTACACGTTGCACACCAGCTATGCTGAAGAAAGCTGAATTCAGACTGTATCTAGCGCAGAAAAATCTGAGTTACAGAGGCTCTGTGTGATAGGAGGAGACTAGCAAAGCTTACTGACAGGCTAGAAGAGTTGAGAGTGGCTATGACTGCTGCCCGTAAATATATTACAGATGTAAATGCAAGGGAAAGAGAAATGCCCAACTGAAACACCATACGGCACAAGGACAAGTGGGTATGGATGGGTCTTGAATGGGTTCAGGCTGGGCGCTAGAAGGAACGTGCTAACCTAGAGGTGAGGGCAGTTCTGGTCGAGCCCTCCACCAAGAAGCATGCTTAGTGTAAGATGGATCTAGTTGTGCTTATAGAAAGGGTCATATGGAGAATTCGCTCCTACAACAGCGAAGTACGACCTTCAAAACACAATATCTGTGCCAGTCCCGTGGCCTGAAGATCCAAAAGGTTTAGCAGACTGTATTGCAAGTTTGCAGATCTAGCAAGCTTTAAACACCCTGGCCGATGTACCCCAGCAGCCCAGTTACAGCCAGAACAGGCTCCACGTGAGTTAATGTACCTCACCTCACTGAGGGAGCAGAGCTCTTCTGACATCCAGCATCGCTGCCAGCAAAAGGAGTAAATAACTACAGGAGAACGTCTGCTTGGCAGAGGCAGTCAGCGTTGAACCCCCACATGCCAAAAGGAAATTGCGCTCTCAATCTCGGTGATACAGGATTTATCTCTTCATCGCCGTATTGAAAAAGACAGCAATCTGACTTCACGTGCCTGGCCACAGGAAAAATTCTTGTTGAATGTAAAGCACCGTCCCGCGTCTTCCCTACGTAAAACCGGTAACGGTGCTGTCCAGTTACACGAGGCTTTCGGCCAGAGGGCGAGGTGCTGAGGGTCTGCGCTCAGGATGCGCGCCCGGCCCCCTGTAACCGCCCAGTGCTCCTGACCTGCCGCGGCGGCTCCGTGTAAGGGGCTGGGAGAACCCCCAGGTAACAGCAGCGCTGCGTTACCAAAGTCGCTGCCTTCACCGTAAACGTATTTATTTACTCGGATCGAGTACAAATGCTCCCGCCATCCGTGCTGGGCTCCCGTTCACTAAAAATCGAACGCAACCCGTAACAGTTGCCCGCCAGCAGAGATTGGTCTCTTTGCTTTCTTCCCCATCCCCGCTCCCGCCGCCGTACCGGTGAACCGGGGACCGCCCGGCGGGCTGACAAGCGGCGTGCCGCCGGCCCTCCTCCCCCGCCGCCCCTTGGGACCCGCGCTGCTTTCCTTCACCCGCCAGCGTTGTGGCCCCGCACGTCTTTCGGCGGTGCCCCCCGCCGCGCCGGGGTCTCCCGTCCCTCCCTCCCCCACCCCCCCCGCCCCGCTCCCCGGGGGGCGGCCCCGCCGTGCGGGCGGGCGTACGCTGCCGCCGCCGCCGCCACTCGCCCGCCCGCCGCGCGAGGAGAAGCCCCTCACCTCCCCTCCGGTCTCGGGGGAGGGGGCTGCCATCACGTGTGCTTCCTCCCCCTTCTCTCTCTCCCCCCCTCCTCCTCCTCCTCCTCCTCTTCCTCCTCCTCCTCCACCTCCTCCTCCTCCCCCCGGCGGCGGCGGCGGCGCAGCAGCCGCCGGGCTCCGCCCCTTTGTTGCGGCGGGCGGGGAGGCCCGCGGGGGCGGGGCGGCCGCCGCACCGCCGGGCTGCGGGGGCCGTGGGCGGGGCCCCGGGCGGCGGCGGAGGAGGAGGGCCGGGCCTCGCCATGCTGGGAGAGAGCCCGGCCGCCGCCCGGCCGCTCCTGCGAGCGGGACCCCCCCTGGCGCTGTGCTACACCTCGGCCCTCCTGGTGCTCGCCCTCTCCGCGCTGCCCGCCGGCCGCGCCTCCCACCCCCTGCCCGGCTCCGAGTGCCAGGGCGGCGGCAAGGGGAAAGGCATCAACTGCTCAGGTAACGCCCCGCGGCTCCCGCGCCCACCCGTGCCGGCAGCCCACGCGTGCACGTGGGGGGCTGAGCGCGGTCCCCCCCCGCTCCTCCCGCACGGCCCGGCCCGGCCCGGCGCGGCGCGGCCCGGCGGGCGGCGGAAAACAAAGGAGCGGCGCCCGCCCGGCCCCGGGTGCGGCGGCCCGGCCCCGGCCGGCAGGGAGGTCCCCCTCCCCGGGGGCGGGGGCGCGGGGGGTGCCCCCTCTCCGGCGGCCGCTCGCCCAAGGGGGGGTGGGGGGGGGGGTGGTGGTTCGCCGCCCGTCGCTCGGCTTTTGTTGTCCGCCCCGGTCCCCCGCCGCCGCCGTGCCGGCAGGTGCGCGCCCGGCGCCCCGGGAGCTGCCCGCAGCCCGCCCCGTCCTCCCCGCCGCTCCGTCCCCGTCCTTCCGGGAGGCAGCCGGGAGCGCGGCCCCTTCGGGCGGCCGCAGGGGGCTGTTCCTCCGGTCTCTCCCAGCCCGTGCGGGCAGCCCGGACCCCAGAGCCGGGGCAGCCTCTCCCTCCGTCCTTCTGCCGCTCGCCGCGTAGCTTCGCTCCGGCAGGGATGCAGAGAGCGCAGCGCTCCGTGGTTTGCGCAGAAGAAGCTTTTTAGGTTTTGGTTTTTTTTTTTCCCCCTGCTTTGGTTGCATGACAGGAGAATGCTTTATGATGTCTGCCCATCCTGTGCATAAGCATATGCTGGTATAGTAGTCTTAATGTAGCTGAATTAGTCTGGCATGACAGCAGCGTGTTTTCTTCTGTCTTGAGGTGATACGGTGTTTTTAAAGTAGAACAAAGTAAATGTGTACAATATAAACTTTGCAATTGGTTAGAAAGACTCGGTTTTCTTCCAAGACTAATATTCAGAAAAGGTGGTTTCTTTTTTTTTTTTTTGTCCTCCGAAAAATCACCGTGATCACCGTGTGTGTGCCTCCTACTGCTTTTTAAAATGATGGCTTCATGCCACTGTGAGGGTCGCCAGCGAGAGCCGCACAAAGTGCCTTCTCCAAGGTGATGAACGTTTCTTGCCCTGTGCTCGGAGCCCCCCGCTCCCATTGTCTTCAGCAGGGTTTGGAAAGCAGTTTCCATGTTGGAAGGAGCTCTCGACAGCTCCCAGGACAGGGTCCCCAAACTGTGTAACAGCTCTCCAGAAATGAGTGAACGGAACAGCGGCCTTCCTCCCAATTACATTTTATAATACGGATAATGCTGCTAACGCAGGCTATCAAATTCGCAGACCAGCAAACTGTGGCAAAATGATTTTGCAATATAATAAATCTAACTGCTATTCACTCTTGATATGCTTATTTGGTCTTCATTTTAGCCAGTTTAGACATCCACCGTGTTAGTGAGTAATACCACAACACTACTGTTTTACTGCTGCCTGAATTTTTCATTCTATTTGTATGAATATCCTGGTTATTTTTAAAGCGAGGTTAATAGGTTAATGTGTCACTGGCGTTAGCGGCTTACCCATCAGAGACATGTGGGTCATTAGACCACGGCGTGTGCATAAATCACTGAGATTAAATATGAAAGGCTGATGAAATATATGAGGAAGTTTCTAAGATAATGTGGAATGCACGGATACCGTTATTTAGAAACCATCGCGGAAAGAGGGCTTTCCAACCTGGAATTAGAAAACCATATGCTATATCGAAGACGTTCAGAATGATTCAGTTCTACTAAAAATAGGCAGAAGCAAATATATCTGCGATATATGTACGTATGGCAGGCGCTGTTTTTAGTGTAACTACAAAAATATGGAAGGAAAATTTAATTCTAAAATGCAGCAGTCAGATTCTGCTGTGGGTTAACTGTTTCATGCAAAACTGCAGTGCTTCAGTTCTCAGCATTCATTTTGAAAGAACTAATATCAAAACCTAATACCTGGGACAGATTTTCCCCTCGCTTACCTCTGCATAGCTTCATTAACTTTTAAATGCGAATGTTGGCGTTAGCACCTTTCTTAGTGGACTGCTACCATGTGCATTGCTATTGATACTGGAAGTTAGACTTAAGAACACTATTACTGCTCTTTTCCTCAAATAGCTGGATGCTCTAAATTACTTCCCATACTTCCCATACTCGGAGAAGCAAAATTCTTCTCTTGTATTTTGTCATTTTAATATTTGCAGCAGGTTGACCTGCTGCCCTGGAAAGGTTTCTTACACTTTTTGGGACAGTTCCTGAGCTTGTAACATTTTATCATCACTGGATTATGTAGCTACCTTTATTTTTTGTTAATTTTTTTAGGAAATGCTGAACTCCTCTCCTTTATTCCTCCAGAATATACTGCTTAAGAAAGAGTTTGCTGTAGCAAAAACATTGCAAGGTGGAGGACAGGGGCAGACAACATGAAAATTGAGATAGCTTTTTCAACCTTGGTTCTGCCCCTTTGGCACATGCATTGAGGTTTGGTCTTCTGTTAAGTTATGATATAATTGCATCATTCCTGGCTAAGGGAAGAACATGACTGAAAGGCTGTGGATGTTGTCTACCTAGACTTCAGTAAAGCCTTTGACACCTTTTCCCGCAGCATTCTCCTGGAGAAACTGGCTGCTCATGGCTTGAAGGAGTGCACTCTTTGCTGGCTAAAAAGCCAGGCTGGATGGCTGGGCCCACAGACTTGTGGTGAATGGAGTTAGATCCAGTTGGTGGCTGGTCACAAGTGGTGTTCCCCAGGGCTCACTGTTGGGGCCAGATCTGTTTATTATCTTTATCAATGATCTGGATGAGGGGATCAAGTACATCCTCAGCAAATTTGCAGATGACACCAAGATGGGTGGGAATGTTGATCTGCTTGAAGGAAGGAAAGGTCTACAGAGGGACCTGGACAGGCTGGATCGATGGGCTGAGGCCAGTTGTATGAGGTTCAACAAGGCCAAGTGCCAGGTCCTGCACTTGGGTCACAACAACTCCATGCAACGCTATAGGCTTGGGGAGGAGTGGCTGGAAAGCTGCTTGGTGGAAAATGACCTGGGGGTGTTGTTTGACAGCCGTCTGAATATGAGCCAGCAGTGTGCCCAAGGTGGCCAAGAAGGCCAATGGCATCCTGGCTTGTATCAGGAATATCAGGAATAGTGTGGCCAGCAGGACTACGGAGGTGATCGTGCCCCTGTACTTGGTACTGGTGAGGCCGCAACTTGAATACTGTGTTCAGTGTTGGGCCCCTCACTACGAGAAGGACATTGAGGTGCTGGAACATGTCCAGAGGAGAGCAGCAAAGCTGCTGAGGGGTCTGGAGCACAAGTCTGATGAGGAGCAGCTGAGGGAACTGGGGTTGTTTAGCCTGGAGAAAAGGAGGCTGAGGGGAGACCTTATCGCCCTTTACAACTGCCTGACAGGAGGGTGTAGCGAGGTGGGTGTTGGTCTCTTCTCCCAAGTAACAAGTGATAGGATGAGAGGAAATGGCCTCAAGTTGTGCCAAGGGTGATTTAGATTGGATATTAGGAAAAATTTCTTCTTGGAAAGGGTTTTCAAACATTGGAACGGGCTGCCCAGGGAGGTGGTTGAGTCCCTATCCCTGGAGGTATTTAAAAGATGTGGAGACATGGTGCTTACGGACATGGTTTAGTGGTGGACTTGACAGTTTTGGGTTTGCAGTTGGACTCAATGATCTTAAAGGTCTTTTCCAACCTAAATGATTCTATGATTCTATTCTATATAATCAAGTGATTAGAGCAAGAAATTAAGACATATTTGGAATTAATTGTCGGTGTAGACTTGCATGTGTTTGTTCATCTGTCAATCCATACTTTGCTAAGCTAGGAAAACTGAAATAGCCCCATTTTACACAGAGTGGAGTAAAATACAAGTTGGTGTTTCTTTCTGGGAATGAGAGTCTTAGAGTTGATGGTTTAGAGATGTTATATTATTCCCAGCGCTACCTGTAGTCATCTTCTGTAACATTTGTAGTACTTACTGAGTGTCCGTGAGTAGGGTGGGGTGATGCTTCTCTGCTCAGGCTAGAAGATAGTCGTGTCCTTAATAAAGGCTGTGAACTGCAGGGGGTTGTTAAGCGTCCCGAGGGTAAAGGTCAGTATAAGCTCCTAATATGCCAGTATTCTCAAGAGACACATACGGCACGTGGGCATCTTCAGTTTCAGTTTCAGCCCAGTTGAACCTCCGGTGTGAGATACGGTCCGGTCACACATGTGGCAGCCACAAGGGTTGCAGTTTGATCATAACTGACCAAACACTGAGGACTTAGGTGAGAAGTACACAGACTCAGCAAGAGAGATTGCTCAGTGCATTGGTTTGGATTTGTGCACCTGGAATTTTGATTAGCAGATATGTTTTTGTTGGTAAGCCTTTCGCTTGCTGCTCCTTCATGTGATAAAATATGCTTCTTGGGGATGATTTCACACACCTCCTATGAGTCTCGTAGGCCATATGCTGCCCCCAGTTTCTTAAATTCTTGTCGTGTGAAGTGAGTAAAGATAAAATTGTTTCAAGATAGCTTATTGACGATTTGAATGAGGTCAAGGAAAAATTAAGGACACCTCTTTCACGGAATTCCTCTTCTGAGGGGTATGAGTGCTTTTTTTTTACACAGTCATAGCATGTCTGAAATAGTAGATAAAAGTAGATGGAAATTACCGATTAGGAGAGGGAGGGGGATGGAGGGACAAAGGAAAGTATCCATGCTGTGATAAGGTGATGGCTGAGTGTATGATGGGCTGTTCATTGAGCATGGAAGCGCAAGCTGTCAAAAAGCTTGTAAATTTTTAGACAGAACTGCAGAGAAAGCTATAGTGGAGCCATCCTTCACCAATATATACGTTATCTTAACTTTCAATATGCTTTAGAGAAATGGTTTCTGCCCTGAAATAACTCATGGAGCAAATTAGACAAACAGAGAACGTGGAAACAGTAGAAAAACATTTGGGGCACAAGCTCTAAATGCCTAAGGAAACAGTTTCCTAGGGATATGATTATTCAGCCACCTTTGCAAGGATCTCTTTCTCAGAAGCGTCTAAGATACGTCGGCACTGAGGAGAAGGCACGCTTTCAAAAATGCTGTCTGTAGGTATTGACAAATTACAGTTTTAGCGCTCAAACCAGGATGAACTGTCACTACTTTAAGGTATGTTACCTATTACGTGTGAGCTGTTGTAGTTGAAAACTTCACCTTTTCTCTTAGGATAAGGAGGAGTCTAACTACTCACATCTGGTACCTCTACCCTCTTGAGGTGAAGACTTGAGTTTACGAGCGGGTTGGCCAAAATGAGTTTTATGTACGCCTTTTCTCACCGTAGGGTTGTGTATCGTCTGAAGCGTGGGTCCAGACTGTCCCTGCAGGTCCCTTGGCCCTGTCTGTGTGCAGTCCACGTGGCAGATGTGAACACAGATTTGGGAGGATATAAACCTCAGGCCCTCCCAGCCTCTGCAGTTTGGCCTTGGTTTGTGCTCAGTGGGGACTCTCTGAACCAGAATGACATGTGGCCTCAAGACTGGCTTTTATCCATGCTTACCTGCTGGAACAGACATACCCTTTTTGTGGTTTTTGTGAAGATTAAGTGGGTGAGGATTTTTTTTGCTATATCATTCTAAGATACACGAGGCCAAAACAATTTGTGCTAAAGGTATGAAGCCACGCTGGCAAGAACGCAAAGTCAGGAGATGTAAAAGATGTACGGGTTCAGGTAAATTAGCCTAACTATTTTAAGAAATACACATCTTTTTTACATTTGCATAGATAAACTTGATCTTAAATGGTATATGGGACTAGAATAATCGGTGATTTTATCTACGATACTATGACTTATGTTCCTGTAAATGAATTATAACAGTCAAGCTAAATAAACTGTGATCCGTGTTTGTGCCGATCGAACTTCTGAAGTAAATGATCGAGACTCAGTCAGGTTACATATCACTTTGAGAAACTATCGTAAGGCATGAGTATAAATCAACTACAAGTAAAAAGTAAAAACAATGATTAAAAAGAGAAATTAAAAGTCAGACAGTAACATGCACATATTTGTTTCCCTTTAGTGTAATTACCTCAACAAGAAATGTCCTTGCAGTACAGATTCTTACGCTGATTAAAGAACCAAAAGGTAATTAAAGTAGAATTGAAAGTGCCAGAATAGCAGAAAATCATCTCGTAACAGGTGTCACTCCATCATTGTCACTAGTGGGAACCGGTAGCGTGATGGAGCAATCGAGGCTTGACTGAAGGGACTGGATTGAATCCAATTTCGTTACCATTTTTTCAAAAGGGGGAAAGAGGAGCTATGTTTATTGTGGAAAATATTACCAGGAAAACATTCTTTCTGTACGAAGACCTCTCTGATAATTCTGGTTAAACAGAGAACAAGCAGTGTCTTTATTAAGAGCAGTCTGGCCCTTTTCTTGCTATTGATGTAAGGATAGGTATTTTGTACTTACAGCCTGCTGGTTTTCTTCTAGAGTTGACAGTAGACTGGATAAAGGGGAGAGTTAATATTTACTTGGACTTGAAAAAAGGAAGCTGTGGTCAAGGTCTTTGAGTAGAGAAGTATGAAAGCAGAGAATCCCACAGATATCGACAGGAGGCTTGATTTAACCCTTTTCCTATAAAGAGATTATCACGTTCCACCATTGATCTGTCAACTGAAAGTGCTCATGACTTTCTCAGCCTGTGATCAGGCTACGGCTAGTGTCCACAAAGCAGGCAGTGGCAATAGCTCCCAGAATGACAGTGGCTGCAGCATTTGGGGAAGAAAAAATGCTGAACAGCGGGGATGTTGAAAAAGGACCTATTCTTCTGACTCTAGACTACTGCTTATCCTCCTTGGTAAGTCCCTACAGATGTTGTGGAATGAAAGTGGAAATAGAGGACTTGTTGGCATTTTTGAGGTGAAAGCCTGTCTTTTTCTAAGCAGTCTGCAATATCCAATAGAGCCGAAGACCAAGGAAATTCTTTCTAAATTCTTCTTAAAAAAATCATTCTGTCCAAAGAATAGCTTTAGATAATAAGAAAATTATAATTAAATAATGTGCTGCAAGCTAGATAGTCCTCTCTAATTGCTGTAGTTCATTCTTAGATCATCTTGAAATTCTTACAATTTAGAGATACAGAGAAATACAGGAGGAAAAAGAGACGGAGTGTGAGAGAGTGGAGTTGTATTTTGTGGAGCTCCTAAGTGTGTAGAGGAGGGCTTGTTTGACTAAATCAATCCATAGAAAATTTTATTTTGTCAAACCTTCTCTTGGCAAAATGTGTCTTCTTTGTGTGATATTTTTCTTCCAGAAAAGGATGAGAAGATACAGGCAAAATCGGGTTAGGAGTAAGTTCAGCAATCAGAATTGTGATCTGATGAGATTAAAGTTTCCTGGAGAACCTTAAATCTGTCTCTTTGTCTTGATGAACAGCTACAATGAATCTTTAGTTCTAATTTAGTTCACAGATGCCTTCAAGGGGATCTGAGAGCAGAATTACTTCATCTTATAATATTAGGTAGATATCTAGTGGTGCCCTTAGTTGTTTAAATATTTGAGATTCATGGGTCGTATGCTCTTCCATTCATTTATTTGTTTGTTTGTTTTTAAAGGTGATTTTTTTTTCTCTTAAAGACTCTTACCAGGGAACCTTTGTCTTCTTTGGAGTGGGGCGCAAGATGCCAGTAGAGCTCTTTGCAAGAAGAGTACTTGGAAGACTTCTGTTCTTGCTACCCAGTTACATCTCCAGACCTGGCTGGGTGTGGGCTGGGAGGCTGACCAGGCTCTCTGTACATTTGCATATATATTGCTGATGTGAATTTCTCTGTTTAAGAGAGCAATTTAATGTTACACTGATATCAATGTCCAATTTTTTTAAGTTGCTCTATAACGGCCTCATTGGTCATAGCGTGGTTTGTGAGGAGGCGGTGTTTGACTAGCAAATCGGGATTTATTTTAGGATAATTTAAATACTCATTATAGCAGACAATTTCTAAGGACTGAAAAGACAGGACTTCTCTGATAATAGATTATGTGTTACAGCAACAGTGTTTAAAGGATCTGGTTCAAAATAAAATTAAATCCTTGTAATACCTTTCTTTTGACTTAGTATTATAAAAATAAATTTAGTTGCAATTACAGTCTTGAAACACCACATTATATAACCATGTTCAAGCTGGCAGGATCCTCATCCATGCTTCAAAAATAGTGTTAATTAAGACCAGCAGGAAAACATGTGAAAATGAAAGAGAAGAAAATCAGGAACAAGACAGAACCATCAGTCATTTTTCTGAAGGGACCTGGCTTCTCTTGGTAGTTGCCGGCTCTTCCCCTGGTTTCTACCAGGCTGAGACCTTGCTGTGCTCCTGTACATCTTAAATAGGTGCAAAACTCGCTGTGCTTTCCTAAGACGCATAGAGCATCCTGTGGGGTGCAGCTGAAGAAGAGGACAGGTACAATCTTCTTGACAAACAGACAAAAGGGTGTTCAGGACAGGAAATGGTTCTCCTCAGGTCCGGTCTGGAAGCCAAAACCTCCCTAAACCTGTCTCTGCCTGGCTGCAAAGCCTCCATAGGCAGCCTCATTCCAGCTGCCTGGCTTGCTGGTAGGCAACAGCCGGGTTCCTCTTGGAAAAGCCCTGGGGCATCTCCTCTGCCTCACGGCCAATCTCAGGGGATCAGTGTGGAAGCAGATGGGGTGAAGGGGGGTGGCTGGGCGAGCCAGAGAGCTGGGTCTGTGCAAACTCCGGTTAATCTGCCCTTGGTCACCATAGCGTGTTTGAGATGAACACAAAATGCTCAACTTCAGGAGCTCCAATTGCTTCACCCCCGATCCAGCCCTGATTATTTCCCAGGCTGGCACATTTCCCCCCAGCTTCAGGAGTTTGACACATTTCAGTGTTCACCTACTGCTGACCAAAAAATCCTTCTTTAAGAAGTGCTTAACTGGGCTCCATTACTAACACTTGTGAGCACTGCATATGATGATGGAAGAAGAAACACACGGCCCCGATGAAATCATGCTGTCACATCTACTGTATGACTATAGGAAACCTTCTCTAAACACACATATTTCACCAGCGGGTGAGAAACTGCTCTGTCACTTAAACCTGAAGTATACAGAGGAGGTTGTTGTACCTTACAAGAGTTTTACTTGCTCTCCTATCCAGAGTGTTTCACGTGTGGTTTCACATATGACTCCAAAGACTGAGGGATTAGATAAGCATCATTTGCAGAAGTTGCTAAATTTCCTCTAAAATTTTAAACCAAACAAAAATCTTAATAAAAGCAGCATAAAAGCTTGAGATGTGGGCTAGCTAAAGGTATCTGTGCGTATGCAGAAATTGCCCCCAATAGCCTAGCCATTCAAAATGAGCGAGTGCTTTGGAAAATCAAAGTTTTAATCCTTAAGGGTGTCCATAAAACACAAGACCAAGATATAAAGTCTTTAGCTGGTTGATGGAGGCAGCTCAAACAGTTTTCAACAGGTATTGCCACAGAATGTTTGATAAAAAATTGTGGCTGGATAGCTGTTTGTTGCTTTAAAACTCAAGGAAGCATTGATCTAATTAAATGTTTACATTTTGCTAATTAGTATTGACTCTGATGGTGTGCTGCCTCTATCTGATCCCTCCGGGAGAGGCAGAGGTCAGGCTGTTGTGCCCAGTGGGCTCTCTGGGGCAGAGGAGAGCAGCAGAAAATCCTTAGAAAGGCGAAAGAAAGGGACACCCCCATCCCCCCAGCTCCCCCCGCTGAGCGATACCGCCATGTGCGGCGGTGGGCAGATGATCTGTTATTTTCCTAAAGCACCCTGTCCCTCCAGCAGCTTTTCCTTCATCCTCCACCTCCCACAGAAGTTTACCTGGGCAATTCTGTGAGGCAGAGTTCCTTCTCCCCATCTTGATTGGAAGTGTAATTTTATGGAAGTATCATTTTGAGGTTATGAAAGTGAAAATAAAATAGGCAGGCTCCTGTTGAGGTTACAGAATTTTTTTCTTATATAAAGCATGGGTTGGCAAGGCAATTTATTTCATTGTATTTCTTCTCTGTTTAACTGCAAAGGATGTCCTTTTCTTTGCTTGTGCGGATGTTTACACCTACAAAGAATGCCTTTGCGAACATAGTTATATGTGTTTGAAATGTGCAAAATTGGTTCTGAGCTGTAAGAAATACTCTTCTTCATGTCAGAAACTAGTGGCTGTGGTAGGGATGAAAAAAAAAATTGGCTAGAAAACACAAAGAACAGCTGCCTGTTTTTTTTTTTTTTATTTAATGTGAGAAGAGGTTTATCATTATCTTGATGCTTTTTGTTAAAACCTCTGCCTATAATACAGCAGAGTTATCCAGGTGAGAGAACACAACTTCCACATTTGCAAGTGATATTCGTGCTGCTGGCTGAGGAAACAAAGAGGATCACTGGAACCAGGCTCCGAATTTGAGTGTTTTGGGTGATTTATCTACCAGATGGTAAATGCAGTCCAATGTAAAAAATTAGTCTGGGAGCAGGGAATCAATCATCCGGCACACTGATCAGCAAAGGGATTTGGGTGTTATAGCAGAAAAATTAATGAGCTGGCAATCCACTGCAGAGCAGCATTAAAACAAAAAGATACTACACTGTAATAAAAGAGTCCTCACCCAGAAGACAAAAGAGATGAATACACACTGCTTTATTAGACACTTGATAAACCTAAGCTAACGCAGTGTATTAGATACCAAAACCCTAATATTATTCAACCATAAAGATTAAAAAGTTCAGTATCAAAATCTGGAAACCAGAGTTAATTTAGGAAAGTGAAGCTTTTCACTGCTTCCACATTTGTTTCTCAAGTGCATAGGCTCTTCTGTCATAGGAATTACTTATTAGTATTCTATACTATAGTAATAGATATTTCTATGCTATTTAAAGTCACAGTACAGTGCGTTCAGAATTACCTAATGAAAGATTATAAGATACCAATACTAGCTTTATGCCATAATTTCATCTTTCTGTAAAAATCTTGAAAATGTGTGCCTAGCCCCTTTCAGTTACTCAGGCTACAAGAGATCAGAATAGCTTCACCACTGAAAGCTCTTCTTGACTTTTCTCTGATTTTTCATGGGAAGCTGTTGAGCCTCCATCTAGAAAAGACTAAAAAAAGGTGGCTCCTGCACTCAATTTCCACTTTTTAAGGTTTTTTTTAATTATTATTCTGAGGATTAGGTGCAGGTTAGGCTCTTGGGGAAATGACACGATGTAGGGGCTGCTTCTGCAGGGAGGAAGGGCAGCAGCAGGGTCTGGCCATGCTGGTGTGGGGGCCGCTTGACACAGGTGGAAAATCCAGCTGTGGGTCCCCTCTCAAGCCTGAGGCATCAAAGTTACTTCTGTAACGGCCGGTGGCTGAAAGAAGTAGGTTGGAAAACAGCTCTTTTCTACTGAGGAAAGCTACCTAAAACTGCTCTTGTGTGTCCTGTGTGAGTAACTGCTTTTACTTCTGAAAACAGCTGAGGGGATAGGAAACCTTAATGCCATACTGTCCTCTGATTTTGGCCTGTTCTTGTCTGGGTTTGGTTTTTTTTCCTGGGGGAGAGGATTGGTAGGTTGGTGAACAGCTAGCGAAGCACATACCACAAATCTCCAGTGTCCCTGTACATCCTGCTAAAGTAATCTCCAAATTGTCTTTCACTTAGTATCTCCTGCTTGGGTTTGGGGGTTTTTTTGTTGTTTTAAATGATTCCTGGAGAAAGTTTTCTACAAACACAGAGGAAAGGAGCTGACGATCTGACTGCCTAAACAGCAGAGTGAAGCCCACTACCTAATTAGGTTTTCCAGAAGTGCTAACCACTGCTTAAAATCAACAAGCGCTCCTATATCCTGGTCCCTGTAAAAACCAGATTTCTCTATGTACAGAGTAAGCAGTAAGAACCTGCAAATATTAGTCTCGTATGGCTCTACAGATTAGGAGTGTAGAAGCAATGATTTCCCATAGACTTGCAGGAGCTGCAACCAAGCCCGTACCAAAGTGATGGACTCGATCGCTTACATTTCTCCAAGCCACAAAGACATGTTTGCCTTAAAATTATGCACAGCATGTAAAAGTAGTTTCTGATGCTGTGCTGCATTATGCTTCCACAGCTCTGGTGCTAATCAAGCTCAGGCTGGGTATAAATAGGAACTGTACCTTGGTCAGTGTTTGGGTATCTCAGGGCTGAAATGGGCCTTTTCATTCGTTTCAGTTGTATGGGTGTGAGACAAAGGGCAGAATTTAGTCATGTGCATATTTACATGTAGGGTTTGTTTTTTTCTCTTGATATATTTATATGAAGATTTTTGCTGGCCGTATTTTTTTCTGCGATTTTGTATGGATGTAGCACTGTTAAAAGTGGCTGACCAAGCCTGTGGCCCGAGGGCGCCTGTGGCCCTGCATTCAAACAGAAAATGTGGATTAAATTAATATCGGCAGCGACCCAAGATCTATCAGTGCCACAGCAGCAAGATGATTCAGAGCAGGGGGTGCTAACGTGTCCGCAATCCTGGTCTTGTGCCCCCTCCTCACCCTGTCCCCCTGGCCTGACTGGCTGTACCGGGGCGGGGGGAAGGGGCTCCGCTCCTTGCTCACTTGGCCAGCTCTCGGAGGGATGCCTGCAAAGTCAAGATGTCCTTTGCAGTGCTTAGGCGAGGGCAAAATGAGAGCCAGCAAGGCAAAGTTCCTTGATTCTCTGCTGTACGCCAGGTAATAGCAGCTAATTTATGGCAATTAGGAAGTCTCCCTCAAGAGCTGTAAGCTGACACCGGGCGTATTTTGGCAGAGCGTCTGCTAGCTGTTCTCCTCGGCCCCGGGAACTGGAGAGAAGACAACTCACGAGCTGGCTAATCCGCCGTTACGTGTGCCGAGGGGATCCCCAGCAGGGAACCGTGAATAATTTCCACCTGCTTCCTACTGCATGAGTGGCACGACGGGAAGAGGGGGAGAGGGATGAATATATTGAAGGAGAGGTAGCCTCCCCTCCGTCCTTCAAATAAGGCTTGTTTCTTGGTCCGAAATGCTGGGCATCGCAGGTCTAGCAGCTTTGTCCGGCTTGCCGGTGCGGTGGGCTGCAGAGATGCCGTGGGCTGGAGGTCATCAGTTCTCTGCAAACCTGGCAGCTCCAGCAGCCCTGCGACAGCCATCGCTGTAAGAGACGATGAGGCAGGAGAGCGTGCCTTGCTGTATGGATGCCGCGCTGTAGCCCCACCATAAACACCCGGCCCCTGGAAATCCATTCAGAGCTGGCAAAGGAGCTTTGGGAATTGTATTTCTCCTTGTGTTTCAGTAAGGATAAACGAGCAGGCAGAGAGGAATTATTAGCTATAGATTTAGCTGACAAGAACGCATACGGGAGAAAAATGTATTTCAGTAAGCTGAGCAAGTCCTCAGCGGTGATTTGTTTTTTAGAAGCGTAATATAGTTGTTGAAGTTTGAAAGGAGCAGAGCTGGTGGCTCAGGTCCTCCCTGATTTCTGTAACTTGCTGGAATCACCAGAATTCATTAAGAAACCTGAACGATCAACTGGGGGCTTGTTTGTTTGTTTTCTCCCCATGACTTTTATGTGGCTGGTTATTTTGTTACTTTTCCAGGGGTTTTCTGACTGTTTAATTACAGTTTTCAAAACTAGCCCTAAATAGCATAGTGTATGGGTGTTTGGAGGAGGGAGTGTATGCAAACCTAATTACACTCCAGCACCATTCATACTGCTTATGTTTCAGGGATATTAACCAAGAGTTTATTTATTTCCTTTTTCTGTATACAAAATAGGGATCTAATGCTATTTTTATGAAGGCATGTGTATCATAAGAACGCGCCACAATGATTTTTTAATTTATAGGTCTGTTAAAGGATTTTAATGAGACTGAACTGCAAGAGGAAACTGAGTTTTTTGTATTAATTTGGAAACTGCCAGATTTAACTGTTATGTTTTAATCTCTTACATGGCAAATACTCTCTTGTTGGAATTAGCTTCTATATAATATTCTGAAAATAAAAAGGTACTTTGTCTTTCTTTTGAAATCGGTAACTACTTAAGGTATTTTTATAAATTCTTGATTTTGATGTAGACTGGCAGGGCCTGTGGGGACCCAGAGGCATGATTCCCTCTAATTAAGTTTTGAAGTGTATCCCTGTTGTTTCCTTCTTGAAAAGGTCTGTAGCTTTAGAACATTCAGTGCTGGCACTACAATCTTTCAGACCACAAATACCGCAACAGCCTTTAAATATTTTTTGTTGGATAACTCACCTTTTTAAGTAAGTCGATGTTTCATTTCCTATATCTAGTTAAGTTCTGTAACTTACTTAGAAATAGGTATTTCTTTCTGTGCTTTTAGATAGAAAGGTAATATTCCCACAAAAGAGCTTGTCATACAGGCTGACTGTCATGCTGACAGTCTGTCATCCACATGGCTGGAAGAGATCTCCCATGGCATTGAGCCTCCTTGGTCACTGCTCTCAAGCCTACTCCTCAGAATCACCCATTTATTTCTGATTGACCCCACTATATACTATTTGCTTAACCATGTCTTACCAATGGAATTTAAAACTTTGTTTAAAGAGCTTAATATGCAGCTTATATTAAAAAAAAAAGAAGAATGAAGAGCATAGACATTAGGGGCATTATTGTAAATATTCTTACAATAATCTTGCTCTTAGAACTTCTGTATTCAGAAATTTCCCACCTCAGGAAGATAACTAGTAACTTTTTTGGATGTGTTTTCAAAGATCTGTAAAACTTACACATGGACCAGACTAGCCTGAAAAGTGCTTTACGCTTTTTTTTATTGTGTTAATGAGTTTGGGTGAAAACTTGGATGTTAGGAAAACAGTGGATTAGGGTACTTAGATTTTTTAAATAGAACTTGATACATTCAATGAACAGCTTCCACTGCTGTGAATTATTGCATCCCGCTTGAATTGCTTTGAGAAAAAAAGCTTCCAGACAATGAGAAATGCCCAATTAGTGAATATGTCTGGAAAATCTGATTTGAGCAACTTGTCTAGCATTGCACAAGGACATAAAAATTACATTTGCTCGAATAACATTAATTCAGGACTCTTCTTGTTTCTGAGTGCTTGATTTGCTCTTTTATTATGGCTTTGCTTCACCTAAGTTCCTTTGAAAAAAGAAAAGAACAACCCTCCCCACTAACAGCTAGGGAAAGTGCAGACATTTCATAGGATGGACTGATTTTTAAGTGGCTGTGAGGAAGGTTAAAACCATTATATCCTGGCAGAGACCTCCCACTTGAATTAATGGCATAATGGGTACCACTGAAAGTAGTTCTCCTCTGTCAACCAGCCACCTGAAAAACAGACACAGATTTTTTCTATATACTTACCGGAAAGCAAAGACCTAGCAGCCCTGGGCTCTCTGTCCAGTCCTGGGATCCCATGTTTTCCAGTGGTTGTTTTTTCACCATCCTTGCCTCTTCCACTCTCTGGTCCCTCTCCCCCGGCTTTCCTTGTGGTCTTCTTTCCCCGTCTGCTGTACCTGCCAGCTCTCTTTCCTTCATAGTCAGTTCTCAGCTTTGCATTCAGACCGTTTTCTGCTCTCAGGCAAGGAGACCACTGAGACCATACAAATATGACACAGGCACAAGTTTGCCAGCGCTGAATTTTGGTGCTGAAGCCACAGCTCACCTGGGACACCACAAAGAAGGAGCAAATGGAAGGGGGAGCCTGTGACTAATTTTGCTGGTGGTGTTTAAAACATAAACCTCTCCTCGCTGCTTAAAATTTCAGGTGGATTGGGTGTATTTTCACATAGCAGAGTGGTCTGAGCACACCTCCTTCACTGCACCTTGTATCTCAGCTCCTACATGCAAACATGGAAAAACTCAAACACCTTAATGGTACAAGCTGCAATTTTGTTACTTAAAAAAAAAAAAAAAAAAAAGACAAAAGACTTCATTCTTAAAAGCCACATGGCTGGAAATTTTCTATGAAAACAATGAGACTGCGTGCTCTAAACAACTGAAAACATGATCTTATGATGGAAAATGTTACACAACATTAACTAAAAATACAGTTCCCAGCTCTGTGTATTATTGCAGCTTTGGAGTTAGCAAGTTGCATTAACTCCACACTTGCTCAACAAGCTGTTCAGAAGTTAGAAAATGCCGGCATTCTGGACTCACAGACTGACTTTCTCAAATAAGTCAGATACCCCCATTTTCATGGGGATGTTTCTGAGATTCGCTCGCAACTTAGCCTGCAGAAACTGTATACAGCTTTTTCTTCCAGGCTCAGTAAGCCTGTCTATTTCTTGTTATGGAAAGGAAAATAATACAAAAAAAGAAAGTAGTTGTATGAGTATTTGTGCTATTTACCTCATAGAAAAATTACCTGAATCATATCGTTAGATAACACTGGAAAACATATTTGCAGAGCAGGAAATGAAAGTTATAGGGTTTGGTTTTGGGGAGGGGGTTTGGTTTGGTTTTGATTTGGGTTTTTACATGTGACAGAAATACCAATTTAAAGTATGGTTTTATGAGCCAAGGTATTGAGACTCGACCTTGCCCAGGGCTTCACTCTCCTGCTCCTGGCCCTGTATCCCACCACAGACCTTGTCCTGCCTCAGCCTACCGTGCACCCCGCTCTCAACTGGGTCAGCTCACTAAAAAGTGGCAGAATGCTAACGCAGCAAAAAGTGCATATTTTCTCTTCTTAGTGTTGTTACTGACTTACTGACTGTTGTGACAAGTACCAGACGTGACGGGGCCATGAGGCGGAGAGCAGGGGGAGAGAAGGAGGAGATGCGAGGCTGGGTCCCCGTTGGCACCAGCGAGCTGCCTGCGGAACCGTACCCTTGGAGAGGGTCCCCTGCAGCAGGAACTCCTGCCACCGCTTTGCTGACTGGCTGATGGCATGAGGTTATAAATGGCAGAGGTAAACCAAACAGGAAGATAAAAGTCTTTAGGAAAAAGTTTGTACCTCTTTCATAGAATAGAATCATGGAATCATAGAATGTTTTGGGTTGGAAGGGACCCCTAGAGGTCATCTAGTCCAACCCCCCTGCAGTGAGCAGGGACACTGCTAACTAGATAAGGTTGCTCAGAGCCCTCTTTGCTTGGCTAGTGTGGCCCTGTATGTATTTTACGTATAGAATGACTTTTGAGTAAGTTCTTGGTATTTCTCTGTAAACGTGCGTCACATATTCAGACTTGCACATCTCCCTGGCTTGGGCAGACTTGCTACAGCCATAAATACATCTGACGCCATAGATTTTCATCACAGCACCGAAGTCATGATTTTCAGTATTTCTCTTTCTGCATATTGGGGCAGAAATCTTGTGGAGTAAAGATCTGATCTTTCTGAAAATGGGGAGCAGTGTGGGGATGTGCCATCGGATGGCCAGGGAAAATTCCTGCAGATTTTCAGTGTAACTGAAGTCTGTCAGACAGAAAAGGTTTGTTCCCTTTTACAGTCTGACATAGCCAGTATAGAAGCACTGCATATGATTCATTTTCTTGTTTAATTTGCCTTGTTCTTCATGTTACACTTCACTAAGTATATTTACTTTTATTTCTGCCATTCCACATGACAGAATTTATCTGCAAGAAAGGAATTTTAACTGCAAGAAAGGTTTTATAGACAGAGTGAAGCGGCAAAACATGAGGCAGGAATTTAATGCAAGATGTTAAGCACTGTCTTTCCTGAAATTGAGGGGCAATTAAACTTCTTACTCCACTAAAGAGCTTGAAACCTGTAAAGTAATATGGTAGCATAATGGGAAGTAGCTCTTAATGAGCTTATGCAGTTATTGCAAGTTAAAACCAGTTGCATATTTGGCTAACAAAATACTGAGAATACATTATCATTAAACGTTTGGGATAATGCAGTCACAACAATAGCAGTATACATAAGCCTCACAGAGCTGTTAAATTTACTGTATCTTCTATGAGGAGCAAAAACAAGCAAAGAAAACAAGACACAGCTGTAGGGAAAAAAAAAACCCACAGGATTAAACCAAGAAAGCGTGGTAGCTAACAAAAAAAGAGCCATCAAGTTCACCTTGAATGGCAAAACCAAAACAACCCCAAACAAAACAAAACATAAACCTTCCATCTCAGAGGAATCCGCCTTTTCAGAGTGAGCCTCTCTGGGAACATGCTTGGTGGGAGATTTTAATCACCTAATCAAACAAGTAATAGAAACATTAATGATTTCCAACCTGCTGAAACTCTGCATCTCTCGGGGTTTGCTTCATCATCTGAACTTACAAGATCTGCATCTGCCAGCTTGGCTCGTGAGCACAAAACCCGAGAAAAAACAGGCTATTTCTGAGAGCGCTGTGTGAACCCTTCCCACTTTAGCAAGAGAGTTGATTTGAAACACTGCGTAAAATAGATGGGTTTTTTTTCCCTTGTGCATATGGAAGCAGCCTTCCCGGGCTCGGGATGGTAGGGAAGCCAAGGGCACGGTGGCTGTGCTGTCCTTCTACTCCTGCCCCTCCCTGCAACCTGGCACTGCCTGCAGGCTTGCCAGTGGTGTCTTCTCCCTCAGCACAGGCCATGGATGAAGATACTCAAGGGCATGTGTCGCTGGTGTGCCGGGCTTGTTACCAGCTACTGATGGCATGCCTAGCCATTGATCACTACCTTTTGAGCCTGGCAGTCCAGCCAATTTGCAGCCAATCTGTCTGTCCCACCTGTTTTTCCTTAGCTTGGAAAGGAGACTGTTGCTGGAGATAGTGTCGGAAGTCTAAATATATTTTCCCTCTACCGCTCTCCCTTCAGACTCTTCCTTCATGGAAGAGAGTGAGCAGGGACAAGCATGATTTGCCCTTGAAAAATCCGTTCTGGCTGCTCCTGCTAGTCGTTTTCTCCTGCCTGTCTGTGGAGATGGATTACAAGAGGACGTTCTCCAGGGGGCTTTCCAGGGGCTGAGGTGAGGCTGACCCACTGATTGTTCCCTGGGTCCTCTTTCTTGCCCTTCCTAAAGGTGGGAATAATGTTAGCCTTTTTCAAGTCACCAGGGAGCTTCCCCTATGACCTTGATTTTTCATGGGTGATTGACAACAGCTTCATGATCACATCAGTCATCTCTGTCAGATCCTTGGGTGAAATCCATCTGGCCTGATGGATCTGAGCATATCCAGTGTCTCCAAGCAGTCTCTAACCTATTGCTACTTTGCTGTTGGTGGGCCCTCTGTTTTCTGAACGGGGTTGTTACGTGCTGGAACTTGGGAGCGGGCTTTGTCTATAAAGACTTGTAAGGAAGGACACTCTTCTTTGATGCCTGTTGCTTGTCTCTTCCCCATCCATCAACAGACTCACATTTTTTCCTGACCCTCTTCTTGCAAATAGCATTCCCATAGAATTGTTTCTTTTTAACCTTAATGTCCCCTGCTAGCTCCAGCTGGGCTTTTGCCGTCCTGTTTTTGTGCCAGCGTGCCCAGGCAATGCTTTTATTCTCCTCCTGTCTTGCCTATCTTTATTTACGCTTGTGTGCTCCCTTTTTGTATTTTCAGTTCATTAAGACTCTTCTCAGACAAGCGGGCGCTCTGCCAGAAAGGTGAGCTCAAGACAGGGAATAGTCAAAGCCATATAAAGGTGTACTTGTGAAAAATACAGTCGGTAAACGACTTTTCTAAAGGAGATAGATTTGGGCCGATGAGGGCTAGGACTTTAAAATAAGATATAGCGGTGTCCTTGTTTGTCCAGGAAGAGGACGCTGGTTGTAAGGCTATCGGAGAGGGTGAAATGTCAGGCTGTTCATCCTGGTCTTGGATAGATTCTTGGTTTCATGCTAAACCTGATATTATTGCAGCTACATTGCTGCCAAGACGTGATTCACTGTGCGGAGTCAAACGTGGGCAAGGCGGCAGGAAAGTAATGAAAGCGGAGAGCTTTCCGAGGAAATGGAAAAGTTGCGTGTGTCTCTGGAGGAAGAGCCTGAGCGTATAAGGGGCGTTAGAGAGGGTAATTGGCTGGATGTCAGAAAAGGTGTGGTGGGATGGCAGAGCGGGCTCCATGGGGTGAGGAAAGCTATTCCTCAGCAAAGAGGAATTTGAAGATTAAAAGATCAGAAGGAAAAGTTCATTATTAAGTCTGGGTCAAGCGGCTGAGACAGGCTAAAACAAGCGAGAAGGGAAAGGTCTTCAGTCAGAAATGAGTGAAGATTAAAATTGCTTGAGTTCAAGGTAAAAGTTAAAGAAACAGGAAGAGGCAAATACAAGAACAGAAGGAACAGTAAAAAGGGGATTTTGAGACGTCAGCTTGGAATGAAAGCAGAAATCTTGCCGGCTTCAAAAAAGGAGAAAGCACAAGGCCACGGGGTGAGAACAGGAACCCTTCCGAGACATTGGGGAGCCCACCTGGATTGTCGTAGGAGAAGAGGCTGCGGGTGGCTGTGAGGCAGGGAGCAGCGAGGAGGGCACGGGGGTGAGGGCATGGCAGGGGAGGTCGCGGGCAGCAACTGGGGTGTTGGAAAAGCGACAGGAGAAAAGGTGTTGAAAAGGGAAGAAGAGAGTAAGGGATGGTGTTACGTCTAGCTGAGGAACTGGCTAAGTGAGAGAAAAAGTAAATTAAGAGGAAAGAGAAACGTGTTGAAGATTCCTGGAAAAAACTCTCCTACATTAGGAAGCAGGAGAGGGGAAATCAGTTCATGAAAATCTAATTTCTTTCTTCTTTTTTCTGTTGTTCTTAAACCAAAAAACCAGAAAAACAAACCTTCCCCCTGCTAGTGTATCTTTACCTAAATCCTCTTATCAGTTATTGTGGTTTCCAGTTAGAAAAAAAAATATATGTATTCTCTGTTTAACAGACCATAAGGAAAAATGACAGATTAAACCCTTAATCCTGCAAATATGCATGTGCTTAATTCTGCAGTCTTATACTTATGTTCTTAACTGTTTTGTTAGATCAGAGCTGGAGTGCTCAACTGCTTTAAATATTGAAAATGAAGATGCTTTCAAAAGGATTTAATACCATTTCAGACTTCACAGATTTGGATATGAGATCAATAATACTTAAAAAAAAACCAAACCCATCCTGAAAGTCACACATAATTTTTAATTTGCCATGATATCTTTATACAACAGTAAATTCCACATATTTATCATTCATGAGATTTTCAAAGCTGAAGTTACTTACTTCATGTTTATTGGTACCTTTGAAAATCTCCTCCTAATTAATTTCAGAAAAATGTATGTTCAGATCCAAAATTAAATTAAGACACATATGATGCTGGACCTAATCCACAGTGACTGAATTAAGTCTTTAAATTAAAACTGGCTTGGGATTTTTCTCGTTTGGAATCAGAAATATGGAGCATGCACAAGCTGGTTTTTGTCTTCCTCATTCATGCCTAATTCATTCAAAACATTTGATTAATAAGTTTTAATTGAGATTTTTCATTGGAACATCTAGTTGTGCTGTCTGGTTAAAAAGAATTAATCTGTATTGTCAGGGTTTTCTGAGCATGCTCTGTTTTCATTCCTAGAGTTCCATATTAAAATGAATGAGGTCGATATGACAGAAATTTATAAACTCATTTAGAGGCCGTTCTATTTAAAAAAATGTAATTAATTTTTGCATTCTTATCTTGTATGTTTCAAACTTTTGATGAAGAAAATTGACAAAGAAACTGTGCCCTTTTTTTCCTCTGATTAATATTGTTTATAAATACAGAATCACCCAATGTTATATTTTTATCCCATAGTCTCTATGGAGAAATGCAGAAATGAAGGTGTAATTTTATATCTGTCACTTAGAAAAATAAGTGTTATTCCTTTTTTCTTTTATGTAGTTATTATCCAATATAAATGTTATGTTATTACACTGTCAAAGCTTAATGTGGACATGCTGATCTTCATTGACTTTTATCTTGGCAACTGCGAGAGCTTCTGTGATGAAATTTGGTATCCCAGTTTAGGTTCTCAAATTCTTACATTTACCTATAGGTGGGGGCTTTGCATATTTAAAAGTATGGTATAAATTTTAAGTATGAGAGCTGCTTTTGAAAGGCAGACTATTCAGAAAGGATTATAACTTTCTATGTGTTACAACATTTTTCAGAAAATTAATGTTGCTTTCTGTTCAGGTCTTAAAGTAAGGGGCTCATAATTAAATGCCACCAATATAATTTTGATTTGGTGACAGTAAAACCCAGGCATCTTGTTGCATAGTGCAGGTGTAAGAGAAGATATATTTTGGAGAAAAACTGGTTGGAGAAAAGAAGTGTTTCTATATGGAACCGAGGCCCTTTTGTGAAAGCTGATATTTACAGCTGTATTTGAAAAACGTGTATTAAATGCAGGAGGCACAGTTATGGGTTCTCCTTCAGCCCCAAGGGAAATACAGTGTCCTGGTGTGCTGTCCTAGAAGCAGCGCAAGCCAGTGATGGATTCGTCAGAAACTCTTCTAGCTGAATATTGCTCCCTTGAATGCACCTGCCTGCCTAAAAAAGGGCCTGCTAGCTCTGGAAAACCTTTGCTGACCCATCCTGGGAGCAGAGAGGAAGACAATGTTGTAATGAGTGTCTGTTTTTCTCTTCATAGCACGAGGCCATCTGGGTCATGCTCTGCTCCCCTAATTCGTTCTCCACACGGTGAGGAAGACAAAGCAAATGCGCTGTTGGTGTGCTTTTCTTGTACATACAGTGATTTTTATGTTAAGGGTTTCTCTGAGACAACATGATTTAAGTTGTCTGACATTGGACAGTATTTGGGTTTGAGCTGTCTGACAGATGAGTAACACAGTAGATTAGTGCTGGGCACGGTGCATGTGCATTACCTATGTATATAATTTTTGTAAGGTTGGATGAAACACGTGGCCTCGTGCCTATAAAGGCGTGTTCTCCGTGGAATGCGCTCCTGTAGTGATATGCTAGAGTAGCAACGGTATTACTAGTGTACTAATGCTAACAGAGTCACTCCTGTAGAAATAGTATGCTAGCAGAATTACTCTGATAGAAACAGTATATATTCTTGATCAAGAATGCTTGGGGCAATATCTTTGTGAGAAATGGCCTTCCAGCCCTCAGAAAATAGCTCATTTCTGAATTCAGCAAGTATCCCATCCTCTGGCAGCAGCCCCATGCAGGAGAAACACACCAGCGTCTCCAGCCTTTCACAGTGGACACAATTTTGACTTCAGAAACTTCCTCTGCAGTCCATCGCTTTTGTGATTTCATGGATCTGTGTTCTTTTTTCTCTCTTGCTTTTGCCACCCTTTCCCTCTCTGAGATTCTTCTTATAGACAGACTTCTCCCCTTCTCCTTAGCCTTGCGATATTTCATTATTTCAGAACAGGCTTATGGACAGAGGAGATAAAAGACAGCTCTTCCACCTCACCCTGTTGTGCTAATATGTTGCTGTATCAAGCCCACAGCTGTGGTATTTGAGTACCTGCCTACTGTGCATTAAAGGGAACGATAGCATTGGTCATGTAGGATCGTCTCCTTTTCTCTCTCCGTCCCCTAGGGAAAACTGGATGCTGATTGTATTGCTATACTTAATGAGTTTATTAGTGAAGCAAAAATTGAGGAGTAGGAAAACGCAGACAAAAGGAAAAAAATCGGAGTAGCAGATTTGTCAAGACTCTCAGGCACTGTAAAACCGTCTGAGGCAGAGCACGGCTTGTCTCAGCAGGAGATGGAGCTCTCCCCAGGGGCTGCGGAGTGCACCGTCTCTGGGCCTAAGGACCATCGCAGACTTCATCACTGGATATGCAAAGGACAATGCATTTACTAGTGGTTGTGTGTTCAGTCATCCTCTGTGTTCGGCCAAGTGCCATCTTCTTCCTTCACTGAAACTCATGTCTTCCAAGAACTCTTTGTTCACTCTGTTATTCTGCATTTTTTTTTTTTTTTTGCTTTTCTCATCTTGCGCAGGGGTTGGATTGCTTGTGGCAGGACAAAGACCTTTTGCTGTTGATGAACTACATCAAAAGCATTTTTTGCACTCTACATTTAGTTGCTAAACTAGTTTTAATTAAGAGTGACCCAGCAATCAGGAGAACAGAAGAATTTCAAGCAAGATTTTATTTCCCAGTGCTACGAACCGTAAGGGGAAGATACACACAGTGTGCCCTTCTCCGAGAAGTATCCTTGGTCCAGGATGAGTGAAAAAGCAAAGCTGTGATTGGATCCATCCCTTGTACCCAGTGTTGCCTTTGGTCATTCTGGATGCCACTTCTAGTCTTACTGCTCAAGCTGGGGTGAGTCCTTTTTACTGACATCCCTTATCCCTCTCTGGAGTACATGCAGGTACTTACAGCAATCAGTGTATGTTGATTGTGGGCTGTATGGGGAGGATATTTGGACAGATGGGATTTTTCAGAGCTGTTTGTCCAGCACAGCCATATCCAGGTGCTCCCTCCTTGGGCTTGTTTGGTGTGTGAGCAAATAAACGCTACGTCTCTCCCTTTTTCTGCTCTGGGTCTCAGAGAGGTCCAGGCAAAATTGGCTCACTGTTTAGATCCAGTTTGGAAACTCTTAATTATGGAGTTGTTCTGGTTCCCTGCCTGCTCAGGGCTGTTTTTTACAAACATAAATACTAGGATCTATCTGTGTGCAATAGTAGGAGAACACATTCCTTTTAGCGTTTTAAGACCAGTTTCAATGAAGATTTTAGCAGTGAGGTTGGCAGGTTTTCCTACTATTTCAAACAAAAACTGAAGAGTGCCTGCTCCTACACTCCATGCGCTCTGCCAGTTTTTTGGAAGTGCAAAATACATCGGTCTCAATCTTAATATTGCAGAGCACAGAATAATGCCTCTGCCTCCTCACGGGGGCAAATGGGCAGACGTGTGTGCCCTGAAGACTCTTCTCTAATGGGGCTTTGCATGCTCTGCCACGCGAGCCAAAACCATCAGCCTGCCCACAGACCACAAAAATCACCGACCTTCCATTTTGCAATATCTTTTTGAGGGGTGATGGAAGTACCAGGAGGGGTAGATTTCAAACACAGGTTTGGATTAAAATATGATAGCATACTTTAAAATAAAAGCATTCAATACTTTAATATTAATTTCATGTTTGTGATGAGAGACTTAGGTGCTATTGTCTACATTTTTTGCAAAGTACTAAACTTGCTTTCTCATTTATACGTATTTATATATACAGAGGAAAAAAATAAGACACTGCAATTTGTGAATTTAATTCTGTTGCGGAAAATATCCACAGACGACTTAGGTAAAAAATGTTGTTTGCTTAGCAAGAAATGCAAATGCTTTCCTTATAAAAAGTGGTAATTTTTTTTAAAAAATAGACAAACACTAGATCAAAATACTTACTAGATCAATTTACAAATTTGTGTAGTAAAGCACACCTTTTTTTCCAACTTTTCCTTGTAATTTGTTGTCATTTCATGACGTAACAAATGGCCGATCTACTCACTACTCTGGGGGAAAATGTATTTTTGTAGAAATTACATTGCACAGCAGTCCTGTGAGCTTATATTTATTGGATAATTAACATATAGTTCCGGTTGGTATAAATCATTGTGTCTGATATATAAGTATTAGATTAATTCAGTTGTCAACAGAATATGTGGAAGGATACTCACTGAATGATATACTGCAGGTTGTGCTAAATATGTGATTACAAAAGTGGAAGTCTTGCGAAAAGCATACGAAGCATTTTTACAGGGCACTTGGTTTTCAAATGACCTTGTAAAACTAATTGTTTGTGGAAAAAGAGTGTTGTTCTGTCTTTGAAAGCCTGCTTAATATTCTTTTGTTATTTTATCTCTTTAAAGACAAATTCAAAGGGATTTTGAAAGATTTTATGTATTTCTTCCACCTTAGTCACTCACTGAGGATAACATTTTAAAGCCAGGGTTTTGCAAGTAGTCTTTTAAATACTGTCACTGAAAATATACAGTGAAATGGAAACATAGCATTATTGCAGAGTTGCAAAATTCTCCTGCAAATACTAGCATTTGAATATTTGAATATTGAACAGCTTTTATATAATGTAATTCAGATTAAGGCTGGTTTACAAACATAAGCCTTAGTTAAACTCATTCAAAGCACATGGGTGTGTGTATTACCTTTTTTAAGCCAAGAGAAATTAGATTTTTAAGTCATCACAAAATGTAAAATGGGAGGGGAAATCATCTGAAATTCAATTTTAAGGCCAGAAGGGACTTCTATGAGCATGTAGCCTAACCTCTGCATGCGCGTGGCCTAGACGTTCGTTCGGTAACTCCTATATAAATTCCATCATTTCTGGCTGAGCTGGAGTGTGGATTTTAGGAAGACATCCTCAGCTTGATTTTTAAAGACTTGAAAAGGCAGAGCATCCGCCAGGTCCCCAGGTACCTTGCCACAGCTGTTAGTCCCCCTCAGAATGAAATCTGTTCCACATTGTGGCTTTGAATTCGTTCAAGCTTCTGCTTCCAGCAGCCAAACCTTGATGTTCTTTTGTTTCCTAAATTAAAGTGCTCTCTACCGTCAGGAGCCATCTTTCTGCTGAGGTGTTTGTATACAACATATCGGCTCAGCTCCCGAGCTTCAAGCTGAGAGAGAGGATGCTAGTGCTTGGTGCCAGAAATCACATAGCCCATTTCCAAATCACTGATGACCGAGATGTAAGTGGTCTTCACTGTCTGTAGATGTGTCGTACGTGTTGTCCCAAGCCTAGCTGCTACAGACCACCATGCAGTGCTGGGGGATGTGATGGAAGATCCTCTCTAAGCAGCTATTTTTAGTAAATACGCGAAAGCTCTGTTCTAGCACAAGCAGCCGAAGTCCAAGAACCACGTGTGGGAGCTTTGTCCTTGAAATTTCTAAATCCTACAGAGCAGAGTTCATCTGCTACGAGTCACAGACGTGGGGTGATAGCATTTAATTGCCTGTCTAAGGAAAAAGCCATTGCAAAGCTCTGCTGCCTAGGTTTAGGGGGCCCAGTGGCACCTCCTGGGGAGCAGAGCTGGGGCAGGCGGGCTGGCTCCAGCTGAGGAGCAGGGTCTCCTCCACTTCAGCAAATCCTGACAATGATGGAAAGAAGATGCACGTGATTCAGGGAACTGTGCGGCCACGCACACGCCTGGAAAATGTCATCGAGGCGGCTGAAGAGGCCGTGTTAAGCAGAGCTTTGATGCCTTTGGAAACCAAGGGCAGCTTCCCCGCTTACAGGTGGCTGTGGCAGAGGAAAGCTGCCCTTTGCAGAAAAAAATGAACTCATCACAAAAGCAGTTGTTGGTGAGGTACAAATAATAATTTTTGTTTGCACGCTACTAATATGATGAAAGCATAAACCTCAGCCAAGTATGTCTGAGACAGTGTATATGTAATACACGTACTTGGGCTTTGAAAAGGGCCAGTTTCACAAAGCTGATAATAGTAATTAAGCTCTGAGGAAAAACTGTTTTCATCAAGCATTCATATTGTTTTAAAGTTTAAATTCCAAGTATATTTTACCAAATACTTATCCATCCACAGCCTGGTGCAGGGGGCAGAGAAGCAAAGTTAACAGGGAAATTAAAGTTTGCACATGCGCATAAACAGGTCCACTTATATTTTTTAATTGATATGTATGTGTGTGTGCAGAATCATAGAGTCATTATTTATGTTGAAAGCCACCTCCAGAGGTCACCCAGTCCATCGTGTATGTATATGTATGTGTATGTGTATATGCACACACGTGTTATGGAATGAAAAATAAAGATGTTGATACAAATTTGATGTTAGGAAGAGTAGTGAGTTGAAAAGGGAAGCAGGAGGACACAAATGAGAAGAAATCAATGCCCAGAAGAGGTGAGAATGACACAATGTTTTCAAGGCACGATAGGATGAAAAAAACCCTCTAAAACAAGATATATTTTCATTGCTGTGTGGAAAGAAAGAGTAGAAAATCGCCAATATCTGTACAGAAAAGCGCCCAACTCAGGGAAACATTCAATAAATATTTTCTTCTGAACTAAAAAAAACCCAAATGATACATGTATATCAAGAAACAAAGAGAAGGAGAGCAAAGTATTTTCCCTTTCAACAGTAATCGGGGAGAATTTTAAACTGTACCTGTTGGTAATTTTAAGACAAGGAACTGAGGAGTTGTGGCAGTCACTATTGCTGAGCTGGAGTAAGCCTGAAAATGGGAATGTTTCAAGGACTCTTTCACCAATAATTAAAAGTGCCGGATGGGATCCTCCCCTAAGAAATGCTTGTGAACCGCGGCGGGACTGTTTTCCGAGCAGTGCACGGGCTGGAGCGGTGGTTGACCCCCTGGGGACGCAGCCGTGGCCAGTGCTGCCCAGGAGGGTAGCCTGACCGGTCGCATGTCTGGAAGATCTTCATGCGGTTTGATCTAGGAGTCAATGTGTAGCTAAACAGCTGGTTAATCACTTAAACAGGGCTTTTGCGGGGCAGATTTTGGTTTTATTACTCGTCCCTGATCTCTTAGTAGACTTCTAACATGGTTTCCCTTTTGGGGGGAAGTAGGAAGACGAGTGTCGGTTCCTGTTAGCTACAGACTTCAAACTCATTTTGGTGACCTCTAAATCCTTTTCTGAGACAGTTTTACCATGACAAAGTTCGTTGTTCTACGGACATGAGCAACATTTTTTTCTTTCTCTTTTTCTTGCCATTGCCATGACTTGGTATTGTGGTATTAAAAGCCCTTTGGGAGTTCAAGCAAGCCTAAGCTACCAGGCAAAAGGGATCACTCTGTAGGTCAGCCGGTTTCCATCATCATTCACCCTTTCATCTGTTGTATGGCCTGTGAACTTTATTTGGATAAAGACTATATTTTCTCTCAGACCACTGATAAAAAGCATTGAATGGTGTCAGGCTGAGAATAGGTATCTGAGCATCTCATTGCAAACGCCCTCACAGAAATCACAATTCCTGATTGACAATTATTCTTGATTTATGAGTCAATAAGTGTCACGGGTATCTGTGTATGATTTTTTAAAATTATTCTAAATGAAGTGCCTTGCAAAAGTCTATTTACCAACATAGTTACCCTTCACAAAGAAGCAGTGATCTCACCGGAGAACAGTATCAGGTTTGCTGTCTGTCATAAAACTGTTGATTCACAATAATAAAAATAAATTAAGAAACAAAGGTGATAGCATACTCATTTAATTGCCCATCTGCTGTTGTGTGATGTTACCCAGGATCAACATCAGCCTAACTTGAATTGTTAGAGACGTATGATGCGGTATTATTTGTATAAGGAGCTGCATCTGTTGCGCAGTCTCTCCTGATTAGCTTGTCCTGTCCTTAATTTTCATTCTGCCAGAGGGAAACAAGATTACTCTCCAGAGCTCTCCCGGCCTCAGCAAATTGAGCCAATCCTCCACGCTGTGGGAGGACCTGATCAGAGGCTGCTGTGAATTTTTCCAGTATTAGAATAGGCTTTGTGAAACAAGAGCAAAACTTGCTCAACTGGGTGGAAAGCCAATGAGCCCGGCTTTGCACATCACTCACATGCCAGTCAGTATCTCTACTGAAGGAGCTAGTATGTGATGCACAATACTCAAGGGGAGGGGGGAAAACAAAGCCTTGCCATCAAGTTGGTTTCAGCAGATGAAAATCAGTATTTCCTGCAGAATTCCTCTAGCACGTTCAGGAAAGTGATGATGCAGATATCATCAGTTTAAATGAGAAGAAAGGGGTGATAGCAGACCGTTGAAGAAGTGCACACATTAAGGCACAGCATGAAGTAACATAACTAACCAGATACGTCTAGAAAATATGGTACAGCACGGACGCCTTCCCAAGCAGCAAGGAGAGAGATGGAAAAAACATTCAACCTTTCCCTGCAACTGAAGTGAATAAATCTCCCAGCGAGGTAATATATTCCCTAAATTTTATGAGAAATAGTTTTCAGCTGCTTCCAACAAATGTCAACAACCTACCTGAATTTCTTCATGTCCTGGAGACTTAGTAACTGGGTACTATATGGACATCACATCTTAACTTTCACATTTACGTCAGAATAAGCTTGCATTTCTAGCTAGTCAGCAACCACCACCTTGTCAAGACTTCCAGAAACCAGCCCTCAGCAAAGGCTGGAAAATGAAGTATATGGTCCCTACAAACACGGACTAAACTAGCCAGAGACAGCCTCACCAAGTCCCTTTGCTATAAGCCTATCCCTAGAGGTATTTAAAAGATGTGTAGACATGGTGCTTAGGGACATGGTTTAGTGGTGGACTTGACAGTTTTGGGTTTGCAGTTGGACTTGATATCTTAAAGGTCTTTTCCAACCTAAACGATTCTATGATTCTAAGCACAACACCAGCACTTTCCCCTCAGATGTTAGCCCCTCCTTGGTTGTTTCTTCTGTTTCTTCAAAAGAAAACTATAGCACAGCGATGCTAACAAGGTTTGCGATAATGATTTTTTGAAAGTCTCAGCTCTTAGAAGTAAGTGATCAGACAAGATAATCAGTAATGGCCAAGAGAAACTTTGGGAACACAGAAATGCACAAACAAATGCGGGTTACTTTAATTTATAGCTCCAAACAACATTTCATTAGTTTGACTGTAATGTGGAGATCCTGCCTCAGTGCTTTTATATGCTTGAGATTGGCAATAATGGATAATGCTGCTATTTTTCTTTGCTGTCATCTTACTTCTTAAAAACTGCTTTCCTCACCAGTCTCATAGTAGCAGAAAACATGTAGTCGAATTTCTGGAAACTGGAGAATATCCAGAATCGGGGAATTGGGGAAAGGGATTTTCCGATCAACTCCTGTCCTGGTAGGTATCAGTGGCATTAAATATCTCCAGGGCTGGAATATCACATGGACTGCTACACTTGAGATGGGAGGGGAGAGTCCACTGCTTGGGAGAATTTTTTAATATAAATAACTGCAAAGAGAGCAAGTCAGTTTAATTAGGACCTTTTTTTTTTTTTTTTTTTTTTTTTTTATAACTACCTACCTGCATAAGTCCTTTATCCCTAGTTTTTCTTTTCTAGGCCACATCTGAGTTGATCATAGTCTGACCAGGAAATTTGTGCTCCTACCTTACGAATCTAAAGAACCAGCATGTTGTCTCTTTAAGCGAAGACTAGCTTTTGCTTCTGTAGCTTTCTTCCTTTAGCTTTGATGGTAAATAAATGAACTCCTTGGGGTCTTTTTAGAGCAATCTGAGACTTGTGATGCCAGAAAGTGTCTCTGAAAGGAATAAGACTGTGAAATGAGTGTTCTCTATTATACAACTGTCTTCCTCTAAGTGGTAATTATGATTCTCCTAAAAAAATAAAAAATACAAAAGCCAGCTGAAATGATGAACCGAATCAGCTCTTCCCTCTGTTCCGCATAACAAAAATGTGACTATTAGCCTCATTCGAGCCCCATCCTCCCCAGCCTTCTGTATCAATTTACCTTAGTATACCATACAGCACGGAGAAATTAGTCTTAAGTGAATATTTAGATATTATACAAGAATAAACCTGCCAGGAAAATAAGTTAATTATAAATGCCTTCCCTGTATACAAGTTATAATTTAAGGTTTTTGTGTGTAAGTGGAATAACAATAAAAAGGAAGACGCTGTGCTCAAATTAGCATTTTAATTTCTAGTTTAAAATTTGAACGCCATTGCTCAAAAGATTTTGTTCTCTCTTTTGTTGCAACTGTTCACCCTGGCTTTTAAAGAAAAAAAAAGTTTGGTTGTGTGAGACAAGAGGTTCTTTTCTTTAGAGCTAACAGCTACTTTCATGGGACTTCTAATAAAGATGTTTAAAACTATCCATTCAATAAGTGGACTACTCCAGAGAATTTTGATGGCAGGAAAAACTATGTGAGAGCTGCCCAGGCACCTGGGAAGATGAGAAGATTCATCTGTGAGTCAGAGGAGGGGGGAACCTGCCAGAATCGGTTCAGTTCCCAGCAACGCCGCTACCTTGCCATGTGGCTCCCTCTGGGTTGATCAAAACGAGAATAATCCGTTGAGATTTCTAATCAATATTTCTTAGCCAGCGCTGCTGCTGCAATTACTAATGCTGAAAATTCAGAGGTGCATGCTCCGGGTCACAGATGGCTGTTCCTGGTCATCGTTAGCTGAGTTGTAGACACGACATTATGGGTTGCAGCATGCCTGAAAATCCTAGCCTGCGCAGGCCATCTGCTATTCATTTTACTTATCTATAAATAGGCTTAATAATGCAGATGACATCTTGAGAGGGAAATGTATACTTTTAAGGGAATGAAGCTTTCGAATTGGAGGCACAGCTCTTCCCATGTACGGATTTGATAAGAAATGGTGAGTGCCTGCAGTGGTGGGTTTCCATAGATGCTGCAGTTCTTCCATTGTAGGCAAGCCCATTGGAACAATGAGTCCGACTCATGGAAATGTATGACGGCAAAATACAACCATGAAGTCTCTGATCAACATCTTCCCTTTTGTCCAGAGCATCGTGCGTCAGGGAGGCTCAGGATGCTAACATGCTATTTTATTTTCACTTAGTCATTATTTGCAGAATTGAGTGTCTGCGTGCTCGTTCTTGGGAAGGTGAGGGATGTGGCTCAAAAAATGGAGCAACTATGAGGAAAAGGCTGGAGGGGATTGCCAGAGAAACTCAGCATTCAGTTAAGTAATTAACTTTCGCTAAATGAGAAGAGAAAAGAGCATATATAAAACCATTCTGTGAATTTGTAGTCTGAAGTTCTTGGTTCTTACCAGCCAGTATTTAAAGACAAGGCTTTGAAGGTTAAATCTCAACCTTAAAAAACCACTAAAATTCAAAAAATGTGTGAAGAAAAAGGCAGATTTTAATGTGTTTTCCATATCTCCTGAAGCTTCTTCTAACAGGTTTCCTTCTATCCTTACAGATAGTTTAACCATAGCTCCATCAAGTTATAAGTGTTCAAAATCTCTCGCACATGCCAGCTGAGGTTCATAGTGTCCTCCCGATCACACTGCTCTGGACCCCACCTGTGCTGACCCTCAGCCAGAGGACCACCTTGTACCCCATCACTCACGAGTAAATAGGAGCTTGGGTGCAGAAGCCAAATCTTACCACGGTAGTTTTGTCAGTCCATCTTCTTTGTAGAAGAAGGGTGCTAGGGATGTAGATACTAAATTTCAGTAATATGCTTTTTATTGAATGCCACAGAAATGTGGTAAAACCCGAAAGAGCACAACAATGAATGCTGAAAATAATGATCGTTTAAAATCAAGTTACTCTTGCTAACACCAGCACTTAAGGGCATTCGAAGTGCTGTGATACTTCTATCTATTAAGGTGGGCTGTATTTATTTCTCAGCTGTAAATGGTTAAATGTTTGGGTTTGGTTTTTTTTAAATGCAGCTTTATATTAAATCATTGAAAAAAATTAAGGATGTAAAAAGAAATCGTAAAACTTCAACCTGTCAACACATTTTAATGCTTGTGCTATTAAGGATCCTGCCCTTTTGACATAGGGTCATGAAATACCGAACAAATGACACATTTACACCCACCCCTTCCACCCTCTGGGACAGGGAGGCAGTCGCTCTCCGACCTCCCACCAACCCAGTTGCCTCCATCTGACCACCAGCACCTTTCTTTCAAAACCCCTCATCCCCTTCCCACCCGCCTGTCCCCACCTGGCCTTTCTGTGACCTCCCATCCATCAAAATCCCTGACACCTCACTTCCAGCCCCAACCTTCCCGTCACTGCTCCCAGCTCCATTAATTCCCTTCTCGCCTCATTTCTGCCCAGTCTGTCTTTATCCCTGGGCTACCATTTTCCTCTCTCAGCACTGTGTCTTCAAAGCATCTACCTCTGGCTCGTGCCTGGCATATATGTCAGCCACGTGCATCCACAGGAGAAATCTCAGGACCACCCAGGGACCCACTGCTGAAAATATTTTCTTGCTTTTTCTGCTTTCTTCTGTCACAGCTTGTCTTCTGCGCGCTTGGGTCATATGTCTGCATGCCTTTTGACAAAGCAGGCGCCGGTTCCTTCTGTCATCAAACCAACCCCTTGCCCTCCCCGCAAATACTCCTGTTCCAAGTCCTTTTGGTCTCTGATACCCTGATGGCTGCCTCATCTTCCCCCTCTTATTTTGTCCAAATACATCATTTTTCTGCATCCTTCTTTGTGAATTTCTCTCACGGAGGTTTCTAATGATCCAGACAAATAACCTGAGCTGAGCTGTGGGCCTGCCATCACTCACGTCACTGTGGTACCTTAGACTTACTGTAACACATGCCTTTGCTTTAAAAAAATGTATTTTCAGAGTATGGCCTTTTTTTTTTTTTTTTTTTTAAATTTCCCCCCAAAACTTTTGTCTTCTTCTGATCATGCAGTATCTTTGGTCAATTCTCCATCTGTCCCCCTGATTGCGGCCAGCTGTATGTGAGCATTACACTTCGATGGACTCGGGATCAGACTTTCCATTGCACAGTGAGCTTCCTCTCCACTTGATTTTCTTTCTTTCTTTCTTACCAAGTATCCTTCCTTCATAGAATCATAGAATCATAGAATCACCTCGGTTGGAAAAGACCTTTAAGATCATCGAGTCCAACCGTTAACCTAGCACTGCCATCCCACCACTAAACCATGTCCCTAAGCACCTCGTCTATCCTTCTTCTAAAGACCTCCAGGGATGAGAACTCCACCACCTCCCTGGGCAGCCCATTCCAGAGCCTGACAACCCTCTCGGTGAAGAAGTTTTTCCTAATGTCTAGCCTAAACCTGCCCTGGCGCAGCTTCAAGCCATTCCCCCTCGTCCTGTCGTCTGTTACCAGGGAGAAGAGGCCGACCCCCACCTCACTACAGCCTCCTTTTAGGTAGTTGTAGAGGGCGATCAGGTCTCCCCTCAGCCTCCTCTTCTCCAGACTAAACAACCCCAGTTCCCTCAGTCGCTCCTCGTATGACTTGTGTTCCAGACCCCTCACCAGCTTGGTTGCTCTCCTCTGGACATGTTCCAGCAAGGCAACATCTTTCTTGTAGTGAGGGGCCCAAAACTGAACACAGTATTCAAGTTGTGGCCTCACCAGCACTGAGTACAGGGGCACGATCACTTCCCTGCTCCTGCTGGCCACACTATTTCTGATACAGGCCAGGATGCCATTGGCCTTCTTGGCCACCTGGGCACACCGCTGGCTCATATTCAGGTGGCTGTCAACCAGTACCCCCTGGTCTTTTTCCACCAGGCAGCTTTCCAGCCACTCTTCCCCAAGCCTGTAGCGCTGCATGGGGTTGTTGTGACCAAGGTGCAGGACCCGGCACTTGGCCTTATTGAACCTCATACAGTTGGCCTTGGCCCATCGATCCAGCCTGTCCAGGTCCCTCTGCAGAGCCCTCCTCCCCTCCAGCAGATCAACACTCCCACCCAGTTTGGTGTCGTCTGCAAATTTACTGAGGGCACACTCAATCCCCTCATCCAGGTCATTGATAAAGATATTAAACAATAGAATTCCTACCTGAATTTTCTTTCTCGTCTAGCGCCTTTCCTCTGCTATGCTCCAGCGCTTTCTGCTGATGCTCTTTCTCAAAATGATGCCAGCAGACAGCACATGTGTATGGGTAAAACAGTAAAGGTTTGTGAATGGGCTTCTTGTAGGGTTCCCCGGGAACCCTTGTGGGCAGCCCGTTGTATCCAGGTATCTAGGTCTATTCAGGCTCGGTGTGGGCTTGTCTTTGTTATTGTTATTTCTTAAGGACAACTCCCTCCCCGAACCTAATTTCAGGAAGCACCATGGAGCTCCCTTTCTCTCTTCTGCTAGTGTTGGATCTGCAGCTTGGCAACGTTACTGCCCCCTCTGTGGCCTGCACATTTAGGGTCTGTTTAAATCCTGATAATTACTACCGAAAAACAGTTACCCTGCCTGGCCTTTTGTCCCTATTGCAACAGAAGAAATAAGATCTATGTGTTGCCTCCTGTTTTGCTTATTGTAATCTCTGCTGACACCCCCACCTCCTACTTCAATCCCCGTGAAAGGCAGCCATCAAAATCCCCTTTCTTGCCTGTCACGATGACCTTATTACCTCCCTCTCTGCATCCTTTGTGCTGACACTTTTGGCTGCCTCTAATTTAAATGTCTTGTTCTTTTGTTTTTCAGGCCTCCCATAATTCTTACCCTAGCTGAGCGGGTTGCCTTTCATTTTATCCTACTCCCGTCTCTTTTTGCTCAGACACTGCTGCCGCTTGCACTTTTCTTTCTCCTCCTCACCCAGCCCTCTCCCCTTGACCTGGGCTGCCAAGTGCCTCGACTTTTTTGTCGTTGTTGATTGTAGCCATTCATAAGAAGCCTTGCTGCTTTTTGGCACAGGCAAAGGAAGAAAGACGTCTTTATTTTTTCCATGTTCCCTCCCATGCCGTGAGTAGAGGCACCTCAAGGGCTTGCCCTGGTCACCTTGTCCGTCACTGCTTGGCAGCTTCTCATGGTCAAGGTGCACTGGGAGCTTTGGGGAGGGGAGGCTGTTTTCCTCTGCACTCAGGCAATGCCGAAAGGACTTTTAATAGTTAGTCACAGCAATTCAGGCATAGAGATGTCAGGGGTTATTTTGGCTTCAGAGTATTTGGTTGTCCCTAGGCCAAAGCTGATTTCCTCACTGCCTGCACTGAGTTCTGGCCCAGGGCACCACTGCCACATCTGAGTGGTATTTCCTAAGTTGAAGCCTTTTATTTCAATGATGAATGGCTTTCTGTATGCTTTGAGGTATGCTAAACGTGTTGTATGTTTTATAGTTTGTTCTATTTGCATTTACAAATCAGAGTTCAGTTATGGATGATCTGATTGAGCTAAATCATCTTATGGATGATTTTATTGAGCTAAAATAAATCAATATTTTTGTATTCTTCTGTTTTATTATGCTTTTGGTCACATTATCTTTCCCTGTGTGGGCAGAATTCAGTGTCTGAACACCTTCAAGTAATTTCTAATATATTTGGTCTTTCTGAATGAATGAGTGAAAATCAGAAAGCTCCTGATTTTCCTGAGGCTTCCCCGTTACCCCTATTGACTAAGGGTCTGCAGTAGTCACCTGCAATTTCAATGTTTTGCTCGTAACTAATATCTTTTCGCCACCTGAGAGGCATCATGTAAGGATGTGCTGAGCTGTATTTTCTGCTTTGTATCTGCAAAATCCCTCAGTGTGTGGCTTGCAGAGGAGGCGGCTTGGCAGAGCTGCTGCAAGGTGGACAGTGGGTGCTCGCGCCTGGGCACACCTGGCACAGCCCAAGTTGGCCACGACCATAGGCAGGCAGGATGAGCAGTGTGTCTGTCCACTGGACAGACAAATCCCCTGCATGCTCTAGTCTGCGGTGGTGGCTGGCTACCAAGTGGCAGACACAAAATGTGGTCAAGTCTTGGCTGTCAGATGTGGCATCATGCTTGCGGTCCAGGGGAGAGCATCATCTGAGTTCACGGGGGCAGCTGAACCTTTGAAACTCTTCATGTTTCACAATTCCAATGTTACATTATCTTGTCAGTGCTTTATCAAATGCAAATTTACTCCTTTGGTTTAGATTTGATCTGTATTAAAAGACCTGATTTAAAGGTCTTGAACGATAGGTTCCACAGGGCTGTGTTGAAAACTGATTGTGTTTTACAGTGGTCATGGGGTTTGTCTGAGAGGAGATGACATTCAGTATTACCTATTGATGAGCTGCTGCTATTCTTGATTCATATATACTTTTTATTGGTAGTTTTATGCTTTGCCAAAGCATAGTATTATCACTCCATGGATGCTGTCCAGTTTTGTAGAGCTAAAAAAATCCGCTCATTCAAAAAGAGTTCCTTGATGAAATTATCATTAAATCCCTGGCATAAGTGAGGCTTTTTACTTATGTTTTCTACATGCTTTTTTTTTTTTTTTTTCATTTATTGGAAATAATGTTTACAAGAATCTACTAATTTCCTAATTGCCTGTATGTCTTGGAAAAATATTTTTCTATCAATGACTTGGGATTTTTAAGATAGCAATCATGTGCTCAGCCACTTTACAGTAATCTTTTGTATTGTTTTCCTCCTTATTTATTAACAATCATAATTTCTCACTGGTATTTCTTCCCCCTTCACAGCCACAGTATATTTATGAGCCCTTTTGTTCTCTGTAATCACTTTAGCTAGCATTAAATCATTCTTCTCTCCTGCTGCCCTTATCTTTTCTCTGCAAGGCTTAACCGACTATAGTTTTCCTTCATTTTTCCCTCCTTCTCCTCCTCCCTTTGCATGCGGACCTGTGAGCAGTTCCTAAGGAAACTGTATTACTTACCTTCCATCCCCCTTTTCTGAAACTTGTTTTCTGCTCCTTAACTCAAGTTTGCATTCAGAATTTTCCAGCCTTCTTCCCTGCTCCTGGATTTAAGCGCTCCTTGCCTCATAGCAACTTACAATAACACTGTTCCAAAACTGATTTTCATCTGCAAAGTCCTTTGTAAAAATTAATTGCTGAAAAGTAAAACATTTGCTGAAGGCATTCTCTTATCAAAACCTGAGCACTCTGTGGGTCTGCTCCCTGCTCTAAAGAGGTGAAGTAGCTCATGAATATTGCCCTCAGGGCTTTCTTTTATCAGGCAGGTGTGCCCTTCATCCTCAGGGAAGAGCTAGGTCTAACCTGAGTTCGGGGCAAGCGATTGAACAAAAATTTAAGAGAAACTCAGTCTCTTTCAGGAGAGGGTGTCCCTTAAAAGCTCAGTTTCAAAGTTGCTTCTGGAGCCAGAAATAAGTGCAAATAACAAAATGAGATGGAGATAAATGTTCAAATAATTTACCTGCTTCTGTAGTTTTTGATTGAGCTTTGAAGTAAATGCCTTATGCATTGATTATTTGCTTTTTAATGATCTTATCAAGAATGCCTTTTAGAGATGAAGAAATGCTTTTGAATGAGGATATGAATGGGCACAAATAGATCCTCTCCAGTATGAATACCTGCCATTCAGACAGGATGAATTGCTTTTCAGAATTCTGCGGTTTCTCTGATCAGTTGCTACAGTCAGGAGCAGCCAAGAATACCAATAAAAAGGGAGACTTTCTGGGAGCAAGTCAGCGGTACTCTGCCTGCGGTTAACTTCCCAACCCTCTCTGCCCTTCAGAGGCGCTGAGCAGCAGAAGCGTCTTCTCCTGCTTCTCCTTCAGTGCTGGTTTGATTTTGGACATTCTGAAGAGAAAGGCTTAAAATCCAAAAAAAATTGCTGAAAACTTTGGAGAAGTAAGTTAATATCATTCATTCTCACTAGACCCTGCAGAGATTTGAGGTTTTTTTTGTTTTTCTTCCTCACTGCAGATTTTATATTTATCAACAGCATAGGCTTTAGCTGGAAAATTATTATTAAGTGAATTAAAAGCTTTCTGCCAACAGGCCACCATTCTGGAGAAAGTTTTCATCTCCCCAGAGAGGACAGGCAGCTGAGGCAGCCCTCTAAAGGCAGGGAGTTTTCATGCAACTCTTGGGGGGAGAGAGAGACTGAGACTCTCAGCCAAGGATGTCCCTCTGAAAGTTGGCATCTGAGCTCAGAAATGGGCTCCTGGTCCAAAGCCCCTAGTTGTCCCCACTTGCTGTGCTTTGATTTACATCATGGGGTGGTTTTGGTGAACATGCACTGGCTTCATTTCAGAGAAAACTGAACCAAAATGTGCAGCCACGGGTTGCACCCACCATGCTCCAGGAGCTAATGGGCATTCAGTATGTGGGGCCAGCCCAGAGCTGGTCTGAAATGGTGCCTCCAGGGAACATGTGGTGGGGCATCAAGTCCTCAAGACCAAATGGGGTTTTTTTTTTGCAGATCTTCCTGTTGTGCCACACTGGAAGACTGAAATTTAGGACAGTCTTACCTAATAAAAAGGAACTGGGTACTAGCTGCGATTTCTTGAGTTCTGAACTTGTAAAAGAGTATTTTGCTTCCGGTGTGCTTCACCATCTGTCTTTGCTGTGTCTTGTGTTTGTGTTTTTGGAGCAACAGGTTTAATATGAGGAAAGTTGCAGGCAGGTTCAACAGCCCAGACTTGGAAGTAGTGCCATGTGTAGATATGACAGTATCATTTAGTGCTATCAGGCCAGTCTGTAGGCTGCAGGTTTGTGATATTGTCATGTTTCGTTTGAGGGCAGCAGGTACTTTCTCTGCAATTTCTGGCCTGGAACGGGTGGTTGGGCTTCTGGCAGGAGAGACAGGGCATTTTGTGTAGCAAGTGCTCTTTGAGACATGGGATGACTATCACGTTTTCTGTGTGAGATAACAAGTTAATTTTTCAGCATGAAGTATTTCCACCATTACTGGGAGCAGTTGTTTTTCACTGGCTCTCACTGTCAGTAAGAGGGCTCTAACATATTTCAGGACCTCTTGAGTGTTTTTTCCACGATCCATCGCTGAAGCCTGCCTACTGTTAGATATTGAAAATTATAACAAGTACCTCGCACACAGGGTGCCTAGTTTGGTAACAGTTGTAGCAACATCCCTGCTTGCTACTTCGCAGCAAATTTAGATATCTTGGTATTACAATGGACGCCTGCTATTTTAGCATATGTGGTGCCATCTCAGGATGCCTACCTGTGTTTAAGGTACCACGCCAAAAGGATGCAGTACTCCTGGGAATCCCATGCTTTGTCTTTCAGCCCCATGTGGATCTCCCAGATACCCTGTAGCATCTAAAATGGTGCTAGAAGCCAGTGGTTAGGCAGCTAAACCTCTGGTCCAGCATGCTGTCATGGGAGGTGGTGATGGAAAGCACCTCTAGAATCTCTCAGCCGTGCTGGGGAAAGGGAGGTATTGCAGGGTAACACAGGGATTTTTGAGATGAGCATCAAGGTGACTGTATTACAGGAGAAAAGGAAAGAGTGATTTTTCCCCGAAGATTCTGTTCCATATTCGATGAAACATTTGGCAAAGGTGTTGCATGAATCACTGAGGGATGTTGTTTATCCTTGAATTGCCCAGACGTTACATAGTTTGGTCTCTTTCTAGCTCTGGTCATTCACTGCAAGTAGATCATGCACAGCTTGATAGCAGCATGTATGTATGTACTATTTGTCTATACAGCATATCTAGATTTTAGGTGAAATTAAGTTTATGGCATCATAATAAGCTACAGTGTTTCTTTGCTAAAATAGCAGATGGTGCTTTCTCAAAGGAAACAGAGCAGTAAGTTCACCCACTAACAGAGACTCGCTGCCTTTGCCTCTCTGTCTCGTAGCTCTGTCCTGATTGACATGGCCTCAAGTTATGCCAGGGCAGGTTTAGGTTGGACATTAGGAAAATTTTTTTCACAGAAAGGGTTGTCAGGCACTGGAGCGGGCTGCCCAGGGAAGTGGTTGAGTCCCCATCCCTGGAGGTATTTAAAAGACGGGCAGATGAGGTGCTTAGGGACATGGTTTAGTGGTGGAATGGCAGGGTTAGGTTAACAGTTGGACTTGATGATATTAAAGGTCTTTTTCAACCTAAACAATTTTATGATTCTGTGATTCTATGATTCTGTGATTCTATGATTCTATGACAGGGAGGTCAGAGCTTAGTCTGGGAATTAAAAAGTTTTCTTGCTGGGACTGCAAGAGAGGGAAGCAATGTTAAAGACAGCAGGAGATGGGGCATGTATCTAAGCAAGCTCTTGGCACGCCCCAGCTCATCTAGCTCTTTCATGACAGCATCCTCGGATGCTTTGCGGGGTCATTGGTGGGAGGTCTGTTGGTGACCACAGAGCACACCTGTGCAGAAGTACTTGAGTATGACCCTACTGGTTCAAGCAGGTGTCGTGAAGGTTGTAAATTCATGTGCTCTTCTCCAGTAGGTGTAAATCAACCCCCTTTTGTTTCAATCACAAAGGAAGTCTTCAAAAAGAACAAATTGCCGAAAGTAGTGATTTTGATCACCTCTATTGCTTTATGTATCTTTTAGAGTTTGATTTTGAAAGTGAAAGAAAGCTGGCTTAGTTTAAATGGAACACCACTGGGTTTTGATTATGTTTGCTAGAAATGAGGTGGGGGTCTAGATTTGCACTAGAAAACTCCGCAGGTTTTGCTTGCAATTAGATACACCCATGCATTAATTTGAATTTTTGCAAATCGAGTTCCCAGACACTGGAGAGAAAGAGAGAGAGGGTGAGAAATAAAGATTTCTCAAATAAAGACTTCTCTATCTCACTTATTTTGATGGCATTTTTCAAATTTGTCTATCTTTCTCAGACCCCAAGAATGCATAATTAAGATCCCTGTATTTCTGCACAGCCAAAAAATTAGTCATATTCCAGGGAACAGAATGCCTTAATGCATACAATTCACATTCAGCATCAGAAATAACGCTGTAAGTGTCAGCCTACTGCCTCAAGGTCCTTCTTTCTTTCGCTGCATTTCTCTCTGTGTGTACCTGTGAAAGCCAGCGCTGCCCTTTACGAAGTCATTTTGTTGTGGCTTCCAGTTCATTAGCTACTGGGAATATGCAGGCTAGCTAACATTCCTTTTGCTTTCCAAGTGGGAGAGAGAGCATACCACCTAATAAGGGCATGGTATCAGCGGATAAGGAGGCAAATGAAAAAGTAATAAGAGAAAAAAAATATTTCTAGCTCTTGCAGAAAAATCTCATGCAAATGTGATAGAGAAAGAAAGGAAAGGAAGAGGAAATAAAGCAAAATGGACCTTTAAAGAAAGGCATTATGCAGATATGTATCTTGATTTTCACAAGTGTTATTAATTTTTTTAAATTGGATCTTGTAAAATATGCAAGATTTACAGTTCTCTTATGAACAGCATGATCAAATGACGACAATTCTTTCCCCACTTTATAGTCTCAATAGAGCTCAGCAATAATGTATTTTCTCAATTTAAAAGCTTTCTTATGTCTTATCTCAAAGATCAGCTGTGGTCAGCTGGAAAAAATATCAAAGAAAGCTTAAAATAAGGATGAAGTGACACGCATTTACTTACATTTTCTTGAGGGTGCTGCTTGCAAATACTATTTCTCATGGTAATGACAATATATTCCTGAAAGAAAACATTTTACTGCTGCGGTTATATTAGTAATATCATCTGACGCCATATCAAGATAGCTAAAGGCCACTAGTAATTTCACCAGGAATGTAAAATATGCTATTGGACTGTGAAAAGGAAGAAAACAAATCAAAACCAATTGAGATGTCTCAAAGTTAAAAGCAACTTCTCACAAAGCTTATTTTAATGGAAAGAAAGGCAAACTGTTGTGAAGTATATTTACATCGTTATGGGTACCCTTACTAACATAAACGGTGAAGACTTACTTCTGGCATTAATTCAGCAGTCTTACCCCAGTTCAGAAAATCACCAGAGACGGAATTTAACTTTTAAACGCATTAGTACTTTGCACTAAAGTCCATAAATACATTTATCTGTATGTGTTGAGATGGGAACAGCCTGAGGATTGAATCTTAGTTCTCGGTACAGAGTCATGGGAGCAGGAACTGCCCTTAATCTAGAAAAAGGAATTTGAAAACTGTGAAAAAAATAATAAAAAAGAGAAAAGGAAAATAAAAAGTGTTCATGCCTTTCAGAAAAGTAATTATATGACTTTTATGTAAGCTGTAAGCAGGTGTTCTTTGAAGGTGGCCCAAGCAGACTGCAACTCATGAGCTGCTGTTCCCAGCTTTGACCAGCAGCTGAACAAGACCTTAATGTCTCAGGTTTGGGGTCTTTCACAGCTTGTCATCCATGATTTCAAGCCAGCTGTCAAGGACATTGTGTGGGATGAAGAAGAGTCATGGAACAGCTCCCACTCTCTTCCGTGGAGCTCAGGGGACCTGCATACGGCAGCCAAGCAGGGAGGGTGCCTGCTCTTTTTCTTTCCTGTCACCTGTGAGTAGGATGGGTTGAAGCACATTAGACCACATGGTCTTCTCAATCACAGTGGTTCCTCCCAAGACCAGATTAAGAGGACTGTGTATCGACCATGCCTGGAAACACCAGGCAGCTCAGAGCAGGTCTGGGACATGCTGTTGGCCACAATCACAAGGCTACCCAGTGCACCAAAACCAGGGGAGTGCCCCTGCAGGCATACAGGTGGCCATCAAACATGGTCATTTCCTGGGTTTTTATTCATTTTTATTCATTGAGCCTAAGTAGTGCCAAATGCACCACAAAATACAAGATCTGAAAAGCACTGACAGGATTACCCTCATGTCATACCATAAAGCATCATCTGTGGTTTGCTTGACTCCTCATCCTGCTTCCAACAGCCTTGTGGGATGCAGATAGGTGAGTGCTGGATCCACCGTGGCAAGAAGGAGACTGAGTGGTTTGGGTGGTTCCCTCTTTTAACATCTGATACACAGACACAATGCAAATATGCGCTGTTGACAGAAATGGCCAGCTGGCAGAGTATGTGTCTGTGTTTCTGTTATTTTAAATTTAGGATGCCTACTGCTCCATCCTTATTCATGGACATGATGACGAGTTTTTCAGAGACCCTGATTGTTTAATATAATCTGTTTACTACGAAACATCTGATAGCTATTATAGAAAATGTCAGATAATTTATGTTCCATTTTTCCATCCCGAGAAAAAAAAATATAACCACTTTATATCAAGAAACATTTCAATAGCTTATAGACAAATGGACAAAATGCAGAAATGTCAGATGCACAGCCCTGAGCAATAGGGACATGAGCTGAATAAAATTCTAGTTGTATTTGCTAATGCCTGATAATTGACATGATAATAGAAGATTACAGATGTGGGTATTGTTTGTATTCTAACCCTATTTTCTGTGATTTTCACACTGCAAGGACTATTCCAAAAATAATATCCTTTCGGTATTGAGATTAGTTTTATAAATAAATTGAGATTGGGGAAGTGACACTTTAAATTAGCACTAAGGTAATGTTCTGGGGGAGCTGGATAAAATGGATACTGGAAAACCTATTGCATTTTCAATCCGATTATAGTCATTTACCCGAGATAAGAAAGAAGCATCTCTTTCACTTTTCTGTAATTATTATAGGGTAAATTTTGTATTGTAAAATACAAAGATTTGTTTTCCAGCCTTATGATTATGGCAAAAAATGTTTACTTGGTTTTAAAACAAAAGAGTAAGCTCTAGGAACGCTTTTCTTTTCTAATTAAGAGACACAATGTATAATAGCATAATACTCAAATGATGGGATTTTATGTAAAAAGACATTACTCTCTATGAGTCTTTTTTATTTACAGGTAAACGTGAGCATCCCTGATGAATTTTGCTAGGGTTTTATAGACATGTTTCAATGTAACCCTTCCATTTGTATTTTCAGAGGAACAGAACGCTAAAACCAAGCCAAAATATTAGTGCCTTGTGTATCTGTGAAAGAAAATAAATTGTTATTCGATGGCAGTTCTTTCAGATGAGTCAGTTAAATGTGAATGGAAATGAAAAGCTACAATTTAAAAGCATTTTGCGAATTATACTTCTTGAAAAAGGAAAGAGCCTGTGCCTTTGACAAGACAATTTGTAGGGAGACAGATTTTCCATGGCTTCAGTTATTGTGCTCCAGGAGCGACAAAGAGGCAGCCGGTGTCCTCTTTGTCAGTTCAGGGGTTTCCAGCCTCTCTGTGTGTGGCAAAACACTATCAGCAGCACTCACAAATATTTTATAAGCTAAGAAAGATCGGCTGAGGTTCACGTGAAAGGAATTTCTTCTTTTCAAAATCATTGACATTGCGCACAATCTATGTATGATTTATTATTAGCAAAACCAATTCCTTTTTTTTAAACTCCTTTATTCAGGAGTCTGACTTCTTTACCCAGACCTGTATGTTGCGGAGAAAATGTTACCTTTGCTATAGGCTTCTTGCTTTATAAACATAGAGTGAGGAATTTTGCTCTGTTTTCATAACACCTTTGCATACAACTTCATCCTTGAGAGTCAAGAGAAGAGGGAATTTCTCCTCAGTCTGGGGTCCCTTAGCTCTTTTGTGAGCCTTATGGGTTCCCCCAGTCTTGTTCTGCTCTTATCGCTGAAATACTACGCTTAGAAACCTGCTTTACTGTTTAACAATGGGTTCAGTTCCCTTTGTCTAAATTTAAACACAAGGAATCCCCTATTTTCTCTTCCCACACCCAATGCAACTTATTCTGCACAATTAAGCAAAAGAAAAACACTTTTTTTGAGAAGTCTTGGTATCACAGTCGCAATGAAGGCAACTTAAGTCTTACCCTTCAAGTGGTGGGGTTTTTATTTTCCGTCATGATTTATTTATGGTGTTTTGGCTGGCCTACTTCTACTCCCATTGGAAATTCCCCAGAAAATGCTTTATAATGCCCTGCTGATGGAAGAACTGGGCAAGCTCGCTCTCCGTTAAATGTAGCCAACAGAATATTCTCAATCAGAATTGAAGCTTCTCTTGTAATGAGTGATTAGAAGAACATTTTGAATGTTTTTGCTACAACTCCTTAATCACAGGGTTAGGTAGTACCCATGCTACCTGTGCTCTCCTATGTGTTTTTAGAGGAAGCAGGACAGCAAACTGAGGCATCTGCTCATTTAATCCTTATAGTTCCCTGCCTCATGACTCCTTTCATGCAAATGGCAATTCATGCCAGCTGCCTGGCTTTCACATTTGAATCCTGTATCACCGTCTTGCTGTCAGCCCTTTCTTCAGGTCCTCTTCGCTACTTCTCTTTTACGGCCCCCAGGCCTGTCTCCTTGCCCTCCCTCCTTTACGGGAAACACAGGGATACCTTCATCCCCGCCACTTCTTTGTTTCATCCTCCCCCCAGTGTGGTTTGTCTTTCAGCCTGTTACTTGTATATGGGTTTGAAAAGTGACTTACTGTAGGTTGAAGCGGAGCCTTCAGGTGAAGCGTTCCTGAGTGACCTGCCTTCTGTGCAAGCCTACCAACAGCAGAGCTGAGTAATTCTCACTGGTGAGGGTGACAGGGATAACTGACTATTTGCATCTGTAGTTAGGGTGTAGGAATGGCTAATAGTTCCTCATCTTTAAGGCTGGAAGAAAAAGGAATTAATTACAGAAGGCCAGGGTACCCCTCATGGCTTTATTCCTAGCAAAGCTAAATACTGATAATGCCATAGTAACTTCTAGTTATCTAAAATAACTTCGCTTTGCTGAGATTGAACGATACTTAAACACAGTAGTTAGATGTCTTTGGAAAAAGGCATGGGATTTGTAAAACCCACTTTCAACATCTGGACACCTTAGAGTTAGCTAGAAGCTGCCTTATTTGAACATTCCCTTGGCAATTACTCTGACAAAGCACTCACTGTTAGCACAAGGTCTGACTCCTAGACTAGGATTAGGTTTTAATTCTGAGCCAGAAACTTCTGAAGAACATCGTCATTTCCTTTTAAATCTTTAGAGCTTTAGAGAAGCATCTAATTCTTCAGCCAGGTATCTCCGTTATTACTAGTCCTGAGCAAAGGCTGACATTTACACTGAATTGTATGCTGGTTTTCCCATTTCAGGAGCATATGCTGCAGACACAGCACCTGGTAACAGAGGGCTAGATTTCACTGGAAGACTACAACCAGTCTCTAACCAGAATATAACCATATATTCAGTGGGGAGAAAATGCTAAATGCAATGGTATTCTTTTACTGGAGAACAGGTCTCAGCATTAATTAATTTGGATTTAATACATTTGCAATGGAAGACTGCTTTACATGAGAAACAGTGAATATTGAATTATTTAGATGGGGTCAAATTATAAAGCATTGTGATCACTTGTAGTTCTTACTTTTAAATGATAGACTTCCTTTTCTTTAAACTCCTGGGCTTTTGAAAAGGGCTTAGTTATTTTTTCCCCCCCAAATGTTACCCATGTGGTAAGAGATCTTCTCAGATGAAATATGTTCTTGTGCTTTTTTTGCTTTTTCCTCAGCTTCTGCCTTACTGCCTTTTCTCAGCTGTGCTCTGTTAGGCATGGTGAGTGCAGATGCTTCCTCGGAGGTGGGATACTGGTTTTTCTCCTTCAGAAGGTGAGGGGGAGGGAAGGGGGAAGGGGAAAGGAGAGACACGCTGTCTTTTCACCTCTGCTTGTGAAGGCTTCCTTTTGTTTCCACATTTGGCCAGGTGGAAGAAAAAATTGAGTTCAAGGCCAAACGTCTTAGAGCCTTTAAAGCGCTGCTATTGATTTGTACTTTCCTTGACTCACATGGAACAAGACATGCAGAGCAGGCAGGGCACTCATCCTGCCTGAGACAGACCAGGACACTTTCAGGGTCTTTTTCTCAGACCTGAGCATCCAAGGTAATATCAGTGGTATCCACCCATATATTTTCATAAAGAGAATTCAGTCCAGCACCCATCACAAACTGTTAAATATGGAAATAATTGTTATCGGGATGTCAGATGTACTGTAAGTGGATACAGCTTCCAAATTTGGCTCAATCATTTACCCTTTTAGTCATGTTTAATTCTAGGACATTATCTTCAAATATGCTTATAATTCTTTTTTTTAACTTAAACTCAACAGGAGTATATGGGCCCATGGGAGTAAATGGGCCAATGCAGAGCTCTTGAAAATCCAACTGCAACCCAAAGACAGATCAATATTGAAGTTCTGCTCCAACAGAAAAAAATGCAAACAGTGAAATTTATTGTTAGGCACTTAAAATGTTCCCCGGCACTTCCTAATAGAAAATGTGATAAATGATTTACTGTTCAAGGAATGCAAGTATCTACAGTGGGATCTTCTTAACACCAGGGTTATAGAACGCAGGGTTAGAGGTGCAGCGTCACTTGGATGACAACAGTTTAATTGTGAACATTACCATTCGGGAGGGAAATATATTGATTTTGCTTTTTTCCCTTGTTTCTCCTGTCTTGGGACTTCCTAACACCACAGGGAAGTGACTTCTCAAACAATCTGATTAATATAAAAAAAAATAAGCCTGGCAAATTCTTCAGTTGAAAAAAAGAAACAAAGAAAGGGAACTTAACAATGAAAGAAAAATGTAAGAGGACACTGCAAGAAATCATGCCAGACGGAGCATTTCTCCAACAGTTTGCCCATTCAAAAAGGCAAGGCATTATTTATTTCAGTGCTTTCCATTGAATCCCATTGTTTCTATGCTGACTTTACTGCATAGGTCCTGTCTTTTTGGTTTTTTGCCGTTGCAAAAATATATCTGATATATGCCGATATCGAGGCAATGCGTCTGCAGGAGTCTGGTCTTTCAGAAAGGACTCTGCCCCTGGGCTGGGAGTAGCTTTGGGGCCTCGGGGTTGTGAACAGCGTTGAGCTGTGTCCCAAGTTGTCTGTCTGAGGTGGGGACCATCTTCCTCTTCTATGAAAGTCTTTGCCTTAAGGTGACTAGGTAGTTATGTCCCAGGTTCTCCTGGACGTCCCTTTTAGTTTTTCTGCCCAGGTCCCATCTGCTTCAGCCTTAATGTGTCATGCATCCTTTTTCCATCCCCCAAATTGCTTTGAACGGGCTTCAACGTTTGTTTCTGTGGGGCTCAATGAAATACCAACCCGTTGCTCTCTTAGCATTCTCACTGTGCTGTGTTCTAGGGTGCTCAGCATCCTATGGTGCAGGTAGCAGTACATCTTCTAGTGGTAGCAAGGAAAAGTAACCAGTCATGCTGATCAAGGGAAGGCCTCTATTGAAAAAGGAGCTGAAAACATAAAGGATGCACTTTTTTTTCCCTGATAAACTGTCATGGTATTTTATTTTCATATTTCTCCCAATATTCTACAGTTACAGTTGAGGAGACATTATTTTTTTTATTCCCTTTGTCTTCAGGTGCTTACCACTCTTCAGAAAATTTACCTCTGGGCTAAAAGGTGTTTATAGCAAGGATCTCAAATGGCTTCACTTAGGGTACATTTTTATACCACAAAAATCTCATAGAACCACCTGTCCTACTGTATAATATTCTTTGACCCTTCTGTCTTACAATTTTACATCATGCTACCCTTGCAATAGTAACTTAAATTGAAAAATGATGCTCGGAAAGTACCTTCATTGCTTATGCAAAGCGGTTTAGCGTCAACCATTTGTAACGTAATACTGATGACATTTTTTGATGGATTGTTATATATGGAAGCTTTTATGTGTAGTGCCTCAAATACTGAAATTCAGTACAAGCATTTGTAATCTTAAGAACTCTAAACTTCAGACCTCTTGTCTGAATTTCAGGAAAACATGAACTGGGTCACATTCACCACTTACTGTTACCTTTCAGCTTTGTGTGTAATAGCTGCCTGCTTCTCCTTCAAGCCTTCCCATCGGTTTTTATTCCATATAAAATCCTTAGATAACGTATTCAGCTCAGAACGTTATGTGTGGCCCACATGTGTCACAGATGGCATGGAGATAGATCCCTCACACTGAAGGTGGTGAACACTGAGGGAGCCCGGAAGGCTTGTGGGAAGTCCAGCTGAATTCCTTCTTCCCTGTGTCGGAAGGGGAGCCAAGCCTTACTTACTATTGCCTGCATCATTACGATGCTGGAAGAATACTTTGATCATGCTGTGTTTATCTGTGGGTAAAGGGAAGCCTTCACATTATCATTCTTGTCATTTGGACTTCATTTTAGAGAGGTGAAATATAGAGGAAACTTGACTTGCATATGTAAATGCACAGATGTTTCCTCAAATACACCGTCACCTGCTTCTAAAGAGCATCCTTTCTTGGAACGAACTAAAGTGAAACTGAAAAAGTATTATTTGAAAAGCTATTCAGATACCTGCATCATAAAACTGGTTATTTTGCCTTCTCCTGCAAAAGTCAAATACTTTTGAACACCCAGGAGCAGCATGTCTCAGTTTTGTTGTGAAGTACAGCAACAGAGGTTGAGAAAAGCTCTACAGAGCTCAGGGCACCTGCAGGTCTGGCTCAGGTAAGCCGTAGCTGCTGTGGAGCAGGAGGATCCGGTTTTTTTTTCCTTTTTTTGTGTTGCCTGCTTACAGAAGAGGCAAATGGCTGCTCTGCGCCAGCTTGGGGGTACTCTGTGTGCCTTCAGCATAGGAAAATTTGCCTGCTTTTTGTAATGCAGTTATAGAAAAGACTGCAAGCGACTGCCCTATCGCTATAGTGGCTGCATCGGATCTCACCTGAGCTGCGGAAATCAGTGGAGGTGGAAAAACAGGGAGGGTTGTGTCAGGGCTCCTGGTGGGGAAGGTGTAGGAAGAAATGGGAGTGTAACATCTGCCTGGCATGGGTGTTGATCAGATGTGTCTGACTGAAATGGTCAAAAGCTTAAGGAAAATGTTTGTAGATCTGAGCTGTTGGACTGGGGATTTGCAGAGTAAAAGAAGCGGCATGGAGGTAGCTTGAATGTTGTGCTCCTTCAGGACCACATTAACTGCCCGAGTTCCTCTTGGGAGGCAGCCAAAATACTGCCAAAACTATGCCAGGTGGAGACCACAAAGCAACATGGATTATATCCCTAGAAATTACTTCTTCTCCTCTTTAATTTCCATGCCAAGAAAATGCTTTTCTCGGGAGTTGTGCTGAGTGGTGGGAATGGACATGGCTAGGAGTAAGGAGTTCATTTAGGAGAACACGAATAGAAATAGCAGTTGGGGGGTTTCTCTTCATCTGAGGAGGAAGCTAAACAGCCTTTTTAGAGAATGTGAGACTCTTAGTGGACAGAAACAAATTGCGTAGGATAATTTACAAGACTGTGCCTTTAAATTTAGTTTACAACACAATGCTCTAAGACTTTGTGGTAGTTTTCTGAAAAGTTTTTCCTCTTTCTCATTCAAGGATACTGGATAATAATGTTATTATCTACATGGTGATTTTCACCCAGATGTCTGCAATTGCTTTACAGCTCTAAACATCAGGAGTCTCATTGTACAGCAGCTGCAGAAAAACATGCTGAAGTTTGTTACATATTTAGGAATAGCTTTGAAAAGGAAAAAAATCTGTGTTTGGACTCCATTTTTGCTACAGAAGAACCAGATTTAATATTTTTAATCTTCCTTTTGTTGTCTCTGAACTTTTTTCCATTCTACTATGTCCTTTTTGTGATAATGGACCAGACGGCACGCATTATTAAAAAGGCATGGTACACTCTAGATTATATGGTGGCATAATAATGTTCTCTGGTTTATTCTTTGTTCTCTTCCTAATAATTCATAACATTCAATTTGCTTTTTTTATCACTGTTAAGCATGGACCTGACATTTTTGTAAAACTGTCTATTATAATGCCAGCATTTTGTTCTTAAATGGTAATAATAATCTCTATCGCTAATATGTATGTGTATAGAAAGTAGGATTTTTCTCCATATGGGTTAGTTTACATTTATCTGCATTGGATTACATCAGCCATTTTATAACCCTGTCACTCAGTCTCGTAATGCTTCTGCAACATTTCCATTAGCCATCTTTTTTAGCACCCTGAATAACCTGATACTACCAAAAAGTCTTTACACCTTACTTTTCATACCCTTTTCCGATCATTTATGAACAGACTGAAGAACAGGACTGAACACAGACCCCTCTTGGACTCCACTGGGGACATCCCGCTGATCTGTGCCCTAATGTTTCTTTTCGGTTAGCCAACCCTTTCTCCATGTGATCAATCCTTTGGTGCGTTGGCTTATCAAGTAGTGCAAGGCTTTTATCAAGTGCACATTTAGGCATCTGAGGGTTTCCCTCATCCATCTTCTTTATTCCTTCAAAGAACCCCAGCAGGTTTCTGAGGTACACATCCCTTTTGCAAAGTCATGCTGGCTCTTCCACAGCATACCATACTGATTTTGTGGGTTGTTTTCTGCTATAGTTTTGTTCTTCTGACTACTTTTCTGCTAATTTGCCTGGGAATGCTCTACAGGAACCCTTCACAAATTAGGAAACTGAAAGTTTACAGGTCATAGGATGCCAAGCTTTTGTGTACGAGGAAGGAACCTGAACCTCTTCCCATCTTCACAGTAAACACTGAGGCAACGAAGCTGTTTAGTTCTTGTTGCATTTTTATCTTTTCTAAAGGCTCTTTCTTGCTCTGTGGGCACAGGCTGTCAGCTATTGTATTTGTGGACAGTGCGTTCCACATGACTGTGGTCCCTTCATGCTACTTCAGTTGCAGCTATATTAAATAATGTTTAAAAAAATCTTAACGCTATAGTTTGTGGTTTCCCCATTGCTTCTGTCATATGCACTGTTCTGGGTCATGTACAACCTGTAAGAAGGATCCTTACCCAAAGGATTTTGGATCTAAAATAATCTGAAATATAGCAACCAGGTATAAAACAAGTATTCATTTCTATTTTCCCTTTCCATGACTTGTAGAAGCCCCAGGGGATTTTTGGAGGTTTAAATCACCTGACTTTTCACTCAGACTACAGACTGGAAGCGCTCATGACAGCTTCTGCAGGCAGGAACCCCTGGTTATCCAGACTGCGTGGCTGGTTAGAAGGTACTGAGAGACTCTTTCGCATCTATGCTCACATTTCCTTCCTAAGCTGTTGAGACATGTCTGGTGCACTCACTCAAATGCAGAAGCTGCAAAGTTTATTTTAGGTGTAAATACTACTCATGTTATCAGAAAAATGCAGTGTTTCATTTTTATCATAGAAAGTATAGATAGCTATGGAGTAAAAATCTAGTGCAAAAAGATGCTAACATAATACACTAATAAAGTAGTTTAAATATAAATAATAGACTAAAAAAAGATGTAATACTGAGAGAGCATCATTCAAAGAATCCTCTTCAAACGCCATTAAAAAAATCAGAGCACAAGACCTTTAAGATCCTTTAAGAGAAATTGGAAATATCAGACACCGGAAGCATAAATGCCATAATGATGAGGAAGGGGGATTCTGAAAGAGAGAAAATGCTCCCATGATGACTGAAGCAATGTTTTCATATCTGTGTTTTGTACTATATTGTGCAGGTCTCTGCTTTCAGAGACCATTAAAAAGTTAGATTGCAAATTAAGATACTGGGAAGAGGAAGCTAAATGTTACATTTATTTTTAATAACTTATTTAAAGAATTGTTCGAACCATATATAATAGGTGAGAAAAAGGGCTCAGGAGACAAAATCAGAGAAAGTCATCATCTTGGTGCTCAGATAAAGGAACTTGTGCTGGACCTGGGAAAGAAAAGTTGTTTTCATTTCTATAAGACATACAAATCTTATAAATGCCAGCATAAATTTTACCCGCTCATGTAGAAAATGTAAGACGCTCTATTTGGAGTCAGTGTTTCCAAAACCAGATCTACTGACCCATCATTGGTTATAAGTTTAAGGTTATATGAAGTAGACTTGTGTTGCATAATTGCATTTTCATATAATTGCTTTTTTGCTTCAGGTTTGCTACTGTCTTTATTCTCTACCTTTGTGTACAAGGAGAATTGGTCCCCTAGTTGGTTCAAAACTGTAGGGTAGTTATTATAAGAATAGCCTACAATAAGCTGTAATCCATTTTTATACAGTTTCTTATTATTTCCTTTAAAATTGTTATATTTACTTTTTATGCATTCTAAATGTGGATGGTGCTTTTTGCAAAACCCACCTGGATCCAGTTTCTTCTCCGAAGGGTCGGCTGCCAATGTGTTCCAACCTAAAGATAAGTTCTGGGTTGAAAGCTGACCCTAACTTACCATGAAAATTAGAAAATGAGATGGCAAGTTGAAGAAGAGAAAGGTAAGAGGTGGGCAAAGAAAGAATGAAGTTTGGATCGATTACAGATAAAATGGAATTAACTTTCCCTACCCACCATAGTAGTTTTTAAATCGCTGATGAGTTCTACACAATGCTTCTCAAAGAGGAACTTTTCAGCCCATTTTGTTTATATCTTATATTTTAATACTAGCATTGAATTATGGAACTTTTCAGTCATCTTAGCTATGCAAGAGCATGGTTATCAATAAAAATATGACTTGGTCAAAGTTTGTGTTGTTTTTTTTTTTTTCTGTATATACAAAATAGGGAAGATGCACATAGCCATACAATAGAGTTGGAAACAGAGAGAGGAGGATGAGTGAACTTTGAAGCTGATCACTAAGTCTTCCAGTTGCATTATTTTAAAGGTCCTTTCCTTCCACTGAGGGATGCTGTCCAGCTGAGCAATGCAGGATGACTGAGGTTCATATTCCGTGATGAGAAGGAAGAAATGAAGAGCATAAGGAAAGAAAACACATTTCTTTGGATCTCTCCAGGGCTTCACGCTTTCTGAGCTAGTTAGAAGTGGGAAAGTTCAGTCTCGTGTTCCCTCTCCCCTGTGTGCTGAAGGAGCGATCCCAGCTTCCATTCATGTGCTCAGCACGGGAGCTGCTTATGGTTCCCAGTACAAAACCATAGCTCGGGTCATGTGCAGTGAGACAACCTGGGAAATCTGCAGTAGGGTTTTGCATAAGCCTATCAATAAGTGTCATACGATGGCATTTGACACAAAGCATTGGGTTTTCACATTAATATGTTGGTTAATGGCTGTTTCAAAAATCTGCATGAACTGGGAGGAAAGGCATGAAGTTCTAAATGCAGAAAAAAGTGTAACATCACATGGCACCAGCAAAAGACATTCTAAAAGGCTCATGCTGTTTTAAACAGTGAGTGCTTCTAGCCCTCTCTTTCTTCCAAAACCTTCTAAAAGAACCCAGCTGTGAGCCCGTTTAATGAAAGTCTAAAGTCTAAATTTAAAATAAAGATGTTAAATTTATGTTTTGAAATCAATTTTGAAAAGATTACATGGTCAGTAAGCAAAGCTGAAACTTCTATTATGCGAGGCAGCTAAGAGTAACTACTGAATCCCTCCCAAGAGTTTCTCTTCTTATTTATTGTTAATGCCTGCCATCCTTTTTCTGACTCTTTACACTGCTCTTCATTATCTATTCTTTTTTGTATTTTGATCTAACTGAATTACTATTTACCTGCTTTTGAAATTTGTGTTCATCTGTTTTAAAGTCCCATGGACATCTTAGATATTACAGAGAACATATTAATAATATTTTTGAAGTCTTGCAGTGGCACAATAGCAGATTTATATGTTTGATATCTTAATGTTTCAGACAGCCTCACATAGACAGAGTGGTTTTCCACAGTCACCATATCACCAAGAGGCTACCCCCAAATCAGGTTTTGTGGGAAACCTGCACATGATGACAAAAATTTAACAGGATTAGAAAGTTGATAAAGTGACTGCATAATTACCCATCAGTATCAGGTATGATCTGTTTATAAAAGCCATGTACTAAAAAGAAGACTTGGCTAAGTTTCCTTGGCATTTCCCTGTCGTAATCCCAAAAGGTCATTGCTGTGGAAATGTGACTTTTCTGTCCCTAAACAATCATCTGGTCTGTTTATAATAGTTTTTGTGATTTTTTAGTATTCTAAAGGTATGTCGGCTACATCTTCATATTGCAAAGAGCATTCTGGAAAAAAATATTCCACACAGTGGGTATTGCAAATATCTTCATTCTGTGTAAAAGGGGCCAAGGTAGGGTGCAGACGTGGGGTTTGGGTTTTAAACACTTTTAGAGTGTCTCTGGTGGCATTTTGATTGGAGAAGGGAGCTCTTTCAGCCTGTTCATGGGGCCCCATTGAGCCAGTCTGCTTTAAGGATGTGCATTTAATGGATCCAGAGGCCCCAGTCATATTTCATAGGGCGTTGTGCAGACAGAAGCAGAGACTTGGAAAGAAAGAGGTGGCCCATGGGCTGCGTGAACTTCCTGCAGAAAGTCTGAGTCTTGGAACCATCTGCTGGTCTTCTATCTGTTGTAAGAATCTGTGAAAGTTCTTTTTTTTTTTTTTTTTTTTTAAATTTTCATATTGACAAGTGCAATTGACCTTTGAAGTAGCTACTGAGTCACGGCTCTAGATATATTCAGAGGCTCCGTTCTTCCCCTCACTTAGTACAGCAAAAATAGAAACAAAGCGATCATTTGAATAATGCATGGGGGATTACAATGATATATACAATTCAAATTTAGTATTAGTACATATATTTAAACAGAAACCTTCTTTTAGTGGTCATCTCCACTACTGATTAAACGAGTTACTGGCGTGTGCATTTTAGTGGCGAGACCTGCAATATTCATCAGTGTTCCAATGCATAGCGCGTTTTCCCATCTATGAATGTATAATGTGATACCTCAGGTCCATTTTTATACTTTTCTACCATTCTTCTAGGCCGTTATATGGAATTCTATAAAAGCAATATAGTCAATATTCATATAAGCATTAATAAAAAGTTTCCAGTTATGTGTTTATTGAGAATTCCATAATATTTTTATATGAGGGATAAACACCAAAAATAAGATTTCCTATCTGAAGAGACTCCTCCTTCTGCTTTTTTTTTTTTCAAATATCTTAAAGAAGCTGTTAAACAGTTTACCTTAATGTTTAAAGATAGACCAGCTATAACTGTTGATTGAAGAGCTAGTCAGGATGGAGAGCTAGATGTTCTTTTTCAATCTGTTTCAAGTTATAAGTAAGTAAACCTAAGCAGATTTTATTATAGGGAGTATCTCAGAGTAACTGGAAGTTTTTGCAAAGTACTACCCTGCGTTGTCATAGGCTGAGTAATAGCAGAGCATAATGCGATTTAAGTATTAATTCCTGATTCTCTTCTGTGTTTAAGACATTCCAGTGCTTACCAGTTGCAAATAAGAAATCGTCAGAAAGCATACGGCATCTGTTGCACACCACATCATGCATTTCAGTACCAGGAAAATTACAAAACTAAGGGAGGAGCCTGGGTATGAAAACCTTTTTTGCCCACCTATGGCAGATGGTCAGATTTCTAATTTAAAATTTTCCTGGAGTTTTGGCATACTTCCATCTGTTTCTACAGCTGCAACAGTGCAATAACTCTGTCACCTCTCTTAGAAAATGTTTCTTCAGAGTAAATTTAATGCCTAGCCAAGTGTTGAATTTACAGCTGCTGGGAGCAGAATGTAATATGTAAGAGATGGCCATGAGGCCCTGCTGATTTCCCTCACCTGGTTACAAGTAAGGTTGTGTTTATATGAAACTGTTGTGAACAGCATTAGGGAGTTGCAGGGAAGATGTTTCCAGTTACTTGTTTTCACAGGCTTTTCAGTAATCCTGTGTACAAAGAATCGATCAGCAGCGTCAGTGGAGATCTTGCACGAAGAGTTTGGCTGAAATTATGGAAAACGTTCATTAACATTATCATTGCAAGAACACTGTTTTCTGGAAGTTTTTCCTTTGTCTCAGCTCTGTCAGTCTCTATTAACATTGAGAACACTAGTGCAGACGGGCGGTTGTGATGTTAAATACCTTGCCAAGTGTTCAACCCATCTATCTGCTTAAGCATTCAGTTGGAGATGGTGGCCCACCTCTGCAGAGCTGCCAAAACAGTTTTCAGAAGTAGCACTGGACAGGTACTTGTGGCATGGGAAATGCAAGTCAGAGTCTTCCAGACAGAAGATGGGTGTCAGGCATTACTAACTTGAATTAGATTTGAAATTCGGTTCTGGGATGAAGATCTTCCTATCCTCTGACCACAATCTGAATCGTCAAGTTTGATCTGTAGTCTCTGTGTTTGCAACAACATGAAGGTTATGCATACATGAGATCTACTTTCTTTCAGAAATTTCTGTGTGTGTTTGCTGCTCTTCCACTTTTGTAAGCTTAGAAATAAGATTTATGACAGGTTTAACAGTTTCTAGAGCTTGCAAGGCTTTCAAAACCTTTGTTACCCTCATCACCTTCAGATGACAGGTGACTTGCTGGCATTTTTGGAAAATGTCAGTTGGATACTCTGGATCCAGTAGGTTTCTTCCTGTGTTCAGACATCCTTGAGCTATGCCCATAGCTGAGGTTTGCAGGAGTGGTTTCTCTTATGGTTTAGCTGAGGAATGGATCAGTTCCTGGAAAACTCAGGTGAGCGGGAAGGGAGCGGGAGGGAGGTGAGACGTCTCCATTAGAAAAAACGGTGCTGGGTGCACAGGGACGACAGCTGCTCTCTCAGAGGAAACCACATGGGGAAGAGCTGCTCGACAGTGGGAGAGATCGCAGAGCAGAGATCCTTTTCCTCACACCCTCGCACAGACAGTTTCCTTTCTGAAACATGGTATCTCTGCTTGATTCGAGCCCGGCTTATGCTCCTCTTTTTTGTCTTCTTTCCCTCTCTGCCTCACCCTCCCTAGGGCAAAACACACTTGAAAAGCATGCTCAGGCTCCTCCATCTTCCCATGTGTTGCTGCCCAACCCTGTACAATGCTGTGTTTCTGAATAAACAAGAGTTTTTCCCAGCGGGGCTATGAGACACGTTTCTGGGTTTGCATGGCGCTGGCTGCATTAAGCTGTATCACAGTGGCACAGTTTGAATTCTGAGCAGTGATTATCAGCTATTTGAATACAGCAAATGAGTCCTACAAGCTGCATTAATACATCAACATAGCTCTTTAGCTAGCATTAGTAGCCTTAGAGAGTTAGCATTCAATTTTCTCTCACTTTTTAAATTGACCAGCATGTATTCCCTAAATCTTTTGTGTCTGCTCCTTTTTTGGTGATCATAATGATTTTCTAGGTGTGGTATTGAAGACATTTCTGTTAAAGGGAAGGCGATGAGACTGAGGAAAGATAACCTTGTAGCAAAACAATTGGGTGGTGTAAGTTCTGTTGTGACATCCTGCCTTGGCCTTGTGTTGTAGCCATGGATAAATCATTTCATCTCTCTATACTTTTCTTCTTCATCCGCTGAAATGGACACGATAATATCTAATTTTTATCGCAGTCTGTATGACTTCTCTGCTTGTGCTGTAAGTAATGGACTGGCTCTCATCTGTGTCTTTCAGAGTGGGGATTTGATCTTCACTGCAGCCTCTAGGTACTACAATATTTCACATAGCTGTTAATGATAATGACTGGAAGTGATGAGTAATGTTTAAAATTTAAGCTGTTTAGAGGCCACATTTTAGATTTCTGCTATCAAATCATCTTGTAGTCAGCAACATTTTTCCGTTAGAGAGTGAATAATTAAGACTAGATTAATACACTCTCTGACAACTTTTTGTCAGATATTTTCTGCTGCTTTTAAGGGAAGGTTACAAATATGAGGAATAAACTGTGTCTTAAAATACTTGTCCATGCTGTAATTCCACACATTTGTCTCCAATAGACGGAAGCCTTAGTCAGGTTAATTATTATTTACATAAAAATCAGGTACTCAAAAAATTGCTTGTGTCCTTGATCCTCCAAGCACTTAAAGACATTCTTAATCCTACACATGATCAGTTCCATTTAGTTCATTTAGATGGCACAGATGCTCAAGGTTAAGTCTCTGCCCAGGCATTTGTAGGAGCGGAGCCTCAGGTGATGTATACTAGATGGTAAAACACACTTTTAAATGGAGATGTTCCTCATTGGAAAACATTTTGTAGAAAATAGTATTTTTCTAGAAAATTCACCAAAAGCAATCTGTTTTTCTTGGGTTTGTAGCTGAGAAATTAAAGGACCTTGCCATCCAGATAGTTTTCTTCTTCTCTCTTTTTAAGTCTAAAGGAAAAATGTTGGGATAACAGGAAGGTGGAAGGGGAAGCATTGGAGCCAATACTGAACACTAAAAATATTATTACTGAAAATACTGGGTTTGGAATATATTTATATATTTTTATTTCACATTTTAAAAATATTTCTAATTTTGCCCATGAAACATACCATTTTTTTGGCAATCATTCATAATCATCTGCGTAATATGCATAGTATGTACAATAAACTGGGTCGTGCTGTATAATCTACAGCAGCAATGTGTTGGTTTATCCCCTAAAGGTCCGTGAAAATGTATTGGTTTCGTTGAGTGTTTTCCATTATCCTTGGGAGATTTCATATTTTTTAAAAAAAATTGAATTTATTTCAATGCTTTTGAAATAAGTCGCAAGAAAATGGCTCCCAGAAGGACAACAGATCCCTAAGTGTATTAGCTGGCAACCTGGGAGGCTTTTCCACAGCTGTGAACACAGTTGCCTGTGGAGCTCTGATGGATCTGATGGCACAGGACCAGGCTGTCCCCATGTGCCGTAAGACAAATCGGCGGGGAAGACGACCGGCCTGGCTGGACAGAGGACTACTAGTGCGACTAAGGGAAAAAAGGAGAGCTTACCAGCTCTGGAAGAAGGGGCAGGCAACCCAAGAAGAGTACAGGGATCTTGTCAGGTTATGCAGAGAGGAGATTAGAAAGGCAAAAGCCCAGCTGGAATTTAACCTGGCCACTTTTGTAAGGGATAATAAGAAGAGTTTTTATAAATATGTTAACAGCAAAAAGAGAGCCAGGGAGAACCTCCATCCACTAGTGGATGCAAGGGGGAACATTGCCACTAAAGATGAGGAAAAGGCTGAGATACTCAACGCCTTCTTTGCCTCGGTCTTTAATGGCCCGACAAGTTATCCGCAGGGTACCCAGCCTCCTGAGCTGGAAGATGGGGACAGAGAGTGGAATGAACCCCCCATAATCCAGGAGGAAGCCGTCTTTGACCTGCTATGCCACAAGTCTATGGGGCCGGATGGGATCCACCCAAGAGTGCTGAAGGAGCTGGCAGAGGAGCTTGCCAAGCCACTCTCTCTCATTTATCAGCAGTCCTGGAGAACAGGGGAGGTCCCAGATGGCTGGAGGTTGGCAAATGTGACGCCTCTCTTCAAGAAGGGCCGGAAGGAGGATCCGGGGAACTACAGACCAGTCAGCCTAACCTCGGTACCGGGGAAAATTATGGAGCGGTTTATCTTGAGTGTGCTCACCAGGCACATGGAGGACAATCAGGGGATCAGGTCCAGTCAGCATGGGTTCACGAAAGGCAAGTCTTGCCTAACCAACCTGATTTCCTTCTATGACCAGGTGACCCGCCTGGTAGATGAGGGAAAGGCTGTGGATGTTGTCTACCTGGACTTCAGCAAAGCCTTCAACACAGTCTCCCATAGCATTCTCGTGGAGAAGCTGGAAGTTCATGGCCTAGATGGATATACTCTTCACTGGGTTAAAAACTGGCTGGGTGGCCGAGCCCAGAGAGTCGTGGTGAATGGAGCTAAATCCAGTTGGCGGCCGGTCACAAGCGGTGTCCCCCAGGGCTCAGTTCTAGGGCCAGTCTTGTTTAATATCTTTATCAATGACCTGGATGAGGGGATTGAGTGTGCCCTCAGTAAATTTGCAGATGACACCAAACTGGGTGGGAGTGTTGATCTGCTTGAGGGGAGGAGGGCTCTGCAGAGGGACCTGGACAGGCTGGATCGATGGGCCAAGGCCAATTGTATGAGGTTCAACAAGGCCAAGTGCCGGGCCCTGCACTTTGGTCACAACAACCCCATGCAGCGCTACAGGCTTGGGGAAGAGTGGCTGGAAAGCTGCCTGGTGGAAAAAGACCAGGGGGTACTGGTTGACAGCCACCTGAATATGAGCCAGCGGTGTGCCCAGGTGGCCAAGAAGGCCAATGGCATCCTGGCCTGTATCAGGAATAGTGTGGCCAGCAGGAGTAGGGAAGTGATTGTGCCCCTGTACTCGGTGCTGGTGAGGCCGCACCTCGAATACTGTGTTCAGTTTTGGGCCCCTCACTACAAGAAAGATGTTGCCTTGCTGGAACAGGTCCAGAGGAGAGCAACCAAGCTGGTGAGGGGTCTGGAACACAAGTCATATGAGGAGCGGCTGAGGGAACTGGGATTGTTTAGTCTGGAGAAGAGGAGGCTGAGGGGAGACCTGATCGCCCTCTACAACTACCTGAAAGGAGGCTGTAGCGAGGTGGGGGTCGGCCTCTTCTCCCTGGTAACAGATGATAGGATGAGGGGGAATGGCTTGAAGCTGCGCCAGGGCAGGCTTAGGCTAGACATTAGGAAAAACTTCTTCACCGAGAGGGTTGTCAGGCTCTGGAATGGGCTGCCCAGGGAGGTGGTGGAGTCCTCATCCCTGGAGGTCTTTAAAAGAAGGATAGATGAGGTGCTTAGGGACATGGTTTAGTGGTGGGATGGCAGTGCTAGGTTAACGGTTGGACTCGATGATCTTAAAGGTCTTTTCCGACCGAGGTGATTCTATGATTCTATGATTCTATGATCAGCTGCTCTTTAAACTTCTCTCCGACACTCAAACCACAAGAAGAATAAGGGAAAGGGAAGATGGTGAGGTTACTGCAACATTTATAGTTGGCTTGGATTTCCCAGGTCCCCCAAACGTCTTTAAAATGAAGTAAAACAAACAGAAAGACCCTAAGCACCTTCCATAACTTACTTAGAGGAAAGTGTAAATCCACGTACAGAGCCCGTGTCTCTCTTTGTGTTAGGACTACCAGAGCGCTGAAGTCAAGCATATGTTGACGTGACCTTGAGAGTGAAGAAAATATGTGGGCTTTGTGGTAAATAGACACAAGTCTGATATGCTCACACTTCTGCCGACTTCAGCTCTTGTTTCAACAACAAAAAAACTCATCATCAGTCCCTTTTACTTCTTCCCTTACTATTGCTCACGGAGGTGAAGGGTCTTTTTCTCACAGCAGCACAGACCTCTGAGGGCAGCAATCAGGGAGGGGAGATGACGGAAACATTTATAGAAAGGCTCTGTCTTCTTTGCATCAAAGCACAGTTCACATCAGGGCCTGTTTCTCTTCCGCTGCAGAAGAAATTGAAGTGAGGAGAAGACAACAGAAGGAGCTGGGCTTTTAGCTCCGTGGCTAGGTAGATCCATTAGCCATCCACCCCCTACCTGTAAATAAATACTGTAATTCTGGAGGCTCGACAAGTCATGATGCCTCTCTTCCAGCTCTTAATCTGGCAAGCTGGTCCCTAGACTAGAGCAAGTTTTGTGCCAGAAATGGCATCAGAATTCGGCCAGTGTCATTCTGCAATTTAGAATCAACTTGGGTTACATGTGTCACCTACAGATCAAAGAAGAATTTCCTCTCAATGTTTATGGAAGCTAATTAGTTGATTCAGTGTTGGTTTTTACCACCATTTTACTTTGCTTTGGCCTTCAGGTTCTTCAGGAGTATAAATGAGAGCTCTGTTGTTTTGGAGTGTTTGAACAGCTTGTCATTCCTCTACAAGGTTAGGGAAATAACTGTCAGATTTACTTTTATGAATAGGACTAAAGAGTTCACCTTGGTTTATAATTGGCATAGAAAGGTTTCTTCAGGATGAAGATTCAGTAGCCAAAGCTACTGGGAAGCAGTATGCATGACTGTTTTGTTCTTACATGGGCAATGAAGCTAGAAAGCAGGTGAAACTCCCCAGTTGGGGGGCCAGGGGAGAGGAGAGAGGTAACATACCCTTAGCAAGTCACTTGGAAATGTTTTGGATATTTGACCACCTACTCTGCAATCTGAGAGACAGAGCAAGTAGGCATTAAGGGAACAAGGACAAATAACATTTTCCCACTGACTGCAATTGCACCTACTGCACAACTGTCAGGAATTAACCATATAATTTATGCAAATGATAAAAAAATTCATTGGAGTTCCACTAGTTGAAAAGGGCTGGCGAAATGTAAGAGCATGATTTTTGAAGTTATCCTACCTGAATGCATCCATTTGTATAGACGTTAGCCTTCAGCAGCACAAGTTATACAGTATCCTAAAAACTCCATGTGTTTAGAAGTATTTACGTGATCCAAATCTGAATTGCCAAGTCTCAATATGGAAGGACCATAACAGTGCCATGCGTGGAAGACAGTCAACAACCCCTTATTCTCATGTGTTTGTGAAAAGAAACACATCACACGTGTTTGTGATTTTGTCACGTGAGCCTTGTCCCAATGTATGTTCCCTCAACTCCTCCCATTAGCATGACTTTGGACCCGTCTTCTCTAAGCAGCCACTGATTTTTCGTGAACTTGTAGGAAGCTCATTGTCCCAGGCCTCTGTCGCTGCCAGATTTGGCTGGAATTGCCCAGCAAGTGCAGAAGTTATTGGAAGAAACCAACAGAGACATATTTGGAGACTCACTGCTCTTGGACAGCCTTGGTTTCCTTAGAAATGAAAGACTGATAATACATGTTGTAATCAGTCTTGCTGTAAATATGCTATACGGGCAGGTTTCTTTTCTAATATTTTATTTTAATTTTTAAAGATATGCAATGACATACTGACTTCTTTATAACAGGCTTGCATAATCACATTCAATATTTTTTTTGTAGTAGGAGAAATTCTGCTTGATAAGCAAGTTTTGAAGGCAGCATCCCGGACAGCTGCTAGCAGAAAAGCACAGCAGGCGGGTGACCTGAAGGCAAGGTTGCTGCTCTGCCTAACCTTGATACAAAAGTGTTTATGAGAGAGAAAATAATTTCAAGTTCTCACTGCGTCTTTCCCTGTGTTCAACCAATTGCACAGCTAGTCGATTTGTACCAATTGCTGAGATATTCACCTACAGATTATACATAATTTCTGAAATATTGTCAAAGCTTTTAATATAACAAAAAAGTGCCTCAACTTTCTCTACAAATACTTTTTTTTTTTTTTTTTGCATGATGGAAACAGAAATGCACCATGGGCTGAATCCAATATTTTGACAGAACTGTCATGCAAATACTCATCGCTATGACACTTTCCTTACTTTTTTCACACTTAACCGAGTTAGTCTGAAGCACACTGGTAATGTGAATAATTGCAGTGTGGGAGACTCTCAGGTTCAAAGCCAGTCTTGTTACCTTGCTGTGCGAGTGCTAGCTGTTAAAATTTGCTGTGGTTTCCTATTGTGAACAAGAATACTAATTACTTTAGCGGCACGTATGCATTTTGTTTTTCCCTGTTTTAAAAGGAGATTATAGAGGCTAGAAATGTAAAAGTATATAATCATCCTAGGTAAATTGGAAGGCACTTAAGCAATCAAATGTTAATGCAGTCTTGTAAAAGTAGTTTTAGGGAAATATTTCAAGCTTTATTCACTTGGATAGCATTCTCAAGAGCCAAAGTACAGCTTTTTTTTCTGCACAATTGAGCCTTAAATATTGCATCAAGACACAACAAAACAGGTTTTCTAGTCCTATAATACCGCTTAAGACTGTTTTGAAAGCAACAGATTTGCCATCAGCCACCCAAGGCATCCATTAATTGACCAATTAAAAAAAAAAGTCTGGGGGTATCTTAATTCCATTAGACTACAGTTGTCTGTGTTATTTTAGAGTAAACTCATTTTAATGATTTTGTTCCTTTTTTTTTTTAATATAAACTCTAGGCTGTTCCAATGAATTGTTTTCTTCTAATGCAGTGTGAAAGAAAATGATACCATATCACAGAAAAGGCATTTAAATGAGTTTTAACTGTTTCAGTTATTTAAAACTTACATTTGGTTTAGATTGTCCTGTGTTATGTATTTTAATTATCCTCTTTGTGTTCTCTGACTGCTTTTTTAAACAGCTTTTTTCCTCATTCTTATCTTTCAATTATCCAGACTTCCCACCTTCTTAATTTCTTATAAATTGTTTCTTGCTAGAAAGACACCTCAAATCAGTGACAACAGCCACCTTCAAAGGAGATGGGCAGTGTCTGAATGGCATCCTCCTTATCCCTGAATCATTTCCCAGTAGAGTTTGCCTTATTTTCTGTTTTCTTTTCTGAAAAAAATATACCTTTTCCTATGAACAAAATAGTATGATCCATTCTGTCTTGCTTTGACTTGTCTGACATGAGCAAGTATTAATTATTTGGACAAGTAATTACTAACTTTGTCTGAGGGTTTTGTCTGCTCTCTTATTCTTCCCCCATTACCTCGGACAATTCCTGAGAAGATTCAACAGGCAAAAACCTCTACAATGCAAATTATCGTGATTTTCATAATCCACAAACGCTGGAACAGATGGGGACAGCAAAAAGATATGGATAACACAATGTAGAGACTGTTTATTAGTTTACCAAATAAATGGTATTTTCAAGTTTTGTCTATGATACATACTCATTTTGGAAGGTCCTAGTTCTGAAGGCATCATATTTTAGCAATACTTTGTGCTCTAGCCAATGAAGCAAGGAATAACACTTGCCCTTCGGCTGCAGCGCTAAAGCCAAGGATCCTTCTTGACCAAGGGACAGGTAGCAGTGGCCGCTTGCTCCCTGTCTGCTAAGATGAACTATGTTTCAGTGAAACACTTCATGAACATGAGATGAAGAAAAAGCAGGAGTAAGGTGTTTTCTTCAAATGGCATCAGCGGCAGGTGTCAAAGAAATTGATGCGAAGCCTGGGGGCTTCCTTTCCCCCAGAACTGCTTGTGTACAGGTACACATCTGAGCAGCATGTGCTGGCTTGATTTAAAACAAACTGTCTTCACCACACAGGCGCCAAGCAGGTGGAACAACATTTCACCTTCAGTATTTGGCATATGTTAGGTGAGTTTGGCTCCCGGTTTGCTTTTTGCTCCAGAAATAGAGCACAGAAGTTGTGGTAAGAGGTGTCAGGTTAGTGCTGGTGGATGTGGCACATCGAAGCTGGTAGAAGATAAAAATATCCTTCTGTGTCCACCACACAACCAACCTTTGCTTCCCTTCTTCTGCAAAGAACCGAGGTGTGTGTCTGCCCGTGTCCTTGTTTCACATTTCTACTGTGCAAACTAGAAGTCCAACATATGGCTTCACTATCTTAAAAGAAGCCACAAAGTCTCCAGGAAAAAGGCTATTCTGAGCTAATCTCACCGTTTGGGTAGCGTAATGCCAGTAAGGGGAATGCTCCTTCTCTGACGGTGCTTGGTCATTGCTTCTTCAGTGGCTCTGCAAATGGACCCCTCTACTTCAGAGATTTTTTCCCCTTAATCTTCTTATTTCAACTTGCAAAGCAGAAACATGCTGTTTCTTGAATGTTGCTCTGATGTTCTGAAAGGGGCAGAGAAAATATAGTGGATGAGCTGTAAAGAAAGATTGGTTATGGAGGGAAACTGGTGCAGTAGGTGTAGTAGGAGTGGGGAGTTGAAGACCTGCAATAAAATAAATAGAAACAAGTTCTGTTGTACATGGCTGTAACTTGCATTTATCCGTAAGATTTGTTCCCAGTGGCTGAAATGGGGAATAACTTAATGCTGCCTCACTTCAAACACATATGCCAGCACTTTGCCAGTGTCAGAACAAGTAGATCACGTGCAGGGACTCCCAAAATTATGCCTCCTGTCCACAGCCTGTGTGTGACAGCTCTGTAAGCATTTGCATGACTTACTGCAGTGGTGGTGGTACTGGGTGCACTTCTAAAGAGCAATGGGATGGGGCTGAGCTTGTAGATTAAGACACCTATGTGTAAACGACAATGTGTCAAGATGTGCATGTGAGCTAAGTGTCTGAGCCAACGTCAAAGCCACTGTAGATGATGGTAATCTAAAGTGATTTAAGCCAGTACCAGCTGGGATGCTCGTATGTCTGCATGGGACTGGTAGGATCTACAGGAGAGCTGTGCTATTCTGAGCTGGCAGCTGAAGGCGAGCAGAGGTATTGCAGGGGCATCCAAAACACTTTTTTTGCAGCAATTTTATTCACCTGTGACATCACCCAAACTCACCTTCCTGGTTCAAGTGGACAGGCTGTGCTTGGGAACATCTAGGGCATAGGACTGTCTCTGAGTGTCATCTTTGTTGTGGGGCAAAGGACGCGGCTGGCAGGTGATGTTTTATTCGGCAGTTAGATTTAAGACACAGGTTATTACTGTACTTGTCACGTGAGCAGCTCGGCTTTATAATCCTTAAGGAAAAGGTTTTCTTGTTTGGTTTTTTCCCCATTAAGTTCTCCAATCATTCCTAAATAATTTGCCAAAACCGGAATGATCACCAGCTGGAAAAGCCAATCCAGAGTCATAAGACTGACTCCCAAAATTGAGTAGGATATAGGTTTCCTGCTCTTCAGATTCTGTCTCTCTTCTGTGGTCCTGAGAGCTCATCCAGTCATAAGGCCAGTGCCTCCAGCAAACTTTGTGGGCTCTGACATATCCTCACACAACATAATTTCTCCTCCGAGCCCTTTCCTAAGCCAATGTTGACCCACTTATCTGTTCTTACAATTTTGTTTTTTTTTTTTTAACCTGTAGAGTAGCAGACCGTTTATGAACTTTCATGGGTCCCCGTGTTGCACATCCTGCTTTAAAGCTTGGCTTCACAAAGAACAAACTCTTCAGAGGACAGAAAAGCAGCAGTGAGGTGCCCCACGCTGCTTTGCTTTCTCTTTCTAGTGCAAATGGTGCAAGCTTCTCCCTGTCTTGTACCAAACCCATAGGTTAAGAGGAAAAGGGGCTGAGGGGTCCTGGCACCTCCCCTGGTTGGGGTCTTACCTGTAGGAAACAGAAAACAGGCAGGCAGGTAGGCAGGCAGAAAGTTGTTTGTTTTTTTTTTTTCCCAGGCACAGCTGAAATATTCAGGATGCCCAAAGTTGGCAGCACAGCTACTGAACCCAACCCCTTACTTCCATGTGGGAAAATTATGGTTTGGATTCCTTACAGCCATTCATTATTGCTATGTACTATTGCCAACCCTGGTTTTGAACCCACAAGTTTTGAAAAAAACAAATTGCTTATGAAGTTACCAGATTTGCCCATCTTAGATTTTATTTTATTCTCAAGGTATCCAGATGGAAGCAACCTGTTTGATGTACTTAAACCTACAAATTTGATTTCATTTTCAGGTTCAGCATTTTGACACGTGTAATTTAGCTTATAATAAGAGGTTCACGCCTCAGAGCAATGCATTTCGAGGTCACAGGCAAAAAGCCAATCTCCAGCTACTCGTATCGAGCTGTACTTCAAATTCTCTGAAAGGAGTGAGGATGGAGAAGGCTTTCCTCATTTTTATTGATGTATCAAATTATCACAAGGTGAATTCATATCAAAAGAGGAAAAAAACCCTCAAAAGACCTTGATTTGCCCAAATTCTTGCAAGCTGCTCTGTGCTGGTCAGCGCTCACACCACCAGAAAGTGTATTGGCTGCACAGATACTAGCAAATCATTTTTAATACCTCATTTCAGGTCTTTGGAGATTAATTTTATCATAAATTTGGAAACCTGATTTAATTGCACTAATTATATTTTCTCCTGGGAGTTGATGGATTACTACTTACCAGCTTCTCGCTGTACATAATGAATCACACTGAGGCTTTTTCTTATTTATACCTGCTAAAAGTCTAGGAAATGAGTTGCGATAGGCATTAAAGAAACATGTAAGAAATTACCCTAAACCATTTGCCTCGTGTTCTTACTCCTTTCACAGGCCTGTTCTCACATATAATGGTAATGATTCTGTTCTTCTGGAAATAATTGCAGAAATTCCATTTTAATTCTCTCTCTGTGGGGAATCCACTGAAGAGAGGCCATATTTCAGACATGCGAGACAGCCACTGTTCCTCAACACATCGCTCTATTACTATCCGTTCTCATCTATTCGTTTTTGAACCAAACGCTGTAGATGTGGGAGTCATCACGGCCACCACACTCCTCTGTACCTGCAAGTCCTTCAGATACAATCTGCCTTATCGGAGGCTTGATTGCATGGCTGCTGGAATTTGCCACTGAATGGACGTTAGGTGACAGCCTGCCACAGAATAAAGTTCGGCTGTCACGTTCAAGTGCCAGTTGCCAGGGTATCTCCTCTTTTGTACAGTTTTGGAAAATCACCTTGGCTCCTGGTCTCTGAATGGCCTTCCCTGCTCAGCCTTCATCTCAAGCAAAAATGCTTATCATCAGTATTTATCATTTTTGTGGAAAGAAAAACACTAAATTTTTTAGTTACACTAAAATTAAGTTAACCGTTAAAATGGTGCACTTTCATCTTAATTCCTCCCGTGGATTTTTTTTAAAAAAAGAAGCCTCGGTTTCTTGGGGTGAGGGGGGCTCACAAGGGCTGATTCCCCATCCCCGTCTTCACATCTCCTGTTACAGTTTTGTTCTGAAATCTTTCCCTTTCTCACTGGCTTTTGCAGCCAGAGCGATAGCTAAGTCAGGAACAAGAACATCTCTGGTTCAGCCTTGATGCTGAACTGCTAGCTGGGGACTGTTTCTGACTCCCCCTGGTTCCCTGCCCTTCCCTGCAGAAAAATGAGGTCCCTTGCCCCCCACCTCCATGGCAAAGAGGCTCCTTCCTGGGTGGTCGTGTGCCTCTTCCCACTGAGGGACACAGAGGTTGGGGGGAAGCCTGCGCTGTGCTGCTTGGCCCGTTGGACATGGTGGAGACCCTTGGGATTTCAAGCCCGAGTTGCAGCTGCCAAGGGGTTTCTTCTGCTGGTGGGCGGTATCGGGTAGGATGCCGCGAAGCACCGAGTCCAGCGAGCTCAGCTGAGAGCCGAGAAGGAGGCCCCACACCTCTTTAGTCTCCTGGGCTGATAAAAACAGGATTTTGAAACCTGCTGATGCTGTGATTTGTCTGGCTGGCTACTCCCTTTTATAAATTGCATTTTCTCGAGTGCGATATTACCTAAAGGTGGATCCTTCCTTCAGATATGACAGTCATTTCCCCTTAATTAATCTCGATAGTTTGTTCACCTTCGTGGAACAGATCTTCACGAGGAGAAAGGCAGGCACATTTCCTTCAGGAGCGAGTTATGAACACACTAAATTGAAAAGCTGCGATGTTCTGTCACATTAACTCGGTCCCTACAACGCAGCAGTCGCGCTTGATAAATGGCAACATTAAGAATAACATTAGAGAGCACATGCACGGGGTTGTGATGGCAACCAGGATACCTAACTACCCGGCGTCATACGCATTGCCCTCCTCACTTAGGCCTTTGGGAATTATGGATGTAGAGGAAAAAAAAAAAAAGCAGTATTTTTTCATTTTTTCTCTCAGTTGACAAAATACTGGACCTTCTGTTGAGCTATAATCCTGTAACTTTAGTGCTATGAAAATATATGTAATTATGCTATATAAAATATAGAAGTATATAACACATAGCATAATTTGTTACACAAATTATTATATAATTATATATTTATTTATATAAACTGGGGGGGAGGGGTGTATAATGTTCACAGAATCATAGAATCATAGAATGGTTTAGGTTGGAAAAGACCTTTAAGATCATCAAGCCCAACCATTAACCTAACCCTGCCATCCCACCACTAAACCATGTCCCTAAGCACCTCGTCTGCCTGGCTTTTAAATACCTCCAGGGATGGGGACTCGACCACTCCCCTGGGCAGCCCATTCCAATGCTTGACAACTCTTTCAGTGAAGAAATTTTTCCTAATGTCACATAAACCCACAGGAGCAGTTTTCCAGGGTGTCTGTCACTGTCACACCGAAGAGCTGACGCTGCTGTGAGCAGGGGGGTGACTGCCTGTTTAAGGCTTTAAGTGGCAGCGAGCATTATTTTCTTCTGCTTTTGACCTACCTTTCCCCGTTTCTGAATGGCTGGTGTTCAGTGCTTTCTTTAGGCCAGTTATCTGGATAGGGCTTGCCTATTAAAAATCACAGATGTTATTTTAAATCGCAGCGCTGTCAATGAATCTCCTTAGTGGGTCATATTACTGTAGAGTCCTGGAGGTTTCTGACTCGAGCCGCAGCACAGCCAGCTTCGAATGGTATCCTTTGATATCAGCACAGCCTTAAACAGTGGCAGGGGATTTTTCCAGAGCCCTTGGTGTTATTTTCACCTTTCCATGTCAAGGGATAGTAACAGCACCGGTCCCACGCAGCCTGGCGGGGTCATGTTTAGGCTAACAGTGACTACTTCCATTATCCCACCGGTGTCGCCTTCTGCTCTCTCTTCTATATATAGTTCAAATCGAATACTTATTTCAAAAGAATACATTTATTCTCCTTTAAAACTACCCTTGGAATATGATGCCTAAAAAAGCTTGAAGCCATTTAAGCAACTTTTTGGGGGGAGCTACTGCCTAGGCGGTTGATGTGCCCAGCCCCTTGGTTTCCCTCTTGCTGGCTGCACACCTGCTGCAGGCTTACTGAGGCAGCAGCTGCATTTGTGCTCCCAATTTTTGTGCAGCAGCTAAGACAGAGGGCTCTGGTTCATTACTCTGGCTCCTACAGTGCAAGCAAATTATAATAGTTTAGACACCGGTTTATTTTTAGTCTGAAGGATAACAGTGTGGGCAAGGCGGAGACTGGAAAACCAGGCAGGAAAATTCTGATGTTTGAGCTTTTCTTCTTCTTCAGGACCTTTATGGCAAGTGAGAAACCAAAAAGAGGTGGTGAGTGAGAAACATGGGCTATGTCTTGTATAAAGGTCCTGACTCCTGCCAGGCATCATTTCTGCAGAGGAAGGTTTTGTACTGGGGGCATCCCCAGCAAGGGGGACCTGGAAGGGAATATGGGCTGTGTAAACATGCACCTGCTCCATATCTGTTTGGGTGGTGAAGCAGCGTTTAGCCACAGCCTCTGTGCCAACCAGGCAAAGCTGCCTCTGGAGAGCAGGGCAGCCTGGGAACAGCTCTGGCTTTTTCCTTTAATTTCCGTAATGGGGGTAAGGCAGCGGGGGGCAGCTCAGTGGGTTTGAGGACAAGACAGTCCCCAAAATTGCTCATCTTACAATTTCTTTTCTGTCTCCCTTTGCTATTTTTTTTCACAGAGTTAAATGTAAGGGAATCCGACGTAAGAGTGTGTGATGAATCGTCATGTAAATATGGAGGATTGTGCAAGGAAGAGGGTGACGGCTTGAAATGTGCGTGTCAGTTCCAGGTAAGGGCTGCTCACCTTTTTGTTTGCCGTTTCTGACCAATCTGTCAGGTGTATTGAAGTATTTGTAGAATCACTGCCTTAAAAATCCCGCTCATCAACAGGCTTATACAGCCTAACCATAGGCTCCTTTTTTAACGGCACCGATTGGGGTGGTACGTGACTGAACTTCAGCCAGGGTGTGCTCAGGGAGCAAGTTGAGAGTATGGTAGCATCACGTTAGCTCCCCACAGGGTTTTGGTAAGTCTGCCAGGAGCACAGACTCACGTGGGGAAGAACAGAGGGCCACTGTGTGCCAGGCACCCACCGCCCCCACACCTGGCATGAGCAGAGGTGGGGAGCACCAGGTGACACCCGCTCCCTGCCTCCCCCCCTGCCTCCCCCTGCCCCAAGACACGAGACAGGAGGGGATGTGGCCGGGAGCAGGGCATCCAAGCGTGGTCACACACACCAGATGAAGCTTTATAATTTAAATGCAATACTTACTGTGGATTGCTTACTCTAATGCCCAGTATTTGGAGGATTCTTCCCCGCTCTTCTGGTGGCCAAATGTGGTGCATTAGACCCTGGAAGATGTTAACGCATTTTGAAAATCAGATAATAACAGGATCACCAGCGATCACAAAGTTTACAAATGAAAACAGTGAATTAGTTCCACTCAGGAAAGAAAAAAAAGTACAGAAATTTGATTTAAAAATAACCTCTGAATTTTAAAAAGTAGTAAATAGCAAGTTCAGTTTGCTTCATTGGTTTTTGAGCCTTTAGTTTACAGTTTTTATAATTATCATGCCAATCCTTCCTCCCCTCCTGTCCACCACTTCTTAAAGAAAAAAGAACACTGAGGTTCTCTACTTTTACGATTTATAGCCAGGACAAATGTATCAAATATTACGAGACTCCTTGTAAAACTGGAAGAGGTTGCAGTGTTATCGCCAACCCTGGAGTGGGCTATCTTTCAGTGTTTTAAAAATAATCGTGCATTCTGTTTCCAATAAATAATAAATCAAGGGGAAACAGAATAGCAACAGTGCATATGTGATCTTACACTGGATTTGGAGGCCAGGGTTTCAGAGCTGGCTTTTGATGTGGTGGCGTTCAGGGGGGTACCTATGCCCAGGGCATTCTGCAGCTTATGTCCCGTAAGAACAATGGGATCTGACTGCCTTTTGAAGGGAGGAAAAATTCTTAGGAGAAGAGGTTTATTCATCAGCCTTCACTCTGTCTGTAACTCTTATTTATGAAAAATAGTAAGATCAAAACCCAGTAACGATTAAAAGAGAGGAAAAGAAATTCAACCCTAGGCTAAGCAAAGATTTAATTTATTTTCTGTAGGTGGTAAATTTTATGACTTCCTAATAGCCAGGTCATGAGGACTAAAAATGATACTGAACTTTGATTCCCCAGAATCAAATTTACAAATTAGACTGAAGGAGAGCTGCTGAAGGATTCAGCCTGGGCTCTGCTTGCAGTGGCTTTAATGACATCCTGACTTTCTACAGCCCTAGTCAGGAAAAAGGATAGCTCCCTTTTTATTACAACAGAGGTGGGGGATAACACACATTCACCAAACTTTTGGAAAGCTCTTTTGCTGTAATTTGGATGATGTTTTACCAAACCTGAGTTAAAAACTGATCAAGACCTAGTGAGTGTGTTACGGACCAGCGGGGGGAGGTGAGAGCGAGCTGGTGTGGGGCTCTTTTTCGATCTCAGTAACAAAGGCTTGACAACAAATGGTTTAATAAGACAGAATAGGAAAAAGAATAGAGATAGTGAGTAAACCTTACATCTCTTCAGATGCTGGGCACCTTGCAATGATGCAGCATTGGATGGAGCCTGGATGGATTTTCCCCCGGGGCGCTGTGCAGAGCAGATCCCGTCCATGGAGAGATGCTCTGCCTTTTGGTCATTTGAGCTGTTAAAGCATTTCCTCACAAGAAAACAACTCTAATCCTAAAGGATGTTTGCATGAGAACTTTTGGCTGCTCTGTACCAAACCACTAAAGGCTTACCAAACTGTAAAGAAGAAATCACTTTGCCCCTCATTTTCTATCCTCAGGGCAGAAAGCTACAACTTTAAAACATCACACAGCAAATTTAGGATTGAATAGAGAATTATCTGTTGGAAAGTATCATTCCCCAGAAGAGTCGCCTGTTTTAATATACTTTATACATAAAAGGGGTATATAATCCATCTTGCTTAAAATGGGAGAAAATAGCAAAATACTGGCTGCCTCTGACAAAGCCGTTCTGAATGATGAAGTTTCCTTTCTTCCTTTCTTTTTATTAAATGTACCAATGCTACTGACTTGAAGCTCAGAATTTCTCAGTACAGTAATACAAAAGCATTATTATAGTTGTTGACCAAGTAAAACAGACTCATGATGCTCATTAATTTAATGGGGACAGTGGTTGTTTTCCACCTCCCCTGAAAGATCCCGCTATGATCAAAATATTAGCAAATCTCCCCTTAGGCACTGTTCACCTTAAATTTTCCTTTGCTCAGTTTCATCCCACTGTGCCTTGTATTATCTTGAAGAAGTTTTCGCCTTTCTCGGTGTGTTTATCCTTCAAATACTTCTAGATGTTTGTCATATTCCCTCTAGCCATTACTGAGTCCCACTATAGTTATTTTGTTCTTTTCATCTTTCCCACTGAATTCCTATGTTCAGCCCATACGGAGTTGGACTATTATTTCAGTGATCTAAAAGGAATACATACAGTGATATTGAGAAATTAATGTATTTTAAATCTTCCTTTAGTGAACAGGGTTATAAGTTACTTCTAGTAATTCATATTTACACAACTATCTTCCTGTATATTAGTATGCTTTTGAGACTAATCCCATGATTTTTTATGACTGAGTTACTTTATCATTTCTTCTCCAGTGTCACACAAACTATATTCCTGTTTGTGGATCAAATGGAGACACTTACCAAAATGAATGCTTCCTCAGGAGAGCTGCTTGCAAGCATCAGAAAGAGATAACAGTGGTATCAAAAGGACCTTGTTACTCTGGTATGTAAAACGTCGCTTTGTGTCACTAATTAATGATGTTATATGGTTAGCTCTTTAATTTTGCCCTTAATTCCAGAGACAGTAATTTTCGTGCTTTTCATAGAATGATACAATGTGGAAACCCCATGTCCTCCTTAATGATGGAATATTTTTGTATAGAAGAAATCTGATACATCTTCTGATATGCTAACAGATTAATAAATGAACATTAAAAGTAGAAATACTTTATCTAAGAAAACAGTTTGTGAATGCTTCTGTTGTATGTATAGAGGAACCTTGGTATTCATCAAAAGGCTTACAACAAATTTGGAGCAGCCTCCAATAGTCATTTCTCTTGGACTCATTTTTTGGATGTACAAAATTAGCGTGACATCCAGCAAGTGACACTGATCGTCCTGACGGCCAGTCTACCTGTATCCAAGGCATCATCTTTGACTAATTTCACTTTGGATCATTACATTGAAGATATGCACAACTCTTACAAAATCATTGTACCTCACTTTTCTAATGGACTGCCCTTTCATGTCCTTCCACATACTTAAAACACAGATTTTCCACACACTTAAAATACATGGGACAGGTTTTCACTGTCTTCGATATTGCAACATGCTCTTGGAGACAGAAACTTCAGGCACCAGAGGTCTTCTGAACCTCTGGACAGATTCAAAGCTGGTGAGACCAGAAGCATGTCTGGCTTTCTCAGAATTAAATTAAATTACTCAGTAGCATCAACAACTGCGTTCTTTGGTACATAAATAACACACAAAAAAACTTAAGCTGTGGGACATCCCTCATCTGTTGATACACGCTAGTTACTTGGATTAGCCTAAGCAAGGTTACATCCGTAGGGCAGCCAAAAGCGTGATTACGGATTGGGTGCACGCTCCTAGCTAGCTTTACATTGTCCGGTCTCATTATCGATGACAATTTAGAGGTAGAAGCCTGGAACTCGCTGGTAGCTGCAACCTCCTACCTGGAAATTAGGACAAGTATCCCAGCAGCATACCTAGGCCCAGTTCCTTGCTGCTGCCAGTCCCAGAGCTGCCTCATTTAAATGCAGCATGGCAGTGTTTTATATGAGCTGCTCTAATGCCTTTGACTGCAGCACAGGCCTGTGCTGAGATTTGGGGTTGTTTACCAAGGTCCAAACCAATCTATGATGTTGGTCCTAGAATTGAAGGAAACCTGTGGTTTGTGCCCAGCTCAGCTGTGTAATTCCAGCATGCCTCAGGCAGATGACCGAATCTACCTTCTTTCTCAGTCTCCTACCTGTAAGTTATCTCCAGATGCTGCAGAAATAGGAAAAAAAAATGCATTACAGTTTTGGAGCACTCATATATTCCTGTAACAACACCCAAGAATTATGGAGGTTTGAACTGAGGATGTATAAGTAAATTATTTTTTCCCTCACTAAACCAAAATACTAGGATAATGTTTTGGGGAAAAAAAAAATTATTTTTATATGCGTTCTACCCTACTAAGAAAAAGACATTTCAAAATGAAAAATCGATTATTCTCAGTCTCATGTTGCTGGCAGCTAATTACTATGTTACTCAGCTGGTCTGGGATCTTTCTTTAACCTCCCATTCCTTTTCTTTAAGTCCTACATAAAACCCAGGAAACACAGCATAATTTTTAGGCCTTACTGTAAGAGATCAAGACGTGTGCTGAGAGACACAGTTGACCAGAGAGTACCGAGAACACATTTCCAAAACCGAGGATGTGATTCAGGCTGCGACCCTGAGTGTCTGATGTGCTCCGGCTGATGTGAAAATATTGGATGATAAAAGCCATCCTCTGGAACCTGTCCATGCCTTGGCCATCAAGAAGTCAATATATTTGTACTCTTGATCTGTAACACATATGTATGGAGAATCAAATGCCCAAATTAAAAAATCCTTCACAGACCCCCATTCATTTTTGCTGAATGCTTCCAAATTTGCTATGCAAATGCTTTGTTCTGGGATGTCATTGGGAGCTAAGTATTGGTTCAGTGGTTTCCTACCAGAGTTTTGTTTTTTCAAAGCAAAGCTTCATCCTGGCAGGATGCACCCGAGACAACAGGGCAAAATTCCCCCATAGTGTTGTAACAACTATTTAATATTTAAAGTACATCAGACTTCTGAATCTCATACAAGAATGAAATACTTCCCGTTTGCTAGGGATTGATACCTTCTGAAGCTACAGCACTGGAACAGACTATACTGAGTGATTTAGCCAGACCTATTTCTTGGCAGGTAACGTTTTGATTAAATTTTTACAGTCGTGGGTGATTTAACAGAACAATTTCCTTTGTCCGAGTGCTGTCAGAGTTGCAAGGTCCTAAAATAAGCAACATTGGAAAAGAGAGTCAATCAGAGGTGCTTTAGGAGTGAAGAAAATGCAAGTTTTGACATTAAAAATGGTGTTTTAGAGAAAGGTAAGAGAATGTATGGCTGAAGTTTTCAGGACTGCATATAGAGGTCTTAATATTGTCAAAGCCCATATTTCAATGAAGGTACACTGGGGTTTTTTCAAAATACTGGGTTTACAGAGGTGTTTCTATGCCTAATTAAGCCTGGCACAAGCTGTGGATGATGAGGGTCTGCAGGTTTCAGCCAATGCATGCAGCCCCATGTTGCAAAATACAGAGAAACTAGGTAAACGAGTTAAATGCAGCTTTAGCGTTCTCTTTGCCTAATACCTTAATATACCTTTAAGAAATGATGGCTGAAATCAAGCTATATACAGTTTTGGTCTATACCTGGCCTGGCCTTTTGCATTCATCCAGCCTGTGACTGGGTGGAGATGAACAGGGCCGCGAAGCCAAGTCCCAGCTGGTAGTAACTCCCATCTTCCACAGCTTCTCCTCCTTGCTCTGTGGGATTCTGTTATGAACAAAATCAGAGCACTGTTCCACCCTTTTCCTTTTTACTTCTCACCCTTATCAGTTCCTGGTTTGCAGTTCAGCCCACAACCAAATGCAGAGATGGGGGTCATCCAGCTGGGCATGGGGAGATGGCAATACCTACACCAGGACTCCTCCCAAGCTCACAGCATCAGCAGTCTTGCTGCTGACCTGAACCCTTGATCAGTTCAGGGTGACGTTACGCTGATATTCGTTCATGTTATACCATCATCTACCAGAGGTTATCCTGAACTGGCTTGCCAAACAGATTTAAGAGGCCAGGAAGAGAGGGCGGTCAGGATGCTCAGAGCATTGAGGAGGAGTGTCACCAAGTCCCTTGATTTCTTCTGCCTGCTTTTGTTGATGAATGTATTGTCTTTTATTAGTTGAAATAAAAAAAATTAATTTAGTACATAAGAAATAGACCTTTATGATTTATTTCTAAGAATGTGTGCTCCTGTCGGCCCGCATGCAGGGCCAGGAATTTGACTGCTGTCAGATTTATATTATATGCACATGAAAATGAAACTGCAGGACAAGGGACTACTTGATGTGTTGTACTTATAGAATCTCAGTGTATTGTATATATTTGGAAGGCACAGTCCATTGCTTTTTCTATTGGGATTTCTAAAGTTAAAAAAAAAGCAGGACTAGAAACAAACACTATAGCTCTTGTTAGATTTAAGGAACAATTCTCTTAAGAGTGGCTTTAACTTCGTGTTCTTTAGTCTGAAATAATCGAACTCTTACCCTGAATTTGAATGCACAGGTTTTTACAGTAAATGCTTCTCAGTGGGAGGCTTACAGTGAAGCATAATTAGATGCACACATTGTCCTGAAAAGAAATATAATAAGCTCCGTTTAAACCTTTCGAGGCAGTTAAGGAAAAAATTCTAGACAACTCACTTCTAGATTAGGAAAGTGTGAATTGCTCTTGCAAGAAAGCCATAACAAACATGAAAACCTGCTATAAAACCACTCATTGATTCTGAGAGCTGAGCGAGACCCTTACTCCCAGACTCAGTGCAGCGCAGGAGCCTTCCTGTCCAGCCTGCGAGGAGGGTTTGCGATCGCACAGTGTCACCATTCTGTCATTAGGAAATGTTTTGGAAGGAAAGAAACAGGCTTACCCAGACATATCTCATCAACATGTGCCAGGATTTAATATCCTGTACATTTTAATTTTTTTTTGGCATAGCATAATTAAGCAGGAAATGGCTACCAGGATCAAGCGATAGCAACCGCTTTTCCCCTGAAGATGTCAAGGCAAAAGGACATTCCCTACACACAGCCTGGCAAGGCAGAGGTTAAAAGCCTATCTCCAGCAGCCAGAGGCCTTGCAGCTGCTGGCAATTAGGCTTGTCAGCATTCCTCCCCAAAAGCTCCTGCTGGCATATCAAAATCAAGGGTAATAGCTGGCAGGTAGCCTCGCTCCTGCAGGGTGGGGATGCAAACCCAGCAGCAGTGGGAGGAGGGCTGGGATGGTGCTGCTGGGTGCGCAGGGTGGCTGAACTGCCATGCTCCTTCCCAAACCGCTTTTGTGTGGTGGCGTGAGCTCGGCTCTGCTGCCAGCAGTGGGAAGTTGGAGCTTGCTTTGCTTTGGTCTTTGCTCTGGCTGGTGGCTTGAAGTGGTCCATGCCGATTTCAGATCTTTTCCAAAATGCTGGCCGTTGCACCGCTCTTGGGAGATTTCAGGGGTCTGCGCTGCTGTGGGAGCTGATGGGGAGTTGCACAATGCTGAGGAAAGAATAAAAATTAAAAGCTCTCACTGGGCAATGCAACAGTAATCTCATCACTCTACCTGGTTCTGATTGTAGATCAGGATAGTCATCTTTGCTAGCAAGTTCTTGGCAGTTTTACCCAAGTTTTACCTAGAGGCGCTCTTGTGCAACCAAGGTTAAGCTGCAGAAAGCTTGCCCTGTCCCACTATGGAGAGGGCTGCTTCATTAGCTCTGTTAACTGGGAAATCCAGGCAGAATATAGTTTGCTAACAGAGAACTATGACTTGAGATAGCAGCTGCCCTTTATCTCTTCCAGTTCTGTTTCATAAGATGAGTAACCGAAGATAACTGAATAAGAGTCACATTATCCAGGACTTGCTCAGTGAAGTTTCTGGAGTGCTGGCGTGGGAAGACCAGTTTCTGCTTAATGCAAATAAGTGGCACGTACTGTCCTTGTACTGAAAACCCCAGAGCTGTATCCCAAAAGCTTTAGGGGAAAATCCAGGACTTGGGTATAAAGAGTGTAATTGCTCTTGGGTGCCAAACTTCAGAAGCTGGAAATCCCTTCTCAGCTGTTAGCTAAGCCTTGCAATGGCTACATTCCACAAAACCACCATTTTTTTGGCTTTGTTTCCTGCAGAACAGCATACAGTTTTACCTCTGATGTGTCAAGAGGTGTTTTGTTCTGCCTGCAACTGAATAGCTGCTGACCTGTTTCTTACATAGATCTAAAAAAGGGGCGGCATTTTGGCATTTCTTTGTCTGCCTCTCCGTGAGCAGGGTCGGATAGGTTTGCTCTGGATCCAGTGCCCACTGGATCATCTGCCCCACGTGAATCAAGTAGAAGGGTCTGCTTGCTTTAAATTTGTCAGTGGACTGTTTGTCCTCCTGTTTGTACTTAGCAGTTTGGAGCTGTTGCCTTAAATGCTGTAACATGTCCAGAGGAGAGCAACAAAGCTGGTGAGGGGTCTGGAGCACAAGTCTGATGAGGAGCGGCTGAGGGAATTGGGGTTGTTCAGCCTGGAGAAGAAGAGGGTGAGGGGAGACTTTATCATCCTCTACAACTGTCTGAAAGAAGGGTGTAGTGAAGTGGGGGCCAGTCTCTTATCCCTGGTAACGGGTGATGGGACAAGAAGAAATGGCCTCAAGTTGTGCCACGGAAGGTTTAGGTTGGGCATCAGGAAAAATGTCTTCACCAAAAGGGTTGTCAAGCATTGGAACAGGCTGCCCAGGGAAGTGGTTGAGTCCCCATCCCTGGAGGTATTTAAAAGCCAGGCAGATGAGGTGCTTAGGGACATGGTTTAGTGGTGGGATGGCAGGGTTAGGTTAATGGTTGGGCTTGATGATCTTAAAGGTCTTTTCCAACCTAAACAATTCCATTATTATAAATGGGGAAGCGATGGGTTCAATTTTCATGCTAGTTGGAGTTAAAAGCCATCCCTCCTGAATGAGGGAGGCTGCAGGCTCTTTTGAGTTTGGAGAGAGTACCTTCTGCCTCAGAAATGGCTCCTGTTCAGAGAGAATCAAAAAAAAAAAAAGGGATTCTGACTGTAGCCTGGTGCTTGCAGCGTTCGGTTGCTGTGTCTGATCCAAGTGCTTCTGTAGGTATTTTATCCAGAAATGGTTAAAAGCAGCTCACAGCAGAAGCCTGTACATTTGTGTATAAGCATATTTTTATATTTGGAAAAGGGTGGCCTAAGTAAAGAGAGAGGTCAGTCACTCAGTCTCTAATTACTGGCCGGTGGCTGGGAGGGATGCTCATTCTGCCCAGCTTCCTCACTTGTTTGAGCATCTTTCTTGCCAGGTCTTGGTGCATGGAGATTACTTTGGGAAATCCTGAATTGGTTAAGGGCCTGAAAAGAGCAGGGCTGCTTGTCCAAGTAAGCTTGCAAAAAAGTGCTACTTTTTTAACCAGCAGCTGCTGGGGAAAATCTAGCCAAGACTCAGAAAGAAGCAGGAACACCGGCTTGGTTTAGCACAGTTACCCTGGAGACGACTCCTAGCACAGCTCCCAGGCTCGGAGCGGAGGCACGAGCTGCCAGTTAAAAGTTGAAAATGATGCAAAGTGTTATAGAGGATGACACTTTTTTTTTTTTTTTTTTAATGATTTCTTGAGATCTGAAAGCCCAGAGAAGTGGGAATGGATCTATCCCGTTTATCAGGATGTCCCCCCAAGTGGAGACAGAGTTGCCTGTGGACTTCACCTATACCAATGGGACAATCTACAGAGAGGGGTGGTCTGAGCATCCCCTCTATCATATATGTGGTGCTTTCATTACAGCTCGTACTGTCTGCATTGTGTCACTTCCCCAGCTGCACAGCACACGCATCTCGTGGCATGACGGGAGCCCCCCATGCTGGAGCAGAGTGCAGCGGCATTTCTCACCTCGGGGCTGAATGCGCAGGGGAAAGCAGGTGGAGAGCAAGAGTTGGCAGTAAAAACATGGAACAAGTCAAGTTTCCTTGAGACATTTCAGCCTTTGGTTTTTATGTGAATTACGTGTTGAACTAGCTCATGCTTGTATGTCAGCCTCTCCCCTGGAATTTCACCACTACAAATAAGCCTATATACCTACCTCATATAAGTAAATTATACTCCTTTGAATTTCTTAATGAAGCAATGCCGTATCATAAGGCGTATTTCTCAGTGACTCAACAGTGACATTTTATATGGGATTGTCTGCTTTGTCAGTAAAGTGGGTTGCTATCGATGGAATAAGAGCCCTTCTGGCTCTGCATTCATTTCTATAAGGTAGTAAGCTCAGCCTATTAGACACAGAATAGTGGTACAGGAGGAAAGGAAAATTTAGGTGGAGGTAAAAAAAAATCTCTATTCCTGATACTCCATGTGACAGGAGATTATTTTTAATGTGTGAAGTGACCCAGTAACGTGGAATTTCACACTTTCATCCACACACTAGAGAGAATTATTCTTAGAAATATAGCTGCTTAAAGAAAAAGGCGGGGGAGGGAATTGAGCAAACGGAGGGTTTGGTTTTTCCCTCTGATGTGAACAATGAGCTCATACGTGGAAGTAAGAACCCTGCTCCTCTCTTTGTCTGGTCTCCTTCTTCCTTCAGATTTGTGGAAGTAAATTCAGCTGCCTTCTCCATCACCAAAGCAGGCATGAAAGGAGAGGTGGGGGATGAGCAGAGTATGTTCTCTGCTCCTCTCCTCATCTTCCAGAGAAGCTGAACTAATGGGGATGGGGAGCAATTCACTGACAGTAATTGCCGTCCCATCCTCTGCTCTCCACCTCCTTTGAGCAGGAAATACAGAAGGAGGTTTGTGACTCGGTGTGTGTTTAAGGGCTTGCCTTTACTGCTGTGCTAGCTGAAGACACTGTGCCCAGCGGGATGCACATCCCTGTAGAAAATCCCTAGCCAGCTCCGTAATGCTCTGAAGTTGGAGTTGGTTGGCCTGGGTGGTGAGGAAACTCAAGTCCTGCCGATGCTTGAACTGCTAATGCAAAGGGGATGCAGCCGCGAGCTGTCACTCATCAAATGCTAATCCAGTCAGTCTCATGTCAATGAAATAACTATACCATTAGAGCATCCTTATATGAAGCGATTGACTCGGCCGAGAGGAGCTATTTTGTCATTAGATGACTTAAGCCAACTTTACTTTGAGGACGAGTTGTCTTCTGGAGGTGCTTCTGCAGTCAGGTGATTTATACATCACTCCTTCATGTACAACTCCCAGGGCCAGAGAGTAAAAAAGAAAAATAAATCTACTTACCTTCATAAGCAGATTCCAAAAATCAGTGTGTACTCTTCATCTGTTTGGGGTTTAACAAGTTTGAGTCTCTAACAGTCTCAAAAAGGCTAAGAAAACAATTTAGTTTTCAGTATCTTGACAGGGAAGAGAGTAAAGGGCACAGTAAGCAGGGCAAACTGTATTAAAGGATGCCAGATTTTATGTGGGATGTTTGTTTTTACACCTGGCTCATGAAATGTAACACCTGTATAATGTTTTACAGTGACAAGTTCCAGAACAAACAGCTGCTCCTGGAGCAATATTTTCATTTGCTTTCTTTTTTTTCCCCCCTCTGTTTCTTTTTCAGATAATGGCTCTGGGTCAGGAGAAGGAGGTGAGTACCAAACCTCAGTTACACTTCCTTTTGGTCATTCTGTTTTACTGTTTGTGTGTCAGTTTTATGTACCTGGTTGTTGTATACTACAGGAATTAAGGAAAAATTATGGCAACTTAAAAATAAGCTTCAATGTTGCAGCGTTATCTGACTATCTCAGAACAGTATTTGTATAGGAATAGGTTGTAGTTTGCATTTGACCAGTGTTGCTCTTTCAGATTTGACCTGTATAATTTTTAATTTGTTGCCAGCAATATAATGTAATATTTAGATCCTTATTTCACCTGTATTTCTCTTCTGGAAACGTCCATTCACCGTAAGTTTCTTACCTTTTTTTTTCTTCTGTTCTTTTCTTTAGTGTCTACTATGTCTAGTTATTACTTTATCCTTGGTCAAACGTGCTGCCTAAAAACCATAATGATTACAGCTTATCTGTTTTTATCACATATTTTACCTTTTTCTGTTCAAAGCTGTGTATTCAAAACGGGGATGTAGCACAACTGGTGCTAGTAGAAGTGTTCCTATCTTTGAACACATCTTAACCTTCCTCTAAGAAAAGAAAAATGTAATTTTATCTTAATTCTATCTTTGATACTATTAGCAAGAATACATATAGAATGAAAAATGCGAGATACAGATATATACAGACATGGAAAAGCCATTTTGCTTTTAGGCTTTGCTTGTGTTAAGAAAGGGTTGCAGTTCATAGTGATGGGACTGAGTTTTGAAATGTAGGAAATCTTGTATAGCTACAGGAAAATGTGCTTTTGTGGAAAACGATCAATGCCATCACTGTAGGGTTAAACACAACAGTTAACTCCCCAAAACATCAGAAGCTAGCTCGCTCTTTTTTTTTTTTTTCATGTATGGAGTGAAGGGGAGGCATTTCCCTCCCCCTTTAATGAGATGCTATCAGTAAATTCCTGGGCTGCTGCTGGCACATGGCCATTCTCACCCTTGTGTCCTTTTGGAGCAGCGTCTGAAGGAACAATGCTCTCCTCAAACACTGCCTCTTCCTACCTTCTTTGCTGGTGATTTTTTCCTGAAGCTCTTCTTCCCGAGATTGCATCCCACTCTCTCCCAGCTCTGTTTGCTTCTCCTTCCCGCTTTGTTACCCAGCCTGTTATTCCACTACAGCTGCGCCCCGCAAGCCAAGCGTTGCTTGCCTCCGTACTGCCATGCACTTCTTATAAGAGACAGATGACAGTAATTTAGTCCACATCTGACTTTTATTTTTGGAACAGTTTTAGAAATGTTTGAATGCTGTTGGGAATTTTTTTTTCAGTACTTCCCAATTGGATACAAAAATCCCTGGTAAAGTCCCTTGTAAATGTTACTGTGTTGGTCTGGAAGAGATTGGCAGCCGACTGACAGATGTGGGGATTCTTTGGGTAATTTCATTAATAGTTTGGAGAAAAAGTAGGACAGAACATGCTGTGTTTTGTTGGTTAGGCTGCTCACTGAAGAGGTGAAAGTTCCGAGTTCAAATATACTCATTGCTTGGTTTGGGGCAGGAGACAGAACCAGGTCCACCATGTATTGGTAAGAGAGGTCCAGAGTGGGTTTCCCTTGGTCACTGCTGTTGTTTTCATTCTTACTTGAAATATTGATTGAGCCTGGGACAAAGGGAGTGGGAGGAAGACGACAGCCTAGAGGTTGGGAGGATGCATGCTATAGGAAGGCTTTGTTAGCTGGGACGCGGCGTGCCAGTGAATTTTAATTATTTATGCAAAATAGAATGGCATCAGCTGAGGAGATTTGGTGGTCCCTCCACGCTACCTTGTAGCATTGGTTAGTGCTTTGTCTTGGGAGGCGGAATACATAGGTTTGGTTCACTTCAGGCAGAAAGAATTGAATCTGTGTCCCTTGGTGCGAGGTGAGTATCTGCACTGCCTAGGTATCGAATAAAGGAGGAACAACGTACCCACTACCTCCTCCAGCAGATTTGTGATGTTAGCCCTTCTTTTCTTCGGCTTTCTTCTGAAATGTTCCGCTTCTGTTCAGTATGAAAATGGTTTTAGTTCTTAACTTTAGATAGAAAAATATTTTAAACAAACAGAAATTGAAAATCCTGCTTGGCACTTTTTCTTTCTTTGGCTACATCTAGGCTATTTGTTACATGCTGAACTAGTGCTGTCCCTGTCTGCCTTTGTCACGAAACTGGGTGTTGGGTAATGCTTCTGGAGAACAGTTGGCCAGTCTTCAGCATGTTGAGTCATTTTCTGAGTCTGAAAGCAGTCCTCCAAAGGATGGAATCTACTGTTGCTTTGATTATTGCTCTGGTCAAAAACTCAAGAATATTGTTGTACTCGCGGTATTTTTGTATCTGGAATTATTTTGTTCCATTATTCACGTAACTGTAAAAATGTTACAAGGAGGCGTTAAAAACATCAAAGTTGCATTACAAGTTAAGGGAATTTAGAATTAAAACTGAACTTCTAAAAGAATGCTGAACCTATTGAAGATGGAGGTGGCACCATTTGGAATCCAGACAAGGAGGAAGGGCAGGAACCTGGGCAGCAGGTGACCTGCAGGGCCAGGGTGCTCCCTGGTGCACACCACAGTCCTGCCACCCTGGTTATTCCAGCTACTGGACTGACCGGAGCACAGCACAGCTCCTTCCCGGACCAGCCTTCCCCATTTTCTTCCCAAGGAAGCCAGGACATGCTGAGATATAATAATCAGCCAGGCCTGATCATTTAGCATCATACCCTTGGCTAAGGGTGCACAAGTGGGAACCAAGGTGCATGGAGAGCTTCTGTGCCCCGTGGGTTAGGTACAGCTGCTGCTTGTAAGTACGAGGAAGCAGCAACGGGAGTGGAAAAACGCAGGGGTAAGTGAGAGAGAGGCAGCAAGTAAGCAAACACGCTAGCTTTGAGATTTGTGTTTTCTTCCTAGGATTTACATTTCCAGATGTTAATCACAAAATCAGTGTTTGCTATGTTTCTTAAACACACAATTAGTGTGATTGTGTATGCACCAGTGATGCTTGCACACACAGAATGGATGAATGCAGCTGCTCTTATACGTCTAGGAAGCATCGCGATTGCTGTGCAGGAGATGTACTGTTTGCTGGTAGATTTTTAACTGTGAAGGAAAGTTCTGGGAAAGCATCTGAGCTGTGCTCTTCAGTTGCCATAGCTCTGCCTGTGACAGTCCCCACTGCTGAAATTAGCTGCTTGCTTCACACGCAGCTGAGATTTGTGCTAGTAGTTCACGCTGTTCTCTTTCATTTTCCAGACACAGAACAAGCTCACTAATGATTCTGAAACTTGACTTGATGCAGATTTTTCCTCCCACTCCCAAACTGTATGATGCTAAATGTTTATATTTTTTATGTAAAAAAAAAAAAAACAACCAACAAAACAGGGAGTAGATTTAGAACTGATTAAAAACCCTACAAAAATCCCCCTTCTCAAAGACTATTTCAGACAAGGTCTTGCCTTAGAAGTTGTCACATGCCACAAAAATTCTAAAGACCATGGAACTACTGATCAAGGTTCTCTCCCAGATCATGTTTGCTGTTACAAAGATACTAGATGTTAGGAAAAGAATTAAAAGTGGGATAATTTTTTCAGTACGCCTGAATGGGATGGAAGAGTATAATTTTTAAGGGTGACACAATTGTCTAGTTGCCCTCTGACATTCTGGATAAGTGATTCCCATTTTCTATGCTCTGACAGCACAGTATTAATAAAGAATTGTAATAAAGTTACTCATTTTGCTAATTTCAGAAGTCTGAACCTTCAATTAGCATAATAAAAATTACACTTATGAAACTGAGCTGTTGATCACTTGTGGCAGTGGGTATCCCGAAGCCACTTCTAAGAAGAGTATGGATTGTTAATTCAGAAACTAGAGAAATTTCAAAAGCCTCATTACTCTACCATTATGTTTCACCTCTACAGAAAACAATGTCAGAGAGTGGGACTCAGCCTGAAAAACGTTGTTTAGTTGAGGTCACAGCTGACAACAGTGGGATCCTTGAGATTTGTGTTTAGGACATGGGCTTTTCTCTCTAAACTCACGAGTCTTTCTGTAGTTTCCCCTATTCTGAAGAACACAGGCATGGAACCGTCTCCTGATCCACTTTGTTTAAGCAGTGATTTGTTAGCGTTTGAGGCAGGACTGGTTCAGATTCATGTTCGTCTCTGCCAGTGGTAAATTGCAACACTATTTGACCTGCTGGATGTACTTCCACAACTGGTAGATCGGGGCATGAAAAGTGATCCTCAGGCTGTCACGTGTACATAAAGAAGGTAGATTGAGAGCTTGCATGAAATGTTTTCTTCTATCTAACAAGAATTTAAAATTTTTATTTCTGGTGGAACCTGCCATGTTGTCCCTGTAAAAAGAACAGTGTCAACCCAATAAAGTAGCCTTGGAAAGATTAACTTTGGTAGGTTTATATGAATGTGACTAAGGATGAGGTTTTACAATTTTTTCTTCGAGGTGTTTTCTGTGTGCAGATAGGGTTTTTTTTTTCCTGAAGTTTACAACTCAATAGTAGCCAAGAATGTCTAAAAAGAAGTAGTCATCTTAGTCATCTTCTTGCCCTCTCGCTCTACAAAGAGCTGGCACTCAGGACTCCTAGCCATGTAGAAGTCCTACCATTTAGCTGAAGTAGATTCAATGTTCAGAAGACCTCAGTCTTGTGTTAAAGCCACTCTCCTTGTCAGTATTCTAAAAAAGGTCCTAGCATGACATTGCCGAAATAACAGTGAGACAACTGCAAGAGCAATCGGAGCCATTGGTCTGAATTCTGCTCGGATTTACAATCACACCCTGCATTATTAGAAAAAATTTTGGGCCACTGCAGATGGGAACATTGGTTCTTAAAGGAAAGCTTTTTGAAGAAGCTGGTTCCGTTTTTTGTGTCAAAGGTATTGGTGACAAAGATAATTTGCTTTCATCTGGCAGTAGTCCTTATCCATGAGGCTTTTTTTAGTAGTACTTTCCATCTGGCATCCAGACATAGTGCAATAACTTTTGAAGGAGAACGTTACATCTTCTGAGCTCCCAAGTCCCTGATAAACGAATGCTTCTGAGCTGTTATTCCCATGTCCCTCCAAGTAAAGGCCTTTTTTCCTCTCGTTCCAGATAGTCCTTACTTTCTCTGTTTGACACTGCCAGCAAATGGCAGCTGTGATATTGACTTTGTGATATAGTTAGGCCTTTGCAAGGATGTGTTGAAAACCAGCAGCATGTGTTATGCACACCATCAAGGAAAGAGTTAACAAATGGTAATGACTTTTCAAGCCAGCTTCTCAGAGACAAATCTGTGTCCTAGAAGAGGCAGGGTCTGAAGTCTAGTAATCAACCAACATGGGTAAGATTTCTAAGTGTCCTGCTATGCCCATAACATTAATTTTTTATTCTTTTTGTTCAGCATCTATCTGTGTACCTAAGAAAAATGCACTTTTGATATTAAAATAAATGTAATGGTAGTTAGACAGATGGCACCCAATCATTTCAGGCTTTTAAGCTAGGGAAATAACATGCTTGCAATACATATAGCTAAGTTAATTATTATTAAAATAATTTGTTTTGAATTTCTAATCCCTCTGAAATTTAATAGCTAAAGTATCTTGTGATGAACATCTAGCAGATTGCATTTAGTAATTAATAAATTGATATACAGTATGTGCTTTTTAGCAGGCTGCCATCTGTTCCTTCCCCCCACTGGGGACAACACTTATCCAGTAATTGTCACACAGTCAGGGTGGTATACAGACACAGTTTAGAACCCTGAATATTTTTTATTTTAATTTGTAATAATGCTACTAATTTGTTTTAATGTTGTTTTAATGTATTTTAATACAACTGCAGAAACTTGATGCTGATTAACACCCTGGACAGGAGGTAACATCACGTTTTTTAGCATATTTCTATAATGATGTGTGACTTAGAAAGATTTAAGTGCCAATTCCATCACGTGGCTTGTCACTGAGTATCATTTTAGCTTCAGAGAGCCCTATTTATTTCTGTTGAGATCCTACTCCCTGTAGGTAAAATTAACACCGAAAACACTAAAACTTGCAAGAATTACTGTGTGTTCACCAAAGGTTCAGCAATGCAGAGGCAAAGGGCCTGAATGTTCTGGCCTTCTGTTGGTGAAAACTTACTCTAAGCAGGGGTCTCAGGGGGGCTGGAGCTTGCTCGGAAAGATGCTGGAGCCAGGGACACGGAAGGACAGATTCCTCTTGCCTCTTGTGCAGGATGACAGATAGGAAATGAGGGCAGGTTCATCTCATGCAGCCTGGATAGGGCCTGCAGAATGGCATTCAGCATGTTCATGAAATTGTGGGACACCTCCCTTGGCATCTGGTGACTTTCTTGTCCTTTCTGTTTTGCACCATCATCTGCTCATACATAATTTCCCTGGCAGTTACTCTGAAGTTGTGTCTTCCTCTGGAGAAGAAGGAGTTAGCTGCATTTGAAGCAAGACAGTGGAGTAAACGGGCATTCGAGTTCTCCAGCCGGAGGGTCCTGCAGTGTAGAAGCTGATCCAGCTCCCGCAGTCTGCCAGCTTTCCCCACCGTTATCCATGGTGTCATACGGATAGAAGCAAAATAGGAGTTATAGTTGTCAGGTGTGTAAAATACCTAACACATAGCAAGGGTAGCGGTGGTAGGGAGTCTTACAGTGCATGTCCTCAAGTTGTTTGCTTAAAAGTGCACACGCTATCATTATCATAACCACTGGGTAAACATGTCACCTTGGCTGGGTTGTGGGGTTGTGATTTAGAGTATCAAGCTTCAAACTCCCCTCCTCCAGGCAACTCAGTCATAAATAGACCAGGCATCCTTGTGTTAAACCTGTAATGCCCGTTCTTGCAAAATCAAACTTCAAAGGCTGGTGTCATTACTGGGATGTGCTTACAGCTGCAGTGTGTGGTCTATACTGCGCAGGGAAAGTACCTTTCAGGCACGTATAGATATCTGGCTATACCAAGCCAGGCTTTGCTTCTAAGCCAGCTGGGTAGCTGGATAAGAGAACAGAGCCTTCCAGATTGGTGAATATTGCTTTTGTGTATGATCCAGCAGCATGGTCGAGATAATTCAAGATACCGCTTGCCAAAAATTTGGGACCGCTAAGAGTAGTTGTTGCACTGGCTTTAAATATATACTTACAGACAAAAGAGCAAGTTTGCAGCTTTGTTTTAAATTACGGGGACGATCTCCATTTTAACTAAGTGTGCCATTAAAGTTGCCCTAAAAATTAATGGAAGAGACAATAAGTCACCAAACTGTTTAGTGAACTGCAGCCCATAATGTGTGATGCTGTCTGTGGACTGTGTTTGAGAGGAATTTCCAGTACTAGCTGTACTGAGGGAATCATGGTCTGAACATGGGGTTCTTCTGTACTTTAGGGTGCAGGAAGGGATTTGCTATGGCCCTTCCTATTTTTCCAACGTCTTTTTGGGATTAGTTGCTCCCATGAGATACAGCAAAAATCACTATACTCCCAAAACAGACAGAAATTGGTTTTCAGAAGGGCTTTCCCCAACAAGGGAATCTTTATTCCATCCATACCTGGCTACTGAGCAGTTGCAGCTCTCCACAAGCTCCCCCCGCTTCACTATGAGCAGTGATAAATACATATATATACAGCACAGCTCCCTCTCCAGGCCATGCCTCAGGGCAGACCAAACTTCACCTTGACACAGACTGATGCTTCTGCTTCAAGCCTGATTGAAAGCCCTCAGCAGAAACCCAACCGTATTACCATCGTAGGAACACACAAATGAGTTGCTGAGGGAAGCAATTTACTGCTGGCCAATTCCTCTAGCGCTGCTGCCCATTTGCAGCTCCTACCCCAAAGCTCCTAAGATATAGCTGGCCATCTTCTGAAGAGGAATAATGACTCGAGGAGAAGTGTTAGGGAGCACTGCAGCTCAGAGAGACAACTGGGAGTCACGGGTCCCATCCTCGTGCCTCATTTCTTTTGAAGGACAGAGCATTAATGAGGTGCTGCCCCGAAACATGGAAGGAAGCTGCAAAGAGAGGGAAAATGAGCTTTCACTCAACATGAAATTAAGATGTCAAAGAACAGAATTAATCAAGATACCAATGAAAGTGAGAACAAATTCTGTAATCATCTATACATCAACATTCGAAGCCTGCATAATAAACAAGAGGAGTTCAATTTCTCATTTAGGAGCATATTTTGACCTAATTGATATTACTGAAACCTGCTGGGAAGATCTGATTGATTGGGATATTAAAACTAATGGCTATAACCTATTTAGGAACAATCAAATGTGGGGGAGAAAGGAAAAGGGAGGGGCAATCTGTCAAGGGCTGCATTGCCTATTTGGAGACATTTGCACCAGAGAAACTTATGCTCTCAAATATTAATGGATTAACTATTTTAACAGGACACAAATGGAGTACAGAAAATGTCTGTTACCAATTCAGGCTGAAAAACAGTATTTATCTATTCTGCATTGGTGGGAAAAGCTGCATTTTCTTCAAGGACTTCAGTCTAAATTATATGCAGTGTCTCATGCTGCAAGTACTAAAACCTCATGCAGCTAGTAATAAAAGAAGCTTCTAAAAATTATAGATGACTACCACCTAACTTGGAAATGTTGCACCAATACACGTTCATCTGTATTACACCTCATCCTGAAAGGTGTAAATTATTAGTATGTGAGGTGCAGGTGCTTGACTTGCACGTATTCATTACAGGCAAACAAAATAAAGTACAGATAAATAATTCTATATACATGAGGTCTAGCAAGTTCTGATCAAGAAAAAAAGGCCACACTTTTTCTAAAGCAAACCTAATTGTAAAAAGTTGGGACAGCAATTTTATGGGGAGAGGAAAGGAGAGAGAGAAGTTTACACTGTATAGCATATAGAAACAATGAACAAGTAGTTGTGGGCTACTACGAAAATGAAAAGGTATCGGAGCATTCACAGAACTAAAGCCCATGAGGAAAGGTGTGCATGTACACGTGTGTGGGTGTACGTGTTGCTTCTTCAGCTCCATTACAAAATTGAAATGCTAATAGTGCAGCAAAAGTGCTCTGCAAGGCATTCTGGTTCTATTTGTAGTCAAGTCAGATAGTATATGTAGGATATGATGAAAGATTTTCCATGCTAGCAGTACTACAGAAGGATATTAAGCACCAAATGTTGAAGACAGGTGTTTTGTGACCAGCAGGTCTGGCTGGTTTGCACCTGAAAGCTTTAAAAATGAGTGGTAAAGAATTCTCTGGGCTGACGATGACTTTTCTGGTCTCTTTTTCTTCAGTAGAACAATGAGAAATAATGTACAAATACTTTGAGAAGAGATATATGTGATGATCGGGCAGGCTACAGCCTTTCATTCTGGCATCCATCAGAAGCAAAGCAGTGGAATAAAAGGTGGAAGAATCAACTGAGAACAGAATTAAGGGAGGGGAAAATATTTAATGCCAGTCATTGTGGGTTCGTGGAAAACCTTTACTGAGAAATTTGCCTTTTTTTTAAACTTATTTTTCCAAGAAAGGCCTTTGTACCACAGAACATTTTATGCAAGTGTACCACCTCAAAACCATAACCTTTCTCAATCAAAGGCAATCTCTCACACAAATCTAAGTAACTGGAGGGCACAGCATCCACATGGTGCCCATCTAATGTGCAAAAATACTGGATTGTTAAATGTTACAGAATCGTTACAAAATGAGTGTGTTTCTAGGGACTGTTCTTGGCTTTATGACCCCTTCCACTGGTGAGCTGGGAGCAAACCAGTCAGTACTGATCAGGCCCGTATGACAGAGGACAGGTCTAACATGAGCTAACAGGATGCACAAGCAGGCAGGATTTTAATGCCTGAGGACAGAGTTATAGGTAGCGAGTCCAGGGTCTAGGAGATTGTTCCTCAATGTCAGCCCCTCTCCTATGGACTGATGACCCTGAGAAGGACTCACTGGGGAGTAAGGTGGATAATAAAGTGAGTGTGAATAATAATGGTCAGTGCAGAAAAATGGTCAAAAATTAATACGGATGTTGGATGTTTTAACTGAAGAATATCATAGGTGGTATTTGGCTTTGATGACAACTCTTCTCTGCACCTGTAATTCGAGAGGGTGTTAACATGCTGGGGAAGGGCATCGAAACTTGTAAGAACAGCAAAAGAAGTGGAAATACCATGAATGAAAGCCATGAGCAGTGCCATTTGTTTAACTTATTTAAACTGTAGGGGATCATTTATTGGCATGGAAAAGTGAAATCTGACACTAAAGGACACTTTAGGATGCCAAACCCAACTACAGGAGTATGGTATCTAGAAAGAAGGAAAAATCAAATAAGATGTACATCTGTAAAGATTAAAGCAAATTAGCTCTACTGAAACTTAATATGAGTGGTAATAGATTTTCTACAATGGGAATTTTGTAATAAAGTTTGATATGCATTAATCTTTGAAAAATGCACAGCATGCTTTAGACAGAAGTTAATTTGAGACGCTCACCTGCACTATTCTCTATGTAAGCCCAGCCTCCAGGTAGGAGGGAGAGATTTCCTTCAGCCAAGATCCAGGAAAATTAGGAAGGACTCATGAGGATTCCTTTTTGCTATTTATATTTAGAGAATGTAAATGCAGCTTTTTAATTGGTGGTGTTTGATTAGCTGTTGCTACAACACATAAAGCTGCTATGAGAAAGAGAATCTCTTTGAACTCTGTCCATCTGACAGCCTTTTGTAGTCAGCCTTTGTCACAAATGAATTTGTGAATCCCATTGCAAATGCTGCTCACTACGCCAATTTGTCGCGAATGAGTGTCTTTGCACAATTTGATTTAGTAACAGTTTAGAATTTATTTATGCCTTTATGGCAAATCACAGGATTTGATTGTGATATTTTAATAGTACTCAATCATCAGTCGATTAACAAAGTGACTTGACAAAATTAATCAAAACCAGCAACTTAGTTACAGATTCAAAGATGGCAAGGTTCACTCTATTAATGCATGGAAGAAGTACATAAAGGAAAATTAAGTTACACTCGAGTTAGAATGATTCACAGAGAGATTGTGGATGCAGAGGATAAGGAGGACCCTCCCATTGAGTCAGGAGGTTCAGAGTAGACCCCCCTGCTTTCTAAACTCCTCAGACAGGAGTCTAGGTGCGCCTAGGTCCAATCTTAGCCTCAGACTTGGTCAACAGTTTATGTCTAAGGATAATATGTGTGTATTGGGTTTGCGTGGCAAGGTTTTGATGGTGGGAGGGCTACAGGAGTGGCTTTTCTGAGCAGCTGGTAGAAGTTTTCCCTGTATCCTCTGTGATAAAATACTTAAGAAGGAAAAAAAGCTGGCTGCAGCTCAGTAGCTGGAGAAAGAGAGAATTGAGAGGATGTGAGAGGCGCAGCCCTGCAGGCCCCCAGGGCCGGTGCGGCAGGAGGGGCAGGAGGGGCTCCAGGCGCCGGAGCAGAGATTCCCCCGCAGCCCCGGGTGCAGCCCACGGTGAGGCCGGCTGTGCCCCTGCAGCCCAGGGAGGCCCACGGGGGAGCAGATCCCCACCTGCAGCCTGGGGAGGACCCCACGCCGGAGCAGGGGGGGCGCCCCTGAAGGAGGCTGTGACCCCATGGGAAGGGGTTTCTTTTTATCCTCTCCTACTCTGATTTGATTGGCAATAAATTAAACTCATTTCATCAAGTCGCATCTGTTTTGCCCATGATGGTACCTGGCAATGACCTCTCCCTGTCCTTATCTCAACCCACCAGCCTTTTGATATTTTTCTCTCCCCTGTCCAGTTGAGGAGGGGGAGTGATAGACTGGCTTTGGTGGGCACCTGGTGTCCAGCCAGGGTCAACCCATCACAATGTGTCTAGCAGCAGCCTAAGGTTTATTCACAGTTTTAAGGTGGACCACAAGATTTTTAGCAGCACTTGATCATTGACTAAATTAACATTCACAGAGTTAGTAATTAATTCACACATCTACAGACTACTTAATTCACACAAGCATACACATAGACATGGAGATATGTATAAAAATGTTTACCTGCTAAAAATTCCCCTCGCGTTCAAGTGAAATTCATCGAATGTCTTGGCATTTCTCAGCGGGCAAGGGTTGAGCCTCAAGGAGTGAAGGGTTTCAGCCTAGGTTCCACTGTTGGTCTTCGGCAATGGACCTCCCATTTTCACAAACGTAAGGATTTGCAAGCTCTGAGAGGCGTCCCACTCAGAGGGAGATGCTGGTCACAGCCCGCTACGGTGCAGGAATGCTCAAGGGGCCTCACTTTGAACCTCTGTTTTACAGTGTCATGAGATGATTGGCTTTAGTCATTTGTACCTGACATCCTGACTACAATCCAGCCAGAGATTACTGAAACTCCAGTAACCATGGTACCACTTCCCTTGGGTTGTAACAATGGTACGGCTCCATTTGGGTTGTGCCAATGGTACAGCTCCGCTTGGGTTGCAACCCAGGTGAGGCATGGTTCAAGGCTGTCAGGGGATAACTGATTCTGTCCCTGTTCTGTCCCCCACTTAGACCAATCAACCACTGTTTCTAGCATGTGCAGTGCCTCTCCCGCCTCAGCCATGTAGGAGTTTCTGGTACAATTAGGAGGCACCCAACTGACCAACTCACCACACCAAGGTCAATTTCTGGCAGGAATTCCTGAGGTTGTGAAGTGGTCAAAAAGAGAAAAGAAGCGGGGGCAGGGGGGAAGGGGGATGAACCACCACAGCCTTACACCACCAAGATACTGTGATATGTTAAATCATTCTTGACTCCATCTGCAGATTTCTGTGGTTGTTTTCCTGCTTTTCAAATGTCTCTCTCTCTCCTTTATGACTTTGTTAGAATAGAAAATAGGAGTGATTAATGGTAGTGAAACAATAAGGGTATAATTATATTTCTCTTTTACTCAGTGAAGAGTTTTGATATCCATGTCAACAGTAAGATTGGTGAAGACGTTTTTAGGATCAGAATATTTAAGATATTAATTTTATTTTGGAGGGGGATGTAGCATTTCTACCAGTTTCTTGTTAAGATAACTTTTTTCTTGTAGTCTTATACAACTAATCAGAGTAATCTGGAAAATATACTACAGCGTATGCAAGATATGAGCACAGTCTAATCCCACTGTCAGAAAGAGAAAGTGAACAAAATGCAGGCAGTAACCTTGCATAAGGATATCAGGAATTAAGGATTGTCAAGGAAAGTAGCATTCAAACCCCCACTGCTTAATATTCAAGGACATTAAAAGGCACAGGGTTTACACATTATCAGTGCCAATTAAGATTAAATGTGACTGGGACATGTGTCAGTGCCAGTTGTGTGTCTGCTGGGGTGAAAATAAATACAAATCACTGAAATAACAATAAAGAGTCAATCAATGAAGTGTTAGTGTATTCAGGGATGCTTTCTTGTCGCTGGTACAGTTCTACCAACCTCCAAATGCCTGATTTTGAAAAAGGAAGCACTATTAAGGTTAATAGCATCAGTCTATGATAGGTTCATGTCAACAATATACCTGAAGGCAAATGGATTTATGTAAGCAAAATGAGAGTTTATTATGAAAGCAAAATGAGAGTTTATTAGGAAAGTCATGCTTCTTGTTAACAATACCTCATTTTTTCTTAGAGTATGAAGGATCTGGGACAGAAGTTCAGAGAAAACACTCAAAATGTGGCGTTTGCAAATATAGGGCTGAGTGTGATGAAGATGCAGAAAACGTTGGGTAAGTAATAAGTTTTCCTTAACAATATCACTGAACAAAAGAGGAAAAAATGTTAAAAAAAAGAAAAAGTACATGATCATCTGCTTGACTATGTTTGGTTTTGCTAATTGAAGCTTTAATGCTGTCCAGTAATAATGTGTTTGATATGTGTCTGTAAAGAACAAACCATCTGCAGTTGCAAGGTAAAAGGGGGAAACAACAGAGGTATATCGGAGAATCTTTGTAAAATATTTTTCAAACAAAGGGCCTTTATTTGTTTTATCCTGGCAACAAAAAAACACCAAACTGAACAGGAATGCAAAATAAATGCTGATAATTCATCTCTCGGATTTTTTTTTCTCTATGTTCTGCTTGTTCATGAAGTATTACAGGCAGTTGTTTCCACCAGGGCAAAGCTTGGACCTAAACATTAAGTTGAACTGGTGACCTGAGCCAGTCACTTCTTCCAAACTCACTGTGCCACTTGACCTCTCACATGCACCCAGGGGAAAACTGATGAAAAATATCAGTTGCATGTCAGAGCTCCAAATGAATGATCAAGAAACAAGGAGATTTTAAAGCCAATCCATAATGCAGAAGCAGGTGTGCCAAATTTCCCTACTCCAAGTACTTGATGGTTAGAGCACACTCTGGCTGTCCAGGCTCTGTGTGGCTGTCCAAAGGGGCAGAGACATCATGGAGGAAAGAGGTCCTTTAGACAGCCCTGTGAGGCGTTAAGTTTTTTTAGGGGTTAAAAGAAGTCCCGTCTAATTGATGGGGCTTTGTTTTCCCACAGCCGTGGTCCTGGCAGTGGCCACCAGCATGGATGAAGCTTAACTAGAGTCTGGGCTGATGGGTGGGTACTGAGGTTGCAGCTGCAGAGGCAGCACGTGAAGGTGGTTGAGAGGCACCCCAATGGTATGTTTTCTGTACATGGAGGGAACAGCATCTCAGAATAACAGAGCCTGAACATTGCTAATCAGGGGAAGCATCGCTCTCCCTTCTCCTGTCTTCCAGCTGGAATCCATTTCATGTTGAAATATGTCTTAATTGCGTGCAATTTTATTATGGGATATCAGCATGAAGACATCTCAGGCAGTAAAGCAGCTTAGCACTGATATTCAAGATGTGTATTCAAGATTAAATCATAGTGTACAAGGGAAACTAAAATGGTAATAGCACACATGAATGCTAGCATGATACTTCACATTTCATAAGATGTCATGCTACCATAGTAGGCTTGCTTTTTTGTGAAGAGACAAATGAGCTGTAGCTGGTTTTTTATAATACTAATAATTTTGTGCAATATTGCCTTGGTCTGTTTCATTTATGACTGGCAAGATGGGTATAGATTTGTTTGTTATATGCACTGAGATGTGCTCTTTGCTTTGGAAAATAAATCCTGATGCATTCCACTTCGGTAAAATCTTGCCTATTCATTCTGTACTTGTGGAGTTGGCATTCCTGTGGCTGTGTGGTATCTATAGAAGAAATAGGATAAAGTTGAGGAGAGTGGAAGATTTATTCCTCACATCTCACTCACATAAAATGAAGCCACGCTCCTTCATCTTGACAACAGGAGGAGAGTGCTCTTTTGCATCTAAGATTTCTTTAATTAGTCCTCATGTAAAAAAATATGCGGAAACAAAAGTGTTTATCTAGAAAATACTCAAAAGTTAGAAAATATTCCCTTGAGGGTTGGTCACAACCTATCAGATCTGTAATTTTTTCAAGTTTCTCAGTTTTCCAACCTAAATACCTTTAACTTCATTTTTTGCCCAGTACCTTTGACCATTAAAATAGGCTTTAGTGATAGTCACTGTCTGTTTAGACTTAGATTATATCGTGCTCTGTTAACATAGATTGCCTTCACAAGGTTAATTTTGACAAGTCACACAAAAAGTCACAGACTTCCTTAAGTAGAATTTAGGAGCTGGCTTCTTTTTTTTTTCCAAAAATCAAAACTACTATTTACCCAGCAGAAGCCAGATGGGATTGAAAACTTCTGTTTGGGAAACTCTAGTAGAGAACCCCTTAAGAATGCTTTTTACATCTTATTTTGACTCCTTTTCTTGTCAGGTTTCAACACGCTTTTTAACCTCATAAAACTAGATCATCACATATAAAATCAGACTTGTATAAACACTGCTAGGTTCATGTTATTATTGAATTTAATTTTGTACCACTTTACAACCACTATCACCCCTATTTCTAGCAAATCATGCAAGCACCCTGATTTCATAAAAATGTTACACCTTGGCTTTCCTTTTTAAGACATAAGAATGGCTGCTGTAACTTTTTTGGCTAGTGGGGTATTGTCTACTGAACTGCAAACAAAAAGTACATTTATTTCTGTACAAGTTGGCTTCTTCGGCCTGGATAGCCCTCGTGATGTTAAAACACTTAATAAAGTGATCTGCATGGTTACGGAAAGCATTTTAAGAGCATTTTGCTTCATGATAATAACTGAATGAGTTAGTTGAACTGTCTCCTAATGTTCAATAGAAAATTTAGAGCCAAATTCATGAGATGCTAATAATTATGGTAAATATACAATTATGCATTTTTTCGTCCTCTTTTCTAAGCTGTGCAATCTGAGACCTTACAAACATCAGCTCCTTCTGCTCCGAGTGCTCTTGAGAATTGAAACAATAACTGTACTCCCATTTTATGAATAGAGAAACTAAGTGCATATAAAATTATTAGCCTGCAGACGGACAGTGAATTGGTGGAAGGGGAGACATCCATGCAACAGAGTGTTGAGTCATTTGAGGTGAATGAGCTGGCATTAACGAGAAATCTCAGGACCTGCCAACAGGCCAGCCACAACAGCCTGGAGTGCAGAAGAGGCAGATTTTTCCCCAGTAATAGGAAGATCCTGCTAAAGACAGTTTTATTCTATATTGACTGTGGTTCGTTTTTTGGGCCTGGAAAGATGTAGGAGTCCTATGCAAAAAATGATGGCACCTGGTAGTTGCAGTGAAAACTGTAGGATGATTCATGCAACAAAGAAGCAGGAGCGAGACCAACCCCTTGGCATTGCCTGATTTTTAGAGTTGGATGTGCTGATGTCTAAGCAAGGCCTTTCTTCTCGGAGGTGCACAGTGATAGATAGCATGAGAGGCAACAGGTGTGAGTTGGAGTGTGGGAAATTCTGATTTGACATCATGGAAAATGTTTCCCCCATGAGAGTGGTCAGACACTGGAATGAGGTGTCTGGTGAGGCTGCGGGGTTTCCATCCGTGGGGATGGTCTGGCCTTGATCAGACACAGCCCTGGGCCAGCTCTGAGCAGTGAGTTGGACTAGATAACCTCTACACATCCCTTCAAGCCTAATTTATTCTGTGTAGCTACCAAATTTTGGTGCTTTTTAAAAGAAAATGTCAACAAATCCTGTTGTACAGAGCTGAGATGCACTCCACGTTACAAGTGACTTTAATTTTTTGATGCTCTTAAGTTGCATTTTCCCCTTTGAAAAAGTTATGAATTTTTAGTTTTCATGCTTGGCACTAGAGCATTATGGCTGTCTCTGATCCAAGTTGCTACATATGCTTTTATTATAGAAGATCACACATAGTCTGAAGAATTCAGGCTTTGCACAGAGTTTTAGATTTGTATCTTCATTTTGTTTGATTTCTCAGAAACATTATCAATCTCAACCAGAAGAGGTTACAATGCATAGTAAATTGAATGCAAAAATATGAACAGCTTTATAATTTCCACTGCCTCTGCAAAAATTTTCGCTGTTGATTTTAAGTGGACAGATTGAGACAAAGAAATAAAGTCTGAAGGGATGGGTGTCATAAACAGTGTGCCATACTTAGAAAATTAATGTTTGACTGTATGCAAATCAGTACATTATTTCTCTCAGGCCCTCAGTGTGCCCTTAGTAAATTTGCAGATGACACCAAACTGGGTGGGAGTGTTGATCTGCTGGAGGGGAGGAGGGCTCTGCAGAGGGACCTGGACAGGCTGGATCGATGGGCCAAGGCCAATTGTATGAGGTTCAACAAGGCCAAGTGCCGGGCCCTGCACTTTGGTCACAACAACCCCATGCAGCGCTACAGGCTTGGTGAAGAGTGGCTGGAAAGCTGCGTGGTGGAAAAAGACCTGGGGGTGCTGGTTGACAGCCGGCTGAATATGAGCCAGCAGTCTGCCCAGGTGGCCAAGAAGGCCAATGGCGTCCTGGCCTGTATCAGGAATCGTGTGACCAGCAGGAGTAGGGAAGTGATCGTGCCCCTGTACTCAGTGCTGGTGAGGCCGCACCTCGAATACTGTGTTCAGTTTTGGGCCCCTCACTACAAGAAAGATGTTGCCTTGCTGGAACAGGTCCAGAGGAGAGCAACCAAGCTGGTGAGGGGTCTGGAACACAAGTCATATGAGGAGCGGTTGAGGGAACTGGGGTTGTTTAGTCTGGAGGAGGCTGAGGGGAGACCTGATCGCCCTCTACAACTACCTGAAAGGAGGCTGTAGCGAGGTGGGGGTCGGCCTCTTCTCCCTGGTAACAGATGATAGGACGAGGGGGAATGGCTTGAAGCTGCGCCAGGGCAGGTTTAGGCTAGACATTAGGAAAAACTTCTTCACTGAGAGGGTTGTCAGGCTCTGGAATGGGCTGCCCAGGGAGGTGGTGGAGTCCTCATCCCTGGAGGTCTTTAAAAGAAGGATAGATGAGGAGCTTAGGGACATGGTTTAGTGGTGGGATGGCAGTGCTAGGTTAACGGTTGGACTCGATGATCTTAAAGGTCTTTTCCAACCAAGGTGATTCTATGATTCTATGATTCTATGATTCTTTATATAAATGCAAAAAGGAATCAGGTTGAGGAAACATCACAGAAATATATTTCTCCATATTTTATTTCTTTTCTCATACAACTTGATAAGTTTTTTTAAGAGCAGTTAGTTTATGGGCAGGCTTTTCAAGAGTATAGAAAATCACTTTTGGATGCACTCATCTGAAGTTGCATAAAGGCATACTATGCCATATTGTCTGTATGGTGGTTTTCTGTAGGTCTGTGGTAACAGGATGCAGACAACAGGTTTCACATGGATTGACTGTGATTTTTTTTTCCTCTTTAGTGACAAAACTGAAATATAGGTTGTATATTTCATGGGAAAAGCTGCTGCCTGTGACCAGTCGGTCAGTACCCTCCTTTTCTACCCTGCCCATCAAAATGCGTCACTGGTCAGAACCTTTCTCCTCTGTGTTGAAAAGGCAACTTATCATACACAATGGTGCAAAACGTGTAGCAGGGGAGTGAAAAAGGACATAAGAGATTGGTCAATTTAAACTTTTATGTGGGAAACTGGCCAGAAGCCTAAAGATGTAGGAGTATGAGGATGGTGTGTGTTCTGCTGGAATTTTGAATTGGAAATGAAGTCAGGTTGAGAAGTTGAGGTGGAAGCACACAGCTTGGGGCCACTTAGAGCTGCTGGGGCAAATCCTGTAGGGCACCAACCCAAACACATGAGGTTTGCTGTTGATATGCTCTGGGGTAACCAGACTGCAGTTTTTTCTTAGCGCACACTGGACTTTCCAGTTCTACTGATTGTTCGTGTCATTACAGATAAGCAGATCATCCCAGCAGTACACAATCAGAAGACAGTACACCGATACAGTTAATACAGTATGAATGCAAAACAAATGAAAACAGATGTGGTTGTAAAATCATTTTCATCAATGTAGCTCTTAAATCAATTCTTTCTTCAATGAAAGCAGCGTTTATAAATATTTGTAATACTATTGTGGCTATTAAGGACTCCAAGTGAATTTTTTTAAAACTCAGATAAATAACATCCAGTGTAATTTTAATAAAGCTTCTAAACAACATGATGCCTGACTTTACTGCATATGATTGAAACTGAAATTATTATTTACAGTCTTTTGAGAGCTGAGTAACTTTTCTGGTTTTTCTTTTTTTCTTTTTTTACAATAGCCACCTGCAGCACTGGCAAAGAAACTGATAATATAAATTTACTTGTGGACTTGGGTTTTTTTGATAATTTGATTAGAAAGGCGAGCTCTTAAATATATATATTTCTTCATAAGAGTTCAATTTTCAAAATGTCCTGATTTCCATATATATTTTTAAGGCTTCTTACTATTATCTGGTCATTTTTCCACAAGTTTCTTCTTACACATACCAAAATTCATGCTCAGAGGAAGGCAGAACATTTTAATACTTTTTATATTAAATATAAAGACTATATATTATATTTATGGTAAATATAAATTATATATATATAGTATTTTAATATTAACATTTAAAATATGCTTAATCAATTGAAGAATAGGTGTTTCATCTCACATTTTTTCTTCAAATGTGAAGTATCTTTCCAACATAGAAAGTAGTATTGCTTATGAGGAGTTATATCCTCTGCTCTTGCGCTGGTTTATGTGGTGTGTCTCTTCTTGCATGCCAAAGCACTGCTAGATACTGGAATAAAACACCGTGCTGACATCTAGTAAGTGTCAGAAGTAATGTTCCTTTAAAAGGCATTTTAAAGTATGTTGTAACTTCAGGAAAATAATATCCGGAATGAAATTGTGAACTGTAGAATAATTTAGGTTGGAAGAGTTCTCTAGGGGGTCGTCTGGTCCAGGCTCCTTCCCTGCACTGCAACCAGATTCAGGTGGCTCAAGGGCTCCTCCAGGAGAGCTCTGACCGTCTCCATGAAGGGAGATTTGACATCTGGGCATCTGTTCAAGGGCTGAGCTGCTCTCACTTTGAGGAATAATTTCCTTGTGTTCAATGAGAATTTCTCTTGCTGCAACTTGCAGCTCTTGTCTTTTGCCCCTCCTCTGTCCGTGTCTGAGAAGAACCTCCCTCTGTCTTCTTGATAACCCCTCTTAGGTAGTTGGTGACAGCAATCAGTCACCTCCTCAGCCTCCTCTTCTCCAGGCTGAACAAGCCCAGTGCCCCAGCCATTCCTTACACAGCATGGGCTCCGGCCCTCTAGCCATCACAGTGGCTTGCCACTGGACTCTCTCCAGCTTCTCAAAGTATTTGCTATTACTGGGGGTTCCCCAAACTGGTCAGAGTGCTCCAGAAGGGATCTCATGAGTGGAGGACAAACAGCCATTTCCCTTCTTCTGCTGGCGACCCTCCTGTGATGCAGCCCCCCTGCCTGCTGCTCCCCTGGACCCTCAGGTCCTTTTCTGCAGGGCTGCTTCCCTGGTAGTCCAGCCCCAGTCTGTTCTGTGGCTTTCCCTTCATCTTCAGACTTCAGGAGGTACCTCCATCTTGTTGAGGCCCCACTTGAGTGGTCATCTTGCCCTCCACCTTATGCTCAGTAACAAACTTCCTTTCCTTCGGTCCCTAAACGGCTGAAATAAATTTCATTAGTTTTAGTTTAAAATATAATTTTTCTTCATCTCTTTTTTGGGGGGGTCCACAATAGAGAAATCATTAACTTAAAAACAGCCTCACTGTAAAAGTTCAAATATGTCCTGTTCTCAATTTTACCTATATTTTGTTTTTTAGCAGATCAAATATGGAAATGAGATTCTGAGCACATTCAGTCTTTTTTTTAATAAGTGTACAATGCTGTCAAAGAGCTGTTTTGACTCATAATGTAGATTTTCAAGAAAGATTGACAACTAATCCCCAAGTAGACCTTTCAAGATTAACATTTTACAAGATTTACTTTGGAAAGAAAACGTGTCTCAGCAACTTATAGATTTAACTGGCCTATAATTTACATAATGTAAATGTGGCCAATCCAGAAATTCAGAATTGTAAGTATTAACACTTAGAAATACCAATATGGACATCTTAAGGTCCCATCTCTGCCTTGTCTAGCTAACTTGTCTTCCAGGGAAAGGTTTGCTCTGTTTGAAGTATGGCATGCTGGTTTATACTTGCCTCTTTTCACCACTTTTTCACTCATTTACCATAGCCAACCTTTTTAGCCTGTGATATCGTATGTAGGTATTCATAAGGAAGGGTATCTTAATCCAAATATGTGTGTAAAACAAAACACACAAACACACACGATAGAAGAAATCAACCTAAACAAGGGATTTATGATTATGTTGTGAGATTACTGAATTATGTAAAATTGGGCTACAGGAAATCCTGATATGAAAGGAATAATATAATAGCCTCTTCATTATACTGACTATTAAGAACTTTAATAGATCCTAGATGGATAATAATCCAGGCCTGTTTTTTTAATGTATATTTTTAATGATCTGTGCAGCAGTGTGTGCCAAGTCTTTGAAGATTTCGAGGGTGGAGGGAGGGTTAGGTCACTCTTGTGAGAACAAGCGTCAGTTCACCACGTGCGCTGCTAGAAGCTGACTGCTGTTAGCGACTAAATTTCTACAGTGGTCAGAGAGAGCCATGCCATGAAATTAAAAAAAAAAGGAGCGAAGGGACAGCTGGAAAGTAGCTGAAGCTTATGGTATTTAAAGGGTGTTCTGCATTGCTGGGCAGAAGTAAAAGCTAAGAGGCAGTTCAAGCAGGACGCAGAGAAGCTTGTAGAATTGAAGTCTACTTCTCTTGCCCTTATCTGCCCAGTGCTATAAAGGGGTTTTTAAAAAGACACCAAAAAACCTAATAAAGATGCAGCTCTAGTCGAATAGGTAGAGAAATCACTTTGAAATCCAGATTTTCTTAGTTCAGAAGAATTGCACACAAGGGAAGAAACATCAAATGGAAGGTAATCCTTCATTTGACATGGTTATCTTTTTAACTGCAATTGCAACACCCCCCCATTTCAATTCACCTAAATTTATTCCATCAAGCATACACTTACCCATCTGCGTGCATTTCACACACTTTGTTTTATTCCAGTGTTTCCATTTTATGTTTGTAAACAGATGTGCCAATAAAAGGCTGAGTAGCTGAGAAAGCTTGGTGTTGCTTTCAGCTGCTGGGGAGGGGTAGCAAGCAGCACTCCCTGTGAGGCCAGGCCAGAAAAATACATTTGTGAGCAAATCCCAGATGGGCACAAATGCGGCAGCCTGGTCTGCTGGTTGGAAATGCCGGCCTCTCTCCACAGTTGAGCCCACCCCGCAAATCTGTAATGCTTTTCCTTTCCCTTTTTTCCTCCTTTCTTTGAATCCACTGTGGTTCTTACGCACTTAGGACTTCCAACAAACCACGTACACCTTGAAGTCTGAAAACAAAAAGGAGCCTTGAAATGTGTTCTGATCTCTGGGGATCTAATTAATTTACTGATAGCAGCAAGTGCTCTCGCAACCTGAGCTCGTTTCAAACGTGTCACATCATTTTACTAAATACGTTTTCTTTGTTACACTTAGTAGCCGCTAATAAGTGAGTTGTACATTCTCATTTCTTATTTATTAAAACCACTGAAAAATTTTGTTTGGTTTAATTATAGCACTTTGTACTTTCCTGAAATTCAAATGCTTTTCTGTTTAACTAATGGTGTTAGTGAACGATAGGCATGAAACTTTGGAAAGCATGCTGTCACAGCAAGCTGGTGCCTTTTTTCTTAGGACGTCAGCTGTCTGATGATGGGTGACAAAGTTGAGGGTTCTTTCTGTATGCCCTAGTACGTCAGAAAAACACCTGAATACGTCCCATTGACTTTCCAGGGCTAAGTGAGAGAAAAGATCTGTGGAGGACACGGAGCAGCAACCCTCTCCAGCAAGACATGAACCTGGAGAATTAGCTACCTGTTTCAATCCTTTTGGTTAAAACCAATAGGAAGGTTATCATGAAAAAAACTCCGGTAGTGCTCTGACTCCTTTTATCCCAGTGTGACTTTTACAACAAGCTGTTACAGCTAAAAAGTGAAGCACTCAGTCATTTCCTTCTGGTATGAAGCATCAAGCGCTTTCAAGACATCCTTAGTACACAATGCTGCTAAGGAACTTTTCCTTAAGTGACTAAGGTTAACTCCTGAAAAAGTTAATTCTCTTATTCTGAAGGTTGTGCTGATCAGCCACACACCAAGCTGAAGGCGCCCATTGGTAGTGTTGCTTTATTTTCCTGGGGCACCAAGCTGGGTCACGTTGTCAAACAAACATACAAAAGCCAACAGCAGCCAACAGCAGAGCAGCAGTGGGGCTCAAGCTGTGGAGTCCTCACTCAGGTCCAGGCGACGGTGGCAAAACACCCAGTATCAGTAGTAGGGCTAAGATTTTGCCATAGTCTTGACTTGCATTGGGATATGATGATTGATTTACCCAACGTGGCATGGCTGTGGCAAGCCTGAGGGAAGGCTGGCACATTGAAAAAACAACTGGAGAAACAGCAAATGCTTTTATTGTAGGGTGTTTTTTTTTTATTTTTGATGCAGATTTTGCTGTGCTTATCCTCACTTTTGTCAGCTCAAGATCAACTTCACACACTAATTTATGCTTGCACTACTGCTGGACTTCAGGTAATTGTTCCTGAAAGTTACTCCAAAAAGCGGAAAGAAAAAATTGAGAGCTAGGAGAAAGATACTGTGATGTTTAAAAGTACCCTGACATTTTTGTTCTGCAAGCTTTCAAAATAATTCCTTTTCTCTTTGTGAAAATTTGCATGATTTGGGGTTTTCTTTTGCAAGATCCTTCCGAATTCCCTTGTGGGGTCACTCCCAAGGAATAAACATACCTGTCAGAGCGGCATTTGCCTGTGGGACAGGGCTCAAGCTTCTGCGTCGTCCATCCACGTGCGACGCCAGGGGTGTCGCTGGCAGTGCTCTGTGGGCTGGCTGCTCACCTCGGCTGCGGTTGTCCCACGTTCACCTTCCTGGTCTGCTTGCAGCATGGAAGCAACTCAGACCTAGGTCTGAACCTCAGTTTTTCCACACTAGGAAGTTAAATACAAGATGTTGTTCTGCAGTTATTTATGACTGACCTCATCATATGCTATCGTCTCCTCGGATTGTGTCAGCCATCCAAACTCAGACCATTTGTGAAAATATACTGAGGGGTCAAAATAGCAGTGTTTAAGAGGTTCTAGATAGTTAATTTCTCACATAAGAAATTAAGTTTCTATATCTGAGTAGTATTCTATTGTTACAAATGCTGTTGTGTGATAGGTACAATTCTATTTTTTTTTATTATTATTTTTTTTTTACTTCTTTTTATTGCAAACCAGCCATTTGGTACACTGTAATTTTGGTGTGTGCCTACCTGCTCACACCAGAAAGCACATGTTTACAGCACATATTTTTATTTCTACTGGTAATTAGAGATGAAAATATATCTTGCTTCTGTTCTTTTCTGTAAGGAATAAAATGTTACCTAAAAATCAGTATTAAAAATATTTAAAGCTAGAATCAAAGTTGTGATGTTGTCTCAACAAATGCAGGATGGTGTTTTAATACAACTTTAAAGTGAGCATCCAGACCATTGCAGCTGGTCAGAAGGCTTCAGCTGCTTCATGCTGCCCCAGCCCTTATGGATGTGTCACAAGCTCTCAACCTCTTGAAGAGAAGGTTAAAGCTAAGACTGAGAGTGTTTATCAGAAAAACAGGGTCAGGAATCCACAACTACCCCCAAACCAAGGATTTGGCAATGCTATGAAAGTAAGCATTTAACATTAGATGTTAAATCTGAACACAATAAAGCCGGAAAATATAAACAGTTTCTAAGCAGTTTCAACTCTAGCCTGCAATGTCACCATGAGAAAGAAAATATTATTTTCAGAAGTCACCTTATTTGTCACCAGGAATGACAAAAAACAACAGCAATTATGATTCTACGGACCATGGATGGTGACTGTTTTAGAGCTGTTTGGCCATAGAAATGCAGATGGAATTGGTCTGGAAACACGTACGAACATGCTCAAACAAGGATGGGCAGATGCTGGCAGCGGTGATCCCTGAGAGCTAAGGCTGAGCAAAGGCATCCATGAGCACATGGCCAGTGTTGTACAAATGAGGGCTAGCGCTCCTCTCATTTGTGTCAATAAATGTGCACGACTGCTGAGCCATGAGCCTTTCATTTGCATATAGTAAATCCTAATAAACCCCTCATTAGGCTTAAAATCATGTGGGAGCATGTAAACAAAACAGTACTTCCTTTCCTGGGTCTGAGGTTTACAACCATTACCATTTCTAGTAAGAAAAATTATCGTATGTTCGTCACGTTGATATTTAGTGGCTTCATGAGTACTTCGAGGCAGATCCCTAAGATGTGTAGAGACTCATTACTGGGGCAGTTTTTCACTGTCAGTAGGTGCAATTAAAAACCCGTTCGTGCTAGAGATGTTCTTTTGTCTAGCAACAATCTGAAGTTCACAGGCCTGAAATATTACTGGGAAAAATTAGCATCTTCAAACTTGCATAACAAAAGGTTCGCATGGAAAGAGAGGGATAGGAAAAGGTATGCTGGCCATCTTCAGCATTTCTGCAGCATGGATTTAGGTTCTGCTGCGGAATTTGTTACTGACTTGAGGCACACATACATTTATTTAATCATTAAATTGTACCTGGAACAGCTGGAAAGAACATAAAAAACCTTGGCAAGTTGGTAGCTTGGGTTTTTTTCCCACCCCGGTGTCTTACAAGAGTGAAGCAAGATGAAGCCAGCAGCAGCTCCTAGCAGTCAGACCATATGCACCCTGTGTAGAGCTTTCAGTCAAGGAGAGGACTGCGTGCCCACGCCACCTCCCCAGAAGATGCAGAGCAGCTCTTCCTGCTCTCACGGCATCAGGAGGAGCTCGACGGAGAGCTGGACTGGGTGCCCACGTCCCCCATTCTGCAGCCACACTCCTTACTTTTCTGAGTCCAGAGGTGGAGAGGAGCTCACAGAGCAATGTGAAACACACAGAGAAACTTTCATTCAAAAATAGAGGTTCAATTAAAAAGTAGACTATTAATTAAAATAAACGAGGGGGGTGCAGCTTGGAAAGTTGGAAAGTTTTCCTGTACCATTCGCACATGTAAAATTTCAGGATTTTTTTGTTGGGGCAACAAAACTATCTAACCCAAACCAGGTAAGTCATAGCCCTAAGTCTTTGGCTGTCCTACATTTGTGTGGTTAGGAACTAGCTACATGCTAGGTCCTCATTTTTTCCAGTTTCCCTAGTTGCAAATTATATGGAAAATGCTGTGTCTAAAACAACCAAAATGTTGAATCAATGCAATAGGAAATAATTACAATTGCATAATCCTGTTTTAAATACAGCATAATAAACCCACTGTTAACTTTCAAAGGTATGAATGAATGTCTTGCTGAAATGACACAGTTAGCCCAGTGTATTGATTCTGTACAGCCTCTGAGATGGAAAAACTCCTTTTACTGCTTAAAAGAAATGGGAGTCCTTTTCTTTTTGTTTCCCTCTCAGGGATCCTCACACCCCCCAAAAAGTGCAATATTCATCTGGTTCTGTTCACTGTTGAGAACAGACACCATGAACTGTTATATTCATGTAATAAATCTTCCTAGCAATGTGCTAATCAACTTTCAGGTGTTAATCAATGAGATTGATATCATAGTAAAACTATAAGAAACATCAATACATTATTAAAAAGCACACTGAAGCCCCTATTCATAATTTTGTACATTCTGCTCGGAAGCATGAGACGTCAACAAATTCTTCACCATCCTCATGCAACACGCTCTTCTCTCCTGGTATTTGTGTGTGAGCTAGTGTTTACTCAGGACTCAAAATGGCTTAATTTTTGTTTGCTGGATGTCAATTTTGTTTTGCTGTATGTTTCAATTAACAGGTGTGTATGTAATATAGACTGCAGTGGATACAGTTTTAATCCTGTGTGTGCTTCTGATGGAAGTTCCTATAACAATCCGTGCTTTGTTAGAGAAGCATCATGTCTGAGGCAAGAGCAGATCGACATCAGGCATCTTGGACACTGCTCAGGTAGGCTTAATTTTGTTTTTCTGGTAAATGTAAGTTCTGACATAAGTGGGCTTTGTAGAGCTTGCCCTTTCCCATTTTTTATCAGAAGTCACTGCTCCAGTGACACATCAGTGAACTCCCCACCTGTATTTTAGAGTTCCCCACAGAGAGGTTTGTTTACACCACATACATACATGCTGTGTTTACATTACCTTCCTTTGGCTGCTGTTACCTGGAAAGACGGCAAAAGCTCTTAGGAGAATCTAAGAAATAGTCCAAGGGGTCTTACATAAGGGGGTGGTAAGAAGTAGGAGTGCAAAAAAGAATACCGGGGAGGGGGGGAAGGGGGGAGAACATTTCCTCTTGCTGCTGTGGGCTGTACATGTACTTCCAAAATGAGTCAAGTTGGGCCCCGATTGCACAAACATTTGTCTGTTTACTTTTCCAGTGTTGGAATGGTTCACTGAAACCCTCTGTCTACTGCGTGGTAGTTAATCACGTGGATGACTCTTCAGTTTTGGGTACCTGCAGTTAGGACCTTCTCATGGGAATAACAGCTTTCCACCATGTCTTTGCCAGTTACCCCTAGATCTGTAACTTGGACAGTTCCAAAACCGAAACACAGACTGTCACCAAAATAACTTAGGCCCATAGCACAGAAGATTTTTTAGTTCAAAACCTACAGCTTGTGGTGTGCCATGTGATGGTCTGGACGCTGGGGTTACTGAGGCTGTTACTACCAGCCTGGTTGTATGGGAGCAACAATGTGGCAATGTGTCCAGTTTTACTGCAATCAAGACGCTTCTTCGAATATTATTCTGGCTTCTCATGTAGTCATTTGGAAATATGCCTTTCCTAATAGCTGTCCATGCATGTATTTATCACCTAGAAACAGATGACACAAACACAGTTGGAAAGAAAGACGATGGCATGCAGTATCGGCCAGAGGTGAAAGGTACCGTGCTGACTTTGTGCTGTTTGGTTGCGGTTTCACAAGATGAGAAAATAAGAGCACGCAGGTCCCTTCTCGTCTGCCTAACAGCTTTGGTTTCTGTAAGCGAGACAGACCTGCAAACAGCTTCTTTCTTACAGCACTGACGTTGGGAGGCTGGCAAGAAGGAGATGTGCGTGACTTGTGAGTTTTGCCTCCTCTGTTGATGCCCAGCTGCTCCCCACCCTACGCAGCGATAACAGGATTAGACTCCCCCCAACTGCTGTGAAAATGCCTTCACTGCAAGAGAGCAAGCTGTGACATTCCTGATGAAATGACACAAGCCCACCCGTGATCTTTTCTGATAACTTCTGGGAAAAAAAAGGCAGATTCTGTGTTAGGTTGTTTTAAAATGTTTTCAGTAAACTAATATGCTGAATCACATTGGTTGAATATGTTTTATCTATATGAACCTTACCTTAGCTATATGAACCTTATAAAATGAAATAAGGCAGAGTTTCACTTTCTGCTCAGTTGTTTGCCATGGTAGTAGCCTGTGTGTGTCAGGTACCTTCTCAGAACAAATATCCTTCTGCATTTCATGGATCTTGCTCAAAGTGTTTCTCTCCACGACAAAGCATATCTGTCTTTCTCAAGTTATTGGCAAAGAGCAGGTCTGTATAGGTGTTAATCTTTCCTCCTCTTCTCTCACAAATAACAGCACTGTTATCTTCTCTGTTAGCTCTGCTCTTTAGTAGTTTCTGTCATACTTGTTTAGCACTCCCATGGCTTCCCAGAGTAAAGGCATCCTACCATGGCTTTTGACATTCCTTGTGTTCCTCTTGAAAAGCCATTCAGTGCCAAAAAGCTCCATATATTTTCCCTTTTTTCACAAATTCTCTTATTTTCACTCCATATAATGTACCAGTTGGAATGATTTAATGTCAATTTTCACTTACGTTATGAAGGCATAAAAGGCACCAAGTGGAATATACATCTTATTATGTGATGTAATGAAACACCACTTTTGGTTCCTATTCAGAAGAAGTTACAGCCTCTTATTCATTGCATATAAATTGCCCTTGAGATCTAGTTAGTGAAAAAAACATTGTATATAATTATTATTATTGTGTATAGTATGTGCAGTCTCAAGTTCGGCAAATGATGTGCACAGAGGGAGTATGCCTTGTGCAAAAAAATGGGTTTGAAATTTTTTTATGCAGTAGTCAGGTCTTTTTAGATAGTGAGAAATGAACTACTGAAATGAACTACATTGATTGACTTTTTCTTCCAGGATAAAAGAACAGTCCACACTTCTGTCTGTTTGCTTTTGCTTTAAATTCCTGTGAGTTATTCTTGTAAAACCCTGTTCTCTGAATGTGTAATAGCATCCAGTCTCTAGAACCGTGACAGTCTCATTCTCCTGCAGTGCAAGTGTCTACCTAAAGAACATCAGGAAGGTCTCTCTTTCTGGCTTTCAGCTGGCTTGCTTGTTTTATTGTGCCAAGATGGGCATCAGGGTTTCAGGTTTTGTGCATGCCTCTTCCTTCTGGTGAAGTATCTGAACTCTTATATCCAATCACTCTTTCAAGGCTCCTACACTTGTTAAAACTTTAACTTTGAAGCTCTGAAGCAGTCTAGCAGGCCTCTCAGTTAAAAATGGATTCCTGTCAATAGGTAGGTAAATATCTGTTTTACACTAGTACTCACCTCCTGCATTTAACAACATCTCTTTGCTTAATACAAGTTTTGCTTCTGGCTTGGGTGGCCGTGGCTACCTGACCGCCTTTCGATGTTTCTTTCACTGGGGCTCCCATTCTCTATTAGTACATAAATTAAAACCAGACGTGGTGCAGCTATCTGAACAGACTAATATAATTGCATGTAGCTTGTTACTAGCCTTTGATTGGGATCAGATGTGACAGTAATTAACTGCTTGAAGGAGGAGAGAGGCAACAGTTTTGGGATGAGCCATCACCACTTTTCTCCTCTTAGACATGCCATGACATAGTCTATTCCATCAGGGCAGTGGTGGACAAATTGTCAGCATTAGGCAATGTTCTTCCCTTGTATCAAGTCTTCTGTAGCTTTGAAGCATAGTCAGAATCAACAGGCTTCCTTATATCTAAACCCTCTAATAGATTTTTTTCTTTTGTCCTGGAACAAATTAGAAAAAATTCCAGAAAACGTTCAGGGACAACCTAAAACAGCAGCATGCCTTTTTTTCTCATATAAATACCTTCTCTTTCTTGCCGGTGTTATTTCAAATATCTGCAATTGTATAAGAGATTTCTTCTTCACAGTCCCTTTTTGCTTTGCACCTGTGGTTCATTACAATCTTGTATTTGTGATGCTATAGTCTATTGCCATGGAAATGAACATAATTCCACAGTTACACTCACATCTTCAGATCCCTGCTCTTTAGATAAGTTCATTGTGAAATACCAACTTCTGTCTTTAGAGCTTTTTTTACAGAATAATTTTGGGGAAATACTAGTTGAAAATACACGGAGCCTTAGATAGCTTTAGTAATGTGACAGAAGCATGAAATATGTTGGTGCAGAAGGGACTGCCTTCCTGTGCTGGGCTGACCTGGCCAGCAACAGAGCACCCACCAGCTGCTCGCTCAACCCAGCCATCCCCCCAGTAGGATGAGGGAGAGAATCAGAAGAACAAACACAAGAAAAAACTCATTGGTCAAAATAAAGGCAGTTTAAGAACTGAAGGGAATAAAAAGAGGGAAGAAAAAAAAAAAGCACGATGCAAAAGCCATCATTCAAAACGTCCCACCAGCAGAATGATGCCCAGACAGTTTCTTAGCACCGGCCACCTTGGAAAGACCAAACCCTCTTTTTTTTTATTGCTGAGCATGATGTTGTATGGTAGGGAATACCCCTTTGGTCAGTTAGGGTCAGCTCTCCTGGCTGTGCCCCCTCCCATGCTTTTCCCCACCGCCAGCCTCCTCGCTGAGGGGGAAGCGGAGTGAGAAGCAGAGAAAGCCTTGGTGCTGTGCAAGCCCCCTCCAGCAACAGCCAAAACACAGGTGTGCTCTCAGCACTGCTTCAGCCAGAAATCTAAAACGCAGCAGCATACAGGCTGCTGTGAAGCAAGGTAACACCAACCCAGCAGGGTCCAGTACACTTCCCAAAGGAATGGGCATTTTAAGCTCCTGGAAAGTTCCCTTTCCATAAACGCGTTTCTCTGAGGAAGACTGCTATTGTAGTGTGTTTGATTTCAGCTATAAGACTGATGGTACCAGTCAGGTCAGGGCTTTATCGAGTTGTTTTCTAGCCAGTAATCATAAAATGTGGTTTAGCTTCTTCCTAATCCTTCAGGTTTTTTTCCTCTGTTTAGACATGGGGGAGAGCTCTCTGTATCTATGTATTAGCTCTTTGCCCCAATGCCACTGCCAAAATTTCTGCTCATCTTCCTGCATTGGCTTGTTTCTGTCATGAATACTTTTCTCCTTTCGAGAAATCTGTCATAAGCAGCATATTTAGATGTCCCTGAGGATCATTTTTCAGTGTAATACATCCTGGCAAATCTCTGTAGGTGTCTCTGAAACTTCACCCTAAGCCTTTGCTTTATTATTCTGTATTCCTTTAATTACTGCAAGTTTTTAAGAGTATGCTATTCTTGGTTGAGATTTTTTTATAAATATCATCCAGCCATGTATAATTGTTTATGTATATCTCTTTTTAAGACGCCAGCGATCAAAGAGAAGACATTTACATTGGAAACCACATACCTTGCTCAGAAAGCTTCAATGGCTACTGTATACATGGAAAATGTGAATTCATTTATTCCACTCAGAAGGCTTCCTGCCGGTAAGTCCTGCATGCCTCCAAAATGTGCTCGAAATTGCTGTAAAGCTTAATCAAAATGCTCTCTAGACATAATTACAGCATGTAGCAGTTTGCAGTTACCTAAGCAGCGGCACCGGAGCCGTATCCCTATGCTGTGGGCAGCACCCAGCTGCTCCAGCCATGCAGGAGACACGTGCTCAAGAGGAGAGGCTCGGTCCGTCAGGTAGTTCAGAAGCTGAATCCCTCTGAAGACTGTGGCCTCACTGTTGTCTCCTTATTTTCAGCTGCTAAATCCTATCTAAAGGGAAAAAAAATCTGCAAAAAAACCTGCCTTTGCCTTCCGTGGCTTCTCTGTATGACTGCTCTTTCCCCATTGATGGCTCAGTCTGTTCTTGCGCTATCTATACATTTTATTGTCTTGCCATAAACTCTCTCTAGAGTACCAACATCTTATCTTTAACATTTGTTGCCCTTTTTCAAAATAATAGGCTTCATCTAGAGAGTTTAAAATTGCAAAATATTCCTTAGCCCGCATTTCTTGTCTACGGTATAATCTAGCATCTCAGTACACTCCGTATTCAGCCACTCAATGCTTCCCAGGAAATCTGAATGTTCCATTTTATTTCCTTAGCTCCCAGGTAATTTTTTTTCTTTACATTTCACCAACTAAATTCTGCCTCTTTGTTTTCTTTAAAAAATAAAATTAATTTTAAAAGTTGTTTATAGAAAAAGACCACTTCTTAATAACATGGAGTACCCTACGTATCAGGAGGTTTCACTCTTGAACTTTTATCTTGCAGGCTTGTACTTTCAGATTAATGTGGTTGAAAATGCTATAACTCTTTGCTTTCCTTTGCTTTGGAAACTTCATCTATAAATCCATTAGATACCATCACACTTTCTCCCTTGATCTTTGTCGATTGAGGATATTCAGGGGGCTTTCCACTGCCAAGATTTAAGGGTTTCCAAACTGACCAGGGAGCAGGAAGCCCAAAAGGCAGAGCCAGTATTGTTGTCAATGTAAGCATTTGAAAGCTTATATTATTCCTTTTCCCATCCGAGACCCTTTCTTGTTTATTTTCACCTTTCCAATAGGACTTATTTGTTCTTCTTTTTTCTTTGCCCAGAACTAAGAGACCTCAACATGGCTTTGCTTATTTTGGGAAACTGGGTGCATCAACAATGTCGTCTTGATGGCCATAAGGCAGTACTATTTGATTACAGTATTCTTTTGATCTAGAGTGGTGTTTAACACAATTTCTGATGGATCTGCCCTCAAAATATTCAAAGTAGAGGTATTTTGAGGAAAACATTCCTGTCTGAGTGAAATTATTTTATTTCTCAGAAATTTTTTCTGGATCGCACCAATCATGTAGTCATTTATTTATTTATGATTTGATTACTAGTCAATCTTTTTTAAACAATGTTTTGATTAATTTAAGTAATGCATTGTCCTTTTAAATTCTATTTTATAATCACATTTACTAATACTGGACCTAGCACAACAGACCTCGTGGTTCCAGTCAAAAATTTCTGACTCTTGGTTCTTAACCCTAAGTATCAGATCTCCTTTGGATTTTTCTTGGGTATTTAAATACTGATGGTCTCGTAATTTATGCGTGTTTCCTACGGGAGCAGAGTTATTAAGGAAACAAAGGATTTATATCAGGCAGGAATCTGCCGTAGTAATCAGGTACTTCTACCAAAGAAAAAATACTTTCTCTGGCAAGGAAAATGTAGTGATGACTGCTGTTTTCAAATGCTTTTCATTCTCATACACATCTAGCATATACATTGTTTAATTTGGTCCACCTTTCCTGGTAGTGACATATGTGCGGTATCAGATGACCTGTAAAACTGCAGAAAATACCCGCGCAGAGCAAATTCTGACTTTTACTTTCACTGGGGGCAATGAATCTCCCTGCTCATTGTACAGCAGCCCTCCAGGACTGTCAGCAGGCAGGTGGGAGGGAAGTTTTGTGGTAGTCAATAGCATCATATTTAGCTTAGTGGCCTTTGCACGGCTTGGATCTGATTGATCTCCTGCTGCCCCCCTTGTGCAGTGCAGCTCTGCCCTGTCCTTGTGGCAGGCTGCATCGAGGAGGCACAGTTCAACCCTTTGCAAAGAAACCTAAACTTCTTTACACTAGCTCAATTAGTTGATCGATCAGCATATTTTGATAAATCCATGCTGACCTCTCTTTGTCTTGCTATTATATTAAAGCTATATTATCTTGCTATGCATTAATGTAGAAGAATGCTTTAAAATCTGTTCTACTAGTTTAAGGTAGCTTAAATTAGTGCCTAATACTTCATCCTACCACCAGCATAGTTCTTAATACGAGCACTTCTTCTTCACAGGAATTCAATACTCCTGAATCTACATTCAATATTTCTCAGAAATAATTTCCTGTCACGTCAGTGTTTCCAAGAAAACATCTTTGAATTACTTGCGCCTCCTCTGCTTTGTTTTGCCTCCTCAGCTTTAAAGCAATTCTCACATTGATCACGCTTTGACTGTTACTTTCCTTAATGAAAACAAAAGCAAAGCAGCAAGTAAGAATTCAGTCCTCTTCACTAGCAAGGAGTCCTCTTTCTTATTGTTTCTTTTTGCATGACTACCAGCGTGTTCCCCATCCTCTTTCTTCTTGTATGCTAATACACGTTTCTCTTGATTCCCTTCCTAGTCATTACTGAGCTTACTTACAGTATGTGAAGGCTTTTCTTTAACAACACTGCTCTTACTGGAACTTGTTTCATGCCTGAACCAAAATGCCTTGCACAGGAGCTCATGGCTGGAGAAAGTAGAGTCACAAGATTATGAGCATGTAAGCCCCAACTGTTATCCCTGCATGCAAAGGTGGATTAGGAGTTGCATTAGCAGTTGTAGGAAGGTCTGTGGAGTAATTATTTCACTCCTCCAAACAGAACTAACTCATACTCTAGCACAAAGCTTTTGGATGGGTGAGACTGATTCTGTGATGCATTTGGGTTTATCTGATCCAGTTTTCGAAAGGATTGTTCCTCTGCCTGCGTGTGAGTAATTCTTCTCCAGCTTCCCACTATAGAGCTGGAGGCCAATTGTATGATTCCGTTGTCTTTAATGATGCATTCACATCAGTTCGGTTTTCAAGCATAGCTTGCTCAGGGCTGTAAGTGGTGGCTTTTGATTCTGCATACTCAGTGTCTTGGGTGGCTCTTGCCTTTCCTTGTTGTGCTTCAGCCTCTCTTGCCTTGTGACATGAATTCCTCCAGAGCGTGTTTCCAGTGCCACCTTCACCAGCGCCACATCTCTCATTCCCGCAACACACATCGCTGATCAGGAGCAGCCTCTGCTGAGTTTCTCATTGAGCTAACTGCTGCTTTGCTACCATTCAGAGCAGCCGCTCTCTTCTGTCTCCAGCCATTTCTCCCCCATCCCTGGCCAATTTTTATGGATTCTTCCATGAACTCTCACTTGAACAGGTGTGGGTCATTGGGTTTTCTAACCCAACCTCTGTCAAATTTTGGTTTGGTGATGAGGCAGGAGGGGGCTTGATGCTGGTCTTGTCCTGTAGGTTTTGCAGGATTACACTGCTGTAGGCTGCAGCTTGGAAAGGCATCTTCCTTTTCCCCCATTTTTCAAGGCTTCTCTTCCTCTTTGTGGCTTCTCTCCCATATTGACATTGCAGCTGAATGAGCATGCTCACTTTGTATTTCATGAGCATGCTTGTGTTTCATTTAGCCTGGTCTGCTTGTCTCACCTAGTTGCTTTATTCTTCCTAAATATTGCCTCAATTTAATAACAACCCCACATATTTATTTTGCCAAATGAGGACCTTCACCACACTGGTGTGTTTTCAGAGGGCTGCTAGTAACCTTACCCAGGAAAGCAGAGCATATCTGCTCTGTCTCTTCTCTTGCCACAGAAATCCAAACCCCTCTCCAGCCCAAGCGTTACCCCACCTCCTCCTTCTCGCCAGCTCTTTCACAGCTGGAGTCACCTTGGGCTCCTTATTTCATCTGCAAAATGACTGGGCTGTTGTCAGGTTACAGATTCCATGAAATATTCCTTTTCTTTTTCAGGTGTGAATCAGGATATACTGGACAGCATTGTGATAAGGATTTGAACCAGAGAATTAGTTGCTGCTTTAGTTGTAAGGTGACTTAAAAGCTTACGCATGTGCATAAGTATTCAGCAATAATTGGATCCATGTACAACTTGCCATTTAGTTCAATCCTCCTCATTTGTCATTACCAGGTAGGTAGACAAAAACGTTTCACTTTTCAGTATACATGGTTTCCCAAACTCAGCGATGTAGAGTGACACCCCTAGGAACGAACAATATAGGCCTCCTTCCCTATCTCTCTTGTAAGGTTCAACGTAGCAGGTGTAAGTACACATATCTAACACCTCCTGCACAAGTAAAAGAGTTATTTGGCCCATGCAATTGATGCCATCCCTTTTTTACTCAACACCCTGCTGGCTAAAGCAGCAGCATGGAAGGCCGTGGTTCAGCAGCCCTCCTCTTTCAGCCTCCCTACACCTGACCCCCAGCTCACAGCCTCTCGGGGACAGCCCATCTGCTGCGTCCCAGCAGGACCGCTCCATTGCACTATGCCCGCTGTCTGAGGGGATGAGTAAGTCCCGTCCCATTCAGAATTGATGGCTGCTGTGAATCCTTTCTTAGTTGCATGTCCATCCCCAGGAAAGGGATGGCCTGGGTCACCCCACAGAGAGTCCGGGGTGGGTTCTGTCTCAGGGGCTGCTGTGAGCAGCAGGGCACCTGGAGGGGCAGCGCTTCAGAAGGCTGGCTGATCCAGTCTCGCCATCCACTGGATTTGAAGTATGAAATATGTATAAAGTGAAGCCAATGCAACTATTCACCATGGTATGTGTTTTCCTGGATCAAAGCTGAAGGATGTAGCCCCTTCCTGGTTTTCGTCTCAAGTTCAACAGAACTCCCTTCTGGGTGACCTGGGGTCCCACGGACATCCCCAGGTGACAGGCTGGTACCAAACAGCAGGAGCATCCCCCCAGTCAGCACAGCTCATAGACCCTTTGCTCTTGTTAAGTACGGAAAATTAAGTCAATGTGTTACTGCTAGGCTTAATTTTATGTGGCATATATAAAACCAGCCCTCCTTTTTCTTTCTCTCTCTCTTTTTTTAACAGAAAATGCCCCAAAAACAATAGAGGACGTCGGCAGAAGCAAAACCTAGGCCATTTTACTTCAGATACATCATCCAGAATGGTTTAACTTAGTGATTTTTATACCTACATTGACCATGTGATGTACATTTTTATTATATCTTTTTTTAAAGAATGGAAATATTTATTTCAGAGGCCTTATTTTTGAACATTTTTAGTGTAATAATGTTGGTCTGTATTCTGAAAGCATCATCTCTAACAGCTATGGACTGTTTTAGTATCTTTACTTTTATGTTTTTGAATACAGTAGTTCATTTTCTGTATCTGTATCACATGGTTATATAATAGACTTGTGCTTTATCCATGGAATGTAATATTTTTGGGAACACAGATTTATTCCACCAATGGTTGTAGATTTAAAAAAAAAAAAAAAGAAAAACAACAAATCAACAAAAAAGTCCACATTACCTAGCAAACAAGGCATGAACTAAAGATAAAAAATGTTTACAGCTTACTTTCTTATGAGAAACTAGAAAACACTGTGTTTAAATACCGTAGATATTTAAATGTTTTTGGAAGTTAGTAACTGATTTTTTAGACACTGCCTATCGCATGAACTGTGAAGCTGTGTGCCGTGTGTAGTTGTAACATATTTATAAAATGTATGGGCTGGGTCTAAGCACTGCCATCTTCATAAATAATTCCAACAATTTATTTTTAAAGAGGAAAATTATAAATTTCATAATTGGGGAAGTTACCTGGTAGAGCAGATGGCACAGGTCCAAAAGAAGTAGGTCTTAGTAGTTTTAGGTATTGTAAAAATTGGTGTTGAAGAATTGAACACTAATAATTGGAATAAAGCCTACTTTATCACTGTTAAAGCTGTTTTAATACTTCTTAAACTTTTTTAAAGAAAATACATGTTTTAACACCTACAATATGGATTGTATAGTGTTTGTGACTAAAATAAAAAAAAATAATAAAAGTGAATGAATTACTAGTGCTCTTGTATAGAGTATTTTCAAGAGCTAAAGAAGTCCATCCAAATTAGTCTGCTGGTCATAGTTATATTAATAGACTGTTAGTTGTCGTTTGAAAGATCCCGAGATAAAGTGTGAATAGGATGTGTTCAGCTGTTTTACCATGTAGTTTAGGCTTTCAAAATTTTGCATGTAGGATTTAATAATTTGTTCAATAAATAAAAAAAAAATGCTTTCAACATTTTGAACTGGAAAAGCATGTCACAATACAACGTTTTCACTATATTGCCTCTGGTTTAGTGTGTTTATTTGTTACCCCATGTGGTAATTCCAGCAAGCTGAAGACCTGAAGTTGTTTTGCTGGAAAAAACAACCGTGTTAATTTTCCTGACTGCTCTTTGAATTCCCTCGGAGAAAAGCACTCCAGTAACCCGAAAACAAAAGTAGATCGTTAAAAATATGCAAGTTTGCTTTCCTGCTTAATTAGTAAGTTACTTAACTTTCCTGGATTAACACTAATACTTCATCAGTACAGAAGCGTGACCCTTTAAACATATGCTCCTTTCCAGACATTGCTTCCTAATTTTAGGGGTTTCATGTTGCTGAAAGTATCCGAACAATCATGTGTGGATATTTTGTAGTCAGAAGTATTTGACCAAGCTCCAGGAGCAGCGCTTCACGCCCTACTTTGAGCATCGCCGGAGCCAGCTGTCACCCTGGCTCCCCGCAGCAGCGCCAGAATCGTCCTGGCAGGATCACGGAAGCTTCGCCTCCCGCCGACCCGGCCCAAGGCAGGCAAAATGGATCACCGCGAAATCACCTCGGAGGCGGACAAAACCCACCAAAATCGTCTCTCCAGCGTCACTGAGGAGGAAGAAGAGCAAGATGCAGCTTACACAATTGTGACAGTGCTGGACAAAGTGGCCAACATTGTGGACAGCGTGCAGGCGAGCCAGAAAAGGATAGAGGAGAGGCACAGGGAGATGGAAAACGCCATCAAGACCATACAGATTGACATTTTAAAGCTTGCCCAGTCTCACGGCAACACAGGCTACACGGTGAGCAAGTTACTGGAGAAAACCCGCAAAGTCAGCTCCACCGTGAAGGAGGTGCGGGCACGCGTGGAGAGGCAGAGTGCCAGCGTGCGGAAGGTGGAAGCCAAGCAAGAGGAGATGCTGAGGAAAAACAAATTCCGGGTCGTAATCTATCAGGTAACCGCGAGCCTACTTTCTTGTAGTGCTGTCATTGTGCCAACTCCTTGGTAGCCACTGGCAGGCATCGGTTAATGAACCAAAAGGTGCAGTCTATCCAACATGAGAGTTATTTTATGCTTGCTTTAACATTGAGTTGTGCTCCTCAGTGCTTTTCAGCATGAACCTACTGATGGCAGCACACGCAGTCTATTATTAGTGTTGGTAGGTTTCTGAGCCAGTCCTGTAAGATTAACTGCAGATCAGCAAGTACTATTTGTTGCCTCTCTGATAGGTAATATGAGGCAGGCCCTGTAAATCTTGTCATACAAACCATGCCTGACATTCATCCCTGTTATTTTTTTCACCGTATTATGTAGAAGTCCAAATAGCAAAAGTGTTTGCAGGCTCCCTGGAACATCAACTTTCCCCACTAATCTCAAACACTAATCTCAAAGCATATGGTTGATTTAACTTGCAGCATTACCCAGGCTTTCATACTGCGGCAAATTGGGGCTTTTTTCATTGTCCCAGTCTATAGCAGTATACGCACAAACTAAAGCTCAGACCCACAAACCCTTCATGACAGCAAATAGTACCTTGCGTGCTCTACTTTGGAAATGGCTTAACCCAGCACTCTTTTTGCAATCATACTGGGCAAGCAAATCATACATTTTCATTCACTGTCCTCATTGTAGGATGTTCAGTGTTCTTATAAATTATGGTGTTTGAACAGAAGTTTCATGAAATGGTGTGGCCTTGCCTACATTTGTACAAGTAGACAGTGCAGGCAGTTCATGGGGTCTCTCACTTGCTAGCAAGTGCTGTGAAACCCATGGCCTGATCCTGCCATTTGCTGAAACTTCCCAGTTCCCCAAGTCAATAGAGAGTAAGAGTGTTTAATCTTTTGCCAGATGCATAGTTTCTCCTTCATACCAGTGAGTCCCCAAAGCTTCTTTCAAACGAGTCGTATTCATCATCAGGCGTTCTTGAAAATACCAGGCCTCATGAGTCACACAACCCACCCCCATTGCCCAGCCTTACACCCTGGTCTTGCATCTGTTTGTACATAAATAACTTTACTTGCAATGAATGGAGCTGTGTGTTTCACCAAGGATATTCACCACTGTATACAGCTGACGTTCTTATGCATAACCTAGCTTTCGTAACTACTTCATTTTCTACTACTGGGAGGAAATAGCTAAAAAATAAATAATAAAAGCTGAAGGTAGGAAATGTTGTCTATTTAATGTCATGTTAGTACCATATGTAGCCAAATTGTGCCTCCCAGAGTTTCTGACTGAATGACTTACTATTGATGTTCAGGAGAAAGCATGGCAAAATTTGGCCTATTATTACAATTATTGCAAGCTGCAGCATCATGATGGAATAGAAAACAGGCACTTTTGCTTTCTCCTTGGAAATAATTTCCCAGCTAAAGGTAATAAATATATCTGACTCCCCTTGTTAATGGCATAATGCCATTTCATTGATGGGCCCTTACCATAATGTTTGCAGCAGAATCGATGCTTTGAAAATGTTTGTTCTTAAAACAGTATTCATTACATAATGTAATTTTTTCTCCTAGCAAGACATGTGTTGTCATTTATTTAAAAGCGTAGTAAAATATTGTGGAAATTGATATACACACAGCTATAAAAAACCACCATTGCTATTTTTGGATATTTCATACAAAAGTTGGCTCTCATGATGCATACTTTCTGTAAGATGCATACTCCTCAGTAGGAGTTTCTGAACTCTCTGCTGGTTTTGCCAGATAAGAATGACCTGCACCCTGTTCCGTATGTTTAATTCTTTGAGGTACTTTTCAGGAAGAGAAACAGCATTTTTGATTGCTGTCTTTCTAGCTTCCTCTTCCTATGGTAGTTGAGAACTGCCAGCGTTTTGTAAATTGAAGACTGGTAGATTGAAGAACTTTTTCCCTCATGCACAGAAGAGGAGCAGATATGCTGATCTTCTAGGATCGATCTGACATTTAATACTTTTCTGGAGGAGGAGAACTGCATTGCTCCACAAAAACTGGAACATGCTGTGTAGCCAAGAGTGTGCTGAAGCTTTAAGGTACAGGTACACCTGTGAAAGTCTCTTTCACACAAGTGCAGTGATTTTCACACTGTTGATTTACACCAGTGTAGGCATCTTGCTGGAGTGCCAAGACCTGAATGACTGAAGCTTGGCTATGATGAGTGGGAGTCTGTTAATAGCTACAGAATCAGCATATTCCCTTCACTATTTTTACAAATGGGTATAACCAAGTTGTTTACTTGGTGACTGTGAGTGACAGCTCATCTGTAGTGAGATTTTTTTCTGATGAACCATTTGGGACATTGTGATAGAGCCAATGATCTGCGTGTAGCCGGCATTGAATGTCTACGTGGGTGAGCACACATGGGTTTTAGTTTTAACTTTTGCCAGAGCATGGGCATATGAGGCAAAGGGAAACACCAATTAAATCCTAAAGATTTTCTTTCAAGTGGATAGCTTTGATCTTATCATTGATAGAAGGAGTAGGCAGGTTGAAAAGGATCATTGGCTGGAGGACATTGTCCCAAGAGACCTCAGCCATGATGAAAAGAGTTGGCAATATCCTTGCATTAAAGAGACAAAGTGATCATCTGTGAACATAATGACTAGGGAGATTGAGAGCATTCGTTTTTAAAAGGCCATGTGGTTGAGGAAAAAATTTGGTAGTAGGCAGCTCTCCTCCCCAGGCTGATTACATGATTAAAAATGCCAGGTTGCTTCAGAGTTTCTAGTAAGGTCTTTGACCCTGGAGTGCTATGTGCCTTAGGGTATAGTAGGGAATGCAAAGTACATTATAGGTTGTGCAGGTCACTGTTCACTTCTGTTCAGGTTAGTCTGAGTAACCAGCTGTGAGAGCTATCATTCCTCTGCAGTCAATGAGCATCTAACAATTTCACTCATTCTGGTTTAATAATTCAGAAATTAAAGGGGACTTTTTTTTTTTTTTTTTGCGAATCCTGAAAGAATCTGTTTTGTTTGCTTTTCTGCATGTTCTGCAAGTCCTTCTTTGAATGTGAGCATACAGGCACCGGAAAGTCCATGTTACAGTTACTGGGCTCTTTTCTATTCTTATTATTTTATGTAAGCACCATAAACAAGTAACAACTTCCTGCTCTCTTTGTCAACTATTTAATATTTTCATTAAGGATCTTGGCACAGAAAAAGGTGTGTGTACTAATAAAATATGCTCAAAATGAGGAGCCGTCAGTCCAGGGAAAAAATATAGACAAGAAACCAAATCATCTTTAGACTTGGAGTAATGCTAATCTAAGTGTACACAGTGTCAATTCCTGTACTTAGAGAAGCCCTTGTTATTAGTTTGTCTTCTGAGGCCCCGTGGTTTGGAAAGGACAGAAAATTACGTGTTAATTGCTCACAAGATGACTGAGAGCCCACTTGATGGTGTGGCTCTTAAAAAAAGTGATATGTGGGCATGATATGCTTCAGGCAAGATATTTCCAGAAGTGATAGAGAGGCTGCCAGTACCCTTGTCCAAAACACTTCAGAGCCCACCTGGACCACCATGTACAGCTCTGATCACCGCTGTTGAAGTAAGTTGTGTTCAAAATGAACAGGTTTGGAAAACAGCTAACAGGCCAATCAGAGCAATGGGAAAACCTGGTAAATGAGAGGAGACCAGGAGGTCCTAGCTTGGATTAGTCCATCAAGAAAAGAGGCTAAGAGATGTTGTGGCTGTCATTTATACATACACTGGGGCATGGGTAAGGAGTCCAGTAAACAACATCATCAAAAAGCTGAAATGGGTGCAAGCTGTCCATGAGTCAACTCGGGTCAGAAACAAGAAATGGATTCTCAGTCCTGGAGACATGAGGGTCTGGACAAAGCCTTCTGCTAGAACCCATGAGGAAAGAGGAAAACCTAAATTGCTATTAAAGTGCAGTCTGAAAACTTAATGAAAAAAAGATGGCGTAGGCTGACTACCTGAGAGAGCAGAGCACTGGCCTCAGACGCAGAGGCCTCAGCAGCCCAGCAACACGGGGCCTTTGTTGGAGTCTCCTGGAATAAACCTTATAAATATTTTTACAGCTGGGATAGGTAATTGCCTTTGCAGAGATTACAGAGAATAAAAGAAGACCCATGGTTGTGTCAGAGAGAGTAGCAAGAGTCCTTTGTTTGCAGTGTCAAGCGCAGTCCTTCAGTTCAAAGCACTGAGCTGGCCCCATGCTGTGCGGCCAGCCACTGGCGGGGTGGCAGAGCCAGTGCTGAAATACTGGAGGCAGCCCAGAAGTTCATAAATTACCTATGATTTTTAGAAAAAAATCATTGCTTTCAACCAGCTGAAGAAAAAGTATATTTCTAGGGATCTGTTCACAAGGAAAGAGAAGAAAGGGAAATAAAATTTAAAAAATTAAAGAAAGCAACTGTTGGGCCATTTCTGGGTTCCTAAAATGAAATAGGTTGTATATTTTGCTTGGGGTTGGCCTGCAAGCTAGCTGAAGAGAGTAGGTATGTCATGAGCCTCTCATGTTGTGCCTCTTCCCCACAGTCCTAGAGGTTGCCTGGAGCAACTTATCGACAGGAGCTGTGGCTGGTCACTGTGGGCATTCACAGATCTTCAGTGATGCCCTTCATGCCTGAGGCCCAGTTTCAGGAGTGGACTTGACTCTGGGGAGATGCAGTTGGGCTTTATATTCTCAGCACTACTGAAAAGAGCTGGATCTTGCAGTTACTCCTTTAGCATAGGAATAAAGTTCATCAGAACAGTGCAGGCACAGATGGGAGGGATATGTGAAGTCATTAACAGCAAGTTCAAAATCTGGGACAGGTTCCTTCTTGCCAGGCATTAGACATCAGTATCACAGCTGTTTGTACATTTGGCCTGTTAGACCCCCTTCAAACAAGCAGAGAGAAACATATGGAATCTGATTCACCTGACCTGTTGTAGACATCTACTTCTGGATATGGTTTCTACTTCATGAGTACCTGTTCTTTCCATTGAGTTGAAAGAGTGTCCAGAAGTGAGTTCATATGGAGACACGGTTGCTTGGGCAGATGAATTCAGCAGCTCCTGATGAATGGTTGAGTTTCTGTTGTACTTGAGAGCACTTCCCTGCTCTAGCTAGCTTGCAAGAGCAGTCACCTTGTGATGAATGAATGAATCAAAACAATTTTTTTTTTGGTCTTATCACACCTTGTGATCGCTCTTTCTCCTCCACTCACAAAGGCTTGGTATCTACAGATAAATTGGAAGTGAGAAATTTCACCCGTTTGATTGCAAACCTGCGGGCTGACCTGCGGAACGATTCCCTAGGCTACCTCCATAAAACAATAGCAAAGCAAAGTAAGTGTGAAGCTTTAATGTTCCCCTGGAGCTGCAGCAGTCCTTTTTATGCAGCTCATGGTGGCCTGGAGCCAAGGGCTTCTCTGAGTGATGCGGTATAACTGGGTAAGGCTTGCTCGGTGTCTGTAGCTTGCTGCAGTCAGATAATGAGAGAAGGAGCTGGGTTTCTTTACAGTCATTGTGTGCTCCTGGTGAAATTAATAAATTTCTGTCAGAATTTAAAGAAAAGGGATGTGTATTAGGCTTCCCAAAAGAGAATTGAAGGGGGTTGACTGTTCTGGCCAGGCTGCTTTTTCATTATGTAAAAATAATTCTAAATACAAGCAACAGCACTTGGCCATAAAGTCTTATGTGCTGAAGTATTTATGCTCTATCATCTACTTTACTTGATAAAATCCCTTAGGTGCCCTTTTAAAATAATCCTATTTCTCTCTCATCTGAGCAGCTTTTTGGCCTGATGGCAGAGATTTTGAAATGGCATATTTGCAGAAAAAATGAAAGGATCGCTTGATATTTATAAAGCTTCACTCTTCACCGTTAGAATACGAATAAAAGTACTGAATGATTTGTAATTGGTTATTCATCAGCGGGTTCGTATTGATTTAGAGAACAATTTCAAGATGTTTTAGTGATTTACCTTGGCTGCTGGTTTGAATAACAAATCATTCATTTAAGATGCAGATTTCTGGGATTTATTTTTTTTTTATTAAACATTGTGGCCACGCAGTTTGCTGCCCATACGCTGCCAGTCGTTTGCATCACCAGTTGTCATAGACACAGCAGTGGCACCAGACCAGGCACTGGGTGGCCTTCGACCATTTTGCTGCTTTGTGCTCTGCTTCAGAATTGTCAGGTGACCACCAGCCCCATCTGTGCTTATGTTAATCATCACCTGCACTTTCCCTGTCACACATCACAGGGCTGAAAGATCATTTGCCGTGACCTTTTCCCAGTGCAACACAATGGCTCCCAGTTACGGAGTTTCATCTGTCTCTGCTCCCTATTTTTGCCATGAGCAGTTTCTTTAGCAGCATTTTGAGTCTTGATTTTATATACATAATGTCATTACAAATATAAAAATATGATTTTATATATATATATACAATTTAATTATTTAGCTGGTCATTCTGTTTTTCTCTGGGGTTCTTTTTGTAATTTAAAAAAAATTCTGCTGAAGTTTTGTTAATAGCTAAGAGTTGAGAGCTGAGAACAGTTGCCTTTATTAAAGCTTTCTAGAATTACATGTTGAAGCTATTTGAAAAGAGAATGTAAAACTGGTTTATAGCATTTCTAGTGTATATTTACACATAAGACAATATTTTTGATTTTTTTTCTCCTTGCCGACTCTAGAAGCCCAGTCTGGGCTTTGAAATACAAACCCAGAATACATGTGCAAAAAAAGTGAAAGGACAAGGGGGAGTAAAGCTCCTGAACTGGCCACACCCATTAAAATGCCCTTATATCCCATTATTTTTAATTTTTAAATGACATTATAATAAAATTATTACTGAAATAATCATTAAAAGTGTTAGCGTAGTTAAAGCCTAAGCATTGTTGTACAGTGACACTCCACCACTGCTTCGTCTAGCAAATACAGTGGACTACTCTAAATTAGCGAAACACCTTTTCTTAATGAAAATAATAATACTGCTGCTCGTAACTACTGATCCCACCTGTGCTTACGAAGATAAAGAGTGGAGATTTAGCTAACAAGGTTGTGAGGGAATAACCCTTTTTCCTTTCCACAGCCTCACTGACCTCGCTGAAGGCATGGCATTCCTCTTCCAGGAGCCCCCTAGGCTGAGGTGCTCCTTTATCAGCAGTAAGAGAGAAAGGTGCTGCTAGAGCCGGCCTGATCTTTGCCAGGACACAACTGCAGCAAAATACCTGAGACATTGCTAAACAATTTCCCCAGCCATTTCCCTTCTTTCCCTGCCCAGAGGATGAGAGGAGCCTGGCTGGGCAGGCAGGGTTATCTTGGCTCAGTTATATTTTGACACAATCTCTTTTCCCCCACAGTTTTCAATTATCTGAGCATCGCCACCTCGAGAGCCTCATAACGCTGATCGGGGGCATTGCTGCATTTAAGATTATTTATGTACTGGTTTCTGTGAGGTGAAAAGAAGAGTACATGACCTTTGCATTAACTGATAGACAGACCGCATGGCGGCACTCCTCTTTCCTCAAGAAATCAGTTTAAAAATGCCTGACTGTTTGGTACCATCTTTTACTGTGAAATAATCTCCTGTCTTCGTTTTATTTGAGCACTTACCAATTGAGCTAGAAGATCCTCCCTTACCTCCCATGAGGTGGTAGTGGCAGATATGAGACCTTTCTGGCAAAATGCTTAAGTAGAATTTTAACTAAAATCTTGTAAGTAGCATCATCAATTGCCCAACTCCTTCTCACCCTCCTGTAAGACTGGGCTGCCCAGCCCTGCTATTTCCAGTCCCATCTGCTTTCAAGCCAAGAAGAAGCTGTCACCCGGTTTAGGGCTTTGTCCTGCGCAAATGGAAATCAGTAGGCGTTTTGTCTTTGCTTTCAGTGAGTCTGTAAGTAAGTGAGCTGGCAGCTAAATGCTTTGACCCCATCAATTTCCCACCTGGTGCTAAATCTTATTGTTCCTGCTTTAGGAAGGATAAGCTCCTACCTTCTCCCTACCCAAGTGATATCCAGTGATATGAAGAAGTGAGGAAGGGCAAGAGAGAGAAAGGAAGCAGATGAGAAAGCTCTCTCATTGAGCCTAAGTCACTGTATTTTTATTATGAACCCCCCCCAACATGCTAGCCAGTTTTGCTAATACTTTCCACTTTCCACTTTGGTAACATCTTCCATCCAGAAACCTTGAGAGGAGATAGAAACTCACACTAATTTTTAGCCTTGCTACATATGATTCTGCAAGATGTGTGTAGAAACCAAGGAAAAAGAGAAAATCGGAGAATTGGCAAAGATCATCCTCAGAGCCTGTAGCAGAATGAAAAATGTTCTGCTGGACCTGCAGCTCTAGTCTGTGTGTCTTGTCTACAAGGCCTTCATCTCCTTCATCTCACTCATTGTTGTTCATAAACGTTAATTCTAACACATGTGTATGAAAGTTAAAGCACTCTCGTCTTTAGGTAATAAAGCTAAATACAATAAAAATCTGGCAAAAAATTGACAAAAAGTACAGCAAAATCTGTTCTTCTTCCAAAGGAAAACAGCTTAAATATCACAGAGAAAATAGTCTCGCTGCCTTCTCTCTTTTTAAAAAGTAATCTTCGTATGAACAGCATACCCTATTCACCACATTGTATTCACTTCTGCATGGAATGAAATTTCAGAATAGTTATTCTGGAAACATTTGTGTTACCATTTCAGCTGAAGGAGCGGGCTATAATTTACAAACTTTGAGGAATTATTATCCAGCTGTGTTTTAGTTCATTTTCAGAAAAAGAAGGGATTATGTTTATATATAGATGTCTTTATATAATTAATGTTAATTTGCACATGTTAATGAAGATGATTATTAGCAAAGCATTGTAGTTTTGTTCCTGCTGATTTTGATGGATGAGTTGAATAACATTCTGCTGTAACGAATTCAACACAACTCGTCCCTATTTTTTCTAAGCATTAGCAACTATTTTACTACAGGGTTTTTAATGAAGCCAAGGCATGATGACAGACTCTGAAGTGGGCTTTATCTGCCAAATAGCTTAATGTATTTTATTTTACATATTGCTAGGAGTCTGTAAAATAACATTAAACATGACTTGCTACTAATGAGTCACTGTGAAAAATGACAGATGTCTTTTTGGCCAGGAATCAGTTCACAGCAAAATATTCATTAAGACTGAGCCATTCTTCGTGGGTTCACAACTTCTAATATCGCTCCTATTTTCTGCATTAAGGTCATAATACTAAGGATAGAGCCCAGACACTGTCATGCCTCAGAAATCAGGTGAAGTGGTTACTACTAATGGGAAACAGCTTATAGAAGTTTCATATAGCTGTTGTACCTGCCTGCACCCCAAAGGGCTGCTCCTCTTGGGAGAAGAGCACATGCACGTGCACAGAAACAGCTGGTAGGGAAGAAGGGGCTGGCATTGCCCACCTCATACACCTCCTACAAGTTATCTACTCCACACTAGTACTTCTAGACAGAAGTGGCTCACTGACACCAAGCCACGAATTTATAACATCCGGGCAGAGAGCAGTCTTCAGGTCAGGGGAGCAACTCTCCTAGAAGACTCTCCTTGTTCAGATAAATTGTACTACTGAATCCTTCCATTACCACGAGATTGGGGGTTTTATCCTTCTTTTGCATGTCCTTAACCACTAAGTGATTCTTGGTAATTTGTTTCCTGTGGACAGCTTTTGAAAGTCTTCTGCATGTCTTTGAGTTTTGAGCCTCTAGCAGTCTTTCTTTGGAGGGGCTACATACATTCCTAGTGCTAAGATATGTAGGATAGTCACCGCTTCCAAGCATGCTGCTAATATGTATCATATGTATAATATAAATATCTAATACCACATGCTCATACAGCTTACCAAACTCACCACAGGCGATAGAGGTGCTTGCTCTGGGTCATTCATAGATGGAACAAGTCCAATTCATCTCAGTGTGGGTACTGGGTGAATTGTATGGAACTGGGTTTAGCAAATAACATCTCATTCCTTTAGTGACTTTGTCCCCTTGTGGAGCCACCACATGTAAGTTAATGCTGGGGTTCATCCCCTTCTGGGCAGCAACAGAAATGTTTGCTAAGTTCCAGTTAGTCAAAAATGTGCAATTTCCTGGGTGACAGTAAAGGACTGAAGCTGCTGGCATCACTGAGGCACTCATTTGGAGAGCGTACAGCTGACACAAGCACAAGAGCCTCTTTTGTCTACAGCATGTCTGCTTTAATTGGTGAGGAATTATGGCTCTAGGTCCAATCTCCAAGAAACAGATCAGCGTAAAAAAAAAAAAAAAAGAAAGAACTAAGAGACCTAGACAAATCTGCTCTGAAAACCATTAGTGGCCAGTACACTTAGTACCATGACATTCATGAGTTTCAGGTAGAACCACACTGAAAAGAAATCTTTAATCGGTTAGAACGTCTTTACAGAAGCTGGCAAAGGCTTCTTCTGCTGTTTGTATTCTGCATAGATCACATACGATGGTACAAGCCTACCTTACTTTGTTACAATATTGCATTTCAGTTAGCATTAATTAACTACAAACCAACAAACCAAACGCTTGAATCACCATCCTTTTAAAACACATTTGCTGGAAGATGACTCTGTGCTTTTATTCACAGGAGGAAACAGAGTGTCCTTCATCTCTCTCTGTTATCAAAGAGCGGACCGCAGGCGAAACTCTAGAGGATGATTTCTTCCCACCTGATGATCTGTCTTCTGATGAAGAATATTATATCGAAGAAGGCAAAGCAGCACAGTTCAAGAAATCAGGCAAGAGGCGCATAGATGATATCAAAAAGGCATTTTCAAGGGAAAATATCCAAAAGACAAGACAAAATTTTGGCAAGAAGGTAAACAGGCTTCGAACTAGAATAGTGACCCCTGAGAGGAGAGAGAGGATCAGGCAGTCAGGAGAGAGGCTGAGACAATCTGGGATAAGGATCAAGAAGACCATTTCACAAGCTACCCCAACAAAGGAGACGTTCAAGATTCATAAAAAAACCAAAGAGCGAACAGGAGCCGAAGGTCAGGAGGGGATCCAGGAAGGCGGTGTGCACGTCGCCTCTGAGCTTGCAGCAGCAGAGCCCTTCACTGAAGAAATCTCTTACACAGAAGTGATCGCTAAGGTAAAGAAAGACAAGAATAGTGCAACGAAAGGTGCTTCCCCCTCAACTGAAAAAGGAGTGACAATCCCAGAAGTTGTTCTTAAGCAGGAAGGAAAAGAAGGAGGAGGAGGTGATGATGTCCCTTTGCTAGACTTAAAGCAATCAGCCTAAGGAATCAATTAGCAAACACGCCGTGCTGTCCTCACTGAATGAGAGGTAACGCAGTACGTATTCGCTCAGCTTTAGAAAAATGTGTGAATTTGTGTTGTATCACAAACCATGTGTTGGTGGTGTTCTATCATTTATACGGGTGTCTGTAGTGTCGTCTTCTTGACAAAAGCCAAGCCATGCAAGCCGAAGGAAGGGGCTCCCCCTCTGTCTTGCGGCGTGCTGATAGCGATCATTAACCCAAATGGAACTCGTGTGTCAAAGGGAGATGGAAATCTGCTGCATTTTCAAGGCTGATTTAGCGGTCACTTTACAGCCTAATCACTTTCTTCAGTTTTATGCGCAACAGTAAAAAAATTATTTCCATTATCTTACATCAACTCCTCTAACCAGAAAACAATAACAAAGCTATCACTTCATATTAGCAAGAGGAAGAACTATGGAAAATGTACATCTAGCTATACAAACCTTTTTGTTTAGGGGCTCTCGCTGAAACAGCAGGTGGAGGAAATTCCTGCTTTATCCAGGGTGTGACAAAATGTGGCAGGAGTGATAGGGTCTTGAGTAAATTGGGTTTCTTCTCAGTGGAAAAAAGAAGCTCCTGAAATAACTAAAGATTATTTCCAGAGTTCTGGAAGAGGAATGCTTTCTGTATGTAAGCAATGAAATTTCTGCACTTATGGAGCAAGAATAAAAAAGCAGAAGACAAATTAAATATGGAATAGCAGGAGGAAAGGAGAATGAGGTATTGTGTCCGTGTTTTGGAAAGATGTGATTGAGAGAAAGGCAAGGGTGTGAAGCAGTGAAAGAGGACTAAGATTAATGCATGCGTTCTGGATAAATAGAGAAAAAAATTAGAATATTGTAACTGAAGTTTCCTCGAGATCTTTTAAAGAACTGTTACTCTATCCAGAGGATCACAGGGCTTGTGAACACAGCTGACCAGAATTGTTTTGTTTTCCATTCTCTGTGATTTTTCCTGAGCTTCGCTGCAATTAAAACCTATTTTACAAAGCCACTGAAATACCGTGCCCATCCATAACCCAATTCTTTGTTTCCTACCACCACTGTTATCGACCAGCCACAGCCTCAGGGATTACGAGACAGACACCCTTTGGAGTATGGAATGCTGTTTATTTGCAACACTCAGGAGCCAGTGCCCTGACATCAGATATGTTTGTAAACACGACCGCTACGCTGACATGGGGTGCAGGACTGTATCGCTCTCTTCGTTCTTAAACGGAGTTGCCTTCAAAGCACTTACCTAAAGCAATGTTAGTCATTACTATCTGTGTGAAACTTGTACAATGTTGCCAAAAGCTGTATGATTGTATTTAATATCTCAGATCCATTCTAACAGCAGAGCATAACTTGGTTATGTATACATATTGTTTGAGGACTCCCAGCTAATTCTTAATCCATAATTTAAATATAATTAGTTTGATTTCAAATATTCTGCCTGTCAGTTCTTTCATTTAGTCTGGTGTACATCACATTTGAAGCAAAACAGCTTTAGCAATAGTAACTAGGGAACGCTGGTTGGGGAAGGTCAATGTTATACTGTGTCAGTGACATTTCAAATCAAATTAATGTTGTCAGATTGGAAGCAGCAACTCCACTAAATGAAAGGGCAGGACAGGGCAAGAGAGGGAGATGGGGAGAGGAAGGCATTTCTTTCAACAGTAAATTGTACATCTCCACTGTACTGTAATTACATGCAAAAAGAAAAAAAAAGGGTTTGCTTATAGGCTAGATCGAAGGTTTTGTTTGGTTGGGGTTTTATTAGTTATAGGAAGTCTTTTCTGGAACCAGGTGACTGTATGTTCTTCTTCCAGTTTCATATAAAACTGTAGCTTTCTTCAGTGAAATACTGTATGATTTGTCTGGTTCTTCTGCAATACAGCCTGCATTCTGTTCTGCAAGATTTGACGTTTTCCTAAACTGACAAACAGGGTTTAGTTATTGAAATTAAAAGGTCAAAGCAGCTATTTCTTTGCATTTTTATATAGCAGACCACTAAGTGCTAGAACATAACTGCCTATAGATTTTCTTTATATAGCATTTAATTTTCTCATTTTTGACAAAGAAAGGAAGTGATGCAGTTTCCATGGAGCTTATCCTGTAGCACTGCATATAACCTCTATCAAATATGTATTTTTTAATGTTTACTTCTAACGTCAGTTGTTCAGAGGATGATTTGGTTTCATAGCAAGCAGTGAGTTCTTCAGGTGTGCGAAGTATTTCAGTGCACGCTCTTCATTTTAAGTTATTATCAATGTTACTGACTTGAATTTTACATATACCAAGTGATCAAAGTTAATTCACTCCATATCCCCTCATACAGGTAGGGGATAGGGAGAACTCTATGGTTTACAACCTCAATTTCTACACAACAGCACAGCCTTTTGCTGCTTGAAGTCCCCCTTATCTCTTTCATAACTTCCCTGAGCAGCCCAATCCTTCACCCTTCTCAGAAACAAAATCCTCAATGAAACTGGTTGATGTACAGCCATACAGAGGGATGGGGGGGCGGGGGGGGGGAGGGCACTGGTGTATATTTTTTGAACAGGTGGTTTCACTTGGTAAAATACTCTCGCTGGCACTGCATGTGAAACAAGTGCTGCTCCCGGCTCAGAGGGAGAAAGGGACCCTGTCCCTGTCTGCTCTGTTTTCCAAGAAGAAATCTGGGACTTTCTGCTTAGTTGTGGGTGGGAGTGTGAGTATCAAACTCCCTCATGGAAAGAGCCTTGCAATTGCTTTCTGCAGAATAAAACTCGTTATGGGAAAGGATGAACTACTTTCCTAGACACCAGCTGAAAAGAAATGGAAGTGTTTATACAAAAATTGAAAGTGTTTACAAGGAGAAAAAAGTGATTAGCAAAGCACTCACTGCAAGTCCTTCTTTCATAACACCCAACAGCAATTTCTTTTGCTTTGAATCTGTGCTAGCAAAAAAAGCCAAACACATTTTCTGCCAATCGCTGTCTTATCTATTAAAAAAGAAGTAACAACCACCCTGCAATTACAGGGTAGACAGCAGTGGTGGTAACAAACAGAAATGGCTTCAATCATTTCAGGTGAATCTACTCCCAGAAATGGCCTGTGTGTCTTCTAATTTTTTTTTTTACCTAAACTGATGCAAAATACAGAATAAAAAGCAGTGAAGAGGTTTGAGTTTGCAGGATCCATGCACTAACGTCAATGGAACGACTATGAACAGAGCCAAACTGGTGTTCAGATGCGTTTACTCTGAGAGGAGTTTCAAAACCTTTTTCTTACTAATAATGGGGGTTGTGCACATCTTCCTTACAATGGGATATAGGCTTGGAAAGGAGTTAATGCATGAAAAGGCCACTGCTCGAGCAAAGATAAACCCACCTGTTTGTACAACTTCTGTGATGTTCAGCATCAACAAGTGTCTAAGGGGAATGGTAGCATCTGTTTGTAAAACCACCCCATAAGTTTACAAATGCAAAATTAAAGGAACTATGCATTGGAATACACAAAACATGAAGTTTTACCATCCGTTTAATTCACTTGGCATTACAGCTTTAATAATGCTATGGACAGTAAGTTTTTAACTACAAAGTTGAATTTAAAAATAATTATATCGTATTATGAAGAAGTCTTGTATTAAGAAGAAAAGATAACATCCCCAAAAGAACCACCATAAATGTTAGAGCAGTTGTCACTATCATAAGCACTTTTTTCCTAGTGTTTCCATTCTGAGCAAGCTAGTTGATTATATTCTCACTTGCTTTATAACAGTTGCTAAATTTTACACCTGCAACTGTTTTCCCTCTGATATTCCCAGGTTAAACACATTTAGCATTTTTGCTGTGAACAGAGTAAAGTGATCAACATGTAATTAATACAATCTCTATAAGTCACTTGTTAATTCCCATACCCCTATGAGAAGGTAGCCACCACTTTGTCAGTAACAGAAGTCCTACTGGCTGCAGATTAATCTTCCTAGGTGGTTCTTTCTTCACAGAGATCTGTTGGTCCTTATTTTGAATTGCAGAGCAGTGCAACCCCCCGTAAAGTCCAATGATCAGGATTCTGCACTGTCTTCAGAGACAAAGAGAAAATGTACGTCAGATCCGTTCTCCGGGGCTTCTTGTAGACAGGGCAGGAGTACACGCTTCCTTGTTGCTTCTTTGGTTCCTGTGGTGCTGTTGTGCTAACAGCATACACGTGGACTACAGGAAGGCTTGTGAACAGCACCTGAGAATGTTAAAAGAGACATGGGGCTCAGCATTAGAGAAGCAAGATACGGTGCCTGAACTCCAAATGCTGGAACTAGATTCACTGATGGCCTTCAGCAACAGCACCAGCACCTCAGCAGAGGTACATGAGAGAACACAAGCCCTATGCTCACTACTACATTAACTTTAAGCCAGTGGCAGCTCAGGGACAACAACGTCAAGAAGCCTGGAAGGAAAAGAAAGCAGCAGAAACCTGGAAAACTGCACGCCATGGAAGTAGATGGAAAAATGGCAGGGTGGTTCTAGGAAGGAGAGAAACCACTGTCTTTGCTCCCTTCCTTTGTCCCTTCGGCTAGTGTTCCCCATTCTTTTGCCACCTCCTGTTCCCTGAATGGCAGGGCTGGAGCTTCAAAGACCAAGCTGCATTTAGCAAGCCTCCTTGCTACCTCTGCAATGCTAGCAGTGGAGCTTCAAAGATCCAAGGCACCTCTTGGGTGTTTATCCAGACCAGATCCCCTCAGGTCTTCCAGCAATATAAAGCATTCATTGGCAGGAAAGCAAAAAAGTCCCAAACCCAAGAGCAACATGGAGGCTTGCTGAACCCTCCAGAGCACTTGAGCAAACTCCATGTTTGAAGGTGTCTTTAGACAAACCAGGCAACAGCTGTCACCAGAAGCTACAGCTGGCAAGGTTTGGTTTGGAAAAATTTGCTCTAAGCTAGGCACAGAAGTGTTTTACCTATGGAGAGGAATTACCTCAACTCTAATTCCAGGACAGTTATCACTGGTTTGGAAAAAGTTTACCAGTTCAGACAATGGCAGCTTTCCCTGGGCAGCAACCACAGCATCTAACCACTACTTCATAGGTTTTAAATCTGCTTAGTCACATCAGTAAAATGTAACTCCATGCATGTATAACTGAGCATAAGCCCAGAACTAATACTCTTCCTCCTATTTAAAAAAAATGCCATCCAAACACTGGCCTCCACAGCAGCTGTCACCAAACCCAGTCCTGGGCTTTGGAAGTCGTCCTGTTCAGTTCCAGTGAGTAAACACTCTGTCCTCTTCCCCCACCCCCCCGCTAATGTTTTACCCTCTTAAAACCTGTTGCGAACCCACTGCTGCAGACACTCCAAATGCTTCCTAGCGTTCTCTGAGTGCACCATATTATGCCACAGTCAGTCATGCTCGCTCGACCCTTACCTTTGGTGCCGACTCAACCAGCTTACAGTTTCTCCGGTCCCAACCTGCCCCTTCAAGGAAAAGGCCATATATGTAAACCCCACCAATGTCAGCAGGCGGAGGGCCAACAACATCTTCTTTCATCATCTTGGTCACTTCATTGTGTAAAACAACACTGTCGAGTGCCCACCCTTTTGCTAAATTCATGCGAGTTGTCTCTTGCCTCATAGCTGTTAGGAATCCCTAAGGAGATTGAATTTGAGATAGAGTGTTTTAACATACTTGAATTTACCCATTTCAAGTTTTTTTTCCTATATAATAGCGATATCAGCGGTATAAAACCTCATCCCACATAATTTTATCTGCATACAAAACTGAATTCAGTTGTGTAAATCCAGTGCTTTCCTACATTTTCCCAGTACCATGCATTCTTACATACTTGGTGTGCATGTGTTGGTGCTAAGAAGCCACCAAACTGGCTTATTTAATACATCAGGAGCTGCATGTGTAACTCACCTCACATGCCTACTTTACAAGCAGTCAGATGGAGAGAGGTTTACAAGGCTGCCAGATTAATGTGTTTTGTGAGGCTCCCAATACAGGTAATTGCTAAGCCACAAATAAGTATTTCATGTGCTATATTACTCACCTTTTTTATACTGACATTGCAAAATTGCTTTTCAGTCAACAAATCACAAAGCATTTTACAGAAAACCAAGGAAGTACAAACTGGAATCATGCAATTAAATAGTGAAATGCCTCTGTCGCCTTGCTCAGTGCAAAGCCTTAGCATACCACAATAACGTACTATTGTAGACACCAGCAAGATAAACCCACAGCAGCACAGTATGAAACTCACCCTCTGTTCTAACGAGCTACAATCTCATGGTACGGTTATGAGCTATCACAGGGTAAGCCAGGCTGAAGATGCTGGTTAGCTTCTCTCATGTAACTGTCCATGAGCACGCACACTGCAGCACATGGGAAGTACCTCAGTCCCAAAAGACAGGAGGGTGGACTGCTTTGCACTTCAAGTGGGCATGCTGTAGATGTACACCTAATTTTACCTTATGGAAACCCATTTGCCTAGCCAGGAGATGAATGAGTAAGACATAAAAACTGAAGATGCAAGAGCAAGAGGGACTTACTGAGAAGAACAACTAGGAAAGAAGAAGCTTCAGGACAGATTTCAGAGCAGAGAAAGAAGGTATCTGGAGACAGAGATGGGGGAACACAGAGCCACATGGGGAACACACAACGGTGGGTATTAGAGAGCCAACAGCACAGCTAGGAAGAAATCAGGAGCAATGAGGGAACTGAACAAGCTTTTTATTTTTCTTCAGTATTCACAGTGCAGGATGCTCTGTTGAGCTACTGTTAGGGCCAAACGAATGGAAAGAAGCCAGGTGCAGAAACATTAGCACGTTGGTGTACTGAATGCAGGGGCCAACCCCTGGCTACTGGGACTGGAGTATTTGTTGCATGTGCTAAGCACTTTGTAGCTACGCAATCCCCTTTAAGTTATTAGAACATGAGATGACATTCATGAACTCAGATGTTTTGGTTAACTGACGTTGGTTGCTTCTCATTAATACCATTCCAGAGACCCCCAGGACAAGTGTTTTAAAGAGGTTTTGTGATAGCACAGATAATTGTAATTGCGTTTAAAGTAGCTGAGAACTCTAGCATATAGCTAAGGGAGACAGGATTAAAGGCCAACTTCTTCTATCAGAAATGCCACTAAATGAAAGCAGAGTCCTTGCAGTTAATTTGTGGAATTTTAATTTGTAGAAACATGCTAGAACCAATAGTTTAAAATACACAAAGTGTTCACTGCCAGAAGGCCCCAGACACCTACTGGATCCCAGATAAACTGAAATATTACAGAAAGAAGAGCCTGAAGAGGACAGGACAGAGCAGTGACTGTATTAAGGGAATGAGTTCAAAGGCACCGTGGAAACGCTAGAATAAAAGTAAGCTTGGAGCTGTGAGTTGTCTTCAGGGATAAGATTTAGAGTGCAGACTATTCTTACAGAGATGGCAGGACCTATACCCTGTCTGCAGTGGGACTTGCAACACTTATCTGCTCATTTGAATGAGTCCTAGACAGTGTTTAAAGACTAGAGCTGTGAGCTGGAGGCCCAGCTGGGTATCCCGGAGCGGATGAACAGCACAATAAACATCAAGAAAGAATCAAGTGGCTTGAGGGGCCACTGTACAGCTGAGGGCTTGTCTCCCCCCAAACCCCTCTGTCAGGGACATAATGGACCACTTTACCATAACATTTCTTTTGATTTCTAGTAATCTTTGTCCTGTTTTTTTTTTTTTCTGTTGTTGTTTGTTTGTTTGGGGGGGGGGGGATTTGGGGGTGGGGTATGTTGAGATTTCAGAAACAGGGAAAAGTATTTCTTCTTCCTTCACCTGCCTCTTCCTGAACTTCTCCCTGGCTTGCTCACTGAAGGCTACTAAAGCTTTGTCCCTTTGCCTTCTAACAACCCGTGCAAACTAACTCAACCTTCTGGTGAGGAAGAAGCAGGCATCCATGGAAGCTATGATGAGAAACACAGAAATCAGTTAAGTCTATTGCTTTCACAGTCATATTCTCTCCTTTACCTTGCTTAGGAGATTCATTGTTTGTCACTTATTTTGCAATTTCTACAGCGAGCAAATTATGGCAGGTTTACTAGAATTAAGTGGGCACTGAGGAATGGAGGCATTGCACTTCATATTCTTACTAGCATTCGCATTGCTTTGGCATCTAAGGGTCTTAGAAATAGGCTGAGGGTTCATTATGCTAAATACTCACTATACAACCAGAAAGACAGTTCTGCCTCACAGGGCTTAAAATCCATATATAGGACAAGTGACAGCAACTGGCTACAGTGATGCAAACAAGGAAAAAATAAAACAGTATCAGCCACATTATGGAAATTGGGAGGTAGAAATGAGATATGCATAGCATCAAATTTTTTGAGAAAAAAATCCAGTAACATCAGATTAACTTCCAGGAGGGAAGAAAATTCATGGCACTTATTCTTTTGTTCACCTCAGTTATCTTGGCCCAAGTAAAGATTAACTTCTGTGAAATCCTGAATTTATCCTAGTGTATAAATAGTCCAAGAGAAGGCAGAGTCGGGTCCTATATTATTTTTTATTGCCAGATTGCCTCATTCACCCAGTGCTATAAATCTACTTTATTGTCTTTTGTTATCCATGGCATTTATCCATCGACCATAAAGCAAACAGTGAGATCTATGCAAGTAGGCAAATTACAAATTACTTAGGAGCTGCATTTCATCTCACAAATGAAAAGATTTTTCTGACAATTTCTCAGATCCTACGAACAAGCCAGTCGAATACTTCATCACCTCAGCTTGCTTGAGAAGATGAAAATCAATTTTCTTAACATATGAAATACTGATTTTAAACACAGCAATATGACTATTAACAAAATAATAGTTATTTAAATAGAAAAGGAGCCTTCGCTCAGGTGAATTTCTTGTAGAATGAGCCACTCCCACAGTCTGGGTTACAGAACATGGAGACTATAACAATAACCATCTGATTCTTAAGCCTGTGATTGACAGCACAAATAAATTTTTAAATCAGGTAAGCACATCTCATTCTCAGATTTTTTTTTCTCTGCGCTCTCTGTATTTAGGGACTTTTAGAATTACGTGTTATGAAGTGTTTAATTTTTATATTTTTGGAGGTTTTCTCACTTACTATGGTCTATTAAATCACAACTTGTTTGGGGACATTTTACTCCGATTATTTGGCAGCTTTTTTGTGAAATCCAGTTGTATGAATCAAAAAACTGTAGGCTGCCCAGTTTGGGCTGGCAACATTTCAGAACTGACACAACCCCAAAGCACAAAAAAACCCAGCTAAAATGTTCAATACAAAATCTGTATCAGCTCTTGCTCACCTGTAGTGCAAAAGCAAACACCAACAAAACCAAAAGCCTATTAGGGTTGCATCCAGCCTGATCATTGCAAAAGTTACTTAGGAGTACTTGAGAGTGCTGCTATCGATGTGTTGCTAACAAACCAAGTATGGAAGCATAATTATTTTATTAAAACTCCTACTCCTCTCCCTCATGCCTTTGGGAACCCTTTGTTCAGGGATTCTGTGAGTACACTTCCATGCTATAAAGGTGGTATCAGCAGACAGCTGACACAGACAGGATAGATGATAGATGGATATTTCCCAGCAGCAGTCCCAGAGAATATTTGCCACTGTTGCTTTCTCTATTCTAGGCAGCTGTTTCAGCTAGCTTCTGCATTGCTAACAAGTACTGAGATTAAAATAGATCTTTAAAATAGCTTTTTGCTAAGGCTTCACAGAAACCTGTGGCTGGATACTCTCACAATGACTCACTTCCACAACTCCTACTTCCCATAAACATCTGTGAATCATAAAAAGCTTTAATGAATGTGGATAGCTGTGCAAGGAAACTACATATTATCTAGGTATGTATACTTCACTTTTTTTAACTCTGTTGTCAGCTATTCCCTTTTTTGTGTTTCATTTTGTGCCAGGTTTTTATTTTAGATGGCGCAGGCGAGAAGCTGAATTTTTTATATGTCTCTGCAGACCAAGTCTGGCACAATTCTGGGGTGGTATAAATAACACACCTTCCATTTCAAGGAACTAATTTGCAAGGATTGAGAGCCAAGTCCAAATCTCTTCTTCCTATGTCAAAGTTTTGAAACTTACCTTGTTTTGTACTCAAAGGGATTTTCATACAATGAATGAAAAACAGATTACTGTAACAGAGGATGGGAAAAAAGGAGCATAACACTGAAATGTGAAAAGATGTATTTACTCAATTTCCACACTATAATCAAAGCAACCAGAAGATGCATTCCATTATTTCAGTACTGTTATTTTAGACTAGCAAAAATTTCTTCAATAGATGTTGAAGTTAATTTATCCTACATGTATGCTAAAAATTGAATTTAGATTAAACTTTGTATAGTCACGATTGAGTCAGCTTGAAGTCCTCTCAAGGTCCAATTTCACTGTTACATATGAGTTAGAAGGATCAGTCTGGCAGCCTTACCTGTGGATTAAAGAATCCTGTCATCCAGAACTGATTTGGTCGGCCATCCTGCAGCCAACTGCTGAACTGCTGGTTTCTTTCAAGAAGCTCAGTAAACCAAAATCCTAAAGTAGCTGACTCCCAGGAAATCCTAAACCATAATTTTGGAATTCGAGCATCATACATATTATCTAAAGCATCTTGCAATTCTTCTGACATAATTATGGTTCCTAGAAGATAAGTAAAACATTCAGAATTAACTTTCCCCTAGCTTGCAAAGGCAATTAAAACTTCCAAATGGCATTCTGAGTCTAATAAACCCTCTTTTGTTGTGCCTTAATTGCACACCTGTTGCACTCAAGTCTTATCAGTTTGCAGTTAATTTGCTCAAACTTATAAGACTAGATTCAAAGTTGAAGGCGACAAGATAAATTATATTTCTTCTGTTATTTTCATCAGAAATAATGATTCTTTAAAAACAACTCCTTCTCCCTCACACATAATATTTATATTCATTACTTTCACGCTGTGTTTGGAATGTGACTACTTATTTAAATTTTTGTTTATATATTTTAATGGTTCCCACATATATGATCAATGATAGAGATATACTGTGTAACTCATCTATATCCTAAGCATGTACTGACAGTGATTAGATTCATGAAATTCACTGTTATTAATGATAACTTTGTACATTTCCATTATCAAGATTCCCAGTGGGAAAGCAGTACATAGAATAAACCTAGAGGCAAGATTTTTTATATAATTTTTGGCGGTGGCCGTGCATGCTCACATATTCCATGCATAGTACTGTTGCCTTCGTTAAAGTATTGGCATTTACTAAGACAATGATTTTTCAGTGACACTCACCATTCCATGTACCAGAAGTTCCTGTATCTTACCGGTTTGTGCTCTCAATAGTACTGAGAGCTGGCACATCGCCGTGCCTCAGGATGTCTTCTCTATTCCAGCTAAAATATTTTAAACTATAGAAACTGGTCTGGTAGATGCCATTCCAATTAAATGTTCATGTAATCCCAATGTTCAATACATTATCATACACCCAACTGCTGTAATTGCCACAAGGATTACATGAGATACCAAACAGAATTAGGTGGCTTCCACCACGGAATACATAAAGGAAAGAGAAGTGGTCTGGATGACTGCAAACAAGAGCTGCAGTGCCCCATCCAAACATTCATATGGAAACACGGCCTATAATAAGTAGGCATTTCAAACCCCTTCCTTCCATTGAGGTTGGCAGGTCCCCAGTTCAGGGGAAGGAGAAAAACATCTAGAAACCAAACACCAGCTTTTAATTTAGAAGAATGCAGTGGCTACCCTAAACACTTGTATAACAGTGTGTGCAAATCTGGTACTTTCTACTATCAATGACAAATAGGCTTCATTTTCTTCTAGCAGATAATGATCTGTTCTCATTTATACACACCTCTTTTTGTGCAACAAATGCTATGAGAAAACCATCAACTTTTACAAAATTGCAAATATTAAGAAATACTGCCTATCCCACTGTGGTGGGTTGACCCTGGCTGGATGCCACGTGCCCATCAAAACTGCTCTATCACTCCCCCTCCTCAACTGGACAGGGGAGAGAAAATACCATGAAAGGCTCATAGGTTGAGATAAGGACAGGGAGAGATCACTCAGCAGTTACCGTCACGGGCAAAACAGACTTGATTTGGGAAAAGTAGTTTAATTTATTGCCAATCAAATCAGAGCAGGGTAATGAGAAATAAAACCCAAGTCTTAAAACACCTTCCCTCCACCCCTCCCTTCTTCTTGGGCTTAACTTCACGCCCGAATTCTCTACCTCTTTTCCCCAGAGCGGCGCAGGGGGACAGGGAATGGGGGTTGGGGTCAGTTCATCACACGCCGTCTCTGCTGCTCCTTCCTCCCCAGGGGAGGACTCCTCACCCTCTGCCCCTGCTCCAGCCTGGGGTCCCTCCCATGGCAGACAGTCCTCCACAAACAGCGTGGGTCCCTTCCATGAGGTGCAGTCCTTCAGGCACAGACGGCTCCAGTGTGGGTCCCCCATGGGGTCACAAGCCCAGCCAGCAAACCTGCTCCAGAGTGGGCTCCTCTCCCCACGGGGCCACAGGTCCTTCCAGGAGCCTCCCCTTGGCCCCCCCCTCCGGCGTGGGGTCCTCCCCAGCTGCAGGTGGGGATCTGCCCCCCCCCGCCTGCGGGAATCTCTGCTCTGGCGCCTGGAGCACCTCCACCCTCTCCTTCTTCACTGACCTTGGCATCTGCACAGTTGTTTCACATATCCTTACTCCTCTCTGGCTACAGTTGCTGTTGTGCAGCAACTTTTTCCCCTTCTTAAACATGTTATCCCAGAGGCACTACCACCATTGCTGATGGGCTCAGCCTTGGTCAGCAGCAGGTCCACCTTGGAGCTGGCTGGCATTGGCTCTGTTGGACATGGGATTGCACAGAAGCCACCCTTGTAGTCCCCCCACTCCCAAAACCTTGCCACGCAAACCCAATGCACCCACATTCTCTGTAAAGGCTTCATAGTCAAGTTCAGAATCATGTTTTGGGATAGCTAAGAGTCTTTTATAACACAATTAATAAACCTTCTCTTTGGGTATAAATCTTCTCTAACATATGACCAAGAGCACCAACATTTAAGAAAGAAGCCACTCTGAGTCATCTCCCCTTTGCCTAGAAAATATGTAATTTTAGACCATGCACTCTATTCACTCTCGAGAGGCAGAAAAAGTGAAAAAAGTCATGCCACACATGTTGGTTTCAACTTCAGAGCAATCATAGTGACGGCAGAAAAGAAGTGAAGAGCATCCCATTTGAGCCCTGCGGATCATTGCCATCCAAACTAAGAAAGAAAGAACTCTCATCTCTGGTTCTTCCTTGGTTTCAGGCTGATGCCGTCAACTTTCTCCTGCAACAAGGGTTGTGAGAGCGCCACATTCTCTTCCCTATTCTTGTGGGCAAGCTGGGGCTTTTCAAGTAGGGAGATACAACCAGTCTCTGCCCTGAAGCACAGTGAGATCTCTTAGGATGTCTGCCCATTATGACTCAGAGCAGCTGCTGGGAACGCTAAGCCAGAGTGTTCTTGAGGATGAGGTATGTTCACAGTTCTGGCCTTGCCCATATAGCTGCATAAATATTCCTAGTGAGTGGGTGTCATCTCTGGCAGTAGGCATAACGTGCTTGAATTTCAGCACTAAATGACATCTGTGGGTGTTGGGATGCATTCCTGCAGCTAAAATACTCCAATAAAAATAAAAATAACTTAAAAAATAAAATAGTTGTGAGAAATAAAATTATAACACATGAGAAAAATAATGGCATCTTTCTGGAGAAAGGTGATACAGGTGTTTGAAAACCTATATTTGATAAATTGAATGAGTAACACAACACCATAGGCCTCTCATATTTAGCTTCCGAGAAGCTCAGAGCACTCATTACCATACGAAGAGACTGAATATCCTATGAACTTAACATGACAGACTTGAGTGTTATATGAATCAGACAGGCCAGCTGTTTATAACTTGGTTATTTTGCGGTTTACTTTGTGATATTGCCTTTCCTGAATGAAATAAAGCCCATCTGAAAATGACTGATGAAAGGTCAGTCCAGTTAAAGACATTAGGGTATTCCCATGCTTCAAAAATAGTATGTACTATAAACACATTGTTTGCACAGTATATACAGTTTGGAAATTAGGTTTCCCCTTTTTCATTGCCCTAAATTTATACCATCTCACTTCTAAACCACATCTAAATCTATCCAATTTCTGTGTAGTGAATAAGCCAAATAAAGCTATTCTGTTCTGAAGATAACTCGTTTTTATTGTTAATTAAAGTAAATAGTCTGTTCTTTTAAATTGATCTCGTTTTAGGGTGATTCATCCAATAGATACAATGCTTTGAACAGACTACATCGGGACATTGTCTTATTTCATGGAGTTGCCCTTTTTCACTACCATACCTACCACAAGCTGAATCTGAAAACTGTGGAATTTGTAACATTTGGATCTACATTTTGAATTTCACATTTAGGAAAGCCTGTATCTGGACTAAAAAATGTGTGTATTTCATTTAAATGAGTGGATAAAGTTAGGAACAAAGAAACGATCTTCAATGCCAGCATGAACCAAAAAAAGCCTCAATTCACTGACTGATTCTCTTCCCACAGGCACAGATGTGAATCAAGAATAACCAGAATAATTATGTAGGATATAAATGAGATGAGAAGAAGCTAGTTTCGCCATCAAGAACAGTCTGCCAACAGCTGACATCATTATAATAGGATTGGAGACTATCCCTTGAGGACCATACTTGCTAGACAGTGAGTCTGTTAAGCTAGCCTTAGCAGTACACAGAGGAAAAAGCTCAGTGACAGCATTAATCCAGTCTTGACTGTCACAGTTGCAACTATAGAAGTTGATCTTTTCAGCCTTTAATCCCTGCTCAAGTTTACCTCCCAAGCAACCAGGTTTGTAATTGGACTGGTCACTCCTTGCCTCCACCACCAAGCTGCAACTCCCTCCTCTTCATTTAACATGTTGAAGAGAAAATCCCAGCTTGCTTGTAACTTTATAAGCTTTCCTCCCTTTCTGCCTTATGGCAACAGCTAACTTCCTCACACTTTCCCCAAATAAAGGATTAATTATTATTCCACCCAAAGGCACAAGGTATACAGAGTACTAGATAAAAACAAAAAAAGCTGATGTATGCTTCTCCATACTAAATTTTTTTTTTTTTTTTTTCAAGCTTTAGTATGTTTCTGCTAGCTCAGTGACTACCACTGCTGTGCTGGAAGAAGTAAACTTGTTTGCTTCAGGCAGTTCTTTGGGTATTTCCCTCTTTCTTCCCTTGCAACACTTGGGCACTTCAGCATTTGGAGATGATTCCCAGGAAGATCTCAGAATCTCATTTAACTCCACCATGTTGTTTTAATCCCCAAACCCTCCACAATTTATCACCTCCTTTTGCTCCTGGTCTCCAGAAGAGAAAGAGCAAATCAGGCAACTGAGCCCTGCAATGCACAACACTCCCCATTTTTTACTTGCTGACTGGTATTCTCTCCAGCTGCACCTAACCTTTGCCCCTCCTCTGTTTTCTGTTTGCTTCCTACCTTCCTTTTCTGGTGCATAATCCTCTGATTTAATTCTTCAAGTTGGGAGAGATGAAAGGAACTGAGAAACTTGAGTAGCACGTGATTTTTCACATAGAAGAGCACACAAATCCTAGATTCTCTGCAATAGCTAATTCCTTCAGTCAGTAAGAAGGCAATTTGAAAGTAACCTTGCAAATTGTTCTGAAAACTTACCAGCTCCAGTACTAAATGCACTTGGCTGCATCTGCCAAAGGACTGAAAATAAGAATTTTAAAGGAATAATTTGAAGACAAAAATCCATGCACACCTCCCAAAAAGTAATACAAATCACTACCCTGAGCTGGAGTAATAGAACAGGCAGATAAATTATTTTCTGCAGTTTGTCCAAGATGTGCAATGTGTGTTTCTAAACAGTTGTCCTGGCCAGCATCATGGCCAGCATACATAACACTTATTAAGAAGTCCAGAAATAACATGCCACACTTTGTAAAAGACAACAGGAGACATTCTGGCATTCTGATAAGGATGAGAAGTAAATAATGGATGAGGGATGCTGAGCCAAGAGTAAGTACGCCACAAGACATACTAGACTCATCCCCTCCATTCCTCAAATTAATTCCCCATTGTTACCTTCCATTACTGTCCTCACTGAGTGCTCTTAATCATCTTCAAATAAAATCCTCATCCAAAAGTGGAATACACAGATGATCCCTACAAGCCTTACACATGCACAGTAAGAATTAGGAAGGTAAGAATCCAAGATCTTTCAGTCCAAAAGTCTATTACCATTGTCAGCAGGCCAAACTAAAATTGCATTAGTGTTAGCAGCCTTAAAGCATTACAAGTCAAACCAGAATGTAGCCAGCCAGTGGGAATGAGTCCATACTCCTTCCCTTCATTGGAAATTACCTTTCCTGTGCACTCTGGAAAGACTACTTTCCCGAGCTTCATTTTTTTGCCACATAGATTAGATTATTTTGGCTCTTTTGGAGTTCATTTATATCCCTCTTGTAAGGTGCTACATACAACGAACAGAGATTCCTTGCTGCAACGTGATGCAAACACTACCATCAAGATCATGGTATTCTGAGCTGGAAAAAAATAGTGAATCTCATGTTTTCAGGGGCTTAACACATGAGTTTGTGTAGATGACATAGGAATGCTAAGTGATTCCTATTATGTATGTAGAACAACAAGCTACCTCACGTCTACATGAAGTTCTGGATATGTCAACATATTCTTATATGAACAACAATAAGGAAACACCTAAGGGCAACACGCTGGTTAGCAATGCAGTATAAGGATGGTGAGGAGCTAAAAGTAGGTAATGAAATAGTTTTTAATAAGGTAGCAAATCAATGACTGAGATGTACAGAAACTAGTGAAATGCACCACTATTCCCCAAGGCCTTGTTATTAACAGTTGTTATTCAGCTTTTTCTGAAATACAAAGTTCCAAAAATATTAGAAACATATATTAGAAACACATACAAAAATTTTTTACTCTCCAATACCTTCTGTCTCAGTAGTCTCACCTGTATTTTCTCACATTTCTCAACCTGGCATAAACATATACCTGACACATGTTAGTGTATTAATTTTAATGAGTTTTCATGCATATAAGCTATGCATCATTTAAAGAACATGCATGTGGTATACATCTGTGTGGGTAAAAAGAGGGCAAATAGCAAAGTCCCATCTGCCCTTAGTAACATCCTTGTTCCTGATCCTATTATTCCAAAAGCTCTGATTGACCTCTCTTCCGGTGTAGGATAAGAGTAATCTGTGATTTTTTTTTCCAAGTCCTGGCATGCAGGTTATGTACGGTGTGCATTACATGTATGAAAATATGCTAGGTTTGTAACATGAGGAATGCCATATTGTAGTTGCAGTGGGAAGTTTGCTTAAGCCTGGTAGACCTTCTCCATGACAAATGCCATGATGCCTTCTCAAGTAGGTATTTGTATGACTCCACTTCTTTTGCCCTCTATGTTGGTCTCATGGTTTATGGCTCCTGTAGGTACTTGTCTTGCAAGTACTAAGAAAAATGTAAAGAATGAAAACTCTGGGCCCGTGAAAACAAATCTTTACACATTACAAGTCATGTAAAAGCTTTTAGAGGGATTGCTGTATTCTCAGGAAATACGTTAGGGAAAGGACTTCTCTCTCCTAACTCTGCAAGTACTGCACACATAGCAGCGGGAGTTCTGTGATCATATGGCACATGTACGACAGGTTTCTTGTATGGCCTTCATTTGTTCATGAAGTAAGCAGTTCTAAAGGATTCATTTGGAAACACAAAGTTATGAGGTACCAGAAACCAATGCCAAATGGATGCAGTTTTATGACCAAAGTAGAATCTATATATACTCATAAATAAATGAGTTAAGCATTTGTTTCTCTCATGAAAAGCCCTTAAGCAGAATGTAAAGTAGGTAAAAAAAATCAGGAGATAAAAGCTGTGCTTATTTCCATTGCCACAGATTCAATATCCACTTTCAGTGCTACTACAAGCATGCTCCACTGATGAGATTCATGGAAGCCACTCAAGAGGTACTAGGGATAACTCCCACAGAATCTCTTTTCTCACTTTCTTCACTGATAGAAGACATAGCAGGGTGCCATCAAAGCACTTACCACTCCTACTTCAGTGCATGAAGAAATAAAGGGACACACACACCCAGTCTCACAGATAGGCCACATTCAGTTCCCCTCTACTCAAACAAACTCTGAGTGACTAGGAATAACTGAATGGGTCATTAGATTTTACTGCATTTAAAGACACTGTCTTCTTTAGTGGGAGAGGGGGTTTGAAGTGCCCACTCTCCAAGAAACAGCTAGGGTATTAGTATGAATATTAATAACTAATAATTAGGGTATTAGTGCCAGAGGCTTCTACACTTCCACAGGAGGAGGATAAGGCATGTACACAGGAACTCTATAGCTCCTATACTGCCCTACAAAGAATATGGTCACCTTCTGCCAGGGGTTTAAGATCTGATGTTCATAACCCATTAGGATCTGGAGTCTTGGTTCAAGCTCCACGTCTTACTGCTCTTCAGATGAAAAGATGAAAAAACAGCTCTTTCCTTGTCTCTAAAAGATTTCTCTACTTGGAACACAGCCTCTATTTAGGTCACTTGAGAGAACAATCATCATTGCTGTTTTCTGATTTATGTGAAGCTCTGTATTATACCAACTGTGAAATAAATTCTGGGCAATCAATAAGTAATTAAAACAGAACAAATGGTTGGGACATAACTGAGAGGACAAAGTGCAGCTACAATCTAATTATTACTATTTGGTCCAAAAAAAGTATCCTGCCGGCAGCAAAGTTTATTGGTGGAGATGCAGGCTTGTGGGGCCTGGCTGCCAACAAACATGTTGGACACATGGTGAGCATCCTCACCCCTCCCAAAAACTGAACACTGCTTAATTTGCCCTCTGGGTAGAGGGACAAAACTGTCTCTGCTAATTCCCTCAACATCTCTCATGTTCAGCTGCACAAGGTCTCTCACTGAGGAGGGCTTTATATTACTTCAAATGTAACTCAGTGAGCAACAGCAAAATTACAAGGTCCATCTATCTATTCATATCCAACCTGCAGAATCAAATATTCAGATCTCCTTTCACAAAGTTACATGACAAAACATGAAGATGAGCTATAGTCTTAAATACAAAATATGCTTGAAAATTTAGATCTGCTATAAGTGGGTGCTCAGGCTTTAACAGGCTCATGAAGCCAGAGTCAGGTGCATGATCTGGGCAATGTCAAAATTCATATGACCTGTTTGAGCAGGCGGATCAGTTTACATCATTGTAAAGAAAAAGGTGCACCGCAGATGATCTGAGACTGCAGTTGTGTAGTTTTGGGGGAGAATGTAGTATTAGAGAGTTAGGGGTTTTCCCCTTTGATGAGGCAAGAGAGAGTGCCTACATGTTCTTTCAAACCCCTAATTAACAGTCTACCACATGCACTTGATGTATCATGAATCTGCCAGAAGCCATTAATCGTTATTGTTAACTATACATCCAATTTTGTTTTCCGAGTGATTTTTCACTGTATTTAACTTGACTGTCCCTAAGAAAATTATAATGTTTTAGAGGATTGCACAAAAGTTACAGCATTAATTTGATTAAACACCTGGTAGAGAACTGTGCCCACTGTGGAACTGAATACTAAGTGCAAATAAATTATGTTCCTCATCCACCCCTCTGCAGAATATTGCACATTTTGAGACTTCAAATGTATCTGTCACAATTGAGGAAAGATTAATACTTTCTTGGATGGAAAGCATTAGTTTAATTTACTTGAAAAGGGACTCTATGCACATATAAAAGGGAACTTTCAGCTCAGCATTGAAACAGAGGACAATTGTTTCTTCCAGCTTGATCTTTGCATAGGTTATTACAGGATATGGAAGCTAATTAGCTTTGGGCACATTTATGAACCTCTTTCCTAGATTCAGATTATAGGCATGATGTTTCTGAAGCATGCATTGTTGCCTCAGTGTATCATACAAATGATAGGAAAAAATCCCTTTTGATCCTTATGTAACAAAGATACAAATTTAAAAAATCTCCCTTTAGGGAAGACTTATTGTCAAAAGACTGGAAAGCACCAGTAAAACAGATCACAGCACTGCCATTACCTATATCAGAAGGGACTAGTTTACAGGCACTCTGACCTTCTTCCTGTGGGGACAGCTTGCTGTCTCAGATATTTTTTGTCTCTCTGCTACAGAACAGCAGACTTGAGTGAGATCTTAACCAGTGGAACTGAACCATTGCTGCTTCATTTTCATTTATTGTTTATTCAGGAAGTTTGGTTGAGCAACAGTATACTTTCCTTCCTGGGCATTTCAACTCTTGCAGATGAGCAAAATGGGGGGTGAAAACAAAAAACAGATGGTAACATCATTGTCCCTTCTTTTTCCTCACTCCTCCTCTGATCAAATTTTCCATCTGCTTCTAGTCATCTGTACTCTTTATTTCTTTTAACTACATTCACCATTGCTCACTTGCAGCCAAATACTCCTGTCTCTGAGAGATACAGAGTGCTGTTGCCTACCTCTTGTGATGGCTAAAAGAAGAACCCTATCGCTCTTTTGACTGGCACTCACACTCACTTCAGCTTCCATTTAGAGACATCCTATTTGGTATAACCAGTTTCACAAACATTGCAAATCTCACCTTAAATTAGAGGTTTTACCACCTGACCTCCTGAGAGCCCTGTCTCTCAATTACTTAGCAGCAACACTTCTACCTTGTTCTATACCATTATGTCTCAGCTTAATTTCATAAATGACTCTGGCACATGACCTGTGGACCTAATCATGCAATTCAGCTCCTCTGAGCTCTGTAGAGATTCTAGAGAGAATCAGAGAAGTGTAGTAGTGCTGTGGGACATGAACTACAATACTGGAGCACATGCATACAGAATAAATTAAGGCAAAGTGTCCTTAGAGATGCAGTCAGGAGGCTTTAAGGGCTAGAATTAGTGGTCATATGATAGAGAGAAAAAGAGAAAAACTCGGGGAGGGAGAGAACAAAAGAGAAAGAGGTAGAAAGGGAGGAAAGGACGCAAAATATTTAGTGATATAGTATAAGCAACTGTTAGTAATAGATATTGCATCTTAATTAGTATGATTTTTAATATTGTACTTACCATCAATCGCCAATTTGAGATCAGTCAGTGTAGCTCGAACTCTTGATATAACATGTTGCATGCGGTCAATTTCTTGACGGAGAAATATGTTTATGGGTTGAATAGGTCCCATCTTTTGAAGCTGGGCTTTCACCTAAATAAGAATAGTGCAATGATTTTAAAATTGTGTCTTCTCTTTTCCATGCAATAATTTTTGAAAGCAAAAGGATGTTTTTTTCAATTGTATCACATAATTCCTGAGAAAAGAAACTTTTATGTAACAGATGGCCATTCAAATCCTGTGCCAACTGTAAGATTTAGCACACTGTGACTCATTAGCTTACCAAAAGGAGCTCCTCCATCATTCTAAGGAGGGAAAGTTCCCTCTTTTTGAAGGGACACAGCAGTTCCTTCTGTCTTTGTTAGGCTTCAGGGTCTTAGATCTTAAAAAAACCCCTCACATGCTATACAAAAGCATGTTTGATGGCAACTTCTTCATATTTCCAAATCGGGATAGGTGAACTTTCTCACCTTTTCTCGCCCTGCTGCGTTGAAATAATGCTACAAATGGAGTTTGACTTAACAAGCACAATGACATATAAAAGCTGCTACTTCCACTAGCATGTGACTCACTCATAAGACAAGGTGTTCATGGATTCATTACTAGAGAGGCAAGATTGCCACAGAATTCTGTTACACCATTATGTGCACCATCTTGTAGGCAGAAGCTTTTGGCCTTCTTAATTTTTAAGGATAACAGTTTCACTCATATTCGACAGCAAAACATTTTCAAAATGGAATTAGTAGTCTATGTTACTTAAGGACATGTTACAGAAACAGTAGTAAAAGCATTCCCTGTCTCACTTTAGCATATGATGCATATAAAATATGCTTCAGAACATACAATGTTCCATGTATATCAAAGATCACTGTATACAGCAATGCATGAGAGACGATTTAGTGGCACCTGCAGAAATCATGGTGACTATACCTCACATAGTACCAGAATTCTTGATTTTTAAGACTTTTGAGTGGCTTTCCCCTCTATGACTCGGCTTTCAGAAAGCCAATGGCCTTCTCTCTATACTTACTGCCACTCAGCCACATGCATCATCTCTCACACTGAAGCAGCCTGAACCCTGATCTTTGCCATAGTCACTCCTTCCTTCTGCAGGTGAAATCTGCAAGGGGACTCTGGAACCAAAAAGAGATCTCAAACAGTAAAATAAGACCCAAAATCCTGATACCTATATGGCCATTAATTTATCATAAAAAAGCTGACCATAGGATCAGTTTGCTAAAATAACTGAAGAGCTTCTTTTGAGCTTACTAACAAAAGATGAAGAAAGAGTTAGAAAGTCTGTTCTTCCAAAGAGCGGAATATCATTGGAATTCTACTGCAGCCAAATAAAAGCCCCAAGATTTGGTATAATGTGTGCTACTTCATCAAGACCAGAAGTCCACTGGATTTTGCCTTGTGTTTTTCCAGATATACTGTTATATTTCATTATATACATTATTAAGTATACTACACATTATATACACATAGTAAACATTACTTAAGATCTTATTACTACATTGAAGAGCAAGCTTCTGCAAGGTGACTGTAATAGAGCAATTGAGTAGTTATAATTGCTAGCATAAATGAGTAAATGCTTTGACAATTTCCAATTCTCAAGTTTCAACTCCAAGCCCTATAAAATACTCTTTTTCAGCTTTATATGATATTCTCCTTGGGAAACAGCTATCAGCAAGTTTATTTATCGTATTTTAATCACAAGGACTCATGAGTTTGTCAGACAGAATGTCCAAGAAACAGGTGCCAGCCAATTATGCTAATGTTTTGCAGTGTGACAGTTCATTTTACAGATTGAGTTAATGTGTTTCTTCCCATAAAAGAGAAAAAAATACTAAAATCAGCTATCACAAGACTAGAGATGAGACAATAAACTCTTTTTGGATAATTTACACAATGATGTATTCTGATTTTTTTCATACAAAATCCAGGGAAAGCTTCTGCTTTCTGAAAATTTCACAGGAATTGATAATCCTTCCTCTTGCCAAAAAAAGCAAAAAATAATTTGATTTTTTTCTTTTCCAGAATACCTAGGAGCCTAGTGCATGCCACTAATAAGAAAGGAATTGAACAGAATATAGTCCATGCACTCTATCCCTTAAATAAGAAATACACTTTTTTCTAGTCTACAAAGCATGTGTTCTTTTTGGGGATCATTTAGAGGAAGAATTTCTACTGTTTGAGGAAAAGTTGTATGGAAGATATTGTTAAAGGAGTTATTTTCCAAAATATTTATCTTTATGAATCTACAAAGTGAAGATGAAATAAATATTCTAAAATATTACTGTATTGATAATTGTACAATTTGTTTAACTAGTGAATTCTCAGAATTTAAACATTCTTCTGATTTGTTTTCCTGTACCTACAAAAATACCTGTAATGTTTTGAATAATGGAGTGATCCAATAATGCAGAAATTTTTTAATCCATCCTAGATATGTTCACATCATTGAGCCTGGAGCACCAAGCATAACCAGATATGAAAACTGAAAAAAAATTACATACTTCCTATCTTATTGTATACAAAGCAATCCTGATCTGCAGTAGGATTTACTATGTGTATCATAATGCCCTTCTTGGAAATCTTGCTGTTAAGATTAGTTTTAAATACTAGCTCTGAGTTATGATTGACTGGTTTTGTATTAGAATCCTTATCAAGCAATCAGATGACTTACTTCCAGCGCTGTATTTATTATGACGTAAAGAGATGGATACCAACTGACAGAAAAAAACCTCAAAAGACAAAACTCACTAACCACAATAGCCCTTCTGAGATTAATATATTAATTCCATAAAGCCCACTTACAACATATCCTTTTCATTAGGCAAACAGCTGTCATCTAACATAAAACAAGGTGATTTAAGAAAGGAGCAACTAAAATCATAATCTTAATAGCTTTGCCTACATAATTTTGCAATGCATATCTCTACTGTGTCAGATTCCTCTATGCACATTTCTTAGCTATCCTCAGGTCACCAACTCCTTTGTCACCACATACTTTATAGGATATTCAGCAGAAAAGCAGTTGCTGCCATTTAATGATCAGTGATCAAGTTATTATAGTAGTAACTGCCTATCATTTTCAGTAAATGCTATTATTTTCAATTAGACTTGGGTACTTGGTATACTCTTTGTTAGCAGAAATGGGAAGTCCATCATTCTGTGAGATGGTCTAAATAAGAGGCCTGAATAAGGAAGACAAGCTCAAGGAGTGTCCAAGCCAAGGCTCTTTTCAAGTGATGTCAAGGACCACTTCCTTGTTGCGTACAAGGAAGCAGGCGGTGAAATATGCAGCAAATAGTTGAAGATCTAGAGCTGGGTGACCACCATATCTCATAGGGTTGGTAAGTAAACCAGAGACACCTTAAAAAAGCACCTATGTTAATGTTTCAGTTCAGACCCCAAAATTTTTTTGTAGCAAAAAAACTTGCACTGAAAAGTAGACTCCAGGCACATAAACTGGCTTAGCTTCAAACTAAACTAACCCAAAAGGTATGCCTCAGGAAGCCTGATATACTCTAGCCACTAATGGGTATTCAGCCTGCAGGCCCAGACTGAAGTTAGACAAAAGTAAATTCCCCAATAAAACATTTAATGCAGGCCTGGGGTCCTCAGATGAACTCCTATTCCCACACAATACTTGCTAATGTAGTCATAGCCTTAGCAGAGGATAAGGCAAAATCAATATTACAAAAAATATTTAAGGAAAAAGAACATTGCTACTTGGGTTAAAAACCAACCTCCAATAAAGTGCAGTATCTTTGGAATGTCTATATGTCTATTCCCTAGCAAGCTGTTTTCCAAGCTGCAAGGATCATTTTCATTATAAACCTCTGTGTGTGACAGGCTGACGTTTATTCTTGCACATATCTTCACTCACATGGACTGACTGGACCTAATCATTTTACCACTAATCTCTCTCTTACCTGTGAGGCAAGACCCAGAAGGGGTCATGAAAGTGGAAATCTTACTCTGCCTCTACCTTTGGAGTGAGAAAAATGAAGACAGTTTTAGGTCAGGAGGAAGGTTTATTTTGCTTTTCCATTACCTGTATCAAACTGCAGTTAGATAAAGCATGCAAAGGTGACTTGTTTTGTTTATAATCTTTTGGGTGGACACTGAGTCAGTTGTTTGACTGGTGAGATGAAGCATTACCAGAACACAACTACAAAAGAAGCAGCATATACCATGGGGTAAAATGGTTGCCCTGTTTTGAAAGTTGTTGGTTCTGAAGTCATTTCCAAAGGGTAATAACAGAAATGAAGGCATCTGTATGACAGCCTAAATTTTCTCTGGATTCACAATGTATCAAGAGAAAGTACAACCCAGAGCTCCGAATGTCAGCAAATAATTTGTTTCAGCACCATCTGTCCCTAACCTAGTCTGTTGAGGTTTTAACTCTGAGAAAATTCACTCCACACTTTCTAAAGGGAGCCACAAGAACTGATCAAAGACAGCAAAGGCACCTGCTGCTTTGACTGAAGAGTATTTGCTTTTAATTACCTTCATTTGTTTCCTAAAATTTTTGTTCCTCTTCTCCACTGATAGTATCTCTATAACTGGATTTCCAAAGACTACCACGTCATGGCCTTAACGGAACACAATACTCTTCTAACAGCAAACCCAAGCTGCAGTGCTAGGACTAATGAATGTTTTTCTTTTTACTGCTCTTATCCAATGAGGCATGCATAGGAACTCTTTTTGACATATTCCCTCAGTCTCTTACATTTTAGTACATTAGTTTTATTTGTTTCAGGATTGTTAAACTGATCTGGTAGGTAATAACGTCCTGAATATAGGTCATCATGTCCTGAATGACCAAATGTTGACTTAAATTGACAAACAACAGAACTCATCTCATTCCCTTTTTTTCTGACATCACAGGAAGTAATTACATAATCCATTTCACTCCTTATACTTGCAAGCTTAATTTCATTTGCTTATTATATTGAAGTTTCTGCTAAATTCTGTTGCTTCTTCCCTCAGAGAACATCTAAACTCTTCCTTCTTTTCTGTTCTGACTAATGAAATTCTTGGTTATATGTCAGTGAATATAATATTTTTTTTTCTTTTGGTATTTTAGATATTCTTTTTTTGTCAGTTTATGCAAAACTTCATTAAAAAATGTAGCTTTCTTTACAGCTTACTCCTGCCATCTCTGCCTTTTCTAAGAGGTTCCAGAATAACAGAGCTTCAGTTCAAATGAGAAACACATTTGATACAGATTTTTTGCTGATTGTATAGAGGTGGCCACACTCCTGGCACATAAACAACTGCAGCAAAGAGGTGGAACTGGGCACTAATGGCAGAAAAGGAGAATTCCCCTCCAGCAAAGAAAACATTGGTAAAGACCCAAATGAGTTCTAAGATCTAGAGAATGAAGGAAAGGGTAAATCCTTTAGGCAAAATGAAGAGGGAAATATTGAAGAATCAGGGACTGCAAGAAATAATGCCAAATCTCATAACACTGCAGAAGTAAAATCTGAAGTTGTAGTGTGGCTGACACAGTCGAAGAGATGTACAAAGGAATGCATTATTACCAATAATCACAGAATTATAGAATCATTTGGTTGGAAAAGACCCTTAAGAGCATCGAGTCGAACCATACCTGTCCACTACTAAACCATGTCTCTAAGTACCTTCTCTACCTGTCTTTTAAATACCTCCAGGGACGGGGACTAAACTGCTTCCCTGGGTAGCCCATTCCAGTGCCTGATAACCCTTCCGGTGAAGAAATTTTTCCTAATACCTAATCTAAACCTCCCTTGGCGAAACTTGAGGCCATTGCCTCTCATCCTATCACTTGTTACTTGGGAGAAGAGACCAACACCCACCTCGCTACAGCCTCCTTTCAGGTACTGGTAGAGGGTGATAAGGTCTCCCGTCAGTCTCCTTTTCTCCAGGCTAAACAACCCCAGTTCCTGCAGCCCCTCCTCATAAGACTTGTGTTCCAGAACCCTCACCAGCTTCATTGCCCTTCTCTGGACACACTCCAGCACCTCAATGTCCTTCTTGTAGTGAGGGCCCAGCACCGGTGTTCGAGGTGCGGCCTCACCAATGCCAAGTACAGGGGAAGGATGACTGCCCTGGTCCTGCTGATCACACTATTTCTGATACAAGCCAGGATGCCGTTGGCCCTCTTGGCCACCTGGGCACACTGCTGACTCATATTCAGTCAGCTGCCTGCCAGTACCCCCAGATCCCTCTCTGCCAAGCAGCTTTCCAGCCAAGGTGTGTCACCTTGTCATAGAATGAGATCAGGTTAGTCAAGCAGGATCTGCCTTTCATAAACCCATGTTGACTGGGCCTGATCTTCTGATTGTCCTGGACTTGCTGTGTGATGGCACTCAAGATGAACTGCTCCATGACCTTCCCTGGCACCGAGGTCAGACTGACAGGCCTGTAGTTCTGTGGATCCTCCTTCTGGCCCTGCTTGTAAATGGGCGTCACATTTGCCAACCTCCAGTCAAGTGGAACTTCCCCAGTCATCCAGGATTGCTGACAGATGATGGAATGGTGCTTGGTGAGCACCTCTGTCAGCTCCCTCAGCACCCTTGGGTGGACCCTGTCTGGCCCCACGGACATGTGTATGTCTAATTGGCTGAGTACGTCACTAACCATTTCCTCTTGGATCATTGGAGCTTTGTTTTGCTCCCTGTCTTCTGGCTCAGGGGGCTGGGTACCCAGAGAACAGCTGACCTTACTATTAAAGACTGAGGCAAAGAAGGCTTTAAGTTCCTCATCCTTTGTCACTATAGTTTCCCCTGCATCCAGTAAAGGATGGAGATTCTCTTTGGCTCTCCTTTTGTTGTTAATATATTTATAGGAACCTTTTTTTATTATCTTTCACAGAATTTGCCAATTTAAGTTTTAGTTGGGCTTTAGACCTTCTAATTTTCTCTCTGCATGACCTCACAACATCTTTGTAGTCCTCCTGAGATGCCTGCCCCTTCTTCCAAAGGTCATAGACTTTCCCCTTTTTTCTGAGATCCAGCCAAAGCTCCCAGCTCTCAGCTCAGCCAGTCTGGTTTTCTTTCCCACCCGCTCATCTTTCAGTACATGGGGACGGCTTACTCTTGTTGGCAGTTTAACAAGGGAATGAAGAAATACTCCTTTAGAGAATTGAGCAGATATATTGAAAAAATTTAGTCCAATACACATATTAGAAATATGGCAAAACCATATACACTACCTGGGTATTCAGTATTCTATTGCTATTGCAAATTGAAAAAAAAAATAAATTAAGGAGCTGAATAAAAGTAGAAAAAACTAGTTCCATGAAAAAGCTTTCCTCTGATAGAAAGGATAAGGTAAAAGGACTGAGAACAATCCAATGTGTAGATTATAGGTGTAGATCCAAGGTGTAAATTATTACATTTATTAAATTAGTAATTAAGTGTTATTAATGATTATATCTACTATATTTCATTTGATTTGATATTTCTCAATTTATTTACTATTAAATAATAATGTGGAAACTAGAAAACTGACTCCATTTCAAATCAAATTCTACAAATAAATGATTTATATACTATTACTGGGAATCAGTCAATAAGCAAGTGACAAAAAAAGAGAGGCATGAGCAGGGATGGATGGAAAAATAACTATATGGAGAAAGCTCTTAGGAAACTGTCCTGGTTTCGGCTGGGATAGAGTTAATTTTCTTCACAGAAGCTAGCATAGTGCTGTGCTTTGGATTTAGTACTAGAAGGATGTTGATAACACGCTGATGTTTTTAGTTGTTGCCAAGCAGTGCTCAGACTGCTCAAGGACTTTTTGAGCTTCTCCTGCTCGGCCAGGTGCATAACAAGCTGGGAGTACAGCACAGCTAGGACCCAAACCGTCCAAAGAGCTATTCCATACCATAGAACGTCATGCTCGGGGGGGGTTGGTGGGTCGGTCGGTCGCTCGGGTACTGATCGCTGCTCGGGACGGGCTGGGCATCGGTCGGCGGGTGGTGAGCAATTGTATTGTGCATCATTCGTTTTGTATATTCTGTATATTTTGTTATCATTCTCATTATTACTATTATTATTATTTTCTCTTATTAAACTGTCTTTATCTCAGCCCTCGGCTCTAACCTTTTTTCCCCTTCCCGATTCTCTCCCCCATCCCACTGAGGGAGGGGGGGGAGTGAGCGAGCGGCTGCGTGGTGCTTAGTTGCCAGCCAGGTTAAACCACGACAGAAACCTCACCAAAGAAAGTTGCAGATTGTAAGTAGCTTGCCAAGAGGGGAATGAAAGATGTTCTGAGTTGAATTATGACACTACAGAAGAGGCTATTTATACAAGACATATTAAATCTGAGATGAATAGTAGAAGAGAAGACAGGCAATATTGCCAGGACCCCAAGACTATTGGTTGTAACCTAAATGGACTTTCTAAGTTCTAGAATCATAGAATCATTAGGCCTGGAAAAGACCTCCAAGATCATCAAGTCCAACCATCAACCCAACATTGGGTTGGCCAAGAGAAGAAAATAAAGAATAACATAACAAGTTGCAATACTGCATGCTGGGCACTCTACAAGTGTGGACTGCAACCATAGAAAAAAAGCATTGTCAGTGCAAAACAGAACTGTAAATAATAAAATCGTGGAAATGAGAAATTTTCAACACTTACCGTTCATTAAACACATGGCAGGATACCAGATCCTACTTACAAACTGACACAAGAGTGCTTTATGCTGGATTTTTCCATTTAATGACACTGTTAATCAACAATGCAAGAAAAGATTGACAAATACATCTGTTATGGCTCAAACTCCAAAAAATCTGGGGCATGAAAATCCATTATTGTGACAAATGTGATAAAATCCATTATTCATAATGGTGGTATCACAGTAAGAGTAAGTAAATTGAAAGCTGTAACTGCTTTAAGACCACTGATCCTTCAGAAAGAGGCACTGGTTGTCCTTCTCTAAGCTTCTAAGAAGGGCAAGAACTTTCTGAAATCTCTAATGGCTCTTCTGATTTAAGGTGACTGATTAAGAGGACTATGGCATTTGGAATATATGTTTCTGATGTAGGAACATTTCAGATAATAAACTAAAACAGACTTATAAACACTGCATAATTTTAAAGGCTTTCTAAAACACGTGCCAGGTAAATTCAGAAGCACAATAAAACTCATAAAACATATACATACATACATAAAACACCTGTATCTATAAAGCAGCATATACCTCATGAGGGTTATAATCTGGAGGTAACTTCTCTAGCATCTCATCAGCAAGACGCTGCACCACTGCTTCTCGCGTTTCCCCTCCTCCAGTGCTGCTGTCTTTGGGCTGGATGCTCACTATTGTACTTAATGTCTCATTAGCCAGGTTAGTCTGGTAAGTTATATCTGCGTTAGGGTGAAGTCCAAATACCTTAAAGTAAAAGGGAAAAAAATAGAAAAAAAAATGTGATTTTCCTTCTAAAAGTATATCAATGAAAAAATGTATGAAAATGGATAAACAAGGAAGAAAATCCTCAGCTCTATAAAACAACAGGTCAGTGGAAGTACATCCATCTAACTGGCCAAGGACCAAACCCAAATTACACAAAAAACATTAACATAGGCTGCGTATACAATAGCGTTTTCATTCACATGAGTGTGTTTTTCTAACTGATCTTCCAATTATCTTCACATAGCAGGCTTTGGATCATGCTGTGGAGTGCTCTCAGGGGGTATAAACTGGTTCCTTTCAACCAGTTCAGACTAGAGCTTGTTGGAAACATGTCATATGTGGACACCGATCCCTCACCACTAGCTCTTTGTCTCTACAGATCTACTGCTGGTTGTACCAGCTCAAGTAGATGTCCCTAATAATCAGACCAGTTACTGTTTCTAACACATTTTGTTTTACTCAGTCTCTTAGGCTTATAAGGCATGCAGCACAGTGAATAAAACACTGCCCATATTCAAAGTACTTAAAGATTTTATGAGTGGTGATATATTTAGGATATTTTACGGTTTAGCTATTTTTGGTTTAAGGCTCCCACTCCTTACTTCCCCTTCTCCTGAAATTGAATTATTTTATTTAATATACAGCTAGCACAGAATTACTGCAAAGCTGCCCTTTGTCTGCATGATAATAGCTTTCTCAGAAACTTGCACTGAAATATCAGTGAGCCTATAATTGTCAGGTTGACAATTGCAACTCTTCTCCAGGACAAATTGTACTGGGACTTATTTCACAAGCCCTCATTTAATTACAGCTATTAACTATCTCTTACAAACTTTGAACCACTGATCCAACAATGAGGAAGGCTTGCCCTGAAACTGAGCACCAAAGCCAAGCACTCTTCCATTTCTCATTTTTCATGTTTTTATATTTTACATTAGAATTGTTATATTACAAGAAGACACTTCTAGCAACATACTCTGAGGACAAAATAAAAAGGGGCATATGTAATTTTGTTATGCTTGCAAATCCAGAAACTCAGAGACAAGAGATATAAGTGGCTGCATCTGTGTCAAAGCCAGCAAAGCTGCACTGACTTAACACCAGTTGTGGATCTGATCCTTATAACAGTTCAAAGAACACGGTACAGACCTAACACTGCATGTGAGAGATGTGACTATGACTACCACGGGATTAGGTTCCAAGTAGGATTTAACATGTTTTGCACATAGTGGTTTACTCAACCTGCATATTTAGAGCTGTAAAAAGTGAAAATATCAATGCACTTTATTACACTCATATTCTATATGGAATTAAGCACACATTTGAAGATACACTCTTTTCTGCTTTTGCTCTTGCACAATAAGGGTTTGTTTTGTTGGTTTTGATCTATCACATTTTGTGGAATGCCCAAGTTAGAAACATGAAAAACATCTGCTACTGTTAATGCAAATTGTAGTGCTAGTCCAAGGGCTAACTTCAAAACTGCTGTAATATTGCCAAAGACAGGGGTGTTACATGAGAGACAGCTCTGGTTCTATGTTTTTTATGCAAGTGATATATGAAGGAATAAGAACAAAGAAACCAGAGTAGTAAAGCAGTGGGTGGACCAGTGTCCCAGATGTCCTGTATATTAATCAAGGAGACCAATCTCTCATTCTTTTTGATCCAAATCTCTGGGAATTTTGATTTAAAAGAGGATGTTGGATTCTGTCTTTCAGGGGTTTTTTTTAGCCTGATAAATCCTCAAAACCAATTGCTAAAGCTCTATACCCCTCTGAAATCAAAGTCATTTTCAAAAGGATTGCTGAGTTCAATAGCCCTCTTCAGAAGTCAGTGTTTATTCTGATCAGAGGTTGAAATTTCATCAAAAGAGCAAGGATACAGCAATCAGACTTATTCAGTCTTTCTTTCTTAAACAAAAATGGAAAGGGGAGGAAACAAAGATACATTGTTTTGACTAGCACAATATCCTTTGTGGAGCAAAGAAGACTTGGAAGACTAAAAGGTTAAAGGTTTCCATGAGCAATTTTGACAGATTTTGGAACAACAGAAGAAAGTCATAGCTTTCTTCCTAACCGGTGAAAATGTGAAGGAGAAAAAGATGTTTGCATTCCTTGACTCGATCCTATTTACATAAAAGTCAAAAGTAAAATTCCCCTACATCAAACCATACATACAGATTTTTTACAGGCATCAAAATACTTTAAAAATACATCTCAGCATTGTGAGATAGGTTCCCAAGTGCTTAGAAAAGCAGAGCCATGAAAGTAGCACCTGAAATCTGATAGAGTCAAGGTTCCTGCACTGATAGGAAACACTTCATGAGCTGGGCTCAGATGGATCCCACTCATGCGTTATCATGGCTGCATTTACCGTCATTTGGAAAAGGTGCATCGTTGCCAGCATGAATACCCTTACATTCTGCTTTCACTGCCTTCAGAGATTCAAAACTTTTCAAGTTTATTTTATGACCTTGGAATCTTCTCACCCTCTCAGCCAGCACATTATCAGTAACAGAAAACCAGTTTTTTCTGTTCAGTCCTGTCTATTTAATTTTAATTTTCCAAAGGTTTAATTAAAAAAATCCAGAGCATTCACTTCTATTTCAATTTTAACTAACTTCATCATGTGTGCCTGTACTAGAGGGACTAGAAACTTGCAGTCCTCCAATTAATGTGACCACTGCAGAATACACACACTCGGTCATGTAAAAGTGGTTGCAATGAGGAGCGGCCCTGCACCCTACCCCATCAATTCACAGCAACATCCAGATTCCTGTTGTCAAAAGGAAATAATCTCCCAGTTATAACTTGCAAAATGAGACCACAGGGCTTTTTAATTTTCATTATTTCTCAGTTCGCATGTCTGTTCAATCCCATACAGAATTGCAAAATCACAAAATAGTTTAGTTTGGAAAGGACCTCTGAGGGTCACCTAATCCAAACCACCTGCTCAAGCAGGGTCAGCTAGAGCAGGCTGCCCAGCACAGTGTCCAGTTGGGATTTTAATATCTACAAAGATCGAGACTCCATAACCTCTCTGAGCAGCCTCTTCCAGTCCTTGACCACCTTCACTGTAAAAAAATGTTTTCTTGTCAGATGGAATTTCCTGTTGTTTAATTTATGTTCATTGCCTCTTGTCCTTTCACTGGGTACCACCAAAAAGGCTCTGGCTCCATCTTTACAACCTCCCAACAGGTATTTATACACTTTGATAACATCCTACCTAAGCTTCCTCTTCTCTAGGCTACAGTCCCAGCTCTCTCAGCCTTTCCTCATATGACAGATGCTCCAGTCCCTTAGTCATCTTCATGGCCCTGCTCTGGACTCGCTCCACTAAGTCCATACCTTTCTTCTACTGGGGAGCCCAGAACTGGACACAGTACTTCATATATAGTCCCACCAGTGCTCAGTAGAGAGGAAGGATCATGTCCCTCTTCCTAATGCAGCCTAGGATACTGTTGTCCTCTTTGCCGTGAGGGTGCATTGCTGGTTCATGGTCTGCTAGTTGTCCACCAGGACAACCAATGCAGGAATTTGCATTTCTCCTTGTCAAACTTCATGAGATTCCCCTCTTCCCAGTTCTCCAGCCTGTCTGGATCTCTCTGGATATCAGCACAACCATCTGGTCTATCAGCCACTCCTTCCGGTTTTGTACCTCTTGTGAACTCGTTGAAGGTGCATTGTGTCCCATCATCCAGAAGACTGGACAGTAGCTCTGTACTCTTGCTGGGTCACCTGCCACTGCTTCCACCTCTTGTACACTTCCTTTTTATATCTGAATTTAGTTAGGACCTTTTTGTTCATCCATTCAGGCCTCCTGCTGCCTTTGATTCCCTATTTGTTAGGATTAATCTTTCTTGAGCTTGGAGGAGGTGATCCCTGAATATAAACCAGTTCTCCCTTTATCACCAGGGCCATATCCTATGGGATTCTTCCAAGCCTGGAAGAAACTTCTGAGGAGGTTGAAGTCTGCTTTCCTGAAATCCAGGGCTGTGGTCCTGCTTTTTGCCCTACTCCCTCCTCTTAGGATCCTGAACTCCACCACTGGTCACTGCAGTCAAGGCTGCCTCTGGATTTCACATCCCTGACCAGTTCTACCTTGCTCATAAGTATCAGGTCCAGCCAAGTGCCTTTCTTTGTTGGCTTCTCAATTACCTGTGCCAGGAAGTTGTCATTAATGCACTCAAGAAATCTCCTAGACTGCTTGAACCCTGCTGTATCACTCTTCCAGCAGATAATTAGGGTCATTAAAGTCCTCCATGAGGACCAGGGCCTGTGAACATGTGACTTCTTCCAACTGGTTGAAGAAGGCCTCATCTACCTCTTTCTGGTCAGCAGACCTACACTAGATACCCACTATAATGGTCTGCCTGCTAATCTTGACCTATACATTCATGGCTCTGGAAAATATACCTGATTAAATTATTTATCTGACAAAAACTCCCTTTAATATATTGAAATATTTTACCTCAGGTGTATCAATCACTGGCAATTGCTCTATGTACTGGAGATAGTCTTCAACTGTTTTCCCTTTTGGAATAACATAATCCTTGTAGAAACAAAATTTTTCACTAAACATATGCTCTCCAAACCACACTCTTGCATATGTATTCAGCAGTGCTTTGTCAAGGTCATCAGTTACACGGCCACCATACTGTACTTCTCCAAGCATATAGCGAACACAGCTCCAGTTCACTCCATGTTTAATGTCCATATCATCCAAATGATTCTGAACAAATTGCACACTGGCTGCAAAGTCTGCCTGATTAAATTCATAAGGAATATTCCAGCCCAATGGACCAAACTTTCGTCTTTCCTGTAAAATAGATGAGTTAAAGGTAAAAGGCTGATTGATAGGAATTGTGAAGAAAACATTAAGTGCAGAAGAATACATGAACTATGCTAAGAATGCAGTAGTCCAGCTGGGGCTGTATTTCACCAACTTTAAAAAAATTATTCTTCTCTTAACACACACAAGGCCAAATGTTTGATTAATTATCTAGTAGTTAAATATCTCTTCATTTGTCATCATCAGTAGAGATATAAACAAAGAATGGGAATATTAACATTTTCACAAACTAAAAATCCTTTTTTAAGTGCATCAAATCTGTGAGTTTAGAACTATAGTTTTTGAATTTCAAAAATGAAGCTACTCTTTTAGGAAAGGATGTCCATGATCATTGTCTGTGGTCCTCCTATGGACTAGGTATATTCACACCACTGATGACTCTGTATGGTGCAGATGCAAGTAGCAAAAGCTACTTCTTACTGAATCATTTACAGAAACAGCTGGCAGCATGTAGTTGTTAGGGCAATATCTGGTATTTAAACATTCTTAACTTCCACCAAGAAAGAAGTGATGGGCCAAAGACAAGCATACCACAGGCTTCCACTGGACCACAATGTATTGTGCATGGATGTCACAGAGTTAAATTAACTAGGCACCAAGTATAAACTAAGGATACTGCAAAACCTATCAGTAGAATGATGGAAAGTTGTGGTTAATGTATAAAGCACTTTCTTTAATGGAACTCCTGAAAGGCAAGATGCAAAATCATCTTCCACTTTCACTTCCTCCTCCGGGTTTCTGTGCAGGAAGGATTTATATTCACCCTCTTAGCCCTTCTCATTGTGAAAGCAGCAGTTGTAAGACTATGGTCTTCCAACCCAAGCTGTAAATTTCTTTAATGTGCTTTTATGATTTAAAATATTAGTAAAAAAACAGTTAGCTGAGAGACAGATCACACAGCCGTGCCCAAAGAATTTAACAGAAGAGTGCACTAATTGATCGTCGGTTGACTGTCCCTTTTTCCTCTGAAATACCATTCCTGTTGGAGGTATAAGATCAACATGAGCAGGGTTCTAAGGCAATTGCAGTAATAGAAGTGTGTTGTTTTCTTTATTATTTTATTTGTATTAATTTACCAACATGGGATTTCCATTTAAACATGTTTTTCATTTAGTAACATGGTGAATTAATAAATGAAACATGGCTTTATGACAGAAGAAAAGAAATGTATTTTTAAACCTGAACACTTGTGTGAAGAAATGCTACAGCATACAGCAATGGTTTCCACTGTGGCATGTTGCTCACTTCTAGGTGATCCTGAGTAACAGCTGAGTATGTTCGTTTTAAGCCAGCTTTCACACCTAGAAAATAAGTATAAAAATGTAATATGTGAAAAAAAAAAGTATGGAACCTGTAAGTCCAACTTCCATTAAGCAGAATTCTGTATTCCAATTTACAATATCATCTTATTTATAGCTTCAGATAATCTCTTTGAATCAATTATCTGTTCAGCTGGTCATAGTAGGCAAACTTCAGTTACATTTTGTTGTAGGTAGATGACACACCAAATTAAGTTCAGGAGTCCGGAAGGAATTACAATTAAGTAATCATATTCTAAATGTTACCAATAACAACTGAAATACAAACATAACTACTCAGCAACTACATCACAATCAAAAAGACACCCAACGTCATATGAAAGATAACATAGAATATCCAAGAGTTTGTGTTTTGATATTCACATACAAAATTAGATCTTAGTTCTACCAAAGACAATTTTTAGATTTCACTCCAATAACAATCTGTAAATTCTGTAGGCAGCTTCTCAAACTGGCATACAGGCACCAAGCTGATGAGACGAGAACCTAATTCATAGTGGAAATACTAATACTTGGGAATGTTCGTTTGAGCACTGACATTTCATATCCCAGCAACAGCTTTAGGCAGATGATACCAATACAATCTCATCTTCCATGGAATATGTAAGCCCTACTACTCCCAGATGCTTTCAGGCAGCACTACTGAAGCAACCTCTGCCTTTGGCAGACAACACCAAGCATGAGTTAGTGACACCAAGTCCCTCTGATGATATCTTCCACCTAATCAGTTTAACACAAGTCTAAAAAGATGGATTTTGAATGCAGTGAATAGATTGTCTAAGTCATCATACTTCCTGTGACACAATAAAAGCCCTTTTGTTTCTTTCTTACTTCACAAAGATCCTGTAGAACAATATTCAAACAAATAGCTTTTCAAAATATTATAAGGGTATCACAAGAGAGTGCCAAAATCAAGACAAAGTAGTCAAACAAACATCCCTTATCACATCATGCTACCAATGTGGGCAGGACAGTATCAGAAAACTAGAACTGTTTATATTTCATCCTGACTTGAATTGTTACATCGGGCATATTTCTATTACTAAATGCAAGCTGTAAATTGGCTATAACCTGACTTACAAAATAGTCCCTGAAGCTGTAGGATGTTATCATTTGAATGATGTCATTTGAACGATCACAGTACAATAAAAAGATGCTGAGCACTGAATTAAAAAGGCGGGAGGAGAAGAGAAAGAAGTAAGGAATTTTTAACAGCAGACTGACTAACTGCTCTTGGGAGTGGAGTATATACACTGAAACAGGATGTCTTTCACAAGATCAGACATTTTGTAAACATCTTACTAATGCTCAAAGGAAGATGAATACTGGAATAAGAAGTTTAAATGACTGAGGCATTAAATACAACCTTGGATAAAAATTCTCAGCTCCTACTGACTTCATTAACTGAAATCAGTGGCAACACATATATATAAATGAAGGGCAAGTTAATGCATTACACAGTTAACGATGAGGGAGTTAAAAGACAAAATAAGTGTCAGGCTGGAGGATTTCTTTCTGCCATAGTCCAAAATACAAAGTAACCTTCCCTCAACATACATAATGAGGCAGGGTAGTAAATTGCTTCTGTAAACATATAAAGGACATCTGCAGATAGCAGCATAGTTTGGGTAAGACAGAGACATTCAACAGCAGGAGAGCAACAGGTCAGAAACTACTTAGAAAAGCTGGATGTTTTCATACCACACAGAATAACACCAAGTAGTTGAGGTTGGAAGGGACCTCTGGAGGTCACCTTATGCAACATCACTTCTAAAAGCAGGGTCAACTAGAGCTCGTTGCTCAGCACCTTGTCCATCTGGGTTTTGAGGATGGAGTCTACAAACTCACTGAACAAGCTATTCCAGTATTTGATCACTCTCACAGTGGGTTAAGTTTTTTCTGATACTGAAGTGGAATTTCGTGGATTTCCATTTGTGTCCATCACCTCTCTTTCTGTCACTTGGCACCACTGAGAAAAGTCTTGCTGTTTTCTTTACTCACTCCCATCACATATTTATATATATTGATAAGATACCTCTTCACTCCTTAAGGTTAAAGAATCATAGGTCTCTTGGCCTCTCCTCACATGTCATGTTCTTCAGTCCCTTCGGCATCTTTGCGTCCTCTCATGGGACCCATTCTGTCCATGTCTTTCTTGTACTGGGGAGGTCAGACCTGGACACACCACTCCAAATGCACTCTCACCATGGCTGAGTAGAGAAGAATCACCTCCCTCAACCTGCTGGAAATTATCTTCCTAATGCAGTTGAGGGTGTTGCATGCCATCTTTGCTTCAAGGGCGTACTGCTGGCTCATGTTCGACTTGATTTCCATCAGGAACCCCAGGTCCTTTTCTGCAAAGCTGCTTTACAGCTGGTCAGCCCCATCATGTACATATGAGTGCATGAGGTTCTTTCTCCCAGGAGGAGTACTTGGCATTTCCCTATATTGAAGTTCAGCAGATTCCTGTCAGACCACTTCTCCAGCCTGTGAAACTCCCACTGAAAACCAACATGACCTTCTGGAGTATCAGCCCATTCTTCCCGCTTTGTATCAACTATAAACTTGCAGAGGGTGTCCCATCATCCAGGTCATTAGTAAAAATTTTAACCACTGCTGGCCCCAGTATTGACCCCTGGGGTATGCCACTGGTGACTTCTCTCCAGCTGGATTTGTGCATCTGATCACAACCCTTTCAGTATGGGAGTGCACACAATTTCCAATCCATCTCACTGTCCACTTCTGTAATACCTACTTCATCAGTATGTCTATAAGGATGTATCGGGGGCCTGTGTCTAAAGCCTTCTTCAAGTCAAGATAAACAAACACCCTACACTCTCCCCTCATCCACTAAACCAGTCACCTTATTGTAGAAGGCTAGCAGGTTGGTTACGTGGCTCAAAGAATAGTAAGTATTCAATGGCTTAAGATAAAGGCAGCCAGAAAAAAAGCAAAGTACACCAGGGACAGATATTGTTCAATATATTCATCAGTGGCTTGGATAAGGAGACAAAAGGCAACTTCAACAAATTTGCAGACAATACTGAATTAGAGATTGTGGCTGACATACTAAATGCAAGAGCATCTGTCCAGAGAGATCTAGTGAGAGATGAAGACTTGACCAACAAAGGCTGCATGAAGTTCAGCATGGAGAAGTGCAAAGTTCTGCACCTGCAGCGCAATAATCCCATGCATTTGTGCAAGCTGAAATTTGCTAGCTGAGATCTACCAGTAATCGGGGTTATTGCAGATGCCAGGTTGACTATAAGCAAAAATTGCACTCTTCTTGCAAGTAAATCAATCCAGATAGTGGGCTACCATGAAGAAGCACATACAGAAGACTGGAGGAAGTTCTTATCAGTTTCCACTTAGCACTGGTCAGGCTTCCTCTCAGATATATTGTCCACATTTGGCACACAAGAGAGGTGTGGAGAAACTGAATGGGAACTGGATGACACAATTAAGAGTGGTCAGATACTGAGAGTGCATGATGTACAAAGATAGGACAAGAAGGCTGAGTTTGTTCAGTCTGTTAAAGAGGAGGCTGTGGTATTCAAAAATCAGCTTAAACTGTGAATACTGAAAGGCAGCAGACAATTGCATGCACATATAAGGGATGGTGGCTGTCCAAAACTGAAATTTTGAACTCTCAAGGACAAGCCTGCTACTTGCTAGCTGCAAATGGTACAGGCTGCAAAAAGTGAAACATCCCAAATCCCCCAATACAGAAACATGAGTCAGAACTTCCAATTAGGACGCTGATCACACATTGTGCTTCTGCACATAGACTACTTAAGGTACAAAAAATGTGGGCTTAGAGGCCCAGAAAGCACAAGATGAACATCCTAGCTTGAAGAAACATCCTGGAAGAGGGAAAAGATCCTGGAGGTAGGGGAGATGCATGGAGGCAAATGCCAGGGGATGCCCAGGGACCTAGGCCAGTAATGTCCAAGACTGGTAGCTGCAAGTAGCAGCACAGAATGAAACCAACATGACTTTCTGCCTGACCTTCCTGGGCCAGCAGCAATCTCTCCAATGGGAAGGGAAGTCAAACTGAAATAAATGCAATACAGGAGGCTGGGAGCATGAGAGAGTAAGCGTAAAATAAGTAAGTAGCATAAAAGCCCTAATCTCATCGGTTTGTAAGTAAACCCCAGTATTCATATCCACTATGGGGTGTTATTAACCGTCTTGCCTGTGACAGAGGCTAAGGGGTGATTCAGTAGCAGCTCACAAATACTTGAAGGATAATTACAAAGATGCTGGGGTGAGTGTCCTGTCAGCAGTGCCAGATGACATAACAAGAAGCAACAGCCACAGCTACATACTGCAGCTTGGGAGGCTGAGGTTGGGTGTTTAGAAGAGTCCTCCTTTTTCCTGCCCAGTGGAGCACAGGATCCTTAAGTGGGGTCAACAGGACAGAAAGAAAAGAGTGACGATGTGTACTAAGGACCACCGACCCAGAATTCTCTGCAGGTTCTACGCAACAACAAAATCACTATCAATTTCTATTACAAACCCAAACAATATCTATTTTCTCCCCAAGACAGTCATGCTTTACACATTGCAAGACTGACTTACACAGTGCTGTGTTTATTTAGAGGAACAATGGAGAATAAAGCCTGAAACACTTCCCAGAGTATAGTGATACAGAGGAAGGGGAAAAAGCAAGCCCCAAAACTCAAAAAAAACATGGTTTCCTACCTTGAGGGGGTTCGTTAGTAAATTTGATAGAGGACTGTAAAAGATTAATAGGAAACTCTGGGTGAGCCTCTGTAGTGATCCAGGTCCTGAAACCTTCATTCATAACTTCTGTTGTTGTGATGGCGTCCATTAATTCACTAAGAAACTCCAAGCCAAGGTGGCAGTTCTGTAGAAGGAGCCATCCTCCATCTTGCATGCACTGATTTAACAGGCGTCTTGCATGGACTTCCTGGCCCTGACCCATTGAAATGGAACAACAGGGAATGTTCTGGAAGGAAAAAAGAAAGTTTCTAATACATAATACAGCTAATAACAATGGAGACTGATATTAAAACAGAGTAAACAAAAAAGCAAAACCCTCCAAGCTGCTCTTATCTTCCACCTGCTAAAAGAAAACTACACTCATTGGACATAATTTTTTTTGCAGGTCTGACAAAGTCAATGGGATAAGACAACTGAAACATTTTCCCTTCCTTTTCCCCACTTTTCCAAATAAAGCAGGACATACACACAGCAACATAGCTGCCTGACTATTCTTTTTCCTATGGTATAGACTATCTTGAGATGGACAGATTTAACACTCCACATAATAATTAATGTACATAGTAAAGTCAACAATTTTGGTGTCTTTACTGTCTGAACATTTGTTTTTCCATCTAACAGAGAACTGTCAAGGAAGCAGGCAGAACAGGAAAGATTAGTTCACATTAAGCCATTCCCTAGCAAACAATTGGCACCTGCAGAGCCACTGATCCAGAGGATTCTAGTTCAGTGATCTGCTACCTCTAGCTAGTTTTCTACATGTTAGTTTTCTGGATTCAGAAGAGACAAAGATCATAAATGCAACCACAAGAATTCTGGAAATGTATGGAGTCTTTCCTCCAGAGGCCATAGGAGAAGAAATCCAGTTGTTCAGAAAAGCAGAAGATGATACAAGCTCTCACAAGGGGATCTGAAAAAGACAAGCTGACTAGGTTGCGAGCAGGACTGCAGGAGTCTGTAAGTAACACGCAGGCAGACCCCCTCTTGCTTATTGTTCTTACTACTCTTGTTAAGTAAGTAGTCCCCTGGCTTAGGCTGGCTGCCTGACTCGTACCAGAGAAAACCAGAATTATCAAACCCAGTTGAGCATATTATTCTCTATATATGTTGAGGGCAAGGGAATTGATGTAAAGACTTAGTTTCATGGACAGTTTCTTGTTCAAGACCTACAGCTGAGTATCCCTCATGCTGTGAGTGATGAGGTGCTTATCAATCTGGGCCTATCTTCAACTGGCTGAGAGCTACAAAGGTTAGTCTTAAGTTTTCCTCTACTGGGACTCTCTCACTGTGAAACAACAGAGGGAAGTCATCCAGTCCTAAACAGCGTGGATGAGGCTGCCCTACTTTTGCAGGAGGAAAAGGTTAAGCATATGGACACAAGCTGTGCTGGGTCACTCTGCCTTAAGGTCACAGAACAGGCCCTGACCTGATTTTACTGAACAGTATAAACACAGTTGCTGTATATGATCCTGGCAAAAGATTTAAGAGAATGCCAAAGATAAGAAAGCAGTTAAATCCTGCTCTCAGGTCAGTAAAACCTAAAATTGCAGCTAAAAGAAGCAAAGCTAAATAGCCTGTGAAGTTGGCTATGTGCTGGAGGAGCAAAAACTTTACCTTTTCTAAGATGTATCTGAGTGCAGCTAGCACTCCCGTAAGTCAAAGACTATGAGTACCCCTGCAGAGTGCATAAATATTCAGCTGGTACGTTATTCCCTAACAAGGCATCTACTCATAATATGCTCTTCTCAGCAATGTTACCTCTCAAATGTGCAATTGTTAAATGTTATAGAAACATCACGACAAGGATAAAACATTTTTCACTATGGATTGTCCTCATTTTGCTCCTTCTTAAAGAACCCTGTCAAAATGTCTGCATACAGAATGTTTCTCTCAATACTAAGTTATACCAATATATCTGTGTCATCTTAATACATCACTACCCAGATGAAAATACTCTTTTTAGTCCCTACAGTGGCCCTGACAGTTCTGTTGAAGGTTCTGTGGTTCATTCCCTGAAAGAAGAAACTATCTCAACAATAATAAAAATATCTGGGTTTAATGAGTTTAAAATGCTAGGTATAATGAATTTCGTTTTAATGCAAAAAGTTAAAATTTTCACTCCATCTTCAAGTGAAAGTAAAGAGGGAAGAAATCCTGAATTCTTAAACCTAGTTTTAAGATAGACCTTGCCTGGTTTATAAACAAGGTTATATAGCTCAGTAGTCACAGACAGTGTTTCCACTTGTTTGGGAGAAGGCCATATAAAAAACTAAATTTAAGAGTGAAAAATAAATTCTGGTTGCAAATTTGAACATTTCCAACTGCAGATAATTGTTAATAACATAGTTAGAGGTACCATCACTACTGACAATCTATTTTAAGACCACAAATCATGCCTGTAAAAGGGAAATCACTGAAAAATAGGCTTAGTATATCTCTTGGAATTTTTCTATCATTAAGAAGAAGAAGAAAAAAATTGTATACCTTGGAGGTATAGAATCATTTATATACCAAGATCAGATCCTTGGTGCAGCTAACCTATTAAGTCAAAGGTTTATTCTGGAAAAAAAGCAGACAAAAGCCAAAGAAAGGCAGGAACTAAGTACAATTTGTTGACAAACTAGCAAAATAAACACAAAGCCCTCCTGCAAACGTTTCTGAAAGCTGGAAATGATTTCTAGATTTTTCAAAGGCTAGAGAACTGCTGATGTGCTCCTCCAGTCCCACAATGTTAATACACATTTTTACTTAAAAAAAGATCTGTGTCTGTAGTTTGATTTGCAGAATCTGGATGGCTTTTGCAAATTTTAAATGTTTCTATATGCCATGTGTTAAGATCATTACTTCAAGAGATCAGGCAAGAGCTTTACAGTTAAAAATTACAGTTAATTTTACATTTACAGTTGACATTACAGTTGAACTTCAGGTTATGACAGCCTAGTTGATGTTGTCTTGTTCATAAACCATGTGTGAATAAACAAGGCAATCCCTCTAGCTCTTTCAAAACCTCACTTTCTGTTATTCTCTACATGTTTCCTTAAATCATGAAAACATACTAAAACTGCCTGCTGCAGTATACTTTCAGAATGACAGCAAAACCTGCTGGTTTTTAACAGTAGCAATTACAGAGCATCTTCTGCCTACCAGCACTTCCCCAGGCAGGCTAAGGTCTTGCTTAAGATTTGACAGAATGAGAGAGAATTTTGTTCCACTCCTTGCAAGAGTGGTTCTAAGTGACCAGCTGACTTCAAGTGACTCTATCAGGCGGTTAGTGTCCCTCATCCCATTAGATGGCCAATGGGACAGAAACAATAGATTCCTCAAAGCAAGTCAGAGTTAAGTTTCAGTAGTGTGCTCTGAATTGCTTTCAAAGGAGCCCCTCTTTATTGATTACATGAACTAACTCCTACTGGAGACTTACTTTTGCACTTAGGTCTTAGTGCATACCAAAATTCTGCACCTCTAAATGAAAATGCATTCTAACAGGGAGGGAAATTTATGGAGACCTACTGTGAATAACTTCTTGGGAAAATTTTACCTGCACCTACATTGTGACCCATAAAACATAAAGCACAGAGTGCCTTAACGTGATACTGTGCTGTAAGGAATGTTGAATGTCTCCATCAAGTGAACTGATTGAATGGTGGGGTCTCCAAATTAATTCCTCTAGTCACCATATTTATTATTTTTTTCTCTATCTTCCTGTAATCATCATTACTGTCAGCTTCTAGACTGAATGCGACACCGTGTAAATCACAAGTATTGTTTTGTTTTTAAAGCTACGTACTTTCACTAAGTAATGGACTATCATAGTCTGCTGGATAAAGACAGAGGGCTCATTGGAATCAAACTGGAAAAAGTAAGAGTAACATTTCCATTTCCTCAGTAAATGTATTTTGGCTACTGGTCCAAATTAACTTCCAGAGAACACTGGTATGAATATAAATATTGTCATTCAAGTTTCTATGAAATGTGGAAATACCATTTCTATTTCAAAGAATAGTTTCAAATGTCTTTATCAGCTCTAGAAAACTCAGTTTAGGAGGATACCTTTGATTTTGCAAGACGTTCTATATTTTCAGTGGGGTCAGACCCCATTGATAAAAGGCATGTCAAAGGTGTTCGACAGTCACTTTCTGTCCACATCGCTTCCATTTCAAGAATAAATCCTTCTGCATATTTCCCTCCAAGAGACTCTGCAATGTAGTGTCGAGCCTAAAAAAAAAAAAGTTACCAGAAATATATACCTTTTATGTTTTTTATTTAGCATTAATCACTGATGTGGAATTTACCAATACTGACATTGGAAGGCAAGGACTTTCTAAACTTTCATTTTCAACTTTGGTGTAACAAAAGTTACAGTTCACAGGAGGCAACCATTCAGAAATTCTCAGATAGCGAACTTCAAACAAAGAAAAAGAATTCTGCCCGCACAACAGCCATCCTGTGAACATTGTTGCTAGAGGATGCTAAATGGTTTTTTAAAAAGAACTGGAGAAATCCATGCAGAAGAGATCCACTGTCAGCTCTGAGGACAGCCCAGCTATTGCCCCTAAATGACTGACTGCTAAAGCTTGGTGGATAGCCAAACAAAAGTTTCTCTATAGCAGCCCCATTATTGGCTCCTCTAAGCACGTATTGTTGACACAGTCAACATGACACAGCATAGTAGATTAGACAGATCTTTCATCTGACCCAGTTACAATCTTCCATATATTTGTTGGAACTTCAAACAAATTCTCCTGTCCAGTGGTTATCCAGTTCAAGTCTCTTACTGAGAGACTTGAATATCTATTTCTACAAAACATAAACACAGCTCAGACTTTATCCTTAAAGGTCAAACCTTCCCTATGCCTCTATTGTTGTCTTTTCACAGACATTTTCTAAAAAGACTTCTAAAGCTATCCTGGTGTATGAAACGCTTTTTTGACTGACATGATTTTCCAACTGTGTAAACTACTAGCACAGATTCTGAGGCATGTATTATGGAGAGAAACACACAGGAACAAGGTGGATGGAGGAAGACGCCAATTCCAGAAAAAATAACACACAGTCATCCACTATTAAGTGTAACTTCTGTCCTAGCAAAGAGAGGTAAAATTTTGTAACACTTGGGGAAACACAGTAGGGAAAGAATAGATAAAGAGGAGAACAAAAAGCATCTTCTCTTTCCTCAAAAATGAAAATAATTACAGTTTTTGAAACCACTGTTCAGAGACATTCTTTCTCAAAGATGGCTGTGAGAGACAGTAAGAGTGTTGATAAATGAGCAGGAGCAGTTTTGTTATTTTGCTCTGTTTAAATTGTGGCAGATGGAGCTCCCATACTTCTCTCTTACTTACCAGATGAAAAGAAGAAAAGGAAAAAAGATGGAGGGGGGCTTGTTGAAAAAGAAGTTGATGAAAAAATGGTGTCCCCTAAATACAACACAGATGCTATCACAACATGTAACATGTAAATTTGAGACATGCAGGAAATCAGAAGTACTAATTTCCAGTGTAGCTAAAGATAAAAAAAGTGAAAAGAGGATACTCATAGATTCATACATCTTTTTTGGACCAACGTAGAGAAGAAAAATCCAAATATCACAGACTGTGGGGAAACAGCTAGTCTATTGCAGTTTCTTTCACAATATCTGCCACAAGACAGTCTTAATTATTACTTCCTCAGCATGGCAGGTAAGTAAACAGTTTATCTGCTATTTTAGTGCACCTGTCATCAAAGCAAACTGTTCTCTTTCCACTTCTTCTGTGAAAAAAAAGGGATGTATCTTCTGATTCATCAGAAGAATGCAACTGCTTTACAAGTTTCATGACTCCACTTTAGAAGCGCCATGCAAAAAGAGTGGTATTCTTACAGCTCCAACACAATTTATCTCATGTTTTGCAATGCCCTTCCTAATTCACTGCAATTAAATACATTAATATTTCTTTCACGTATATTTATTATAAGGACTTCAATATCTGATTTTCAAAATAGCTCACTCTGCAACAAATATTACAATAAAAACAAATTCAGAGAACATAAGTTTGGAACTAGCGGTTCTACATGAGATACCAGATGGCATAACTATTGCACAAAAGCATATCTTACTTGGGCAATGGTGTGATCAGGGCACCAGCTACGGACAAGGAGCAGTTTACGGAATTGATCCAGTAAGCTGTCATACCCATCAGGAATAACAGCTTTTTCAGGTGCTTCTTCATCAAACCAAGCTTTCCAAGACTTCTCATTCCTAACAACTTGCACCAGAAGTTGATTAAAAGGGTACAAGCTAGATAACTGCACAAGATTGAGCCATGTAGTGTCAAGGATCCACTTTTTTGGTTTTGGTTCCACAGAATTCAGATCCAAACTGGCACCTCCTGCAAAATGAAAAGCATTATAAAGAAAACCAACCATTGTTAAACAGAAAAAATGTAATAAAAAAGTAATAAAAAATACTTATTTCTATAATTTAGGGAGTAAGAATCTTTTTAAACCAGGACATGGAGACCTAGAATTTGCATGGAAGAGTCATTTAACAAAGACCTATGGCGGAAGTGGTCTCTGTGTCTTCCAAAGCTGGTATCCCAGTAATTTTTGTGCTGCTTTTTCTCCATCTGTAGAGCTGGAATAAAACTTGCCTACCTAAAAGGATGCTCAAGCCCAAGTCTCATACCAGATGTAGAAAGGACCTATGGTTAGTCCAGTCTCCCTTCACCTAGACTACAGAATAAGCCCATAATGCATTCATTTCCAGGACTGTGCAACTTTAACAGCCTCTTCGCTCAACCACCACTCCAGTGTTATGCCCATTTGCTACTCCAACACAGCTGAACATTAAATCAGCATTTACAAAGCAAATTGAGATATTTGGATGGCAAGTACCTGACTGTACTTATTTTATCTCAGTACTTGATTGTACTTATCATATCTTGGAGACAGTGGAGTCCACCCCTATCAAATTTTATAAACCTTACTAAAATTTTTCTTTGACATTGTGTCTGAGTAGTGACATGCAGTGATGGCATAATGCAATGTTTCAAAACATGTAACAGATTTCCTTTTTTTTTTATACTTTCACTTAAATGTGGTACAGAGTCCTCATGCCTTCACATGCCTGCTCACCAGCCATCAAAAGAGATTTTGCTGACTCTCTCCCAGCTCACAGACATAGGTATGTGGCAACTCAAAAAAGAGGCACACAGGAGAAAACTATATGATCTCTTTCACAGTAATGGACATTTTTTTTCTGTTTTGCAATGTAAAACAGTTAAATATCCTCATCTAAGCATTATTTTGATAATAAAATGATCTGTATTGGTCTTGGTTTGGAAAATTTGTCTCTTAATTCCTTCTTGGGCTAGATATGCTTTCATTCACCAGTTAGAAAACATTAGATCCACCGGATACAACATATAGTTAGTGCAAGCACTGCAAAATGTGAATTTGGCAGTTCACAGTCATGTGTAAACAGGAACATTTTTAGAGAAATTACCTTTGATCAGTGTCTCAAACTCAGTGTGTGAAACTTTCTTGGCCTGCAAGTCAATCTTCAGTGCCAGAAGCAAAGTAAACAGGAATCTGTGATTTTCATACAGCCCTCGAACTGCATACTTGAAGACTTCATAGGTGAGACGCTCAATTACATATGCTACCCTTTTTGCTGTGATCTGAGATTTCTGAGATCTTTCCACTGATAGGTCAAAAATGCCAAGGAACTGCCGTAAGGATATTTGGTACATGACATTGACCAAGCTCATTTCCACAATTAGGAAATAAAGGATGCTACCACGACAAGCAACGGGCCGATACTCTTCACGTGCAGTATTGATTTTCACCTCTGTCTCCGCTGCTATGTTTAATTTTTCACTGACCTTAAAATTAATGGAAAAGACCATGAAGATTAAGTCATGTCACTTGTGATTTATACTGCACAAGCAAAAAGAAAAGGTCTTGATTAAGATCACAATGGTATTTTTAGTCAAGCTTTGCTTCCCTCTCTCAGTGTTTCAACACATTGTGTCTTCATGTGTTCAAACAGGAAGCACAATGGGATTTGATTCAAACTTACACGTGCAAAGTATGCCTGGAATATGAAGTAGTATCCAGGTAACAGTTTAATTTTGCAGCATTTTATGAAGAAAAAATGATAGTGTTTCTACTATTTATTTGTTAAGAAGTCAGGTGTTACATAGTGGCTCTGAATGGAAAAAACAAAACCAGAAAAAAATCTGTCTACAAATAATCTTTAAATTACAATTACAAAATGTATCTGCAATACATTTAAAACTCACCTCTTCTGCTGTTGTTTTAGTGATTATTAAGACTTCTATCAGAGACTCATCTTCAACCAAAGAGCCCTCTGTACTGGTTAGACGGAAGAGTAGATTATCTTCAAGTTCCTGCATTTTCCTCTTGTTAGACGTCACTTCTTCCATCAGTTTGACTCTTTCTGCCTCCAGCTCCTGTATTCAGAAATTTTCCTTAGAATACTTAAGATTAATTCAAAGAAAGATTCCTTATAGTGACACAGAAAACATGGGGGCTTTGCTGCTTTTTCTATAAAACACAGAAATATTACATATTAAAGTAATTCATATGTATACTGCATTTATTTGATTAATGCTGCACACCAAGAAGTGAAAACACATCAGAATTACCAGGAAAAGCTTCCTCATAGTAGGATGCACAAAGAACTAAAGCTAGTTTCCAATGGGAAGTGATAAAAGCCACATTACATTAAGTATTTAAAATTAAATCAGACAAAGGACTGAAAGATGCATTGTATGGATGGATTTTATGTTGTTGGGGAAGTTGATGGGGTGACCTTTTCCATTGTTAATTTCTATTGTGACTTTGCAAGATATGCTCCTCTACTGCTTTTAAAATAGGAAATGTTACAATTATTATCTATGTCATATGGAATTTTTATGCTATTTCTACAAGACAGAAAATGGCAAGGGAACAATGACAGACAAGTCAACACAATGCCAAGTGAAATGGGGCATCTATACTGCAGAGTCCAACACAGCTCAGGGATACCCTTTCTGGCTACATTTATTTAATCAATCAAGTCAGCCTTCCTGTAAGAAAAAGGTAGCTAATATTACCAGTCTACCTACACATATGGCTTCAGTTTATTTTCATTCTTGTCAACATGCCAAGTTAGAGAAAAAGGACATGTACGGAGTTATGCAGTGCAGGAGAGGCTCTCCTGTATTTCAAAGAAGTGACAAATTTCTTTACTCTCACAAACTTCTTATTTGGAAACCTGTTTGTAATACATTCTAGGGCTATAGAATGCAGCTCTGTGGAAGGTACAAATAACTGCATCCCAAAAGAGGAGAACAACTTAAGCATCAGTCATTCAGCTTCAAATTTTCTGCATTTTCTCTTCTTTCTTTACTGTTAGTGCAAAAAAAAAAAAAATATTAGAATTACACAAAAGGACTAGTTCTACAGAACACTCAAACATGCATTTAAGTACATGCTTAAACTCTAGTTAAGGACATGCTTAATTTAAGAACAGGCACCTCACCCATTCTATTTGTAAGCCTGTAAAGAGTATCTTTCAGAAAATTAGCAAATATACCAGATGCCAGGCTTCTGTTTGCAAGAGGATTTCATGACCGCATTTGTAACAGAAAAAGTAGCTGTTCTGAACAAAAACAGTGGCAGCAACTTCATTATCAAAGTATAAAAAGATGCTGATAATTTTTTTTCATATAGTTACAGGAGCAACTTTAAAGCTGAGAAGAATAAACACTTCTTTGATCATGTATTTCATTGATCACTATAGAAATCTTTAAGAACGTCTTAATTCCTTTAAGCTATTACTTTAGCTCAGTGATCATAAACTTGTCTTCTCGTTTGTAATAGAAAACCTGTTCTTCAGATTCTCTGTTCATCCTCTGTCTTTTCTTTGAACTAAATTTATCAGAGCTCCATTGGCTCTGGCTATCTACACCAGGACAGTCATGCTTTGTTGAGACAGAAGAGGCAGAACAACTGCAATTTCTTCGTATCTGCTAAAGGGAAGAAGTTTAATAAATGTTGATCGCCTGCAACCATGTCCCTGCGCAGCAAGTAGTGCTGATACTAACTGGCTACTCTTGCAGCTCTCTTCAGCTGATACACAGCACTGGATGAATATTTTTCAGTAACTATATTTTTGACCCAAAATGCAGTCTGGGTGTTGCTACATATATTCAATATGAATTCTCCAACAGTTTGGTCCAGGAAAAAAACCCACAGAATGAGGGTATCTGTGTGGGGGGAGATGAGTTTTATATGTAGGTCATGAGAAACCAATTTTACTTCTGTCTTGATTTAAACCTCTGTCTCCCATCAGAGGTAAGTTACTTAGTCAGGATAGTCCCAGCCGCTCCTGCTGATGCTGTTCAATTTTGCTTACAAAAACATACGTCTACTGGAATAAAGATTAAAACTTTTGCATCCCTAGCATTTGTCCCACCCTGCTAATGGATAGCTTTTCCTCAGTACCTGCGGTTGTAGCTTTTCCATTTTTCATGGAACAATTCACAGGAAGTTTGGGCATAAGAATAACTTTCTAGCCTTTGGTTGTGACTGTCATAACTGAAGGAAGAGAACTTAGATTTTGGTCCTTACTTCTGCAAATACTCGTTTCAGCAAAGTGGAAATGTGTTGGCCAGAGAAAGTGACAGCACCATTAAAGCACACTGGTTAGAACATGCATTGGAAAGTCAAAGAAGGAGGAATGAATTCCCTTAGGTGGGGAACTGCTCTCACATGAGCAAGCCTACCTGAGTTACTTACTGAAAGCAGCAGCTCTGCTAATCCAAACCTTAAACTTTGTTACTTTTCTCACAAAGACAAAATTATGAAATGATCCATTTAAAATAAATGATTCAATCTGATGTAAAATACAACTTCTGTGCTTTCACTTTAATGAGAAAGGAAGCAAATATTTCATTTTAGTGTAATTGGACCATAACATGTCATGTATTTATTGGTATGACTGCCACAGTAAAAAACACAGCCTTGTCCCCTGTGTCTGTGATGAATTGACTCCTAAGTTTTTGGATAACCAGGCTGTTAAATTAGGTCACAGAAATAGAAATAAGAACAATCTAGGAATTAAATTATTGAGAATGATGTCTCAGATTTGATATCATGAAATAAAACTCCTAGAGAACACCTGAGAGAGGATTTTCTTCCTTATATTTGCCTCCACACAGTCAATGGAAATTTTAGTAAGGGCAAAATCAAGTCAGTGTTCAGCACTCCTTGAAATCTCATATCTCCTTGAACACTAGAGCCTGTCTGGCAAAAGTATTTTGAGTTCATAAGCATTTTTTCATTTAATTCAAATTAAGTTTAAAAAGGAATTCAGAAATAAAAGAGGTTTCTGACTGAACAAGGAGCTTTTGCTATATATGAAGGAATAAAGACTCTTTATGTATGTCATGTATATGCCTGTGATGTATTTTTAATGAATAATTTTCTTTCCTCTCTTTCCAAGGGCAGATCTTAAAATAAATGTTTAGGTCCCTCCATTTAAACCAGCTCCATCCCTCCATCCCTCCATTAAAAACCAGCTCCACATTGTCTTTCAGCAAATGCACAAACCCCTAAACATTCATTCATATTTTTGATCTTGCATGTGATTTCAACCAAGATATTGAATATATTCACTCATGGTGCAGATATTGAACAAGCCTTCCCTCTATACAAATATTGCAAGCTACTAGATACCTGTTTTTCTGTGAGGATGACACGGCCAAGGAGCTGATCTTCCAGCCCTTTCATAGTAACAGTAAAGTCAATCACAGTTGTTCTTGCACTAACTTCTGGAGCGTAGGCAGGATTAGCCAATTTTGTTGTCATATAAAGGGTAAACCCCTTCATCAGATCTACCTCCTTGTCACCCACTTTAACCTGAAAATAAAACATATTACTCAGTTTTCAAAAGCTGAATTCAGAAAAAGTTATTTTATCCAGTGAAAAACAGATTAACTCTTTTTTTACATTTTCATTTACACTTTTTAAACTTTCTGCTTAAGGGGTAAAAAAAAATCTAACCCTGTGAGTTCACTACTCATCCTTTTAAGTGTTGTAAAGCTGTCAATCTCAGCAGTATCCAGACTACCAGATACCAAGATCTGTCTTACTGTTTTTTAATTTTATGTTCACAATTCATCTTACTTTGTGTGCTGAACCGGATTTTATAAAATTTTTTTCCAAGATGTTATCTAGAGCAGGATCAAGTTCCTCTCCAACATCTTCAATTAGCAAAGGTCGGCCAAGAGATAGGCAGTCTTCTATATGAGTTCTGAAGAACTTGTGATTCATAGTTGTAACCTAGGAAGATTGGTTCAAAATATAGCATACATTTGCAAGCACATAGAAAACAGTATAAAATCTATTGCAACTTTTAAAAATTATACTCATCATGGGATACCTTCACAAATTATTACGTTTTAGGGACCAACACTCACCTCTGCTGAAATAAATGGAAGTTTTGCTTTAAGCTTAACAGAATAGGAGATCACACTTCTTTATTGTTATCTATTTATTTACTTATCTACATATCTATCTAATCACTGTAGTTTCTTAATACCTTTTAAATGTTAATGGATTTATGCTCAGAACACTAATGTGAAGTAGGGAAATATTTATAGGGTTCAGACAGGGAACCAGTGCTACATAGGAGGCCGGGTCTCACATCAGATGTTGCATTTCCAATTCAGTTCCCATTTCACAATACAAAGTCTTAAAATTGCTAAAAATCACATAGACTCCTTTTCATTTATTTAAATTTAATAAATTTAACATAAGCCTTTGAGATGATAATTGAATAGCCTTTCAAGGCATTTGTTAAGCCATGGGTTTGGGGTGGTTTTTTTACCAGAAAAAAACCTAGGACAGACAAGTTTTTAAAATAAATCCTTGTCTTGCAGGCAGTGCTCTTTGGAAAAGGTATAATTAAAATATCTAGAGGCACATTACACAGTCTTAAAACAGTATATTATTTAAAAATTAATACTATGTTCCACAACTCAACACTTTTAGCTTTGTTATAATGTAAGCATATGCACTTGGGTCACAACAACTCCATGCAACGCTACAGGCTTGGGAATGAGTGGCTGGAAAGCTGTTTGGCAGAAAGGGATCTGGGTGTACTGGCAGACAGCTGACTGAATATGAGCCAGCAGTGTGCCCAGGTGGCCAAGAGGGCCAACAGCATCCTGGCTTGTATCAGGAATAGTGTGACCAGCAGGACCAGGGCAGTCATCCCTCCCCTGTAGTCGGCATTGGTGAGGCCGCACCTCAAATTCTGTGTTCAGTGTTGGGCCCTCACTTCAAGAAGGACATTGAGGTGCTGGGGCGTGTCCAGCAGTTGGTGAGGGTTCTGGAACACAAGTCTTATGAGGAGGGGCTGCAGGAACTGGGGTTGTTTAGCCTGGAGAAAAGGAGGCTGGGGGAGACCTTATCGCTCTCTACCACTACCTGAAAGGAAGCTGTAGCGAGGTGGGTGTTGGTCTCTTTTCCCAAGTAACAAGTGATAGGATGAGAGGAAATGGCCTCAAGTTGTACCAGGGGATGTTTAGATTAGGTATTAGGAAAAATGTCTTCACTGAAAGTGTTATCAAGCACTGGAACAGGCTACCCAGGGAAGTGGTTGAGTCACCATCCCTGGAGGTATTTAAAAGATGGGTAGACGAGGTGCTTAGAGACATGGTTTAGTGGTGGGATGGCAGTGCTAGGTTAACGGTTGGACGTGATGGTCTTAAGGGTCTTTTCCAACCTAGATGATTCTATGATTCTATGATTCACACATTCTGACCACAAGGCAAGCCTGGTAGACATTTTTCTCTGGCTCATCAGTCAAATGTCATCATCACTTAGAGTGTATGAATAGTGGAGAAAGAGGAAATGGTATTTTAATCTACACCTCCCAGCCCCTGCTTTGGTGAGTATGTGATATAAGATCCTTACACAATTCCCTGACCAGGGAATGGAACCTGTGTGGTTTAAGTCCCCTTCTGCAGGCTGCATGCTGGCACGTGGCCAAAGCAGCCACCCGGAGGGCGGGCAATACAGACTCAGTGTCAATTAAGAAAGGGAACTGAAGCTGCATCTTGGAGAACACTTTAAAATTTTGGGGGAAAAGGCTATGGCATGGCAGAAAGAGTCAGTGTAGGTCCTAACTGAAGGAGGTTCACTGTTGCCACTCCTGAGCTCAGCTTGGCAGCTCTCTGAAATCCTGAGTAGGAGATGCAAGTCTCAAAGAGGGTGAAATATGACATACACCCTCCCCTCTATCCTTTCCTGTTGGTTACTCACACTAGTGTTTCTTGATCCAGTTTTAGGGGACCAAAGTAAGGTCTGATGTAATTTAGAGGAATCGATGTTATCTACTGTAAGACAGTAGATTTCACACAGTCACAAAATGCCTAAATTCTTTTGTCAATATAACTCATATGTTTTAGGAGAACCTTTAATCATATTTTTAATAAAGGCATAATTTTTTCCAAGATCTTTGAATGTTGTACATTATTTTTCTGTCTTCTCAGACAATACTTCCCATTTCTAGCTGTGTTTCTACACCATTTTTTGAGCACATTCAACTTACCAGGAACTGGATTTCATGTAAGATTGAATGTTGGAACTTTCTTAACAGTGTTAGGAAATACAGATTTAGGTAAGCTCCAGAAGTTTAAGGATTTAGCTAATGAAATCACCATGATGTCATCAGCTCTCTGGACGTCACCATCATTACCTTCATTCTCAGTTTCTTTTTTTTATCCATCACTCTCATTTTGAGTGAAGGTAGTATACCATGATATTCATGTGATAATCTACAGTTGTAGGACAGACTTGATTTATTAACAACTAACTCTTTAGTATCATGCTTTGAAAATTGGATTGAAAATATATCCTGTGTTTAGAACTTTATCATAACCTATCTTATCCTTATTGGTGTAACAAAGCATGGAGGTGAGGCTGATTAGAATGGAAAAAAATTAAAATTTTGAATTAAAGAGAAGATCCCAAACAGGATGCACTGCTAGACAGAAAGTGAGAAGAGTGGGTAAATTAAGAAATAAATATTTTTATTACATGCATTTAATCATCAAGATGCAGTCTAAATTTGGGCTTTGTGTTTGATATGCCTCAAAGATCACTAGATTCCCATTCTACTCCAGGCCACCATTCTTCTTCCAATTCCTCCCTTTTTCTTTTCCATATTTTCCTCTTGAAATGCTTACCTTAAAATGTTATTGCCATGCAGTACCAACTGCCTGATCCTGTGTGGTATTAATTTTGCAAGTCAGTTACTTCCCACTACATTTCTCTCTCTTTCTCTATGACAAGCAATTAAAAGATTCATCATAAAAATACATATGGCATAGGATATCATTCCAATTTACTCTTTAAATTGTCTTTCTGGGAGATGACAAAACCATATAAGCTATTTCACTCTGATACAGATAGGTCACAGATTTTAATTTCTGCTTAACTGTATATAATAAACATCAGATTTAAATTACACATGGCCAAAGTATGATGACAGAAAATGTAGTTTGCATTGCTAACTATGATGTGAAATGACACACACATAAAAATAAATGAATGAACTATTTACCTGGAGTTCATTATTCTTTTCCTTATTTTTAATCCAGGTCTTTCCTTGACCTTGTGGATCAATCAGCAAAGGATATCTAGATGCTTTAGTGACAATGATACCATTCTGAATTGAAAGGTCATCATTCGGAAGACCCTGGATGTTCCATTCACCCACTGTAGCATTGTCAACAAGCATACTGGTTAGGTTCAGGTCCTAATAGAAAATATGTAATTACAAAATTAGTACCAGTTAGAGGAGTTATACTAAAATATTTGATGGAAGGTTTTTCTTCTTAATCTGATCATAATGTGTGATACAATACATTTGATTGTTATTGTTTACTGTTTCCTTTCTTTAAAATTCAGTGCCTAAATCACTGAAGTTGGGCAATAATGAAGGTGAATTCTGTTGAGGCTTTGATGTCCATCAAAGAGCATCAGAGACACTCTGAAGCCAGTTCAATATCTAATGACAAGCTGATTTGGGTATTGGAAAACTCTTTTCTTGCTAGCTCAAGAGGAAGGGTTGTCTTGGTCACAAGAGCTTCCTCCTGCTGTAAATTTATATAGTGTCCTCCAAGTATGTATATGAATACAGGATGGCTTGCTGGAGACTCAGAGAAGAAAGAGGAGATGTGCTATGCATCAATAACCATGAACTATCATGGAAAGTTATTGCTACTACAGTCAGAACTCTTCCCAGCTCATATATTCTCTTAAAGTTTGATTTGCACACATCGACTAACCTGCTTTGTTTTATTCACTATGAACAGTGACTGGCCTCTCGAGAATGTGTATGTGAAGAAAACAGTGCTTAAAATCACAAACCAAGCTCTGCAAATTAGAAAAGTAGCCTAATAATTATGTGAGTTTAAAAAGAATAAAATTGAAGTTTTTTTTTATTTGTTCCTTACACTTTTCACTCAAGAATTCCTATTTGTAAGCTTTATCTAGAAGCTTGTTTAAAAAGAAAGAAAAAGCTTGTGACTCCTGCAAAAATCACATCATTCAGCATCTGAAGCCTAAAGCAAAATTCCAAATACAGTGAGACTTGTGATAGTCATGAGACTTAGTGATACCAGTGGTTGCAAGACTCAAAAGCTTCTTTACCCCTGTGATTTGTTTCCTACTCTGATTATTGAAGAATCTGAATGAAGCAACACGAACTATTCTCAGAAGACAGCAAAACTTTAAGAACGCAATTTCCATTTGTGAAAAGGACAGTAAATTACCTAATAGCCAAAATTTTCAGCAACTGGAACCTAAGACCATATTTAGCTCCTTAAGCAGATGAGTAGGGTTTAAACAGCTTTGAGCTTTTTCTTAATGCATCAGGAAGTATCAGTCACTCTGAAACTCTGAAACTTAGCTAATTTAAGTGCCTAACTACACAGATAGATAGCTGATTTTAAACATCTCTCTTTAAATTGTTATGCCTAAATGACTCATACACCCACAGCCAGTTAGTCTGTGACAAAGTAAGGCAGATGTCAAGCCTTTTGCTTGAACTGCAAAGCTGCTTTCTTTCCTGTGGTGTGAAGTATCACAAGAAGCCCATATGCTGCCTTTTGTGAGTACTTAATTCAATGGAAAAAATTAAAACTCTCTTCTGTACGCTATCATTAAAGTCATAATCCTGTCTTTAACAGCAACTATCTAAACAGAACAGTAATTATGGTTTGAAACACATTAATTATGGCATTCTGTGTCTAACCTGTCCCTATAAAAAAAAAAAAAAAGCAATGCAGAAACAATCAAAAAGTATACCTCAAATTTTGAAGGATGCAGCTGAGTAGTAATGTGGTCAGAACATTTTCACAGAGGCAGAATTTTAGTTCTTTGTGTCTTACTTTCTAAGGACATTATACGTCCAAGTTCTTATCCTTAAATGGTAAGAACCTTGACAGATATTCCCCAAGGTAAGTAGCTTTTAAGAACATTTTGTACACTGAATTTGAGAAAGAGCCTCCCTGGGATGAATGTATGTAGGAGAACTCCCACACCACACTGGTAAGGAATCTTGCCTGGGACTGCACTGCTGCTGGTACTTTATTAATAAATCCATCTTGGCCTTACATAGTACTTATCATCAGGAGCTTTCAACAAGCTTTGCTGGGCAAGTCAGGATCATTCATCTTTGTAAGTCATAGCATAAAGTGAGCTGGGCTGTGAGGTTCACTCTGTGAGGTCAAGGTTAATCACTGTTACAAGAAGCAGTATGCACCGCCTAACATATTAAAAAAAAAGATTCACAAGTAACTTCTATGAGATGAACAGCATGACAAACCTCTCATGGAAAAGAGTTCTCCCTAATATAGGTTTTAAGTGTCAAATCCCCCAAGAACCTGAGAAGATGCATCAGGGATACTAATCTACCTTCAACCGTTCCATGATGGTACAGCCACAGCTGTACACAGGTTGCTCACTTGCTCCCAGCACTTTCCAACAGCACCTGCTCTGTCAAAAGCTTTGACAGCTGAGGACAGGAGCCATTTGGCCTTAATGCCTCCACCCCTGTACTGAGAGTAAGAGAGACTCCCTGAACTATTTCTCCAACCTTTACTGCTGGACAAAATGCACGCAGGTATTCACAAAACCAAGTGGAAGGCAACATGGACAGATTACTCAGAAAGACAGTTTTGATTACTATGGCCTAAATTCTGCCTTCAGCATGAATGTGTCTTCCAGGTGCAAGGAAGATCATTAGACAGACCTCCTAAAAGTCATGGAACAGCAGCAAGGCTGCTGCTGGCCACGAGCAAAGCCTATGAGCCAGAACAGCCGCCAGGTCCGGCACTCCTGAGGCAGCTAGCAGTAAATGGAAAGAACAAGATTCATGTAAAGGAACCTGCCCTGTATTGTAGTCCCAGCATGCAGGTTGCTCACTTTAATAAAGGTAGTATATGATGCGGCAGGGAACTGAAGCTGCATGACAGGACCATTGCTCTACTGCGATTTAGGCCACCTCTGCCTGAACAGACTTAGGCCAATTGAGGAGAAGCTGTAATGTCAGACTCACTGAGAACAGCCTCACCCATGACAAATGTACGTGGATTTAAGAGCTTAGCCTGGAGCAAGATGAAGTGGTATAAGCCAAGTTTTACAAAATCCAGGTTTTTTTAACTTAATCATTTCAGCAAGACACTTCAAGTTAAACTAAATTAAATGGTGTGGGTACACAGCAGAGGGTATGACAGGAGGGTATTAACTTATAATACACGGAGGTGCAGAGGTGATATTTCATGGTTCAATATGTGCAATGGTCTTTTATGTAATTGGCTGTAAGAGTATTTGTATGTCAGTCAAGAATTAATCAAGCTACACTAAGAAGAAAAGTGTGAAGCTTTAAAAAAGGAAAAGCTGTTTAGTTCCATTTCACAGATATTTTCTAGCAAATCTAGATTATTAAATTGTTGAACTTAAGTAATCCTAAATGAAAATAATGGAAATTTTTACTCCTAGACTAGTTTGTTTTGTTCAAAATTTAATATACTAAGAACAGTAGGTTAAAGAATTTATGATGTAATATGTCAGAAATACAAAATATATGAAAACCCTTTCATTCAAATTAACACTTTATATTCTAGATTTACAGTTCAGAGTGAGAAGTGGATATCTAGAGCAGATTTTCAGTGGCAGTACATGAGACTGTAGGTGGTAAAAGTAGAAATAGGGTAAATCTACTGGGTCCCTGGAAGTTGGTTGGGCCAACCCAGAAGCCACAGACCAATCTCCCTACCTCTGCACCATCCTGTGAGCCTAACTTGGGAGCTGCTGCTTCAAAGACTGCCTGGAAAACTATAGGGGCACAGCAATGCCAGTTGTGGGGTGGTATTCTCAACCACATATTCACAAGTTATTCCTTGTAAGGGGATAACTGAAAATGTTGAGGGAGACAGTTCTATAACTGGTGTTTTCTTCAATATAAATATTTTCCACTTCCAGTAAATGCTCGATGCAGCTGATTTGCTTAACTTTATGACTGAAATTATGAACACAACATGGCATTTGAAAAAAACCACCAACCATGGGGGTAAACTGTGACCACCTGATGGAACCCCTTGTGATAAGGTAAATCTATTCTAACCTGGTAAATTTTACTTCATTTCCCATATTATGCCATTTCTTCTCAGGGCAGCTGACCTCAGACAGCATCTCCCTCTCAGCTTTGCCAGAGTGATGGCCCGTATACCAATCTTGCAATGCATGACAGTATAAAGAGGATCTTAAAACACTTTTTCAGAAGCTCAGTTCAGATTTTTTATTTATTAAAAATTTGATAGAATGTGACAGCCTGTAAATAATCTTCCAATTATGTATTTTTCTGGAACAGAATGCTCAGAACATTATTTCTCTGCAAGGCAAAGAGTAAGGTCAGGACAGAGCATGAACACTTACATTACTGTATGGAATCTTGCTGTTGTCCATCTCTTTTTTCCACAATTGGAGCAGCAAATTCCTGTACTCCTGATTGAAAGGTCCAGAGTAAGAGAGAAATCCAGTGGCCAGAAGAACATTCCCTACTAAATCAATAATTTGATTTTGAAAGTTTTTGCTGCTTGCTGTCCAACGAAGCTGTATGTAAAATATTATAAAGAAGTTAGATTAAGCAGGCACAAAACTAACATGAAAGATCTGACTTAAGAATTTATCTCTTTCTGGTAAATAATTGTTTTTTGAACCAGGTGTATTTTTGGCTTTAAATCATTCTTTTCAGAAGTAGAAGTTTGCTTGGAAGAGACGGCAACCATCTGACCAATTGGAGAAAAAGCATCTTTGACAATAAACTGGTAAAAAGTGCTTTAAAGGAGAAACAAAGTGGGAGGGAGAGGATGACCAACAATCATGTAAGGAAGTGGAGGACGGGGTTGGCAAATAAAATATATGGGGTGATTTAAACAGTAGGGACCTTGTAATCAATAGAACAGGGCTAATGGAGGACCACCCCAAGCATATTCACATAAACAAAGAAGTGCCTACCAGACAGAACGATGGGGATAGATTTCATACTGTTTCTGGGAAATTAGCACAGCTGGGCACCTCTCTGAAGTGCTTGTACGCTAATGTGCACAGCATGGAGAACAAACAAGGAATTAGAAGTCTGCAAGTGGTTGCAGAGTCATGATCTCATGGGGCTCATGGGGACATGGGGGGAAGGCTTCCACAACTGGAATGCTGCAACAGGCATGTACAGGCTTGTTAGGAAGGACAGGCTGGGAGGGTGAGGAGGGGAGTTTTCTTCTATGTGAGAGAGCAGCTGGAATGCATGGAGCTCTGCATCTGAGACTCTGGGATGGACAATAAGCCATCTGAGATCTTATGGGTTAGGATTAGGGGACAGACTAACATGGGTGATGTTGTGTGTGTCTGTTACAGACAACGTGATCAGGAATAAGTAGATGATGTCTTTTTCAGACAGTGGGAAGAAACCGTGCATTCGCAGGCCCTGGTCTACACAGGGTACTTTAACCACTCACATCTTCTGGAGCGAAAACAGAGCAAGACACAAGCAATCCAGAAGGTTTTAAGGAGTGCACTGACAAAAAGTTCTTAGCACAGGTAACTGAGGATCTAATGAGGGAAGTCAGTTTGCTGAACCTCAGATTTGCAAACAAGAAATAACTAGTCAGGGATGTAAAGGTCGGGGGCAGCTTTGGCTGAGAGAATTGATTGTGTAGCCTTGAGAATGGACAGCTCAGAGGGAATTTTATTACTGTGTACAAATACCTGACAGGAGGGTGTAAAGATGATGGTGCCAGGCTCTTTTCAGTGGTACCCAGTGAAAGAACAAGGGGCAATAGGCACAAATTGAAATAAAGGAAAATCCAATTAAACACACAAGCCCCCTTTTTTACAGTGAGAGTGGTCAAGGACTGGAATAGGTTGCCAAAAGAGGTTGTGGAGTCTCCATCTTTGGAGATATTCAAAACCCAACTGGACAATGCCCTGAGCAACCTGCTCTATTTGACTTTGCTTTGAGTGGAGATGGGTTGGATATGATAATATCCAGAGGTCCCTTCCAATCTCAATTATTCCACGATTCTGTGATTTTCCGACTATTATATTTAAGTTTTGCTTATTCCTTTCTCTCCAGATTTCTGTTCCCTTCCAATCACTCTTCATGCAATCTTGGTCAGGACCTATATGTTTTAAATTTAGAAATGACACATTTAACCCAGTGTCATTTTTGCCCAAGGCTCCAAGTGCCACATATATTCTTTTAATTTTTCTGTCTGAATTTTAAGAAGTAGAATGGACTAACAGCTCTTACAAGACCTCATAGCACAAGGCTTCAGAAAACCCACAATAAGGCACTCTAACTTCCTATTCTGGTGTTGCTCAAACTTAGAAACTGAAACTGCTCAAACTGAAAAATACGGTAAAGCATCTAACATTTTTGACTGATGTATTTTGAAGTACAGCTACGCAAACAAATGCCAAAGTCCTGGCCTCACAGGATGCAATGGTTGAAGTCAAAGCTCTCATCAGTTTTGACTCTATGTGAAATCAACCAAGGAATTATCAAAGCAAATAATCAGACAAGAAAAAAAAGAGTAACCTGCTTCCTCTGGAAACCTTCAGGCTGAAGCCAGAAAAATCTGCATAGGAAAGGTAAATTTCAAGCTCAGTGCAGAGGATAATGATTAGCCCATAATTCTGTAAAAGGCTCTAGTAGAAATCTGAACTTCAAATATAATTCGGGAAATTAGTCAAGCTTCAAATGCCTATTCTTGTAAAAATTTTAGGGCAATTATTTAGGTTAAGCCTAATTCCTTTTCTTATTGCACTAAAAGGAACTTGGGTCCTTTTTAAAAATTTCCCAATGAACCTGATATGACATAAATCTTCATACACAAGAATTAAGTTAACACAAGAAATTGTTTTCCTTTGTTAGATACATTAAGTTCAAGCAAAAAACCAAACATATAACTAAAATAACATGTCATATGATATCGAGATGTCACCATGCCTTGAATTTCTTGAGCACTACTAATGACCATTATGGAGTGTTCCCAAAACTAAGCACCTGCTTTGTGCTGGAAACCTACTCATATGTGCTAGTACCTTTTCTCCATCTAATCCTTCGATCAGAGCTGTGGCATTGTTCATCTTCCTTCTGCATGCCTCAGCATCATCAAGTAGGGCCTGCTTCTCTTTCATAGCAGTATCATACATGGCTTGTACTTGATCCAGTTCCATTTGTTTCTCATCCAGCTGAATTTGTGCATTATTCAGTTCTATTTGGGCAGCTGCAAGTCTTCCCTCTTGCAAGGCTAAATTTGCCTACAAACATTTAAAAGTAAAGAGTAGTTAATACCTATTATTTGGCAAGAGCAAATGACATTCATTTAATGGCACATATTGTACTCTATTAGGTACTTTTAAAAATAATACGTTTAAGATGACAGCGGGTTTTTTTTCCTTTTTTACTTTTCAACCTAAAACTGGAACACAAGCATAACACTAAAGTTATTCAATGCAATCTTAAACTGTTTTAATAATATTTTCAGAATGATCTATTCATCACACAATGATCAATGATTTGAAATCACAATACACTGGAAATTACAGTATGCTAGATATAGGAGGCAACCCATACAATGTTTTCTGTAGTATATTCTTAGTGCAAAAGAAAATTAAGATTGTCCTCATGGATTACAAAATAATAACAATGATAACAGAAACTACTCTTCTTCTCTCTTTTCCCACCAATTAATTCTACAATAAAAATATAACAAATGGATTTTTTGCTCCTCTGGAAACTAAAACTCTAGAGACTTTTCTCACATCTCTATAGAAGTTTGAATGATGAGTTGCCAATCATTTAAATGTGGCCTCTTAACTTGTATATTTTTAACAGGGGAAAAAAAAAGTGTTCTGTGAATTTAGAATGTGTTTCCAAATACATGTTTGCAAAGGATTTAAGACTGACAAAGTTCTTATGAAATTCACACTTACAGATAAAGGTTGTTTCCATTTACTCTGAATATTTAAAACACTTGTTTAAATATCAGGTATCTTATTTCTATTTTTTCTGCTATAAGAGTTATGAAGACGGAAAACAAGAATGTGTAAAAACTGTTTTATTACAAATATGAAACTTGACACTCAGATTACATCACACCAGAAGAGTAACAGTACAAGGAATCTCTGGAATGACTCTTAGTAAACAGTATAACCATGGGTTGGGTTTTTAGATTAGATCCTGACTAAATATATAGATTTAATTCTTATCAAAATACGCTAAAATCAGCAAATTCTTTTTGCTTTGCATAGGAAAAAGCCCCAAAAAAATAGAGAGGAACCAAGATCATATTTTGAGATCTAGGAATGATAAAAAATGCAGCATGAACTCTGGTGGATTTCAAAAGATAGGTCTGTGAGCAGGGAATTAGAGTACTAATTAGATGTACTAATCAACAAAGCAGTACTGCGTTACGAGTTACACATCTAGAGAATAGCAATGTCAGCAAAAAATGAATTTACTGTAGCCACTGTGTCTGTTGACAGATCCTAGAGATAAACAAGTATTTTAAAATGGAGATAAACCAGTGAAATGGCTGCTCATAAAATTTCCATCACGTAAGAAGGCTGAAATATTTTTACTCCACTGTTTATCAAAGAGCACATTAAACAGCATCTCCTAGAGATAAACACTGTTAAATCAGTGAGTCTTGTTAAGACCCACCTAAGGAGATTTCAGAACCACTGCTGTTATTTTTTAGTGAATCTTGGACTATCAGGAAAAGTTTAACAGTAAAGGAGTTTTGAGTAGGTGATGTAGAGTTGCTGTGTCCTGCACCGGGGGAGAGGTGGGGAGGGTAAGGTGAGAGAGAGAGAGAGAGGAAGAGAGTGCAGGGCTTTTTCTGGATCTTAATAAAAAAGGCCCAACAACAAATGGCTTAATAAGATAACTGCTTTGAAAAGATCCATAATAAGAGGAACATAGTGAGTAAATCTTACATCCCTTCACATGCTGGGCACCCGACATTCATGCAGCATCAGACAGAGCCTGGATAGATTTTCCCGTGGCATGTTGTGCGGATTCAAGCTATTAGAAACTCCTCTTATTATTCTGTCTTACTCAAACAGTTACCTTATTAAGCCATCTGATGTCAGGCCTTTCCAGAAAGAGCCCTGCACCAGCCCCCTCTGTCCTACCTCACCCTCCCCCCCCTGCCCCCAGTGCAGACCATTGTCTTATCCTTAAATGCTGTGAGGGCTAAAAATGGGAGTAAAATAAAGTTATGACATATTGTTTCACCTCCAGCTGACAAACAGTAGGTTACACAGGGAACAAGATCCTTGGAGAGCTGGGAAGAACAGCCTAGGCAGAACAGCTGGAACAACAGAGAACTTACGCCTGGCTGTGTGGATTCATATTTCACCTTGACATTTATCACAGCAGGATGTGAACCTCAATGGAAAAGAATGGCTATGCGAATTCCCAATGCATATGAGCAATGATGCCTTGTAAATATGAAAAACAGACCTCCGTGCAGCGATAAACTACACAGAAAGGTGCAAAAGACTGATAAAACAGACTTCCCAGTTCTTGAAGGCTCTTAGAAAGGCTACCAGCTTTGAAGATGTAGGGACAATGAAAAAATATTTCAGACAAATACAAAGAAAAGATATACTGTATTCTAGCATGAAAAAAAACCCCTGAATTATTTACACTAAACTTTATGGGATCTCTAGAAGATGACTTATTATAAGAAATTATTTTACAGACAATTTAACCAAGTTTTTCAGCCAATTTTAGGGTAATCATAACAAAGTAGTAATACATTTTGGTATTAGTTTGATCTGTAGGCTGCTTAATCATGCGTGAACAATGGTTAGTTGCACAAGAATGACTGCTAGCATACCAGGATGACCAGCCTATGTGATTCCCAAAGGCAGAAAGACTTGTTTCACATTACCCTATGAAATCATCACTATTTGCTCTCTCCCTGTCTTTCTGTCCAGCTCCACTTTTCCAAAATTACATGGGTACAAACACTGCTTTTGTATTGATATCACTGGCAAGTTGGCTGGCAGCTTCCTGTGCAGAGCTTTGCCATGAGAGCAGGAGGCAACTTCTGCTGCCAAGGAGAATCTTCTGCACAAGAAGGCTATTACAGTCCCAAGCAGCTTCATACAAAGATTTCCAGCCAGTTACAGATGGGAAGGAAATTTGTCTCTCAACCACAAAGAGCCACTGTGGCCTTTCTAATTTTAGTGGCATTGCTATGTGAACAAACTTCACGCCCTTCATTCCATCTCTCTGAGTCACGCAGCAAAGCAAGGATTCACATTTTTTTCCAGTTGGACGCAGTGTGAAAGCCTGAATAAATGGATTTTATGTGAATGAATCATGAGGATTCAAGACATGAGATCCACGCTTTTATATGCGCTCCCAGAGAGGCGGGGGGGGGGGGAGGGGGCTATGCTAGGACGTGCCTAGGCTTGCGTAAAAGCAGCAGCTTCAGCCTCCTCTTGCCATTGGCATTGTGGGGAACCACACAGACAATCCTCTCAATATCTGCTCCAGCCAGTGCCTGTACCTGCTCTCTGCATCTGTCTGCATGGGGCAAGTATGGAGAGAGTACCTGTGCCAACAAGGGCCACAGACTAAATTATGAAGGAGATATTTTGCCTTCTTCTAACCTGGCCTCGGAGAGGATTTCATAGCAGGTGGTGAGATGATCCTTCCCCTTGTAACCTTTTTTGCATTCCACATAAAACCAGGACAAATAAACATGTAATTACAGTCCACAGCTATACTGTTAAATTAAACATGCCCAGCACCTTTGTCTGGCACTGAGGTTAACTAGCATAAAACCATCTCACATTAAGCTCTCCCAGCCTCTAAACCAGTATGGCTGCACTCAAACAGCCTCACGGAAATGGCCCTTGCATGAAGCTGGTTCCTGAAAGGTGCACAGAGATTGCTGAGAAAATGCTGCTTAGCCAAGACAAAATTCACACTAGGGATCATTCTAACAATTTTACAGTGCAGATTATCACTTTCCAATGTCTAGAAAAAATTCCCCAGTACTGTTTAATTTATTACTATTGACATAGCCACAAGTTTCTTGTTGATTCATTGCAAAGTCTATTTTGCAAAGCACTGAGTATATTTGGCCCTGATCCATGAAGGCATTTAAATAAAAATGCCTTCTTCAATAAAAAAAGTCACACCATTTAATGCTATCCCTGCTCTTGAATGGAATGCCCAGACCAACTCCAGATCACTCTGAAGAGCAGCTGTTGCTCAGTAAATTCAAGAAATGTTGCTAGAAGTAAGAGAGCCCACAAGAAACAAAGCATCTGAAACTTTATAGCTCACCACAGGGAAAGAAGATTTGGAGCTTTCCTAGCATCTCTCTTGTTTCAGGAATTTTAGCTTTCCAAGTTCATTGTTCTTACAGTCCATTGAGCACTCACTACTGCTGGACCAGGCCAGAAGGCTTCTTGCACTGGGACACTGTCACTCTGCTCATCGACACTCTGTGGATATGCTGGGTGACCATCTTTGCCTTTTGCTTCAGTCCTGTCTTGGGCACATGGCATCTGACTGACAACTCTTCAAGGATATGCAATCTCAAGGTGCAGATTTTTCACACACACTCCATTGCTTTTGTATCAGCTTTCTCAGAGCCTCAATATCATGATCGCATTGTTATTTAGGGCAACATTATAAGAGAGGCAAACGCATACACAGATTTTGCAGACATTCCAAAACCAATGGGTTCACTTCACCAATCTAAAAAAATTATACACATAGACATATGTATACATATATACATATGTACACATGCAAACAGATCCATGCAGTGACGTTAGTAACATCTTGGCTTCAATTTCTTTGCTATCACTGAACATTCTTTGGGATTAAAACAACCTTTGAACGGCACAAAGATCACGCCTCTTATCTACTTTTCGCAGCCTCTACCACCTACTGGAAGATTCTGCATTTTTTTTCCGTTCAGTTACATGTCCTGACTTCAATCTGTTTTGTTAGGTGATCTAATCCTCCCCTTCACCCCCCAGAGTATATGCTTTCCTTCCACAGTTATTGTGGGCCTTGAATTCAGACTTGAATGCTTGTTTTCCTGCCCAGTGGGCATCACCTTGACAAGGATACACTTATTTAAAAGGATGACCATCACATTTTGACACTCCTTGACTGTTACCTCTTCCTCAGGTGCAAGATTTCATCTTATTGCCTGCTGTGTTTTTTTAGTTCATCATGGAGACCAGTGAAAGCAGAAAAGGCAACAAAGTCTCATATTTAAAACTGAGTTTGACAGGGAAAATCCTCAATATCAAACAGCATTTATAAACTGTGGACAAACTTCCCTTGACCACCTAAGGAAACTTAATTAAAATCACTGGAGACATCTTTAAGGAAAATTATACCCCTATACACTGTATTTTAATTAAAGGCTAACAGAATCACAGCAAAAGCCAGGGCTGCTTCATTCTGCTCTTATATTCTAACCGATAGACAAATAGTGGATGGTGTTTCAGAACTATCAGGTTAATCCAGCAGGTTTGTTTACTAGGTAACATGTACATATCCATTTCTAGGAATGAGTTAATTTTTGCACACTATATTTACTAAAATATAAGTCACTATTAATTAGTTTTCACAAGTTGTCACATTTAAGATAGATGAGGCACTGAGTCCCAATTAAGATGCAATTTAAAATATATATTGGATGGATTTTGAAGGTGTTGAAGGGGGTTTCTCTCCTAGAACAGCAGTTAGGATAAAGCAGCTTGATTAATTCATTCAGTAAAACTGCTTTTAGAATTGGATGATTTAGCCTGTGCTAGTACTTTATGCAGTTTAATTGTACATTTATTTTCAATTATTTTCTTAGCATCACTCCAGTGCTTCCTGCAATACCTCCTGCATACTTCAAACGCTTCCTCCTTCTGTCATCTTTAGTTTTAAAATATTTGTTTCTATACCTGACAATAGGCACCACTTTGCCAAGAAACGTATGCTCAGTTTTTATCAGCTACAGAGTGATGAGAATGTAAACACTTGAATACAAAGTTAAATTTATACGTAATCTTAAGTCATAGCTATAGAAATAAAAATTGCAAGAGCTCCTTTGTAGCTTTCAGAGATGCATCTGCAGATAAAGCCACTATTTCCTCTAGGTCTTGCTTTCTTTTATAGCTCTCAATAGCCACATTTCAAATTCTGTTTTCATTGGTGAACATCCCATTGTTTGAAAAGATAATTGTTACTTATATATCACAGAAATATAGTCTTGTCTATCAGTTACTTGAATCAAAAATATCATGCTTTTAACAAATTTGAATCAGCTCTGTCTAAATATACTAAAAGAATAGCCAAGAGTTTTGAATATACCATTGATACAGTGGCTTAAACAATAGGAGATTGAACATAAGAACAGTGGAAGCATAACCAATTGAATGTATTTCTTCAGAAAAGAGCTATAAAATCCCCTGTAGAAGCGATGATTATAAATCACTATATAAATATTCAAGGTCCTTTTTTTTCAATATGCTCATAAACAAAACATTACCAAGACAATAAAGCTATCTGTAGGAGTGCAGACAATGGCAGCTGATCCCCTTGTATTGTAGTTCAATGTTACAACAGAATTCTATGCCAGGTGATTATTATATATACACTCACATGTAGCAGTTGACACTGCAAAGTTTTCTTCGAGAGCTGAATTCCAGCTTTAAAAAATTCCAGTATTAAAGAATACTTCTGTGCCAAGAACAGTCTCTCCTCTCCCAGCGTCTACCAAGACCATGATAAGTATGCTCCTTCCCAGGCCAGCAGGACCAAGGAGAAGTTTTCTTGAAACCATAGTGCCTGGCACCAAGTCCAAGAGCAGAGACAGTGTCGGTATCTCCCGCTTGCAGATAGCCAGGCTCTATAAAGAACCTATGTACTAAGGCTCCCATTGAAAACTGTGTTCACACAAGTAACAACTGTACCACAGGGAAGCTGTGTAAGGGGAAAAAATTGCTGGGACATATTTAACTTCTGTGTGCTTGACTTCTCAACTGGATATGAAGAAACAAGAATCTCTTGTAACTCGTGATCTTTTTTAGCCAAAATAAGGTTGACATTTTTTCCACTCAACTATAGTCATCCCTCAGAAAAATAAAATGAGTAACATTAAATACCTTAAGAGGAAGAACTTCTCTATTAATACCATAGAAATAAGCCATTGCTTGTGTCCATGAGCAAAGACCTGCTACGTTTCCACACACTTTTTTAGCAGTCTCAAGATTATAATCCTCCATATCCAAATAAGGCTCTAAAAGCTCCACGGTTTCTCCTGTAATTGAGTCCTAGTCAACGGAAAGGAAAAAAAATATTTTTTTAAATTGATTTTAGAATAAAGTTTGCTTCACAGAAACATTTTTCTTTTTAAAAACATGGCGCTACCACTTCTTATAGAAGAAATGAACAAAACAACACTGTTGCCCTTCACTCTTATAAAGGACAGATTAGCTGTTTTTTGGGAACCCAGGTGAAAATGCCTCCTACTTCCATTGCAACAGATTGACTTGAGTTTTCATTTAAATATCCCTATCTGACCTGTAAGATTTACAGACATTACTTGTACTCATAGCTCCATGACAACTTAAGCTGATATAAGTTATTTCTGCTACAGCACTGTACCTTCTTTCCCCTCCCCCTCAACCAGATGTTCTTGCCCCATCTTTAATACCATCAGCAATGCTCAGTGAGCTAGTTTGGAAGCTAATATGATGGAAATCTGAGTCAGCAAACTAGCGATTACTTTTCTTCTAGGCTAGTTCCCTGAACAAGCTCACCATGGCATCAGACAGGCACCAGTGTGCACACAGCTAAGGGAGTCAAACATGCAGCTTTAGGAAGGAAGAGGGAGAAACTTCAAGGCACTGACTTCACTTCACTGAAGCTAAGCCTTTTCCTTAACTGTAACAGTGATTTCTTTCAGCTGTTCACTTCATTATTCTAATCTCAGATTTTTTCCCTCCTTCACAATCTATTGAGAACATGAAAAGCCAGATCTTTGATGATGGTGGTTAATCTATAATTAAGTGTCAGAAGAAAATGGAATTCATCTCCTTAAGCAATGTAGAGAGTAGAAGAGCTTATACAGGTTAACAATGGTTGCTTAACAATAGAGGCATTAAGAATCTTCCCTTTTTTTGGCAATGTATTAATGCCTTTCTTTTAAGGCATCTAAAAATCATCCTCTGTTCATACTGTCAAGCAATATACCCTTTTCCTGCTTTTCTGCATAGCAGAAAGGACTGTCTTGTACTTGTCTGATCCCTAGCTACTACAATAACAAAGACATTCCTTGTATTATTCCTAAGATCAGACATGGTGATGTTTTCACAATCAGAATTTGCTAAAATATAAACTAGTGCTGGACAAATATTTTGACTTCTTCATTCTCCTACTCAAAATTATGAGCTAGCAAGCTGGCAAAGGTAAAGCAAAGACCAACCAGCAGTGGCCTAAATCTCTGTTCTCTGCTTGAAAAATGTCATGCTTTTCCTTCTAAGTAATGAATTTTAAACCAAAGGAACTATTTCATCCACTAATCTTTCTTGCCTAAAAAAATTAGGAAAGAACCAAATTGTCACAAGCAAGTAAGCAGTGTGGTCTACTCAGAACTCCAGACAGGATGAGCTTTCTTCTCCTATATACTCTCTTAGGAACAAGAAATGAGGTAGGACAATGTAGGACATGAGGAGCATGTGAAGTACCTCATCAGGGACAGCAGTAGTCTAATGTTCTTCACCACATTCATGAGTATCACTTCCTGCAAGAACTGAGTCCCACAGAGGTTCTTCTGACTCCTCTGAGTAAAGTTAGATGTGTTGCAAACTACCAGCAGGAACATATACGCTATTAATAAGTGCCAAAACTGGAAGCCTCATTAGAGACATATTTGAGTAAGGAGTGCATAATTAGTCCCCCCCATTATCTTTAAACTAATTTCCTCTTCTGTTTAGTGAAGATAGTACTTGGAAAAGTGACCAGATGGACAGCCCCAGGAAGAAACTGTCTACAGAAGCAGTGCAAGTTTTCACATGGTGCCTTGTCAATATGGCTTACTGGGAGAAATAGCTCCTGGCGATAGTGAGAATCATGGTTTCAAGCCTCATCTGCACAACAAAAACACTCCAGTAGCTTAGAAAAGGCATCAGCAAAATGCACAGCTGAAGCAGGTTAAAAAATCAGTGTACAAGTGAAAGAGTTTGCCAAAACCTGCTTGGTTTTCTGGGTTTTAAAGTTGAGCCATGATTCTGCCATTCCATAGTCCAGCCTAGCTCTTTTTCTGGTCCAGCTACCTGTGACATCTTTCTTCTCTTCCCTGCAGAGAAATTTCCCTTGTCTCACAGTCCAGTGAATCTTGCTTTAAACGGGACAAGTTTCTGTCCTGACAGAAATAAAAACTTGCATTTGCTTTTATTTTTCTTATAGTTGATATTAAGGTTCTCGGTTCATTCTGCATTTCACTACTTTTCTAGTGAAAGAACCCCTAAAGTTCCCAAATATCTCAGTATTTTTCCTGACAAGAAGCTCATTTTCTTCTGTATTTCCTCCTACCTCCCTACCAAACAATTCTGGAGTTCTAGAGTGTCTTACATGCAAACAGGCCTGGTAGCACTGGAGATGGTGAGCCATTTGAAAAATCAACAGTGGTCTTTTTAAGGCAAATTCATACTGAGAAGCAGGAACTGCCCAAATAAATATAACACTAAGCTTCTCAAGATCTCATCTAGTGCTTGGGATACTTGTGTCTGCCATCAAAACTGTGTTGCTCAGAAAAAAGATTACTGAAATAATGATCCATGAAAATGGAGAGGAATACAGTCACGAAGGTATCTACAACTATAGGTACACAAAAGCTTCATCTGTTTCAAACTACCTTTGAAGGTAGAAAACACTTTCAAACGATCTCTAGAGATAGTTATAGGAGTAATAGTGCCACCATTAACTTCTTACCTTCTGGAAAGTAAGCAACATGCTAAGAAATCCTGAATTATTCATTAGCTTCAGAGCCTCACTCCATGACGGCTTCACACATGGGCGTTCTTGATCAGGTGTTACTGAGTCTATTTTTCTTTGGAATAAAAGTAGCACACAATCCATAATTCGCATTATCAAGTGAGGAGGTTTACCCAGTTTGCGAACAGTTGCAATGTCAGAAGGTTTTATTGTCTGAAAAATTAAAAAAGAAAATAATCCATTTATTTAAGCAATCACTTGATGGTAGAGCAAGATGGGGTTTGGGAGGACTGTATATGTAACTCAGTTGCTGCAGTTTTGCAGGTCACCCAGAAGCAGAACTGCAGAAAGTCCTTAAAGGTAGTACCACTCAATGACTGCTTTATTATATGAGAGTAGAGGAGGTACTGCCCATCTTACCTCTCCACTGCCTCAGTTTTTTCTACAAGCATTAATAGGTCAGTGCTAGTCCTTTCAATTTTTTTTTTCAAACCAGAAACATAAGTCATATTATTACAAATAACAATCATTAACTACATGCATGTTCAGAATATCTTTGATTCTGACCTGCAGGGCTGCCACAGCTTCTTCCAGTGCAGGTCTTGCAGCTTCAAGCTTCTCTTCTGCTGCTGCTTTATCAATGGCAATGTCATCCACAATGGCCTGCGCCTTGTCTTTTACCTTTTGCACCTGCATTTTCACCTTTTCGGCAGCTTGGGCTTTCATAGTTACTTCCAATAAAACTTCATCAGCTTTTTTTGAAGCTACAGCCAAATCTTTCTCCTTCATCACCAACACTTTGGAGAGCTGATTTACTGAAACCTCAGCTTCCATCAGCTTTGCAAGACCTGTGTTGAACAAATTCCATTTTAGCAATAGGAAGACCTATTGAGAGAGAAACTTCACTGAAGCAATCTGGATACTTAAAATAAGTCACTCAGATTCATATTTAGGAACCCCAGTGACTAATCCCATTTGCTGAACACCAAAATTAAGCAGGTGGAATATCCATTTGCTATTTAAAGCTTTTTATTTTTTTTTCTTTCTTTTTTTTTTTTCTTTTTGATGTGTAAGAGTCTTCAGAATCTGTCACTTGATCCACTTGTTTATATTCTTACATATGAGAGGGACACTAAATGTAAAACACACGTTGAAAAGCATTAGTATTATAAATGGCACTCTTAGGAATTATGTGTACAATTTCAGAAATCCATGAGACCATAAGAAGCACCAGAGTGTACTCTCTGTGCAAAACAAAAAGGAGGAACCTGGCATCCTGAGCAATGCAAGTGAAGACACAAGGAGACTAGGCTGAGCTTCTAAATTCAACATGACATGAACACCCAGGTGAGATGGGGGTAAAAGAAACTAAAATTCTTGAGCAATGCAATACTCCAACATTTTTACCAAACATTGAGAAAATCATCTAGAAAAGCTGTAAGTATAAAAATCCTTATACATAAATGCATGCATCTAAATGTAAATGCATCATGTAAATCTTTCCAACCCTCAAAAAAAGCGCATTATGTTCCTTCAAGGCACCCAGCCACCCTCTGCCTATGGAGATATGTGTACATAGCTCAGTTCTGCAAGTGGGAGAAGAAATAGTTTAAGTTCACATTGACCTCCAAACAGCATTGAGTTTCAGAAACTGTTTAATTGTTTACTGTGTATGACCTTGTGCACTGCAATATTTTGGAAATTTTACATTTGGCATATAGCTGTTTCTTTAAAAGACTCTTCAGAGTGACTGAATCTGAACATTTACTTGCCTTCCCTCTGATTTACTTAAGGCCTCTTTAAATGTGAAATTGGCATCTTGGCATGCATGGATGTCAAAGCAGGAGTTTCAAGTATTTTAAGTGCTAATACGATTTTCAAAACTCATCTGCAATCTGCAACATTCACAAAGTACATTGAAACAAAACCTCCGTTTATTTTGTAATCACACACAGCTGAAAACACGAGTTTGCTTCCAAATGAAAGTGAGCCCACAATTTAAATCCATACTTTTACATTCTTTTACTCAGATTATTCTCACCTTTGTAAAAACAAGCAAACAAACAAACAACCAAACAAAAATCAAACAGATTTTACAGTACCTGTTCTCATGCGTTCAGACAAACTTCCAACACTGGCAAACTTCTCTTTGTAAATAGCTTTGTAGCCTCCAATGAAGGACAGGTAAGATTTTGGAGTCACAAATGTTCGCCGCCTATATCGTTCAAAGTATTCAACACATTTTTCAGCCACAATATCTTGAAATGTCCCCATGGTATTAATGACACTCCGTTTCACTTCATCTGTGCACTCAATATGGTAGGAAACTAAAAAATGCTGTGCAACTGCTACAAGAGCATCTTTAGGCCAGCGCTGGAACCAGTCCATGGTACAGCCTGAAATCAGACCTGGAAATTTGAGTGCACGAGTTCTGAATTTTTCCCCAACAGGAGAAAAACAAAGAACGACATGCAAGTTATTACGAACTCGAGCAAGAAAGTAATTATAAAGATTTTCACCAGAGGGAGTACGCCTTGGATACTCCTTCTTCATTGCTGGTATCAGGTCTTGTGTGATTTCACCTATTTCGTCTCTTGCAAAAAGATTTGAGACTTCACCTGAAGCCAAAACATTGTTCATGTACTCAAGAAATGATTCATCTCTGATTTCATTGTCTGTGAATATAAAGACAATGCCCTTTCCTTTTTGCCCAGCAGTGCGGTACAAGATTTTCAGATCATCCAAAAGGTTATTGGTGGCATATGTTCTGAGATAGAAAAGGATTAAAGAAAGAGAGAACAAAAATTACAGATAGTTTCAGGAAATATCTATCAATGGGCTCAGCTTCCCTAAGGCAAGAAACAATCTACATAAGAAATTAATACCATATCTCTTGGTTTCATTTGTTTAGGTTTTTCTTCTTAATCACAAAGTGAAAGATCAGTACCATAAATCATGGGAAAGGAGGTGAAACCAACAGAATAACATGGTGGGAAAAAAGATGGTAAGAGCAATACATTGTCTAAGGTAAGTATGCTGCTTTGCCTCCCTACAGTTTGTGGACATCAACTCTTTATTAGAACTGAAAGTTAGTACAACTGGATTAAGTTGTCAAGTAGGTTCTGATACCTGTAACTATTACGTAAATACAGCTGGATTACCTTTTGAAGATAATGAGAGCAGGTTAAAGGAAATCGTTAAGAGACGAGAATAACCAAGACTGAGGTTTCTATTGTGTTATTTGGTTTAACTGAAATCAAGACCCAGAAATTATGTTTGAACATTATCACTTGGGCTGATTAACTCAGCTGCAGATAGAGACCATGACTGTTTTGTCCATTACATATCAGCAGCTTATGCATACAAGTAAGATTCAGATGAAGTCCATGCAAATTCAACTACAGATTTCAGATTATGCAATATCTGTGAAGTAGATTAAGGTTAATAAAATGGCAGATACTGTCCCCTATATTCTTAGCCAATTAAAGCTGAAGTTTAGAACCTCTTTTCTTTGAAACCAGTTTATTATTTCCGAGTCTCTTCAAAGTCATAAGTAGTACTTGTAATACACGTATTTCCCATTCTTCAGTATTTGAAAACAATACTCTATTTTGAAACTAAATATGCCATACAGAACATCTCCCAGTTCTCTTCCAGCTCCATCTTACCACTGCCTTTTAACTATCCCTAATGCAAGCACTGTGGAACTTGAAAACAATCTAACTTTTCAGTTTGCATGTGTCAGCTACAGTTATTACAGTGATTTGTGGGATTCCAATAAGAATATAAGAATTTCTCTACTGAGTCAGAATTGTAGAATCATAGAGTCATTTAGGCTGGAAAAGAGTCTTAAGATCATCAAGTCAAACCAACTGATATCTAACCAGAATAGCAGGCCATCTAGCTCAATACTCTTAACACCAGCAATGGGAAATGCTACTTTGAGAGAAAACATGAGCCAGCACCCACTCTTCACTGCTCATTTCTTTCTTCCCCCCTCCATATTCATAGTCATTGTATTAGGAATATTAGAAGGTATGTCCATCCTGCCCTCTTGGTATCCATTTATGAACCTGCTGATACTGTCTTCCTCCACAGCCTCCTATGGGAAGTTACAAAAGATGACTATCTGCTTTGTAAATACACACTACCTGCTTTTAGCCCACCTCCAGTTAGCTTCAGCAAATGAACCTTTCCTAAGTGACTGAAATATTTATTTGCCTTATTAATGCATTTTGAATCTTGCAAGTCTAGGGACTCTGTTCTGTGACTCTATACTTTTTTCTTTCCCTCCTTTTTTGTTCCCATTGTTCCTTCCTTCCGCTTCTGGGACACAGGAAGAGGCTGTGATATGTCTGTCTTTCTCTTTCCTTTCATCAGAAACCCCATAACATTGTTCAAAGACCTGACATCTCTCTCTAAGGAAGATTTCTCAGTGTGTTGAGTAGTTTGCAGAGTGAAATGCACACTGCCAGCCTTCAGTGCTTACCCCTGTAAGCCCTATGTCAAAAGAGGAAAAAAAAGATGGAAGGCAGTAGTTACTCCCAGTCACTTCAAATTTCTACAGATTACTAAATTCCAGCACTACATACTATTAAGTCATTGATAGCAGTTGTAATAGCACAGTCTAGGTACACAAGCATCTATAGAAGAAGTTACTATTTCCCCTGGCCATTGGCATTTGCCCACTGTGCAGAATACACCAGCAGATTATTCCATGTTATCTTTAGTCCAAAAAGGTATTTTAGTGGGATTTCACACAGGTGCATTGCAGACGCAAATGCTGAAGGAAAGGCAGATTTCTTGTCAATAGCATAAAGGCAGCAAAACAAAGACTCAGGATCTGTCATCTATAGACTATGCATTTGCACAGATGCTTTTGATTGAAAAAGTAGTTTACAACAAAGGATAAAATGTTTGACAGGTTTGCATCCTGTTAAGTTGATTGTGAGACATTCATTTCTATGGCAAATTAAGGAGCAAATATCTATGCATACTGCATTGTGTTACCTTGTTAAAGTAATCTGAAAGCTCTCATATCCAGCAATATATGACGCTAGTCTGGTCAGACTCTGTTTTCCAGATCCACCCACACCCACCAACAATGCATTTCCTTGTGGAGTACGAATAATCCGTGATATTTTAATCAGATGTATGATTGCATCCTGTTTATTGAGAGAAAAAGGGATGAAAAGATGTAAAAATAATATAATGTATATTCAACTAGAAAGAACTGCAAAGAGATGGAATAATTTGTGAGATCGAAAGCAGCCAGGAGACAGCAGCATGGCTTTATAGTTTATTTGTAAGGCTTGTTGGATACAGGGCTAGCCATTCTGAGCTATCTCCAAAATAATTCGATAGGAACATACAAGATCCATGTATCAGTAAGTGCAAAAGACACTTTCTGTATGAATATAATTACAGGCACTAATACCTTGAAAAATACTAAATCCATCTTTGATCCTCTGATGGTTTCATTGTACTGTTGCATGAACATCTGTAATCTTTCAGCCAAATAATCCAAAGATGGGATAGGCTCATAAATTTTAGGAGCCTTCAACTCTGCATCATCAGGTTCATCTCCAGTAGCTTCTGGGACATCACGCAAGAAATCCACAAAGTATAATTCTGTGGATTTATCTTCAAATAGGTTTTGACTATGCTCTGCAGAAGCAATCTACAACAACACATTAAGGATTGCTTTAGTAATGAAACATTTCATTGACCTCTTTTTGTGGCAAGTGCTGGGACACTGTTTGCCTACCTTTTTCATTATATCTTCAAACCAGTCTTTATCACTTTGGCTGATGAACCTGTCTGCAATAACACGTCTGCATTCATGCTGGAACAAGGTTACCAAAACACTGATGCTCTGGCAGACTTCAGAAGTAACTGTAAGTATTCCTTGCCAAATACGACTGAGGTCTCGGTTAACATCTACAAAATAATGTCATAAGCTATATTCAAATAACTACTAAATAAAAATATTTTCTATCTAGATTAAATTAATTGGAAATTTTCACAAACTTCAAAATCAATATTGCATTAAAGAAGAAATACATGCTTGGCACTTAAGAGGCAACAATAAAAACTAGGAAATGACAGTAGCAATGACCAGCTCTTTAATTTCACATAGATTTCACTGGAGTTTCTTTGAGTCTTTCAAGTCCCAGGAACATAAACTGAAGGGTAGCCAAGATAGCTTGGTTAACAATGGCATTAAAGGCCACAGTAAAAATGTCAGCATTTCTTAACCTGTGGTCTTGCTCCTGCCCTTTCTTCCAGATCATTTCTGTCACTCTCTTTTGTCCAGTCCAATATCATGTGAGGAAATGTTCATGAGGAAATGGAAAAATAGATGACAAAAAGCAAAGAAAAGAGAGCAGAAAAATGAGAAAAGAGGATTTGAAAAAATGAACAACTTAGCAAAAGCTACATTTTCTCTATAGGCAGTTAATTAGCAGTAATAAGCCACATTTCTGTTGACTGGTCAATAGTTTCACTAGAACTCTCTATTTCTCTGTGTAAGCCAAGTTTATGCCTACAGTTGACTTGTTTTGGAAATTCTGACCAAGCTTTTTTGGACTAGAAAATATCATTTATCAAATCCCTGCCAATACCTATCTTTCCACCAGTCTCCTCCACTTTTTTTCAGTAGAAGATCGTGACTTTTCAAATTTAATTCTACACAAAAATTTTATTTTCAGTTTCAAAGCAACACTTGCTTAGGAATCAGTCTTTACAATCTGTTTGAAATGAAATAAGTAAATATTTAGAATTTACTAAATACCAGATTTCATTTGTTTTGAACTGATTCCCTCTCCACCAAAGTTTCTCACAATCCAAAACATCTTTGCAGAAGATTCCTATCTATTTTTTAATTTATGCTTCTTTATGCCCTTTGCTCAGCCAGAAGACCTCTAAATCTTCCTATCAGTTATGCTTACTATATTATACTTATATAATGTAATACTTCTATTAGCTATAGAAGACGCTGCATATGATTATGATTTTAGTCAGCTAACTAGGTACTAATAGCAACAAATTCAGAACTGAGGCATCAGCCAGCAGTTATACATACAGGTCACGGCTTCACAATAGGAAGTACAAACACATGTGAAAGTACAAAAGACCTGGGTCTTGTTGCTTTGTCATGGTACAGATGTTTTAAAAGCTTCTTAAGAGATGTAATTTTACCTTTGCTTTTGTTGTCTGCCAGACCTTTCGAGTTGTAGATACTAGTGCTGAAGCCAGTTTACATACTTCTGCAGAGAAGCCTCGTTGTTCACAGAAATAGCCTCCAGCTATTGTTTGAAATATTTTGTCAATAGAGGAACTGGAAGGCAGTGTGCAGTTGTAGATGGTAAACTGGCGTTTCAGGCGCTGTGGGATGTCATTCCGCCCTCCCCCAGGGTGAATCATAGCAGCTACAAACTGGATGTCAACCACATTCGTGAATTCTCCTGGCTTCTCCAAATTGTAGAAACCTTTCTGTTCCATCAGCTGTCTTACAATCTCATTGGTGATCTAATTATCACAAAAAAAAAAAAAAAAAAAAAAGAAAGAAATGGAGCAGTTAAGTATTTCAGGGTTCTCAAAAAAAGGAAAGAGGAAATCTCCAGTATAACAAATTAGTAGACAGAAGGAAAGACATCTCTTATCTTTCTTATTTTCAGGTATTCTGCTGGACACTTCAGCAATTTATAAATGCTGATATAAACATGATACCAAGCACTCTGACACACTGCATCAGAGGTTGCATGTAAGCTTCGTGTGCTAAGTAGTTGTGGACATGAGGTCAGACATTCAACTGGATTTCCATAATATCAGTCTAAGGAAATTCAGGACTTCAAAGTTTCAAGCAGACTTATATTCAGATTGACACAGGCACTTAGACAGTGACAAAGAATGGTAAGTTTAGCACAAAGTGTAGTCACACATTCACTTGTATAGATGCAGTAAGACAACAGGATTACAGAGCTATACTGGGAGCAGGAAAATTACTTTTTCTCAGCAGTAATTTTTTTGAATTTAAGTCAGATTTTCAGAGTACAAGTCTATAAGTATTCATTTATCAATACCTCAAGACATTTTGCTAGTGTTGGATGTCAGCTGTGATGTTAGATTTCACCTAATAATAACAGTACTTTAAAGTCCAGAGCAGATGGAAGAAGTAAAGAGTCTGATTGCTTCTTGGCTTTGCATGCTTCCTTTCCCAGATTGGTTCTTAGTACGGCTAGTTTGGAAATTCTGCAAGCTTGGTATGTAACCAAAACAAAAGTCTGAAAAGCTACCATAATTGCACCAAGTGGCTTGATGCTGACCCTAATCTTTCGGAACTGACAGCTTATCACTCTTGGCAAAAACTGGCTTGGGAAAATTGCTTTTAGTGGATATACTTGGTCTAGTCCATATTATGATACCTTTTTCCTAAACTTTCCTATTTTTGCAATCCACAGATCAGCCCTTCCATCAGCAGCAACAGTAAGACCACCAATTCCCAAATGTTAAGGTTTTCCTTTTACCTGATCACCCCATTCATTAATCACAGGCATGTTGATGTCATCAATAAAGACAGTCATTTTCTTCCCTGCCGGAGGACCATATGTAGTGCCCATTCTTTTATCTATGTAACTTTCTATGCTCCTCTGGAACATATTTGGCAGAGTTGCAGAAGAAAAGTTTAGGCATTTGGTCAAGTGAGCATCAGGATCATACTTGCTTGTGTAATCCTGCAAGATAAACCAATTTTAAGTAAAGTGCACCAGTAACTCCAAATGAATTCAGCCGAAAGGAGACGCAGATGCTCCATAGCCCTGCAAAACCCAGATATCTACAAAATCTCAGCCCTGCTATTTACTTCAAAATGTCAAACAGCAGTTTATTTAAGACAAATATACCATCTCATCTCAACCTCTCAGTTAATGTTTTGCATAAAGTTTCTAAGTATTAAAATTTATAAGCTTTTAACAGACTTCACTAAGTGTGACAACAAGTAGACATGACAACTCAGGATGCAAATAAACCCTGCATTAGCAATTGTTAGGGTTTTTCTAAATTCAAGCTGTTAGTGACGATCTGTTACAGCAGCCTGCAAGGAACAAGTGAAAAACAAAATCCTTTTCACATTTACACCACAGTACCATATCTTACAATAAAACCAGTGTAAAGGAATGGTAGTGTAAAATTAAACCCAGCTGCATTGCATTTGCTGATATTTATCCTCTCTTAATGAAGAAAGGAACCCTTGCGCTTTATGAATGCATACAATTCCCACAGCTGCTGCTAATGCCCTAAAGCAACAAAGTTCCACTTTTCGTATTTAGTGAGATTTTATAACAGAACCGGAAAGAAAAAGACGTAACCCTGAAGTCACACCAAGGCATATATATAAAGCATGGGAAATATTTTGTTTAGCAAGAGTCCTAGGACATAAAAATAGTATTAAACATTCCAGACTTCCAACATTATTTCTTTTTAAAGATTCAGTTCTTCTGCAATGATGACAATGTTGAATATAATTTAAATTCTTATCTTTATAACAGGGTTGACTAGAAATGTTCCCATTTTGGTACCTTAGAAAAATAAACCTGTATCATTGCTGATTAAGTGCTCTAACAACAACTCCAGTGAGACAGGCACTCTGTAACAACAGAAAGAAACAGCTATGCCCCCTCAAAATATTTTGATGAATAGTGTTAAACTGATAATTTTGTGGATACAATGTTAATACAATGATCTCAGTTTAAGAAAATGTGCCCTTCAGAAATAAGTTCTTCTCTGACATCACACAAATTACAGTCTACACATGCAATTTACACGCAACAGTACTGTATTTGGTGAATACTCTTGACAGCTGATGGGTTGGTGCAGGCCACTGCTCAGACCTCTCCTCAGGGCCCCAACAGTTTGTACAAAACTAATGCAACAGTCGCAGGTGCCCAGGTGCTGGCAGTGGGGGCTGTGGGGCAGCCCTTTGCAAGAAGAGGACAGGGCTTCCCCATGCCAAACACAGCTGGTTCCAGCCAGGCTCCCACCGGAGACCCTCAGCATGTGTAAGAAAGGGCAAAACGCTGCCTGGCAGTTGAGAAAGAAATGAGAAAAAATGTGAGAGAAACAGCCCTACAGACACTCAGGTGAGAGCAGAAGGAGGGGGAGAAGGTGCTCTAGGAGACATTCCACTGCAGCCCATGGAGAAGACCGTGATGAGGCAGGTTACGCCCCTGCAGCACATAGAGGACCACGTTGGAACAGATATCCACGTTGCAGTCTCTGGAGGTCCCCACGCCACAGTAGGCGGATGTGCTCTGAAGGAAGCTGTAGTAGGTGGAGAGCCCATGTCAGAGCAAGGTCCTGGCAGGAGCTGAGGTCTATGGAGAGGAGCCAATGCAGGAGCAGGATTTCTGGCAGGAACTATAAGACCGTGAGGGACCCACGCTGGAGCAACTTAATTATCAGTGACCTGCATGAGGGGACAGAGCGTACCCTCAGCGTGTTTGCCAATGACACAAAACTGGGAGGGGTGGCTGATATGCTGGAAGGCTGTGCTGACGTTCAGCGGGACCTGGACAGGCTGGAGAGTTGGGTGGAGAGGAACCTGAAGTTCAACAAGGGCAAGTGCCGAGTGCTGCACCTGGGGAGGTTTAACCCCATGCACCAGTACAGGCTGGGGGCTGGCCTGCTAGAAAGCAGCTCTGCTGAGAGGGACCTGGGAGTCCTGGTGGATGGCAAGTTGACCATGAGCCAGAAGTGTGCCCTTGTTGCCAAGAAAGCCAGTGGCATCCTGGGGCGCATTCAGAGGAGTGTGGCCAGCAGGTCAAGGCAGGTTATCCTCCCCCTCTGACCTGGTGAGACCACACCTGGAGTACTGTGTCCAGTTCTGAGCTCCCCAGTTCAAGAAAGATGAGGAACTCCTAGAGAAAGTCCAGAGGAGGGCTACAAAGATTATGAGGGGACTGGAACATCTCTCCTATGAGGAAAAGCTGAGGGAGCTGGGCTTGTTTAGCCTGAAGAAGGGAAGACTGAGAGGGGATCTCATCAACACGTACAAATATCTTAAGGGTGGATGTCACGAGGACGGAGCCAGACTCTTCTCAGTGGTGCCCAGCAACAGGACAAGGGGCAATGGGCACAAACTGAAACATAAGAGGTTTCAGTTGAACATGAGGAAGAACTTCTTTACTTTGAGGGTGACAGAGCACTGGAACAGGCTGCCCAGGGGGCTTGTGGAGTCTCCTTCTCTAGAGATACTCAAAACCTGCCTGGACAAAATCCTGTGCAACCTGCTCTAGGTGAACTTGTTTTAGCAGGGGAGTTAGACTAGATGATCTCCAGAGGTCCCTTCCAATCCCTACCATTCTGTGATTCTGTGATCTATTCCTGAAGGACTGTGCCCCATGGTAAGGACCCCCGCTGGAGCAGTTTGTGAAGGACTGTGTCCTGTGGAAGGGACCTCATGAGGGAGCAGAGAACAGCGTGAGGAGAAAGGAGTGACAGAGAAGAGCTGTTGTGGACTGACCGCAGCCCCCATTCCACATCCCCTGCACCATTTGGAGTGGGAGGAGGAAGAGGAGTCGGGAGTGAAGGAGTGAAGGTGAGCCTGGGAAGAAGGGAGGGGTGAGGGGAGGGTGGTTTTAGTATTGTCTTAAGTTTTCACCATCCTATTCTATTTTTAATTAACAATAAATTAAATTAATTTTCCTCAAGTTGAGTCTGGTTTGCCCTTGATGATAATTGGTGAGTGATCTCCCTGTTCTTCTCTTGACCCATGTCTTGTTGAGGAGGGGGAGGGAACCAGCAGCTGGGTGGGGTCATTCAAAAAATCACACTTGTGTTTTATTTGTTACAGCATTTCAGAATCTTTACATGCTAACAGTAATATTCCACAGTACATAAATGAGAACTATCTTTGAAAAAGAAAAGGTTATTTAATACGGTTATTTTTGTTAGTTAAACCATTAGATTCTGGGTGCAATTTTCAACCCTACCATAACAGTTTCATGTTAAATTCTGGGGGCTTTTGCAATTCATGAATTAATAGTACAGAGAGTAAAGATCTTAAATAACACTCTATTATAGTTCTTTATTTTGCTATATTTTGATACCTCACTCAGTGAGGAAGGTTATTTCAGATTAATTCAGATTACTACCTTAAGTGTCTTTACTTTTTCATGAAACCAGCTGCTTATATCTGGAAATGTATTTCATATCTTTTTCACAAGGTGTAGTAAAGCAAAATTCTACAGAAGGTGAAAGCAGAAGGGAACAGTTGTGAAGGCAGTTAACTTTCACTCCTAACCTTAAATGAGATCAAATACCTACTGGAATTATGCTCCCTTGTGTAAGGAACATACCCTGCTCTATAGCATAGCCACGGGATAAGCAACTCCCAAGAATCAGCACCAATTATTTTTAGGGACAGGAATAGCAGCTGAAGGCTGGAGGTTGCCAGGATCTGGCCAAAATCCAGTATGCAGAATACCAAGACCACCACCCAGACCCCACCTCTTCCCTCTGCTAAAATAGTTCTCCAGCTGCTGCCAGGAACAGAAGTTGACATTAGACCAGCATGCATGCTGGCATCAACAGCTAAGCTGAAAAAGTGGTATTAATGGCTCCTGGCATTGGTACAATTTGCTTTATGTCAGGGCTCAGAAAGCACATGGCTAAGGGGCACAAAATGTCTCCAGATTTTAAGAAAGCCAAAGGTCAGTTTAGGCCAGTGTTTTTCAGTTATTTTCAATTTCAAAACCTTGGCAAATCAGCCACTGGAAATACAGATGCCTGTATGGCAAATTCAGCTGTCCCAACAGTAGATCAGTTTATTTAGCTGCCTCTCATTGATAAAAGAGTCTACAGATTCCCCTGGAAATCGCAGACATCATGCTGAAAAACATTACACATTTTCAAATAAGGGATGCCAAATTTGGTATGACTTCTAAGTTTGTTCAGCCTTTTGATTATTGGCTCTTCTATAGTAAGTTATTGATTTTTTCAAGTGTCATATGAAATTTAAAGCAATCCTGTTTTATTTTCTTCTAAAAAAATATTCATTTTCAAAAAAAATTTCCCAAAAATTACCCTGATAAAAAGGAAGTTCTTTATTTGTCCTCTGTTTGGCTTGTGAAGAAAGTCTGTGCAACAAGGGTATACAAAGATCAGTTCACACATATCACCACTGACAAAGCACTGGGAAATAAAAATCCTCCAAGGATCAATATTTTCTCAGAAAAATCTCCAGTCTGACTTCTCAAAAGAAAAGAAAGCATATGAAAGAGCATTTATCACATGACCTTGTGGCCATTGTTAGCAAAGTTTAAAAGAACCCTTTATACTAAAGTATAGATATTTACAGGTTTTTTGCAAAATGCCTCAATAAGAATGCTGGTGTATAATTTGAAGAAAAATCAGATTACTCCTACACTTCAATTTAACGTTTGTGCCAGTGTCAATTATTGCAGTCTTATCATACAAAGATATTACAAATTCTTCCATTCCACCTACCTTAATCATAACTGTTTTTGCTGTTCCCTGTTCCCCAATTAGCAGGACAGCTTTTCCTTGCCTCATGATAGTGTCCATCAGAAAGTCTGTTCGGACACTGTCTACATTTGGAACTAGAATGGAAGTATATTCTGGTACCAAATCTTTAGGGTAAATATATTCAGGGACCTGCATAAGAAAGACACACAGAAAGTTCGAGATTTTCTACCTCCCCACACAATCACTTTGCATCAGAACACAAAACCAAATGTAGTTTATAAAATGCACATTAGCAAAACTTTTTTTCCTGAAAGCCAAGCATCCATTTATAATCAGTCAGTACCTTGCCAAGCTTTTCTAAAAGGGTGTTAGACTAACGGGAGATTTTCACTCCACTATTCTCTGTTACATGAAGAAAGATTTTCCTTGCTGGGAGCTCTTAAATAGTAGGGCAATGCACAGACAAAGCTAAGATCACCGCTGTTTCACTTCCAAAGCTATTTCAAATACATGTTCCTATTCTCTGCCAAAGATATTTATGGAGAAAAGAAAAAAATCTTTCAAAAAAGAAACTCTTGAGCATTTGATAGGGTTAATCTTCCTAACCAAATTTTGCAGGGTTTTAAATAATAAAATAATATGCCTCTTACCAAATACATCTTTCTTGTATACTCATTAAGAAAGCTTAGCATGTCACAGCATACGAACCTTCTTTGACCAGTGCTCCCACTGGCCACAGGCATTGATACCAAATTCAAACATGGTTTCTTCTCCATTCACAGCTGGAAGTTCTTTCACTGCAGAGTGCTTCCGTAAGAACAGCTCCATTTTCAGCCTGTCATCCGGTTCCAAAAGAGCTCCAGCTGACCACATGACAGCAAAAATGAACAAGCGAGCAATATGTTCCTCACTGAGCTGCTTCTCATATTGGTCAGACAATAAACCCTGCAAAGCAGATGCAATGTGTAATGATTGCCCTCCTAGAACAATGTCCCAGCACAAATAACAGAATGAGAGAGATAAAAATTGAATGTCATATCTACCTGTAGGAGGTCAATAGCTTGTTTGATGTACATACATTCTAAAATTGGCATTTTTGGTGTCACAGCAGAGAAAACAAAATCTATCACATCCTGGAAAGGAAAAATGTCATTTGAAGAATCTATTTACCAGTTTCAATGGTAGTTGAATCGGATTAGACCAATTTCTTAATTCCAAATATATTCTAAACTTTATTCCAAACAATACTTTTCCCCATTTCTGGGATTATAAATATTCACACTTAGACCATGAAATTATACCAACAATAGGATATTATAAAAATAACTTTGATGTACCACAGCCAGCAAAATTATTCATATGAGCTCCATACAGAAATTTCCTGAAGAGCAATTTGAAGACTGCTTTTCACTTACATCAGGGATCTGCCATTTGTGCCCTCCACTGGAGAATTTAATCTACCATTGCCATTTTTGTAGTGGGAAGATAAAAGCACTACAATTGTTGTAATGATACATATATAACCAATGGATGTCATCTATCTGGACTTCTGCAAAGCCTTTGACATGGTCCCCCACAACATCCTTCTCTCTAAATTGGAGAGCTATGGATTTGATGGGTGGACTGTTCGGTGGATAAGGAACTGGCTGGATGGTCGCATCCAGAGGGTAGTGGTCAATGGCTCGATGTCCGGATGGAGACTGGTGACAAGTGGTGTCCCTCAGGGGTCCGTACTGGGACCGGTGCTGTTTAATATATTCATCAATGACTTAGACAGTGAGATCGAATGCACCCTCAGCAAGTTTGCGGATGACACCAAACTGAGTGGTGCGGTTGACACACCAGAAGGACGGGATGTCATCCAGAGAGACCTGGACAGGCTGGAGAGGTGGGCCTGTATGAACCTCATGAGGTTCAACAAGGCCAAGTGCAAGGTCCTGCACCTGGGTCAGGGTAACCCCCGGTATCAGTACAGGCTGGGGGAAGAAAGGATCGAGAGCAGCCCTGCCGAGAGGGACTTGGGCGTGCTGGTGGATGAAAAGCTGGACGTGAGCCGGCAATGTGCGATGGCAGCCCAGAAGGCCAACCGTGTTCTGGGCTGCATCAGGAGAAGCGTGGCCAGCAGGTCAAGGGAGGTGATTGTGCCCCTCTACTCTGCTCTGGTGAGACCTCACCTGGAGTACTGCGTCCAGCTCTGGAGCCCTCAGCACAAGAAGGACATGGACTTGTTGGAGCGGGTCCAGAGGAGGGCTACCAAAATGATCCGAGGGCTGGAGCACCTCTCTTATGAGGACAGGCTGAGGGAGTTGGGCTTGTTCAGCCTGGAGAAGAGAAGGCTGCGGGGAGACCTGATTACGGCCTTTCAGTATCTAAAGGGGGCCTATAGGAAAGATGGGGACAATCTTTTTAGTAGGGCCAGCTGTGACAGGACAAGGGGTAATGGTTTTAAACTAAACCAGGGTAGGTTTAGACTGGATATAAGGAAGAAATTCTTTACAACGAGGGTGGTGAAACACTGGAACGGGTTGCCCAGAGAGGTGGTGGAGGCCCCATCCCTGGAAACATTCAAGGCCAGGTTGGACGGGGCTCTGAGCAACCTGATCTAGTTAGTGGTGTCCCTGCTCACTGCAGGGGGGTTGGACTAGATGACCTCTAGGGGTCCTTTGCAACCTAAAACATTCTATGATTCTATGGTTCTATGATATATAATGCACAACTTCACCACTATAAATTTCTATCTATCTGATCAGTTCTGACTGCACCATAATGTACTTGTCCCTCTTGAAATCAGTACTCTTGATTTTCTGTAGAAACCTGACAGGATCCAAAAGGAATTTTGTAATTGATTTTAATGGAACCTGGATTTCCCTCCGTAGTGATGGCTACCATGCCTGCCTTTGTTATGTTTTCTGCAACATCTTTAGCAAAGTTTCAAATTGATGTGAAGTCCTCTCTGAGATTTACAGTGCAGAATTATTTTAAAATATGAATTGCCATCCATAGAACAGACTGATGTAAATTATAATCTACTTTCACCTTCATTTAACAATTTTAATATAATTCCCTCCCTTTGCGTTCCATTTGCCTTCGTAATCTTTGGAAAACAACCCTGCCTATTCATTCTGGGAAGCAAAAGTACAACAGGGACACTATGGGAGACAGTGATTTTGGAGCATTTCCATTTATGACTCCCAAGTCCTGTCAGTGAGAAAGCGAAGACGATGAAGACATTCAGTCATCCAAAGATGTAAACAATCACCTAGATATTTCTGAAAAATCAGTGAGCTGCTTACCCACATACTCACCAGCTTTGTTCCAATTTTCAGTTTACATTTTTTGCTATTAAAGTTCTCTAAGTACCCTATGCTGAATATTTATTGGCACAAAGACTGAATCAAGATTTTTACCCACCCTCCTGAGTTCCATCTCACTAGAATAGTGGGTAATACACACAACAAAGATACATATTATGAGAAAAAACTCACTTAAGCACCTTAATCTAGAATAGGGCTCATGGCTAAGTGCTCTGAGAAAGAAGACAGTCTGAATGTGGGCATACATAGGAGGAGGGAGGCTTAGAAAGCATCCCTTTTTATGTTATTTCTTGTTGACTAGCAAAAGTGCTTCCACTTCTGTGTGTTACTTTTTGTGGCATACCCTCTAAAATGCATGTTTTGCCCCTGGCAGTACATAGGGTGCTCAAGTGACTGGGAGTTTGTGGGTTCCACAAGGAATGGGTAGAAGTAAGGCACTGAAAGCAGTGTGGGAGATTCCAATCTAAAGACTTTTAAAATTTGGACCTAAATCTCTCTGAGATTCAGTTTCTTTATCTGTAAAATAGACTAGATGTCTCACAGGGCACTGCAAATTGTTTAATAATTGATTTTAGAATGAAGATATTTTATGAATCAAAGCAGTTTGTACTTTCAAGAGCCCAATTTTCACCAGAATTAGTTTTATGGTATTTATGATTCCAGTGAGCTTTGTGTAATTCTTGTTCTTTGAGTTCATGGAAAAAAAAAATTGGGTCCATATATGCTAATACTTCATTACTCCTATTTTTAAAACAATACATCGCAGAAAGAAGGATGTGAGATGAAGACAGCAATTAGCATGAATTAACTACTTATTATGGCATTTTCTTTGGACAGGGGTTCTGGAAAAATGAGTTGGACCATGACAAATACACACATACTGCAAAGAATTTGGATCAGGAATTTGCTATCCCTAAAAGGAGACTGTGAAACGAAGTCAGATGGTAAAAACTCACATAAGAAAAGATGCTTTCACACAGCATACAGTCACTGTGGAACTCACTGGATTGTAGAACACTCTTTAGGACAAGAACTTGGTAACATAATCAAAGGGTTTAGACAAGCACAAGAACAATTAAATAATGCAAAGTTATTATTATTTGCAATATTAATTTTAACATCAGCATTTAAATATTAAAGCTAAGAAACTCTTTGGATTATATATTTAACTCTATGCTCCAGAGGCAATAGCAGCCTTTACCCAAATAAGATTAGGGTGAGATTTAATGAGGAGGGAGAAATAAGTCCCATCTGACTACTCTCCTGTTTTTAGGACTTCTCTGAAGTCTCCAGAATAGGTCAATAAGGGATCCAGGATACCAGATTTTAGGAAAAAAAAAAAAAAAAAAGGATAGTCAGTATGATTTAAAAATTACTAGGTTTTTTTCATTTAATCAATACATAGACATGCTGAAACTTATGTTACTTACATAACATCCATCACTAGTTTGAGCTTCGCACTTTGCAGACAAACTAAATAACACCACTCATCAGTTCTTTGAAACTGTCTCAGATAATTACTTCCATCAGCTAAGCAATTCTGCTGCTTACAGGTAGCAGTATCATTCACAGACAAGAAATTGGCAGTACAGCTTCTAAATTTAAGAGACTGGAGACTTTAGATGGGGATGGGAGTTTACTTGAAATTAGTCCTAAGCAGGAAATGTTGCTGAGAAGAAAGAACTGGGGAAGGGAGGGTGAAAGTCCAACCCCAATCACTGTCTTTAAAAAAAGTGTGGAAATAGAAAGGACTCACAGATAATCTCAATTCAAAATAAAGTTGGTTTGGGGGGGGTTACTTGGGGGTGTGTGTGTTTGTTTGTTTGTTTTTTAATTTATCCTTGTCTTTTGGACTACCTCCTGTCTTTTATATAAAAACTAGGGAGTTACAGTGGAATTTATAATATGCATGAAAAGAATAGACAGATTCTTTCCACTGATTCACAACTAATATTCTCTGGTGCTTCTTCCTACATTATTGCTACTTGCTGTACCTTCATTAATAATTATTTTATCTAATACGCGGACGTTCAGTGACAAATACTATTTTTATTAGCATAAATAGCGAGTGTTTCTTGTAAGCAAATTGGAATTGCTACAGTAGTTTTTTACATCTATTTTGGTTGAATTTAGATTGATTTCAGAAGGTCTCCATAGGTATACTTAAAGACTGATTCTCCTTAGTTATTTTATTTCCATCTATAGCCTAATCTTAATTTTCTTCTAAGAATTATATATTTTTAAGCTGCTGATATCAATGCTTTTCTTAATACTAGCATTAAATTCACTAAGGTCTGTATTTGGGGTTTGACTTACCACTGTTGATACATCTTATTTCACAAATTTTCTTTTAGAATTTATTTATCCTTTTTTTTTATGGGGGGGGGGGGGAAATAGTAACTGTAAAAAGAGCCACCTGAATACAAAAGTAGTGTTACCCTTATCTGTAAAATCACTGTTATCACTTCTATTCTTTGAGAAGAAAAGGTAGCTCATTAAAAGTGAAAGAAAACTGACAGCGTGACAGCTTTCATTTACATTTCTATAGTTCCAAATGTAGCCTTCAGCACAGAACTAACTTCATATTTCACTGCATTTTCATCTCTCAATCTAATAAAATACATATTTTTCTGGACTTTATTGCTATCCCTTCAGGCTTGGGTATTTTAAATGTTGTTATTATGTTTTCAGAGCAAGTTGTAGCATAAAATATAAATAGAATTGTAGCAAAGCAGCAGTAAATTGACCCACATATATATTACTTTGGAAGCATATTTTAAAATTCATTATCAGAATTGTTTCTCTTGCTGCTGCAGTAAATACTATGTCATATCGTTATGTTTTGGAGGTAGGACAAAATGAATAGCTTGTTAAACATTGGTTTTAAAGTAAATGGGCACTGAAATGAAACATACGTGTAAGAAGACATTTGTTAACATTCAAGGCATTCCAAAACTATATTAATCATTGCTTTTATCCTGATTTATAAATAAACTTTCTGAAATGTCACTCAAAGTTTCTTAAAAACTACATTTGTAAAATCCAACAACAATGAAAAATATTACAGGAGAAAGCCCTGTGAAATTCAACACCAAAGAAAAAATAAGAATTTCAGTGTAACTGAAAACAGTATACTACTGAGATATGCTTTTAGATCTACTATTGAGTACAACCATCCATAATATTAATGAAACTTTTTTAATGACTCAGTATGTTAAGGCCAAAGGGAGGGGAAAAAAAACATTCAGAATTTTCCCTTTGGATCTGCTGATTGAACACAATTTAGTCAGAGAACGTATCAAAGATATGCCATCTCAAAAATCTCCTTCAGTACAGAATCATGGATTATAAAATCAGAAGAGGACACTATAGTCACCTGTGCTGAGCTTCAGAACACCAGAGAGCACAGAACTGCTCTTAATTAATTCGAAATATAGAATGTCTTTTAAAAATAACTAAAGGGCTAAATGCATTACTGTTGCAGCCAAAATTGAGAAATATTCTACCAGAGTGAAGCTAGCTTAATTTCTTTCCGAATTCACTTCTTGATATTTAAAACAAACACGGAATTTTATCCACTCCCTTTATGCAACCTAACAAGAATTAAAATTTCAGTAACAATTACAGCCAAAGAGAATATTTGTTTTGCCAACACACATAAAATAATCAAGGATTTAACAATTCATTGCCAACTAACCTATGCAGGCAAAGCATCCAAATTATTCATCTGTTATAGTTTCACTCATTCATTAATGTCAGAGACAATTTTCTCTTTTTTTTTTAAATCCTTCATCCTTATTTCATTACATAAACAAAGAGAAGTAAATAATTGAAAAAGCACTGAGAAAGAAACAATGCTTCATTAAATAAAAAATAAGAAATGCAATATTTTTTTTCTTGAGTTGTGAAATGAAGTACCTGAAATACAGCATTAAAGCAATTCCATAGGACTTCAGAGTAGGTAACAGGTAGTGTTTGCAGCCAGGCTCTTAAAATAGGCTTCCAATCTAACACTGAAGAACTCATGAAGATCATCCCATTACGAGAAACTGTTGCAGGGGAAGCATTGTCAATGTTGTGAGGTTCAAAAATAATTTTGCAACTCGGGGACATTGGAATACGATCTCCATTTGCTAAAGTAAGGGTCTTATTATCATCCAAAACAGAATTCAGATTTTCAATCCATATTGCATCAACAGGTCCATCCAAAACTATCCAGATATGCTCACCCTAAAAAAAGGAGACACACACATGCGACTTTATGTACATTGACCAAAAATACACATTTAATCTCAGAGAACTTACTCCCAGATATAAATAATTTCATAATTTGGTGCTGACTACCTCAGCATGAACTGCAGTTTTTATAATTTGCTCAGTGATTTTAATCCTTTTGTTATCCTGTGTCACACCAAAAAAGGATATTAAGGAATATCGACAAAAACTAATTCGGGCTGTTCTAAGCGTAAAGCTGTCCCTTTCTTCTACAAAAGTACATTAGTCAGCCCAGCATCCATCAAGGTGGCTGAAAACATTTCCCATTACATACAGCCACAGCACAGGCATACAGTCAGTCCTTGTAGGATGTTACCTAAGTATTTCATGTAAGGTTTCCCCTTTTCCAAGTGAGAATTGAATGAAACTTCCAAAGATTTGAGTGTAATTATGATTCCATGAAACATTATCTGTACACTTGATAAGAGAATTGGGAAATGTCTATACTGATTTTCTACCAGAGCCTCTTACATTCTGATATAATTAGTGAAACAGAGTGGCAATGACATAAAACCAGACAGGAGAAAATTAACTTTCCTGTCCTCACAGCAAAACATGAAAAGCCCTTGCTTTCGCATTTGAATGGTAGGACTACCTGCTTACAGAAGGAAGCAAAACCCTTAAAATCTTTTCCAGTTTAATTCTGGAACCTCAAGTGCTTGGGAAGCCTAGTGCTCTTGGCATACACACATAATTGTGACTCTGGCGTACACTGAGCTATTCAGACACAAAGCGAAAATAAGACTGTATTTTCCCATTTGATTTTATAATGTAAGATCTTTCACATAAATGACAGGTAATGAGACCTTATAGAAGCAATATTAAATGTCCTTATTAACTATCATGATATAATATCCATTACCTTCTTTGCTTTTAAAGTTTTTCTCCATAATGTAGAGAAAATACCATCTGTCCAGTCATTTGTAGCAACATCAAGGGTACCAAACATCTGGGAAGCTGTGATTGCCTTTGGGTTCATTCTCATCTCTTTATGAGGAGCACCACAATCTGTCATTGCTTTCATCAAAATATTAATGCATTTTGTCTTTCCTGCACCAGTTGGACCTAGAGTCATCATACCTTAAAACAATACAAACATGGTTTAAAATGAAATGTCAAAATGTCATGCTACCATTTAATGGTTCTTTGCATCAATGATCCTTGGTTTATTTTTATCAGAAGCCAATACAAAAAAGATGTTTCTCACTCCACTTACTCAATGCTGACTGAAATGGAATTTAAAAATATTATTAAAAGGCCTCTATAAATGTCTGCTCTATTATGATAGGCAAGCCTATGTGGGTCTGTATCCTCCCTCAGGCAGTTCTGTTCATTCTTCTAACTGGAAAACACAAGTCCCTTTTGATGTTTGCATGCAATGACATTGACATGACTGGTAGTAAACAAAATCAGTAATTTCTAAACCTATTTAATGAGAATGAGTAGTTCCCAATGATATACAAAATTAGGTGTATCATTCTGAAGCAAAAATAACAAAAATATGTACCTGCATCCATCCATGCTGACATTTTAATACATTTCTATTATATAAAAATCAGCTAACAGCAACCACACTTTTAATTTCATCAGTGTATACACATATTGCCTAAGGAAAAGAAGCTATGTCTTCAACAATGAATTGACCCTACCGCTGATCCTTGTTAGTTATATTTTCTAAGTCAACTATTCATGAGGCCCAGAGCCTGTCCAAAAGCAGATGGGACGTTCAAACTGAGACTTTCAAAGTCATCAAAGGGAGCTAGATAATTCCTATTAAACCTAGAAGAAAATGGACAACATAGTCCTTAGTTGGCTTTGAAAACCTCTTCAACAAAGGTATGGAACAATCAGTCACAAACCCAAGTTACAAACCTAATCCAGTACAATGCAGTCTGCTTCTAAAACAAAAGGGAGATGAATGTTCCCAAAACCAGTTTGGGTACCAGGACAATCACTTACCCATGCTATACATTACATATGGGGAGATCTAATCCAAGCCCCTCAATGTTAATGGAATGGCCTTTCTGCTGGTTTCAACAGCATTTGGATCAAAACTGTTATGCAAAAGAGATTTCAGGATCTATGCACTGAATCTCCATGCATACATGCGCACACACGCATGTGTGTGTCTGCGTGAGCACTCCATTTGCATATATTGCCTCTATTTCAACCAAAAGAAGTCATGCATTTTACAGATTTTTCCTCATTACTTGAAATCCTACGGTGATTTCTCCATAAATCCAAGGGTCCATGAGTAACACAAATGGAAGTCAGGAAAAGAGATCTTTCTCCCCTCCATGTGACAGCCTCACCTCTGTGCCTGGGAAGATCATGGAACAGATCCTCCTAGAAGCTATGCTAAGGCACACGGAGGCCAGGGAGATAATTCGAGATAGCCAGCATGGCTTCACCAAGGGCAAGTCCTGCCTGACGAACCTAGTGACTTTCTATGATGGTGTGACAGCATCAGTGGACAAGGGAAAACCAATGGATGTCATCTATCTGGACTTCTGCAAAGCCTTTGACATGGTCCCCCACAACATCCTTCTCTCTAAATTGGAGAGCTATGGATTTGATGGGTGGACTGTTCGGTGGATAAGGAACTGGCTGGATGGTTGCATCCAGAGGGTAGTGGTCAATGGCTCGATGTCCGGATGGAGACTGGTGACAAGTGGTGTCCCTCAGGGGTCCGTACTGGGACCGGTGCTGTTTAATATATTCATCAATGACTTAGACAGTGAGATCGAGTGCACCCTCAGCAAGTTTGCGGATGACACCAAACTGAGTGGTGTGGTTGACACACCAGAAGGACGGGATGTCATCCAGAGAGACCTGGACAGGCTGGAGAGGTGGGCCTGTATGAACCTCATGAGGTTCAACAAGGCCAAGTGCAAGGTCCTGCACCTGGGTCAGGGTAACCCCTGGTATCAGTACAGGCTGGGGGAAGAAAGGATCGAGAGCAGCCCTGCCGAGAGGGACTTGGGCGTGCTGGTGGATGAAAAGCTGGACATGAGCCGGCAATGTGCGATGGCAGCCCAGAAGGCCAACCGTACCCTGGGCTGCATCAGGAGAAGCGTGGCCAGCAGGTCAAGGGAGGTGATTGTGCCCCTCTACTCTGCTCTGGTGAGACCTCACCTGGAGTACTGCGTCCAGCTCTGGAGCCCTCAGCACAAGAAGGACATGGACTTGTTGGAGCGGGTCCAGAGGAGGGCTACCAAAATGATCCGAGGGCTGGAGCACCTCTCTTATGAGGACAGGCTGAGGGAGTTGGGGTTGTTCAGCCTGGAGAAGAGAAGGCTGCGGGGAGACCTGATTACGGCCTTTCAGTATCTAAAGGGGGCCTATAGGAAAGATGGGGACAATCTTTTTAGTAGGGCCAGCTGTGACAGGACAAGGGGTAATGGTTTTAAACTAAACCAGGGTAGGTTTAGACTGGATATAAGGAGGAAATTCTTTACAATGAGGGTGGTGAAACACTGGAACGGGTTGCCCAGAGAGGTGGTGGAGGCCCCATCCCTGGAAACATTCAAGGCCAGGTTGGACGGGGCTCTGAGCAACCTGATCTAGTTAGCGGTGTCCCTGCTCACTGCAGGGGGGTTGGACTAGATGACCTCTAGGGGTCCCTTCCAACCCAAAACATACTATGATTCTATGATTCTGTGATTCTAACTTGCGTCACAGAAAGGCTCTGGGCATCCAAGTTTTAGGCTAATTGCAGCTGCATGACACCTGGGAACAGTAGGGACATGTGGAGAGAAGAGGCATCTAAGCAGAATGCCAGAGTGGATACTGGAGATTTTTGGGGAACAGCTGTCTGTGATGTCTCACAGACCAAAAATTTAATCATGACTGAAATCACTAAAATTTTCATGGTTCCTATATAGATATAGGTGTTATGATTTGATATGTAACATTGAACCCAGCGATCTGGATGTAAATCATTAACTCAGTACATCATTAACCAGTTTTGAAAAATGGTATGATAAAAAGGATGACATCTTCATAAAGCTTTGCTACTTTAGTTACATTTCCTTTACATTTTCTCCTTCATATATGAAAAAAATCCTAAATTGTTAGAGGGGGAGGGGGCAGGGGAAGGGACACAATTCAAAGTAGGGGTATTTTTTTCCCACTCATTTATGAATTGTAAACCTGGTTTTACAACTGTCTTTGCTACCCTTCCTAGGACAGGATAAACTTTACTCAGTAGCCTTTTATGCACTGTAAAAATGTATTTTCACAGAATCACAGAATGGTTGAGGTTGAAAGGGACCTCTGGAGGCCATCTTGTCCAACCCCCCCAGCCCAACAGGAGGTAGGCTTATTTCTCCTCAGTTGAAATGGCCAGAATTGAACACAAAGAACAACACTTGGAATACACTGCATGCTTGGCAGAATCGATCAAAGTAAATGTTTGAGAGATTATTTTTTGTAATCTTCTCAGCATCATAATCTCACAGTAACATTAAACATGAGCTTCATGACTGAACTGTCTGAGGGCAACAATTGTTTTCAGAACACTGCACAGAATTGGCTGTTTCTGAATTTTAATGTATACTCTACATTTTAACTTGTTCCACAGAAATTTCAATCACTGAAGGCCACACTCATATTTCCCATAAAAATGGGAAAGCTAAAATCTCACTATGTGTGCATTGCACACCAAAAAAAAGTCATAACAGTTTCCTAGCAAAGTATCCACGTAGGCTTTAAAAATGACATCTGTTCAATTTTAAAATACATTTTTTCTGAAAATAACCTGCATTCCGTAGCAGATAATATAAAGAACTATTGCTTTTATGCAGTCTCAGAACCTCATCTAGCATGCTAACCATGTCGGACTCGTTGAGTTTCATACAGCTGAATGAGTTTAAGTATCCATGGTGGATGATGAATAAGCCCTGCTTTCTCTGCCTGTTTCTGAATGGCTGACTGTAGTTCAGGATACCCAGCTTTATCCAGAGTAATTCCAGGGAATAGGTCATTAATGAGACTCATAAATAAAGGTTCATCTTCATCCACCTGTCAAGGATAAAATAGGGGGAAATACATTATTTATTCATTGAAATTATTATTACAGCTGTAAACAATCTTCAAGAATATGCTGTTTAAAAGATGGCAGTAGAAAACCTTATCTTTTCCAAAGAAAATACTGTAATTATGAATCGGTTTTGTTAAGTGAATTTCATACAATGCAATCACAAGTAGTAATTTCTAAATCAAATACTTAAAGCTTATAAAAATGTTAACATCTTAATGCAGTTTTCTTCAATACATACACACACACATTTCTTCATTTGTTACATAAACCAGCAAGATTTCTTCAGTCTTGGATTTTTTATTAATTTTTTCCTTCTGTAAATCACTGAAGCATGCCTATAGGTTTGAACACATGTACCAATGCGCTGAATAGATTAGCATCAGAAACAGAGTAATTGGTTCCATCACAAAACTGGCTCCCAAGGTAAATACACAGAGTAAAGACGTGCTATAACCTTTCAATTACAGCAATAAAAAGAAAGATGAATACTTTAAATAGCAATATCGAAAGAGATTAGACTATACAAGTAGGCGTTAGCTGCTTCCAATTACCTCACTCATTGCAATTCTTACGGTGTTCTGAAAAGGCAACAGACTCCCAAGAAATTTATAAATTGAAATTCTGGATTAAGAAGGATCTTTAATAACATTATTAAAATTTAATACAATGTATTCTTCCTTTCTCTCCTTAGGGCAGAAAGAAGAAAAAACAAGAGCTAATTACAAGACCAGGTTAGGTCCCCTAGGTTCTGATGGTATTTCCAATGATTTTTTCAGCTAAGACTTCTGATGTGTTTTCCTCTCTTTAAAAGACAAATAGTGCTCACACCGTAACTGTATTCTGGTTCTCCGCTCACTGATAGACCATATTAAAAACTGCAAAATAATTTATCCAACTGCTGAAGAAAAAGATCTTTTCAATGTTAAATAATAAATACACTTAAAAAGGCAAACAAAGTACTCTTTTGGGGAGAGTCAAGAGTCTTACAGTACCAGTTTGGAGAGGTTCATGTCTCGCAGAACTCTCATCACTACGGTTTTCTCTGGCTCTTTGGGATTAGCTCTTTTCACTGCTCCAAGTGTTCTTAAAACAGACAGGATATTTCTAAGTCCAAAGTCATAGTGAACCTTGAAATGATGCATAAACACAATTGGTACCACAAATATTAAACACTGTAAAATCAAGAGAGGGATGAAAACTAAATTCATTAAAGAAATAAATATGCTATGGAACATTTAAAGAGGATTAATTTTACATCTCTTCATCTTTAAACTGGATTTCCAGTTCTGTTGCTATCATATCCTGAAGATATTTTCCAGTGTTGTGCGTCCATACCTGCCAGGTGTCTCTTTTGGTGGTAGACTACCACTTTTACAGGTCATCTGTAATCACAGTTTAATAACACAGCAAAGGAAAATAACAACAACAACAATAGTAATAGAATATACAGAATATATGAAACAAGTGATGCATAATGCAATTGTTCACCACCCACTGACCAATGTCCAGCCCGTTCCCAAGCAGCTATCACTGTCCCTCAGCCAACTCCCCCTGAGCATGATGTCATACGGTATGGAATAGCCCTTAGGTAAATTTAGGTCCGTTGTCCTGGCTGTGCTCCCTTGCAGCTTCTTGTATACCTGGCAGTGCATGGGAAGCTGAAGAAGTCCTTGACTAGTCTAAGCACCACTTAGCAACAACTAAAACATCAATGAGTTATCAACATTCTTCTCACACTAAATCCAAAATACAGCACTATGCACTATGCCAGCTACTATGAAGAAAATTAATTCTATCTCGGCCGAAACCAGGACAACTATCTGTTGTGTGTTGACCTTGGCCAGCTTCCAGACACCCACCTCGTTCCTCCTCCTCAACAGGACAGAAGGAGAAAAGAAGATTAAAAGAAAGCTCATGGGTTGATATGAAGACAGGGAGATCATTTACCAGTTACCATCACAGGCAAAACAGACTTGACTTGGGGAAAATTAATTTAATTTATGGCCAACTAGAATAAATTTGGATGGTGAGAAACAAAGACAAAATTAAAACAACACCTTCCCCCCAGCCTCCACCCCTATTTCCCAGGCTGTCAAATTGGAGCAATACATTGAGTAAAACCCAGAATTTTCAGCAAGAAATAACTCATTGATTAGGTTTGCAGATGATACCAAGCTGGTGAACTAGACCACAACTAGAGTTCAAAACTACCAACAGAAATTCAATAAATTATCTGTGTATGATGCAATTAAAAACAAGTGCAAACTACTATACAGATAGAAATGACCAACTGCACAAATAAAGAACAGTAACAACTCCATTCAGTTGAGAAACAAGTCAGGTGCAGAAAGCTTTGCAGAAAAATATCAGAAACTGGACTGAAGCCACAAATACCTCAATGACATTTCTAGAATTATAGTAAGCAATAAAAAGAAAACTGTCCCTTTTAGGACAGTTGAAAAGACATTTCCATTTCAGTTGGCACTTCTGTACAGTGACCAAAAGTTGGATACTACACTTGAAGATTAAATCTACCGAAGAGAATTTAGAAATGAAATTAAAGTTACCAGCTGACTAGAAAACATGTTATATCAGGAAGAAGTAAACCAAAATCTACTGTAGAAGTAGGAAGAGCAAATATGTAGGATGAGTTACAATAAAAGTCTTTGACATGCAAAAAATACCTGCAAAGAGGAAAACAGAAGGAATAGAAAGGAAAAGAAGTAATGTACTTAACTACAGCAAGGGACGTTCAAGTTAACTTTTAGAGAAAATTTTGTGGCCATGAGGAAAATGAAAATTTGGAAAAGATTGCCTGGGAAAACTGCAGGCTATCTGTCAACAGAAAATGTTAAGGAGAGTCACAAAGATTTATAGCAAATTATTTAGCTAAGAATTATTTTTCTTTCCAGAACAGGAAAGCAAAACCCTTAAAGCCCCTCAAGGCTCTGTCCAGCCTCATTTTTATTATTCAATCAAGTGCCAAGTTGTTACCAGTAGAAAAAGTTAGATATGAATATTCAGCCAGGTACTGCCAGGAAATCTCATTTGCAGATGGAAACATTAAGACAAAAGTTTCATAATTTCCTACGAAGTTTGGAAGGCAGATTATACATTGATGATGAAGTCTGGTATCATTTAGTAAATTATATGTCCTAGTGAAATATCCAGAATCATGACAAGGGCTGATAAATTTCTTCTTCTCCTTGCTACATGACCATCATTGACATACTGGAATGAGTCCAGCAAAAGATGACCAAGTGAGAGGAAAAGAGACAATGGTCAAAATTTGCAACAGGGGAAACTGAAACCGTTTGCATAAGGAAAAGATTCTTCACAATGAGAATGGTCAAACACAGAAAAGGTGCCCAGAGAGACTGAATATCTCCACCCTTGGTCATTAATTTCCTAATTAATAGCAAAGAACTCTCTTGTTAGTGTCAGCATAGACGAGGCAAAGGACTGACCTGAGAAAAGGTAATTGAGCTACATGCCTTCACAACAAAATACTTGACTAATTAGTACAGGAGTTCTCCAGACGAAAATTTCAGACAGTCCCACAGAGTCCTCCAGGCAGTTCCTACAATCCCTAGGCAAACTGATAAGCACTACTTATATGCTTCAATATGTTGATTAACGTGCTGAATGCAGAATCTTGCTGTCTCAGAGACTCCAGGGCAGTTTCTGCTGCAGAAATGACCAAACTACACATAGAAACTCTTTGTGCAGATGCAGCAACAGTCATGTACAAAATATTGTACAGCATTAAGAGAGTTAAAATAAGTTTGTATACAGTTAAGTTTTGTTTGGGAGTGCATGTTATTTTTAAGTACTCTGTCCAGGAGTAAAACGGTTCCAAAATAAAACAAGCAAAGCACTTTTGCAGAGTTAGATGGCCAAATTTCTGATGCCTGCTTAAATGTCTCTTCCACAGTGAAGGAAAGAATCATGACCAGGACAAAAATGACCACACAAACTGAGGCAGTGAGAAAATTTAATCCTACTGAGGCCAAGCCTGAGGGAAAAAAAGAGAGATCTATATTCAATACTCCGGTGACAAGCTACGTTGCTAACTGCTGAAACTGTGCATACACAAATTTTCCTAAACAACATCCATGAATTCCACTTAAGAGAGAGCTCTTGGAAGATGATCCTCTGGCAAATGCAGCCTATAAGCCTGGTAACTATAAAACACAAGCAGAAGACAGGACTGAGAGAGTAGGTTGGACAGCAACAAATGGACTAAGACTAGTAATGCTAGATCAATACAGGGTGATTCAGATTGCCTAAAAACTAATTTGAAGGCTAACAGAGACACCCTGGGCAATATTACAGGGAAGCCAGTAGTAAATATAACCCTTTCGAAGCCAGTCTACAACATAAAGCGTATGTTCTCTCTTTGATACCCTCTAGTGGACAGCCAGCACAGGGCATTCAAAAGGCAACAACTAGTTCTATTCTTAAAAGCAGCTTTGTCCTTTGTTTCTACCCCAGATCAAACAGAATAACAATTTTCTGGTAGCACTCAACAAAACAGTGCCTTCAGTTATTTACAGTTCTGTCTCTCCAATAGGTCTAGCCTTCATAGGTGAGGAGACTGAAAAATGTGTCTTCTACAAAGTTCAGCAGAGCACTACACACCATTCCTCATAACTTTTTCAGTAACTCCGCTCTGTTTAAAAATCACAAATCATACCTCCTTTACTACACAAATTAGTTTGAAAAATAAAAATCTGATGATTTCAGACTCTGTTTCTAGAACTTGAAAACACTAAAAAATGAATAGGTTAATGAGTGTCAAGATAATTATATATTTTATGAAAATATATTCCCTTCCAGTGACAGCTTACTGTTGGACAAATATTTATGTTACCTGTTTAGATAACTGCTCTTCACAGAGTTTGTAGAGTGTATAGAATTTTCGACTAAGGACTTGGTTGTCTCGGAAACCAGCACTTGCCAGCTTGACTTGCATAATAATGCTACGGTCAGGCACCATCATAGCAACTGTGCGAAACTGAATCTTCAGATTTTCTGGAAGTTCCTGTCGTCCTGCATAGCCAGGGTTCTGAAAAATGCAAAATATAAAATCAAATATTATATAGTAAAAGCAGCATAGGAAGGTTTATCTTTTCTGATAATTATTTGGCAAACACAGGAGCACATGCCAGATTACAAAGGGTAACTCAAGCATGTCACAATTACACATCACTACACAGTTGCCTAAATACTGCAGTTCATGAAGCACGTGGTATCACGTGTTATTTGGAGATGCCCAAGACACACAGACATAGACAGACAACCATTTACAGATCTTGTTGGAGCTGTTTTAAATGAGTTAGTTCCTCCGGGTCTTAGTAGTGTTCGAGTGCTGTCCCTTTTGAGCATTCTCAGACCATTTCAGTGCAAAGTCAGTCAAGCAGTGCAAGCCATTACTGAACATAACTTAAACTAACAGATCTGACCTTTCACTGAAGATGTCCAAGTCATTCATGTGACTACTGCATGGCTCAGCTGTGAGAACAGTAGTCACTGGCTATGCAGTGATAACTTCTTAAACTCTTCCAGCTGTTTCCAAACTGTCTCCCCACTGGCCTTTGTATGCCACTAATTTGTCTTCTTTTTCAAATTAAAGTGATAACATTAACACCTTTTCAAAGGTAGGAAACCTTGAGATAAAGACAAATGCTTCCATTCTGAGTTGTGGGTATGTAGCCTACAGCTAAGGAGGGGAAGATACAAAGAGGCTTTTAAGCTATTACTACGCTTTCCTGCTTCTTTGCCTCCTGCACTGCTAGAAGCAGTCCACAGGCACCAAAGATAAATCTTCAGGGGGCCAGTGAACCAGAGTGATGGTGGTTTCCTTCATGCTGTCATACAGAAGTACTGTGGTTGAAAGTTCTTCACAGATGGTGAAATTCTGACTAGACCAACTACAGTAGTCCTTGCAGTGGACAATTACTTCTGCTTTAATTTGACAGACTTTGAATAAAAATATGAGATGGTTGGGTTTAGTCTCAATCTCTCAAATATTCAACTAAAAAAGCCCTTAAAATGTGTAGTTAATGATAATTGCATACCTCAAGTCCTAAGTTTCAGTTAAAAATATGAGGAAGAGAAAATATCATCATTATGATTTGACCAAATTATTGTTCAAACTGTATTCACTATTTTCTAACAGACAGTTCCAATGATTTCAACAGGGAAATTTCAATGGGAAATGGAACAGGAAATATTTTTCACAATGATGCCATTTAACATATTAACAACATCACCGTCAGTGAAAATGAACTGAGGTTTCTTATTTTTCTTACACTGAAGTACAATATATATCTGCTGAGCAGCTACTGATAAAACTGGAAGTTCAATGCGGTTAAATTCATCAAAGCAACCCCATGCACCTGACTGGGCTAAACCTAAAAATGCAAAAAGAAAAATATTTTGTTAAAATATCAGATCAAACAAGAATAATTTATATATAAAATATAGCATGTTCTATATAACTTAATGTAACATGAGAAGAACAGAGAGTATGAACACAGAGTAAAATGAGAAATAAGAACTCAGAATAAATTGGGCTGTGCATTAATGACACCCAGAAAAAGAATTACCCCTTGGAAGAAAGATATACAAACTTCTTTACAAAGAATCCTACACTTTTACAGCAACCATAAGGCAGAAAGTGTTCAATAATATTGTATATAGCACCTAGAAGCATAAACATGCATATAGAATGGAAAGTCATCTATGCAGGGGGTGAAATTGTCAGATGAGCTTGAGAGACACCTAGATAAATGAAAAGCACAGAATCAAATTCAGAAATCACTACAGTTGTGACAGAAGCATTGTAGCATTTTATAACAATTAATTCATAGGTCAAAAATTGTTGGAGAACAGCGTCTTGCCATTCAAGAGAGAGGAATCTGATGTCACACTTACAACTGTTACTTGGAACAAGCCATGGAGTTCTAGACAGACATCAGTATCCTCAACATCATGAAATGAATGTCTTTTGGGAGAATCAAGTACTCCTTCTGTATCACGTTAGCAGGATTGAAATAAGAGAGTCTACAGCAGCAGCTTTCCAGAGGAGTAGTGGGAAAGCAACATAATCCCCTGCTATTCCATGTCCATTCCACAAGAGACAAAGGCTAGTAAGCCTATGCAGGAACTTTTACGTTTCTGCATTGATTAGTCTTTTTTACCCACGTAATTTTAGAAGAACTCTTCAACAAAATTAATGGAGCCACATCAGATAAAAACCAGTTATAGTACAGCCAAAATTGCCTCCTTAAGATTTGATTCAGCCAGGGCAATACTGCAGATCTCCCATGAAATTCAGTTCAATTCCATATGTAGAGAAATCTTTTTCCTAAACTGCTTCTAACTAATTTCTGTGATATTCTAAGGAAAAGCATGCTCCAGAAGAAAGTAATTTGAAGAGAATAAAAAGTCACATGAACTTAATTATGAAATGTAAAAGCAAAGAGAATATATACAAATACCTCAATGCCATAATGAAACAAAGATTAAAGTAATTCTATAGACAGGTACCAAATTTAAAACATGAAAGACCCAATCCTACTGTCTTTAAAAACAAATGAAGAATGTTCCTTGCCACTGGTGTGGCAGGAAGTCCTTTAACTAATGTTCTCCTCCTTGTATGAGGAATATCAGGGTCCTGAATGCACCAATGGCCTTAATTGCCCTCACCAGCCTTACCTGGGGCTTCTACCCACACTCCCTGTCCTCCAGTACAGACACTCCATTTCAGCTCAGGCAGGTCTGGGCCCTCAGTCTTTGCTTGAGCTGTATTATATACAGGGCTGGGCACAGCCCTATCTCCTGTTATCCTGACTTGCTGGCTGAACTTCCTGGAGGACCCCAGAACTATCCATAGTGTTACTTCCAGCCCCGCCTCCTGCTGTTTCTGACTGAACTTCTTCCCAGCTTGCTATTTCACCGTGTCTGATGGTCACTGGACAGCTGATGGAACAAACTGTCACCTACCTGCCCTGCTCAGGCACTGTGGGACTGTGACCTGGCCAGTGAAGGCCCTGCCCCTGCCTGTGTGGTGGTCACCCTTGGCTCCTGGCTTGTCTTCCCTCGTGGAGCTGCCCCACTCTTGATGCTCCCTGATGAAAAATTCTTGCAGAGATTTTTCAGATACATTTGGTCCATTTTGTCACAAGTGTTATGTGACTACTAGGATCCATTATATATATAAAAAAGTTTTTGCTACTGTGTTTATTAAACATCAATATCTGCTCTTCGGGATACACCAACTAAAAGCACTAAAGCTGGACATTCTTTAAGAAAGAGACTTTGTTCCATATAATATTGTCTCTTACACTTACTATCCCTATATTAAAATATTTTTAAACTTAATTTCTCTGCAGAATGGTGAGGTTCTAGCCAAATAATTTTTCTTTGGAAAAGGAAAAAAAAATCATTTGTTCTGTAATGCCACCTGCTGCATGGAGTTAGGAAACCTGACTCTCAGGCAAGGCCAATACCCCACAGTTTTGAATAAATTCAGTTCTTGGAAAATTATTCCGTTCTGGTGGAAGGAAAGTACACACACATGCATACACACACACACACCCACACAAGCAAAGGCACAGCAAGCAAATTGTCAGCTGCACAACAGCTTAGAGACAGTGTAATTTTGTTGTGTCCTCTCATGCAGTGTCATTAATTGCTGTCCCCACACAGAACATAGTATGGTAATGAAATAAAGAAATGGAGTAAAAGCAGAAAATAAAGGACAAGACTAAAGAGATCTTTAACTTTGTGTAAAAATGTGACACACACACACCCAAATCAGTACCGATATCCTACAGACCTGGTCCCCATATGATATAAGAATCACACAGCATAGCTACTTCAAAATGCATCTCTGCAATGCAGTGCCATGTCCCTTTCCACATCAGTGACCCTACAGCCTAGGCACAGCTGGGTTGCCTGACCCTTGAATGCTACACAGCAAACACAGTCCCCAGTGCAGGTACAAGGGCTCCACACATGAAGAAAGTACATTGCAGCTTACTGTGACACCCCCTGTTCTGCCAGGTGACCCAACAAGGCCCCATGTGCTGCTCCACACTGGGAGGGCTGGCTAAAAATACTGTGACAGTGCAGTAATTAATCATGACAAAGCAGCTATAAACTCTCTTTTGTATTGAAACAACTCTTCTCTTAAGATTTTACACAGGGGTAGAACTATAGTGACATAATTCAAAGCAAATTTCACTAAAACAGAACTCTGTCTAGCCAAAGTGCAGCCCCGAAGCAGTAAGCGACAAGGTATTCGTTGGTCTTGAAAGAATTTACAGAGCTCCATAGTTGTTTATTCACGTTCTGAATTAAGATAAATATCAAATCTTACATTAAATATTGCATTAAATATCAAATCACAAAAAGGTACCTGGGGTTGTTTGACTGTAACTATAGAAAACAGAACCAAAGCAAACATGACTTTTATACTCATCTACAGACAACCACAGACGAAAGGGTTCCTAAAGGGTATTCACCAACACTTTTCAGTAAGAGTGATGAAGTACCCTTGATTTGCGATTCCTGGGCAATTTTAACACTGAATTCGATACAATAGAAAACTTGAAAATTCACCTTCTCACTTGCTTCCCTGGTATTTGCATGGGTTACCTCTGGTCCAGTTCAGATGACCAGTTATATCTGAAGCTACTTTTCAAAAATAAAACTATCAAAGATGGAAGTCCACGCCTTAGACATCTTGACAAGACCATCTGCCTGTGAATAGCTGGAGTCACACAGGAAAACAAAAGAGGCAGGAAGACAGAGAAACAGAGAGACAGAGCCTCAGCTCTGAGCCAACCAGGAGAATTTTAAATTATAATTTTATAGCATACAATGCATTGCCATATTATATATATTTATTCTGTTCTATTCTGTTCTGTTCTCTTCTATTCTAGTCTATTTTTTTCTATTTCATTATTCTGAAGATCAAACTTATTGTCCTTACAGAAGAAATCTGGAAACATGGCTGCAGACATGACAACACCGCCTCCACACCTCCTTTTTCTCCTCACTGCTAAATCTCCTAATATCTGATAACTCGCCCCACAGCACCAGATGAAGTCAAAAGTTTGGAGGAGGACACACTGGTGATGGAGTACAAAGCCTATCGCAGACCTGTGGAATCCTGAAGAATTTCTCAATGTGTGCACTAAAATATGTAGTATGTTTCATGAGAACTTTCTTATCAGTCTGCATGAAAGCACTTCTACAGCTGTGAATAACTACCCTTCTTTTCCATTAAAGATTTCACATGCATTAAAGAATCTTTCTCTAAATTCACTCTGTTCCTCCTATTAAACAACAAAAAAAAAGCTCATTTACTTTCCTGACTTCAGTATATCCGCTTTCCAAGAAATATCAGATATCTTAAAGACAGTTCAACATAAAAATTGTGATTCCAAGCCAGGCCCTTCCAAGTTGTGAAAATATGTCCAAAGCAACTGGTGCCCTTCACAAGTGAAAGCATCGATGACTTATGTAAGAACAGAATCTTACTTTTCCTCCCAGACACACAGCAGTCTGATGAATGCTGAAAAAAATCACCCTATCCAGGCTCTGTTCAGCTAGATCTATTATCTAATTCCCAGGCAACACCATCCCACTAGCAGATTGACAGAGGTAAGCAGTCACAGGCATCATGGTTGCCTGAGCACCAATTTGTTGAGTTCTATTAGCACCTTTTCTAATTCATATTGAACACCAGCATGCCATTAAATGAGGCAGACAGACAACAAGGATGCCTTACAAAGTATTACTTCGCTTTTGCTGTATATGATGGCAATACTACACAGAAAATGGTCAACTTACAGAAAACAGACAAAAGAAGCTGAGCCCTAAAACTCTACTCATATTCTTAGACACAGTTGTGCCCAGTTTTACTAAAAGAAGGCAATGACAAGCTGCAGTTATCACCATTGCCTCAGTCTCAAATGAGAAAGGGTAAGTTACCAAACTGCTCAGGATAAGAAGGCAGAAACAAAGCAAGGATTCAGAGACCAGATGTCTGGGTTGACACAAGTCAGTAACAGTTTAATACAAAGAAGTGAAATCACCGAGGAGTTAGGAAAAAAGGTGGCAACATAAAGAGAGACAAACATTCTCACAGGAGGAGCAGAGAGGAAAAAGCCAACAGCTTGGTGAGATCAAAGACAAACCCACTCAGTTCTTCCCAAATATGTACTATTGGTCTTCTCGATCTAACTCAGCCACAAACCAACCCAGTAAGACCACAGAAGAGATAAGAGAGAAATATGGAAAACCTTTTCACAATTAATTACAAAATCACCTTAATCCAAACCTGCCATACATTTCAGACTTTTTTATCTCCATTAGAAAAGCGTAATTAGATACTTTTAAGCTCTTAATGAGAAAACAAACGTTAGTTCTATTAAAATCTGGCCAGCTTTGCTGGCTTCTTAATTAAAACTAGAAATTATCTCCAGGCTATATTTTAACCTTCAGGAGATACCACAACCATGAAAATTATGATACCTTGTGTTAGATTTAAGAGCCCACCACTCACAGAAAATGGTGGTGTTCTGTGGTCTGCCAGTCCATATAACCAGTAGTAGCTATATACAAGAAAAGAAACATAATGGTGTCCACAGATATTGGATTACCTGATCACTGTTTGCAAAACTGACTTCAAAGCTCTGCTTATCATGAAAAGTTATCAGAGTTTGACCACTGTTTCATTTTCCTGGTTTCAAAAAAAGTTCTAGAGTTTGAAATAAGACACTGCACCACTTTGCATGTTTCCCTGCCTTGCACAACATCATCAAGATCTGTATTTGTTTGTCTTGCTTGATACAAAAATGGCAAGGGAGTGCTAAATATCCTCCCCTTGGGATGGGTGGGAGAGAGGCATAAAGAAAATAAGTAAAAAGGATTAAAAGGGCAACAGAAAAGAGGACAATTATAGGAAACACGTCCAAGAATATAAAAAAAACCCTGGAAAGCATGCAAGAAGAAAAAAGGAAAAATAAGGAGAAATAATCAAATATCAGAAAAAGTTGATGAGCATCTGGAAATAAGAGGAAACAGAGAACAAAATGTCCTACTAATCATTGCTAACTCACTGGTGAAGAGACAAAAACTTACGACTCTAAAATGAACAAACCAGGTTATTTCTTACCTTTATAGATACGGCCAAGTCCTCTGTAGTCCATTTGGTCTGAACAATTGAAAACAACAACATACTTTCCCAGGCATTTGCCCATGTCTTTAGTTGTCTCTGTTTTCCCTGTCCCTGCAGGTCCTGCGGGTGCACCACCCATACTCATGCCCAAGGCTTGTGCCAGAGTGATGTAACACCTAGAGACAGAACAAAGAGTTCTATTAATCTTTTTCTACTATTAATTACTTGAAGTCCATTAATGTAACCACAACAGTTGTATTGCACAGAGCTGGGGAAGGGCGAAGAAATGGGTGTGCTTCCCTACGGTAAATCCTCAGTCATCCCCTTTGCACACTGTGAAGCTGAGTTACCAGGCACCATCTTTGCTTCACTTGCAGAAAAGCATGTGTCCAGCACAGTGATGACTGCAACAGCCCAGGACACACACAAGCCAATTCTAAATGCCAAATACCAAAATACTGTAGTATTGTGATTTTCTCACACTTTGACATTACTACCTGCACTTAAAAGAATAAGCTCTGGCATAGCAAATACATCGGCCTCTTGCCTAGCTGAAGCACTACCAAGTACTTTAGGAAAATATGCATCTAATGGAGTTTATACTGTGCTGTTATAACTCACACTCCAGCAATAAAAAGTTCTCCTTATATTTTGCCCTCAGAGCTTTGTCTGTGTTTGTAGTCCTGTAATTCTCCATAGGCCTTGCTTAAAACCATACTGGCACTAGTTATTCAGTGCTATGTCCTGAGTTACTGCTTTTTTCTCTAGGGTGACTTCAAATGAATCACTTGCCATAATCCCAAATTCTCATGCAACTACTAGCTTATTGAAAGCAGCAATATGTTGTTTTTTAGATCCACTCTGCTTAGGCTGATGAAGTGTACAGCATTCAGCTATATTTACCTTGAACACAAGTAAGTTTTTCAAAGCCTACCACAGAACATACAGCTGAAGCAAACACTTTGAAGAGAATTCAAGACCCCTCCTAGGGGTGCCTGCTTTCGCTAGCTGAATATATAAGCACTGGCCTCTGCTGTTCACTATCGATATTGCAGCACTATAGTGCAACCAAAGTAAGAATTCTGCCTCGTGAAAGTTAAAGGAATTAAGTCAAAGGAATTAAGTCTTAGCTCCAGTACTATGCACTGCATTCTTTTTATAACTACCTGTCAGTTAAGGGAGTTATAACAAGTCTGTCTGTACACCCTAAGTATTCATTGCAATAGGTGAACTCTACATCAGTGATTTGGATAATGCATTTATCCAAGTCTTCAAGAAAATAAAATCGAGACTGTTTTTGCCATTCAAAATCAGACGGAGATTTAATGTTCATACGGACCTATAATGGAAAAGAAAAACCATTAATATAGAAAAGAAACAGTATAACAAATTAATCTTAAATTCCATACAGAAAAAAGGTCTACTATGCATAAATTCAAGAGCTGGAAGAACAAGCACAGAATCTGTCAGGAGTCAAGACATCCAGAACAATCTTTTCAAACATGCACTGAACCTTTTCACCACTTTGATTTTCCTCTGAATTGTGTACAGAGATTATGAATTTTGTCTTACAGAGATATTGAAGAACAGTGATGGAAAACTGCATAAAAAACTAGGTAACAATATTGGTTACACTGCACATCATCTGGTGCTGTTACTCACAGAAATACTAAATCATGGACAATGCTTGAATATACTGTATATATGTCTATGAGCATGTTTATTTGGGATGTATTTTTCAGTATGAACTTGCCACACACAGACCTGTGGCAGATTAACAGACACTTGATCTCAAAACCACCAGCCTCTTAGGGAATATGTAGTCCTGGTTATTGGCCTTGCAGACATAGTATAAGGTGAAGAGGGGGTTCTGGATTCTCAGCCACTTCCCTCTACTGTCTCACAATCACAAAAGGACGTGTTTAGCAGGGGATAGAACGTTTCAAGAGAAAAGGATAATATTATATGTACCAGTGAAGAATCCTTTCCCCAGTTTTGGACTTGCTCCCACTTTATTTCACATACAGACCCTTTAAATTTAACCAATTTTCTGTGATTTAAATTTATTATAATATGACATTAAATTGATTGATAATGAAATGGCTAATTAAGAAAATAACTAAGAAAATAAATTAAAAATTATGGGTAGAGGATAAAACCTCATGCCTATCTTAGAAGCTGGCAGTTTTATTTCTAACTTTCAGTATTTTGCTTTATGATTTTCTATGTTTCTTTACACATGCACTTAATTTTTATCTTTCTAACATATATGCATAAATTAAAAAATGCGGTGTTGAATTACTGACCTTTGCATCACGCAAGCTTTTTGAAAGTTATTTTACTTCCATTTTTATAATTATAGTTTCACGTATTCAACATATTTACGTAAAGGAAGTCTGTTGCAACTCAATTATAAAACAATTTAAAATATCTGTTCTGGTTATTATTGCTACCCTTTTCAAATATATGGAGCCTCACCACTTTAACCTTTGAATAACTATTACCTTAAATTAACACATAGGCTGGGCTGGAAATCACATGATTGATAGACACTAAGGGGACTTTTTTTCCTTTTACATTTCAATTAAATAATGTATTAAATTTTCAATTTGAGATAATAGTTTAATTTAAGCAGTTAAACTCTTTTGCTCATGGTGAATTTGTGCATGATGGGTATCAACAACCGTTTTAAAAACTGAAGTCTATGAGCACACCTATATATAATTCACCCTTATGTCTGCATGACATCTATATGAAATCAAACTAAATCTGATGCGCTATGTCACAGTTCTAATGTCAGAGTTACTCAAAGAGAAGACATTGTAAGATCTGTTTATAATTTTTTTTATATGTGCAAAAACTTCCATACAGAAAGTCCCTTAAAGGTTTTCAGAAACTTACCAAGTCTTCAAAGATATCCTTCTGGTGCACATGAATGGTGATTAAAGTTTCATATTTTGTGCGCTCCATTCTTGTCAGATTGTGTGTTGTCATGTCAATCAAATCATTTAAAAGTTCCAAAAACTTCTGATTTGTTGTGTGCATTACCTTTTCCATATAGCAAGAACAGCCATATTAACACAAACATAATTTGTTCTTCCAGTGTTTAGGATAAAAAATAAAAAAAACTTTTGCAAACATACGGGTCCATGATATCTATGGTCTGCTTTGTATTTATTAGGCTTGGAATCCTAAATTTGGATTTGCAGGCTGCCCTTCATGCATGCATTCTTAGCCCAGCAGAGTAAAATAAGGTTATATCTAGGTGAACAGGTCATATCATAAGATTTTGTTCGAAGATTATTGCTCCTTCTACTGTACATTACATCTTTAGCTGATTGCATCCCTGCATATTTTCAGAACCATCAGTCTCTGGTTTTGGGTATTGCACATCAGCCCAAGCAGTGTCTACTACTTAGGGGGAGGAGGAACCTGCAGATCTATCACATCCTCTAACCAGAGGAGATGGAAATGTAGTGTAATTTGAGATGCCAATGCTAAAATAATAATTTCTTTTGTGGCACCAGATTCTGTTACAAAATTCCACAAAATACAATGCTGACTATGCAATATTGACTTAGGTAAACAGCATCAGCCTTCTGTCAGTGATGTTCCCGGTACACAACAAATTATAAAGCACTGAGGTTTCAGAAAGGGCAGCTCATATATACTCCTCTTCCAAGTGTGTGAGAAAACAACTGCACAAGCTTTCTGTAAATATATGCAAAGCCTAAAACTCACACTGTTTGCTGAGAAAAAAAATTATAAAACCGCTGCAAAGCTAACAGAGAATTAAACACCTCCTGCTCCCCAAACACACACACACAGTTCATTCCAAGTAAACAAAAGCTGTTTTCTAGTTAATGCAAAAGAATCTTTGCATCTAGTTAGCATATGAACTGGAGTGGACTAAAAGCAGGTCTATGCCCTTTTTAAACTTTGTACAATGCAGAAAACGTAGCCCTAAGTGGTCTTCTCTACAGTCTAGATTCTTTGTTTTCATTCACTATAAAAGTACAGCATGGTACCATTCCCCTGTATTTACTTTTATGGTAGGATGATGTTACTAGTTCTTAGTCCAATCTCACTGTATAGTCTTGATTAATGGTAATTTGCAACTGTTGAGTTCACTTCCTCTCCTTCCTCCTTCATAGATTCAGTGTTAGTAATAACACCTTGGTATTAACAGGATCTTCTCTACATGTTTCAGATTAAACCAGCACCTCCTCAAATAGCTTCTATTCTTTCCCTTCCCCCAAAAAAGAACTCATCAACTAACGAATCTAAGACACTCCTTTACAGTAGACCAATGCCCATGAAGCACAGCTATTTCCCCACATTTGGGGAGATCTTATTTCTTTCCAAATCTGCTTTTGGGTAAGTAATAGGATAAGATTCCCTGTATTCCCAAACTCAGAAATTTTCCCTTCCCAAGATAACTGCACTGACAGAACAGTAGAGAAAATCACAGGATTAGATACAGTTCTAAAGCACATGCTGGGGAATGGTGAGGAGGTGTGACCTCTTAATACATTTTTTACCATTCTGTTTTTCTTTTAGTTTATTTGTTATTCTGGTTACTTAACTAATATTTCGTGCTTTTTCCTACATGTTACTTCTAACTTCTCACAATATGCACTGTTCCAAACAATGCTTTTAATTAATCCCCAAAGATTCATTAAACACTACCTTTTTGTCTGTTTTGGTACTGTTCAATGCATTCTCTGCATCTCTGGTCCAGATCATTTGAATTCCCAGAAGTCCTATTTGTGCAGGAAACATTGCCTGAAAGTCATACAGCTTAAATCCTGAATCGCTAATGGCCATTGATGCTTGTCTAATGATGGCGTGGATTGTTTTCCTAATCCCATTCAGCAGCTGACCTAACCAGAATTCCACATTGCCCTGAAATAAACAAGAAAGTACTTTTAAAGAATTAGTTTATGAATAATTCACAAGGAGAAAAAGCCCTACATGGCTTTTTTTCCCACTCCTTCATACTCCCATTTCCCTCTTTGTTATTCTCTAATCTTTAAAAGATTCCTCTCCTCCTTCTGCTTCACTGCCTTCTAGAGATATGTGATGGATTTGGCACTTCACATCAGTACTGCTGAAAAAACAGGTAAGGTAATTGTTACAGACTGACACAAATGTCCTGTCCTTTCTGGCCTTTGCTCTTGCTGTTCACATTGGAAGGTTTTCATTCAGCTAGTCAAATAATTGCATGATGCGATACTGTTGGTCTCTACAACATAAATCTAATTTAAATCAAGACATGAAAAACTGTAATATATACTTCCATTACCTGAGCTGAAACTGGTTCAATAATATTGACCTGTTCTCCTTCTTGAGATTCAAACAATAAAATCTGGTCGTAGTTTTTTTCATGAAATCCCACTCGGTTAACATTGTCAAACAAACTTAATAAATGCGCCTACAATAGAATCATAAAAAAAACCCTCCATAAACTGATTTGATATGGCATTCTTACTTTGCCTTTAAGTCCTGTATTAGAAGATTCCATAAATCATTCCATAAGTGAAAGAAATTCTCTCAACTAAATAAATCCTCCATGGTCCTCACTTACTAATATTGACCATAAAAACAGTATTGCCTTATTTACTTGTACCTGGATAGTGTGGGAATCAGATGCTTGACCAAGGATTTCCAGAAGAACAGGATCAGATACAAAAAAAAATCTTGGAAATATTAACCGTTTTTTTTCCAAATACCCGGTCAGTGATTTCTGACAGATTTCCAATTGTTCCAGCAAATGTGGTAATAGCTGTGCCAAAGTTTCATCTCCAACACAGCACTGCACGATGTTTGATGTTTCATGAGCTCTCTGCATAATTCTCTGCCATGATTTATCAATGTTCTGAAATCTTCTGGCTTCCTGGAGTACATGAAAAACGCATTAGCTCTTCCTCATGTTTGTCAAATTCTAAAAATTAAAGAATGCCACGAGACAAGGTAACAGCTTAATATTTCCCTTGCTGTTCAAGTCTCCTTTGCAGGACTAATGTATTAATATTTATAGGCATGCTTATAATGATCAGTGCTTATAATAACCAGACTTCAAACTGCAAGAGAAAGAGTCCAATGGGACAGCTCTGGAAATGTCTTTTACTTCGTTGGGCATCAAAATTCTCCATATAAAAGGACTCCAACACACACCAGAAAACTCAAACATCAGCCTTCTCAGAAATGACTGTCTTCCTAATAGCAATACACAATGTCATGTAATGGCTGCTCCATGCAGTTTATGAGGAGTAAGTCGTTAGTAGTAATACTTGACAAACTAAAACAGTATAGTCTGAAACTGCCGCACTTGTAAGGTATTGTAGGTGAGAGGAGACAAATTCTTAAATGCTGGGGGCTAGAGAATAAATATTTTTCTACACTGGGTATACTGACTTTAAAAACTCTTTCCTCACCTACAGCGCATGAAATGTTAATGGGATCATAAATTATCTGAGAACTAGGAGAGATCTAAAGAGACCATCCAAAGTCATTTGCCTGTCACAAGACAGGATCATACCCATGCCACTCCTGAAAAACATTTGTCTGTCTTGTGTTCAAAGGTACTCAATGTTGGAGATTCAGAAGCCTCTCCAGGCAATCATTACTACTGGTGAATCTGTTTTAATATCTAAGCTTAATTTTTCTTCTGTGCACAGCAATTACTTCTCATCTTATTCATAGATACAGAGAATACACTGTTTTCTTCCTGTTGAGAGCAGCCCTTATTTTTTTTTGAAAACTTATCAGACCTTCTCCTCAGTGTTTCCTCTCCTACAAGCCAAACAAGTCTAGTTTGTTGAATCTTTTCTTCTGCAGCATCCTTCATGGATAGTTCCTCATTTTTATCACTGTCCTCTATGCTCTCTCAAATTTGTCTACGTGTTTCTTTAGTCAAAACCAGGTACAGTGTTCTAGTTATCAGCTATTGCTGTTCATGCATTCCACTCTTCTGCCTGCATTTTACACACCAGCAACCTAAAACTCATTTTCTGATAGTACTATGAGAGACAATGTCAGAAGCCTATCAAGATATATAGTAACTACGCTTTTTCCTCTATCCACAAAGCTTGTTGCCCACCCTAAAAATAAATTAGATTTATTTGACAGGCTTTGCTCCTAACAAATCCACACTGACTGTTACTCATCCCCTTGTTAACTTCCAGATGCTTACAGACAGTAATTTGTTGCAGTATTCATCTGGGAATTGCAATTAAGCCCACTCATCTATCATTACTCCTCCACCAAGCTGTTACTTCTCCTCCTTCTTTAAAGATAGTCACCACATTTTCTTTTTTCCAGAATACTGGTTCATGTATCATCCTTGTAAGAAGTAGCTTTGGCAGTTATCAAATGCCTGAGATGTGCTGCAGTGTTTGCTCATCTGCAAAAACTGCTTCTTGATTCTCTGATAAGTATTAACATTATAAACATACCTCATGAACTAAAAAAAAGTATTGTTATCTTAAATAACAGTTAAGAAAGCTTTACAAAATTGTTAGTTTTGGAAACTGTAAGCCTTTAATTATAAAAGATGTGGCCTGAAATAAATTAATATTTAATAATTTCCCAATAATCATGGTTTTGTTAAGTTACAGCACTGGTTGATCCAGTGCTACTAAACTGTGGTGTGTTAGAACTATATGAAAGCCTCTCATTAGGAGACACAACAGAGAGGATGACTGATTCTGGTATTTCTCTCCTGCAGGAAGTCAGATAATTCCTTAACTCTTTTGCAGCTGCTATCACGGAAGGTCATAATCGCCTTTTGAAGAGGTTGCAGTAGTTCACACAGATAAGCACACATGCAGCTGCCCAAGTCTTGCAGCATCTCTCTATGGGACTTCGTTATACTGATTCCTAGAGAGTACAGAGTTTATAAAGAAAATCTGCCGTTCTATTATTACATAACTTAGAGCCTATAAACATATGTGCACAGGAAGAAAGGGATGTTTGCATATATAGCAAAAGTGATACATCAGTTTTGTACCATCAAGTAGTCTTGAGCCCTGTGCTATCATATGATATTGCAAGCTGACAGGAACATTTGGGCCTGAATTACAAACAGTCCTGTTCCTCTAGGTTTGACCAAGTTCTAAGCAGTTCAATCAGACAGACCCCAGTTTGGCAAAGCTGTTTCAAAACTGCCTATGCACAGCCTACAGAACATTATATGCTTTGGCAAGTAAACTCTGTGATGTCGCTAATCTCTTGGTATAACATATTACCATTAATATATTGTTAGTATAAATCAACATACCTGAGGTAGTTGTTTTGCAATGTCTCCACCAACAAACACAGCTTCAAGGTAAATCCAGAGGTTTTGTACAGTAATCCAGTTTTCAATTATCTCTGCGGTATTGGTCAACTTCTGAACCCACTGTTGTATAGTGGATTTAAACGGTGCATTATACCTGTATGAACATGAGTTAAAGGGGAAAAGAACCTAAGATGATCACTGTTTACTTTTGCGTTTGATTAGATTTACACAATCTATGCATTCATTAAGTTTTGTACCTGTTGCTCATGAGCGATCCCAATATCATGAGGCTGTCTTCCACCAAAGCTATTTTCTCCAATATATCTGATCCTTTCAGAAGGAGTTCTCCTCGAGTTTTGAATTGGCCAAAACTGAAAGCATGAGTGCTCCATTCACTGATGACATGCTTCAATTTTGCTTCAATATCCTTTTCTTTAACAGCACTGATGCAGATATCCTGTGTAAAACTAAACTAGTTAATTACATTCCTCTACAGCTAATATAATGCACACTTCTAAAGACAATTAAAATTCATTGGCTATATCCAGATTTCAGTGTAAATTCTAGCTAATGAAGATAAACATTGTAACACCTCAAAATTATCATATTACAAACTAGATTATATTATAGTACTGGAACTGGAACATTTTATGGGCTATACGCTGTCTTCACTAGCACTAGCACCTTACACTTTTGAAAATTCACTGACTCAGTCAATCTGCAGGCAGAATTTCCCTCTTTGAAGTCAAATATACCTACTGAGGGTTTTAAGGAAAAGACAAATTACCAATCAAAATGAATAAACAGTCCAAGAATAGAGTGTACACAGACAACATGACTGCCTACCACTTCTTGAAGACAGTGAGAACAGCACTGTCGTAAAATTGGTTATTGCATCAGAGAGAAAAGAAGCAGCTACTCAGATTGGACCCCAAAATCAGATCCAGGAGTATGTTGGATTCTATCACAGGTTTAAAGTCTTTTCTTAAGTGTAAGGATATCACTCTGAACCTTTCACAAGTCTGAAATTCTTGTCTAGAAATTGGGTACAGCAGAGTTTTGATTTCATGTTTTTGTCTTAGAAGTGTTCCTTTGTGGAACAATACAGATCAGGTCACTACTATGGAGGGACCACAGATTTAGCTAAGTGACAATAGAACTGAAGTTAGAAACTGTTAGAGTTTTCCTTCTTTATTTTCAGCTATACTTTGTTGTTGCAAAAGGAAACGAGCATAAAGCTAACGTACCTCCTAGATAACTGCTGTCCCCAAAAAGGAGGAGGCAATAGCTTTGTAGCTTGTGCACAAGCTACATAACCCTTCTCATTGCTCTGCACTTTTGTGAAGAGTCACTTCTGAAATACAAAAGAACCTTGTTCTCCTTTAATCCTATATTCTCTACTTCTACTGGGTTCCAAGGATTTTGAGTACGTAACAGGATCAGACTTACACCAACCATTTTTTCTCTCTGATGAGACATTTAAAAGGAAGAAAAAATTATAAGTAGGCAGACCCTAAACCAGAAGCATGACAGAATCACACTACTCTTAAAACAACAGAATTCCTTCTGTGGAAAGGTTAGTGTAATACCATCCACCCATTTAATCCTTCTCCAGAGTAAAAAGGAAATAAACTAACCATCACTGCTAATACCAGCTACCAAATTCCATTCTTCAAAAGAATTCTCCAACTAAAGCCAAATTTTGTAATGTTACTAGAAACGGGATTCCAAAAGCACAGAGCCCCAGATCACAAGTTATTAATTACAAGCAAACGGAAAAGTACATGTACCTCAATATCTTCTTTATACTTTAATAAAGAGGTATCCATTATGTTTTTCAAAGCAAAATTTTCAGAGTCAACATGAAAGTGATGCCCAGTTACTTGTGCAATTCTTTCCCAATGTCGTGACGTCATTGCCTAGGAATTAGGGAAGATTTTTTTAAATTGTATTATTTTTAGGACTAGAATTATCACATACTTTTGCACTGCATCTGTTAAACAAACAGAACAGTCTTGATTTCCATTCCACTGAAAGCAGTAATAGTTCTTCTAATCACATTATGAAGTCTTTTGTTTTACTTTTCTGTAATTAAGCCTAACTAGACTTTTGCTATAAATATAGCTGCTTTTATCTATAAAAAAGAATTATGGAAAGCATCTTATAGTCATACAACGTAGTCTGCAGTAGAGTTTTTCAAGTGAATCTTATCTCCAAATTATTATGCTGCACATACTTTGTTCGCCATCATTTCAAGCAAAGGACAGCTCTCTGTGAAGTCATCAATTTTTCTTTTTAGGTCTTGAAAAGCTTGCCATTCCTTCAATGCTTTCGGTAACTTACGGACCCTTTAAAAAGCACAAAAAAGAAGAAATATTTTATTCTTAATAATCACAATCCACTATTTAATCATACCGTATATTCTTATTTTTCAACCAGTGGACCAACAGAAAAAAATCCAGCTGCAAGCTGGCAACATAATATATAGTTGATTGTTTCTGACTGCAGGCATGAAACACTGCTAAGGACAGTAAAAATAACACTAGAATGGTTTGGTTTGTATTTCAGTTTGAATTAAAGGAGGTTAATTTTATGTGCAAACTCATGTCTGAACTTAAGCTTTTGCAGTGTCATTGTTTTATCAAAAATTTGAAAATGCACCTGATTTTGTAAAGGGGAAAAAGGATTAAACAACATTTTTTTTTTTCAAGCAAAATAAAGTACATCCTAAACCAAAACTGACCTGGCTTGCAAACAGAAAAATACTTCTGTTTCAATCAAACAAGTCCTATTTTATACCTGGTTTGTATGAAAGATATTTAAAGAAAAATCTTTCTTTATGCATAATTTCAAGATGAAAAAAATTGAAAATTAAGAACCTCTTGCATGGTGAATTGCCACAGCTCCGCTTGCTTCTAACAAGTCATGCCAATTTTCATCTGCCAAAGCTAAGGACCAACGACTGACAGCAGTTCTCTTACAGCTCAGTGGCAGAAGCAAAAAGCTGCATAAAACCAACCCATAATGAAAAATTCCTTCAAAGAAATTCTCCATTTTTGACAGCTCAAAATCAGACTGACTGTCACACAGCACTGGAGGATGTGTGAATTCTTCACTGCTTGCTGGTAAGAGGTAGATGAACATATGCATACTGTCATAGCACGGCAATAATCTCTGTAGTCTTTCATCTTGAATCCAACAATAGACAGTATTAAATATGCTAGAGAAAAGCACTGCAGAATGGAAAATTATACTCTTGCCATGTATGGATAAGGCTTTAGGAGGCAGTTCCTGGTTAATTCTGCACTGAGGCACAAGAAGTAACATTCTTACAAACTTTGTCTTAGGCTGGCAATTGGAAATGGGGTCTCTTAGCTTGGTAATGAAAACGGCTAAATCTTTTTTTATACAGATACTTTTTTTCTTCGTCTTGGTCTCAGTGATATCGTAATATCTTCTAACAGCAAGTCCCATGAATTACATACTATGTTAAAAACTACTCTATTAATCAGGTTTAAATTTCCTTCTTAAATTTACTGGACATTCTATTTACACTATATTACAGTAAAACATAAAGGGAAACTTCTCTCTAGCTTTTATTATAAACTTCTAAAATGTTCTCTACCACATGCATTTTCTCTAAATATTTATCCTTTTAAAGGATTTGTTTTCAACTACAGTTATTTTTGTGATTCTTCTTTTCATAATTCTAGTTTTTCTAATCTATTACTATTTTTAAAAGGGGTAGCAAAAAAGAACATTAAAGAACTGTGCATATGTTTATAAATATGCTAAAACACTAATTGCATTTCCAGTATTCCTGCTTCTTTCATAACACAGCATACCATCTTAGTTATTTCTGCAGGTACCCCCTGTACACTGTTTACATTTCTCCAGCTTTAGAGCGCTTAACTTGATGCAATAATGCTAGCAAGCCTGCCAAAGGAAGCATAGTACCGAGTTAGACTTCTACAAGAAAATATTTGCTGCATATTGGTAGCTACCTTGCTCCAAATATAGCTCAACACTTGAGAAGAAAAAAAAAAAAAGGTCATATGTGAAGTAAAAAGAGAAACATGTAACTTTTAAAACTGTTGTCACGCGATGGTTTTCTTCAGAGTTCCAGAAGGAAAAATAAAGAGACTCCTACCAACCTGTAACATAATTAACTACAGAAAAAATGATGATGCAGATTCCAAAATTCTACTGAAATTGTATCAAGACAATATAGATATTGTCCAAATGCAGAAATATATATGTTTTTCCATACATTCATTTTTACTACTATTATTTTTTTTAAATGATGGGTTTTTTCAAATTAATGTCTAGAAGACAGTTTGCTCCATTTTTTCCAGAAGAAAATCTCCACTCCTTCAGTGTGTACAGAAATGGACTGTGCTAAAAGAGTAACACGCTCAAAATACCATATGACTAAAAAGCCTGAGCACAAGTAACTTTTCTTATGTTTTCAAAGATTTGGGATGAGATGAAAACCACAGATTTGATCTCAGTCTCTTGAATAATACCAAAACGTAAGTGAAGTCTCTCTCAGGTCACATTGGAGTATCCAAAATCAAAAGCTGATCAGAACTACTGGTGAAGCAGAGAGACACACACAGCGACAGTTCCAGAAGAGAGGCTCTGCAGAAAAGAAGGCTCTTTGTATTGAGTATGAACTTGTTTCAAAAGAAGAACTCACTGAGAAAGTGATCAGAGCCACTGTGTAAAGAGGTGAAGAAAATGCTTATGCAAAAAACATAAAAGAAAGAAAACAGAGAGACAGTTCACATTTTTTCCAATAGATATGCACAGAATAAAAATATTGCACATTTATTTTCCAACTTCTGCATGTATATTCTGTAAAACCCATTAAGAGTAAAACATAGACTGGTACAGAAAACTACTCTGAAGGAATGAATGCACAGAATACTTAAGACCTGCATATAGACACTCCACTTTTGCATGTAACAAAATTCCCCTTTTCTAGCAATTCTGTCCATACTCCAGGAATCAGAATTTAAAGAAAGCTGGCAAAGGGGAAACAATCCAAATCCTGATGGTTCATGAGCCCCTGCCTCTCACAGAAGTAACAAGCTGGGCCATGATAGTCTTGCAGCCCCAGCCATGGCTGTTGAAAAACCAAAGGTGTGTCTTTACCAACACAGTAGAAAAACTCCTCTGATTTCAGCAAAGCATGATTTCACCTAACAGCTATTTTATATGTAACGTGGAAAACATTCTTCCCCTCAAACTTCATAAATGACCCCTCAGAATTTACCGTGGCTACTCATCCTTGTTGAAATAACAATTTCAATCCATACAAATGCACAGAAGTAGACAGTGGACATCAAAATTCTATCTAACATCATGGACTAAACATTAATTAGCTGTAAATTAAATTGCTAAGAAGGCAATATATGAAGATGAGCTATGAAGGTTATCTCTACCTACAACCACCTTGCCAAAGGTTTATGCACCTTACTAATTAAATAAGCTGTAGCCTACCATGTCGGTATACCCCAATGAGCCTAAAATGACTTGCAGACTGAGCTAAGGTCACACACTTGCTGCATATTGCACCACAGTCTGCAACTAGTGCAGCTGAGCTGAGCACTTGAGCAAGCCTGAGCTTGAAATAAACCAAGAGGGTTTTGCCCCTCAGGTCAATTTTCACAAGATGATTAACACAGAAAGCTGAGAAATAAAAATTGTATGCACTTCAACAAATAATAACTTACCTGTTTTGAAAATCCAGAAGTTCATTGTTAATTTTTTCAATATTTAAATCATTCCAAAGCATTTCATTGTATCCATCGATACTAGCAGTAACTGAATTATAAAGACTGTAAAGTTTCTGAAGCAATGAAAGCTCACGTTTAATTCTGTGCAGTTCAGGATACTCTGTTTCAAATTTTAAAAGAATAAATTTGTGAATATTAATTAGGTACAACTGTATTCATGAACACAAAAATCCATGTATTTCTAAAATTGGTATTAAATAAACGTCTGAAATCAGACTTGCGGTCTTTTAGTGTCATGTAAGACAAACGTTTTAGTTACATTACTTAAGAACACCAGATTTTGATGCACAGTAATGGTTTACATTGCTGAGTTTTTTATAAATATTCTTCTATAACAGTAGATGTAATCTTATAAGGGAGGTGCTGCACCTATCTCTGTGAGGAAGATGATGTTGAAAAAGTAGTTGAAATGACAAAGGAATGCACTATAGTTTTATACAAGAACTAAAATATCCTCCATCTCAAATTGCATGATTTACTTAAGAGGCAGAGGTTGGGGATGAGGGGTGTGCTTTCAAAATAAAAATATAGAATATGATACACAATAAAAGTATTTAAAATGAACCTCCTTAACAGAAATATTTTCTTTAGCTTCTCCCATTTCTTTGGGCACTCCTAGTTAAAAATATATTGTGATTATAGCGTATGTCTTCAGACAGGAAAATATACTGAATTTAGTATGTACAAATTAAACTGCTTATCATACATTCTGCTGTAACTTTAATTCACACTGTGGTCTTCCAAACTTGAAGAGTGTCTGGCTAGGAGACATAAGGATATTACAGATCAGTTGCACAGCCCAAGGCAATATATCTGGAGCAGGGACAACTTGAGTACTTTGGCAACACATTTCCCAAGTTTGGACTTGGAAGGATACAGATGGGAGATGCACTTAGCTCTGAACAGAAAAAGCAAGAGAGCTAAGCAGCTGGACCCTGGGATACATGGAACAGTGCAACATTTTTCCACCTAATGTTTATGTATGTACAGACTGAGAGCCAGTTTCACACAGCTGCTTTTCATAGGAAAGACAATAATAATTTACTGCAAGGAATTTTTCTACAATGAATCCAGCACTGAATGCAGGACCCACAAGAAAAATTTAATAGCATAGGCCCAGATATTCATATCCCCTGAGAAACTACCTGTGGTAGGAAGACCAAATAATTCTTCCCCACCAGAAAGAAAGATATACTTCCTCCATAGTTCATCAAATTTGGCTTGAAAGATCTGTAATCTGTCACTTGCTTCATGGGGAGGAACATTCCCCTCACCAGGGCCCCTGTAAAAACCAAAACAAAATCAGTGCAAGCATCAACCATACAGACTTCACAAAGAATCACAACAGAACCCAGATCTTACTTACTGATCAGTATTTAATATTTTCTAACATTTTTTCTATAAATTTTCATAAAAGACACTAAAAGAGAAAATGCAAAGTATATTCAGTGTCCCAGTATTACATATTGAGTAGTCACTGAAAGCCCAATTTATTTTCTAATAATAAAATTCATCTGGGTTACCATACATATTACAAACAGCTAAAAAGATCTACAACTGTTTTGTCTTTATTATTTTCCATTTCTGTAAAATACATTTTAATGATTATTTTCATTTATTTCATTTCATTTTCAAGCATTTCATTTATTTTCATCTTAAAAAGAGAGAAAGGCAGCTGGTATATAATTCAGGGGTGAAAACCATGGTAGCTGATGCTAGAACCATAATTAAGCACCCAGAAAAATAACACAAAAAATATTATTTTGCTCTAATGAGTATATCTCAGCTGGAAGACTGGGTGTAATCCCCAATTCTCATGCCTGGGACCACTTCTTGGCTGTATCATTATATTTTGGGATGAGAACTGTAAGTATGTCATCTTTTGTTGTGCCATGGTTATTTCTAGAAAGAAATACAGGCACATGGGCATCAGAGAGCAGTTGCAGGCTGGCTGCTTGGCAAGGAAAATGGAACCAGGAGATGAAAGCAGTAATATGATCAGCAGAGGCAGTCAGGGCCTGGTCCCATAGTACCTGAGCAAGGAGAGCAGGGCAGGCCTGGGGATGGTAGTCATGTTGAAATTAGAGTCTGGATCTTTAGACAAGTCCACAATAATTACACAGGACTGATGTCAAGCAGGGAAAGTGAGTCAGCAAGACAGAGTCAGGAGCAGGTCTAGTGAAGGTAACCAGGATGAGACACAGGCCAGTGGTTACCAGACTGTTCTGAGATCAGGTTGAGAAGTGAGTCTGTGCTTTGGGATCCAGGTTCAGCTCAGTAGGGTCCATGGCCAGGTACAGGCACAGCTGCGACAGAGCTGGAACTGTAGGCCAGGGGGCCAAGCATTGAAGACTCAGCTTAAAAACCAGTCCCACAGGAAGGAGTGTCAGCCTTCCTAAGGGCTCCCAGCAGAGCCACATGGGAGCGCTCTGTCATGAAAGGAAGAGGGGAGCCCTCAGATGCACTAGCTCTAAGCTGGCCCTGAGCCCAGGCAGCTGACCCTCCAGGAGCGGGGATGCTCTCAGGATCCCTACAACTGGTAGCAGCCACAGGGTGTTTCCATGAATTCCATGACAACTCCGAGAGCAGAACTGCATGCAGCACTATGCATGCATCCACACTGGTAACTTGGTGCTCTAGCAGATTGCTTTTAGGTGCAAATTCACCTTGTGTCTATAGCTGGAGTCTTGAAGCTTCCACTCAAACGCACTGCTAGTGTGCCTTCAAGAAGTTGCATTCCTGGTGGTGAAGCCAAGATTGAAGCCAAATACCCGGTTACCATCTGGACCACCCTGCTGGCAACACCAATGCAAAAGCACCTGCCCTAGGAGAAGAGTAGATATTCTCCAAGGCCCTCCGGGAGCGTGTGCTCTATGCATGCACTGAATTCTGTTCCCAACAGCCAGGCAGTCTGCAGAGGCTGTACGTAAAGCTGCTTCACACTGCCCATGGCCTGTTGGTGTGCAGTGCCTGCCTAGGGCCAGCTGTTGACGTGAATGTCATTTGCAAAAAACACACGCTGTGCATGTATTGTCCTAGAACCATAACAGATCAGAGGAAACCAAATTCTAGTCTTTCCCTCTTTTGCTAATCTGGATGTGTCCAATGAAACACACACACACCATAATTTATATTAAAAAATGCCAAAGTAAGCTTAGAAGTAAGACTGAGTAAGAGTGAACTTAGAAACACCATGAACAGGAATCTCCATTCACATCCAAGGCACTACTTATATACACTTAATATTAAATACCTACTTAAGTGTTTTGTTGAGTTTAGAACCCAAAAAACCCTTTAAATTTGGATCTGGATTAAGAATTTGATTTTTTTTCCCCCAACCTATTAAATCTTCTCGAACTTCACTGACTCCAGCACTGAAATTATGGGAATGCATCTGTGAGAGTAAAAGTATCTGCCCATTTTATATTATTCTAAAATTAGGCTTATTTTATCAGCTTTCATATATACATTGAGGCTGTGCTGTGTTTATTTTCTGAAGCCCTTTCAATACACTATTTTTGAACAATCACTCATGAAGCATAATTGCATTGCACTGAAGGTCACCTACTTTTCATCATAATCTTTGTAAAATTCCACAGCATCAGTCTGGAATTTTTGAACATCACTCAGTAAATCTGTTTTCATGTCTGGCTGTACCTTCAGCAGCAAGTCCTCAACCTGCAGTGCCTACACGCAGACAAAGAGAAAAAATATGCATAAAAGAGGCAGGAAAAAAAGCACAGAGTTTTAAGTAAGAAAATAGTTATGTTCCAGCATTTCAACATTAGAAAGGCTGACAATAACTTTGCTATATATATAATTTGAGAAATAATGCAGCTATGATACCTGTGTGTTTAGGTTCTTCCAGGCATAAGCCAATCCATCAACTCTTTCTGTATTTCCATCTTGAAAGAGTAGATTGTATTTATGAAGCACAGAGTAAGATTCTTCTATGGGTCCAACTGTCATGTCAATTTTGATCTCATTCTCTCGAATTTCCTTTAGTGTTTCCATTGCTCCCCGTACATCATCAAGGTCATGAATAGGCCTGCTTAATCGCTTGCTAATATTTTCAATGAATGAATAAATTTCATCCATGTCTGTGGCAGACTTTTTATTCAAAGCTAATCCAAATGTTCTTTGTCTTGAGCGGCATTCCTGAATTAAGGCTATTTTCAATGACTCTGTTGCAATGTCCACCGATTCCAGTATGCAGTGATTTGGCAGTTCTCTGATTTGTGTTTCTAATTGCTAAGACAAACACAAGTGTTCAGCTTTTGATTTCACTACAATTTCTCTGAATAGTTAATTTTTATTAAAGATATAATACTTACAGAAAAGTATCTGATTTGAGTTTGGAATTCAGCCATTGTTGGTTTAGTATCTATAAATTCCCTCACTTTTTCCTCTGGATCCTATATAAAACAAGTTTATTTTAATTATTATTTAGGTTTGGTATTACAATAACCTACAGGGTTTATATTATATGTATATATATAAAAAATTATATCAGCTGCCTGATCTACTGTGCAAATACAAATGATCCCTCTCTAAAAGAGTTTAAGGTATAAGTGTTAAGATCAAATTATTTCACTTCAATTTATTTTCTTAACTCTTACTCCTTGTACAGTACTCTTTAAAGCACTGGAAATTTGTCTGTAACTCAAAAACTGACACAGATCAGGATATCCCTTATCCATCCAAGTATTACTACAAAATTTACAATGTAGCTGTTAAAACTTTGCTGGAAATACTTCCTTCCCAGTCTCCCTTCTGTCTGCAACCCCCTCAAAACAGCTCGCATCCTCTAACAGGTATTTAAATGGTAGTGATTGTACTCAGCCATCTTCACTCTTCCTGAAACAGTATATTTAACTGCAGTTTCTAGCTACAAATGGACTGCCATTTGGAAAAAGCATAGTTTAGCAGGGAAGGATGGATCTAAGGGAAGAGGGAGCATTTAGCTTGTTGAAGCTTCTTTAAAGGAAACAGAGCACTGAGCATCCTTCCTTTTCATCAGGTAGGACAGCCTCTGCAGAGGCGAGAACTTCAGTGTCACCAGCTCAATAAATGTGTTAGCTTCTTGGTTCAATCTTTTCTTTCATCTATAGTCTGCACTTTGAGGTCCCTGAGAAGCTGTTACGGCTTCTCTGGCCAATAACAAGTTACCAGTGACAGTTCCCAGTGGTCCTACAGAAATTAAAAAGACAGGGGGAAAACAGTGCCAAATACTAAGGAATTTTAAGGTTAAGGAGCAGATTAATTGACTATTTGAGAAGATTTTAGTAAAAAGGAAACATTATCATGCTACTGTATCATCCAATCTGATTGTGCCTCATCTGGACGAAGTGACATACCATCAATATGTCATTAGCTCAAACAATATCTCCAAAACCTGAGGTAAATAAGCATTAAGATTTGGAACCCCAGAAGCCAAGAAGAGGTGAAAATTCCCTGTCTTAGCCTGAACTCTAATTGCAAGAGAGTCAGCTGTGGGAACATGGTCACCTATGAGTTGGTTTAGGAAAGGGAAGTTAAAATAGTGAGCAGTTACAAAGATACGATTACTCCTGGTTTGATTGATTGTTTCTCAGCCTGACTAAAGCACCTTTGATAGGTAAGACCAGTAGTTGCCCATCCACACAGAATTGAATTTCACTAGCCAGAATGTACACAAGGTTTTATTTCATTAAATATCTCCTGCTAAAACACTCCTCGAGCTTTACCATTTCTGTGACTGAACCCCCTTCCTAACAAAGACAACTCCATCAGCCCTGATTCTCTTCTGCTTTGGAATCCTTATTGCTGAAAAGATTTCATAGATTTATTTAATCATTTTTGTGAAGAAATAGTAAAGCTGCTTTCAGCAGTGGTTGATGAAGAAGAACTAGTCAGTTTAATATTCAGGAACCGTTCTGTAATCTGCAATTTCTCAGATTCTGCTAAATGATTCTTTTACAACCTATGCAGACAAGATGCTGTGAGAAAGATGCATAAGCATATGAGAGTTTAAGCTTGTTTATGCTCCCAACATACTTTTTGTTCTTCTGCTTCCCTCCTTAGATGGCTTAGTTGGTAAAGAATGACAAGGTCTGGTCAACACAAGAAGAGACGGAGGTACTATTGGTATAAGGATTCTACTATGGAACCATGCTTCCTACTGAGCACACAGTCTCCTTATGTAACCCAAAAGTTTATTGAAAAGATTTCGCAGCACAGCAACATATTTTATTAAATATGTATTTAACCTTGTTCCAGATGCCTGAAAATTCAGAAAAGCTGTTCAGAAGATCCGATGCTTCAGTTCTGAGCGATAAAATAACTGTATTTAGTTGGATCACGGCTTTGTTTACATCCTTATGCTCAATGATCTGTTTGTCTAAAGGTTTCAGTGCCACCATCCTCATGAGTTTGCTCTCATCACCAAGCTCTACAGCAACAGCTTGTTCAATCTGGCATAAATTAAACAAGAAAAAAACATATGTCTGGTAGTTTTATATCTATTTTTTACATTATAGTGTCAAATAATGCACACACAATAAGTACTTCTAAGAACAGACAGAAAGTGCAGAGAAAGCATCCATAAGGAGATTCCCTGTTCTTAGCTTGGATTTTTACAGAAATATAGTTCTAATGTTAAAGCCGATTTTATAAAAAATTGCCATGTGGAGCTCTATATTAATGGTGTCTGACATCTGTCAAATATGTGTCATATACAAGTACAATTGTGCTGTTTCCTGTACCTACTCAACTGCTCAGGTCTTCCTGCTTTCTTTAGCATAGAATTACAATCTATACCTATTCTTGGCCAAAAAAGGTCCTTTAGGTGGTGGGGGGTTGGCTGCTTGGAAATAAGCAAACAATTATTCTTGAGGAAACTGAATTCAACCCACTCTCTACTAGTTCATTTTTTTTTATTATTTATTTGCAGGACTTGAATGGGGTTTTTTTATTGAAATGAGCTGATCTATTTTTCATGTCAGATTGATAAAATAAGAAGATACTTTTAAAAGACACAGGTATACATAGATCTGTATTTCACTACCAGAGAATTAAGGCCATCTGATTACCATTACTGTGCATTTCTGTACTTCAACAAATTTCAGTTTCTGTCTATACTTCAGACCTCCCTAAGATTTTAGTGCTCATTTTAATACCAGTTAAAATATTTATATTGTATTTTCTGTAGCATTATAGGTGCTGTATGCAGCCTGAAAGTTTAACTTACAATACAGTTTTTACCTGGGAAGATTGATAATACTTTATACTCAGCTAGTAGTACCCATGGATAATGTCAGTTTTCACACATTATCTACACTATCATCATCATAGTTGAACAATATAGTTAAAAGATATTTTTTTAAAGCAATTTTTTATTTTATTGTTAGAAACCACCAAACATAAGGTTTATGAATTATTCTTCTTATGTTCAATTACTTGGTATAGAGATTAAAAACTAGTCTTTCTTTTAACAGAAATATCCACCAGATTACAAGTGTATTGGTACAGAACACGTTCTTATGAGATTAAGAAATGCTAACCAAAATACTAACATTTTAAAATAATCAAAATAAAATACTCACCTGCTGCTGTTTATGATGTAAATAAGCAAATTTCCACAGGGGGATATCTTTGGTTACTGATAATATGATATTTACTGCTTTGTTTACAGCACTCTGAAAACAGTAAAACATTCACCTTGAGCACACAGAGGGATTATGACACATAAGAGGGGGTAAAAAAAAAAGGGATCCTTCAAACAATACCAAAATGGAAAAATTATTATTTTATATATATTATATATACTATCTAGGAAATATTCTAATTAAGCATGAAGTAAGGTCACGCAAAATACCTTTTGTAAGGCAAAAGAGTACTCCATAAAGCTTAATCACAGTCGTTTATGTTTTGTGGTTTTCAAATAAGAACACAAGAGACCTTTATGAGTAGTAATCATGAATCACTGGGGATCATAACTTAATTATAGTACTATTTCCCCTTAAACTGGTTATAAACATAGTTACTTCTTATTAGTAATAATAGTTTTCACATTCACATCATAATGCCTGAACACATTTGTCTGAATTTCTAATGGGACAGTCTATAAACTATACTGGCAGCTATATAAATTATTATATAACTTCTTCTATCTATGGTATTTTAAAATTACACTTTGTGGTATGATTTCTTACTGACATCACCATGAAGTCTGCAAATGAAATCTAAGAATTCAACTACTGATTTTGACAGTGGCAATGCTAAATGAAAAGTCCACAAATCAACACCATAAACAACTAATACTTTGTGAACAATTTCAGACATCACAGGAGACTGTAAGTATGTATGTAAGAATTTTGCTGAACTAATATAAGCTTAAACGAGTGCTCAAATTTTTTCACAATTTAGGGCCTCAGGCTAGTAATATTTTTCTTTGCATTTACTACTTCAGAATGCTGAATTATAAATGATACTTTAAACTGATACAATACAAATAAAACATTGTTTTATATTCTGAAAGAGTTCAAGGAGATGAGGAAGTCAAATCAGGCTGTATCAATGGCATTAACTTTCATTTTTGCATTCGCTTTGAAATGTTTGCCTCTCGGTAGAGGTTTGTGAACGTGAGTTACTGAGCTTTTAGGAAAACAGTTCCTTCTACTGGCCTGCATAACAAACCTGATCAGTGGCTTCATGTCCTTAGCACCCAGTGATGTCATGAACTCAAGTGAGTTTTAATCTTTTTTTCTCTTTCTTTTATTTCTTATACCAGATTAAATTTCCACATGTTGTTTTAAAACAATGCATTTACAAATGTTTTACCATAAATGACTGAGATGTGCAATTATTTTGTTACCTGAATATCTTCAAGACTTGGTCTCAAGACAACATTTGGAATAGCCAGGTGAATTTCAGCTTTGAACAAAGGAAGCCTCTCTGTCTCTAAAAACTTGGTCATCTGATACCTGGAGTCAACAACACGCAATCGATGTCTTAGGGACTCTAAAGAATTCTTTGTACCTAAATAAATACAACATTTAAGCGAGGGTTTTTTTTTTTTTTTTTAACATAATAAGCTTGGGGAAAAAATCTTAAAGTTATATTAAAAAATGAAACATATCTGAAAAAGACAGACTCACATTTGACCAAAGAGTCAGTATTCTTCTGACAAAGCTGTCCGATCAAATTATAGTAACTACAGGACAGGCATTCTTGGCAGCGTGTTTTCTGTTTCATGTCAAGATGTGTACAGGCATATGAATCCTGAAGAGTTAAAGGGAAATTTTTAGGAAAAGAACCATATTACCCAGCATGTAAGTGAAATATCAAGTATCTGACTAGGTTATAAAATGTTACTTTTTATACTATAGAGGTCTTACCTCCAGAGTTCTTCCATCATCTGCTTTCAGCCTGTGCTTAAGACTATCCATCAGTTCATACACAGAGCATTCCACTTGCTGACTCTGTCTACAAAAACAACCTCACAGTCACCCACAGGGAATCAAACATAAGGAATACCATTCGTTATTTTCCAGGCACACATCCCCAGTCCTACTGTACTGTGAAGAATTGCATGTGCAGGGAAATACCCTTATACTTTTCAGTTTGTTCCTATTGCTTGGCCATACAGAGAATTTAATACATTAAGAATCATAGAATCATAGAATCCTAGGTTGGAAGGGACCTCAAGGATCATCTGGTCCAACATTTCTGGGTAAGTGCACAGTCTAGACAAGATGGCCCAGCTGAGTCTTAAAGGTGTCCAATGTGGCGGAGTCAAACACTTTCCTGGGGAGATTATTCCAATGGTTGACTGTTCTCACTGTGAAAACTTTCACTCTCATGTACAATCGGAATCTTCCCAAGGAATCTTCCTGCTTGTCCTCTCTATGTCACTCCTTGTAAAAGAGATGCAGACTATCAAGAAACCCATTTGTCAGGCTCTGTTATATCTGATTCAACTGGACTTCATAATTATTAAAGAAAAAACAAGTTATTTCCACCTATAGTTAATAAAAAAGGCTTATCACGATGATGCAGTAAGATAACCTGTGAAATCCTATTTATTAAAATAAAAATAAAAAAATAAATAGAAAGTATCTTATTTTGCACAATGAGCATAGATATCTTTTTGGAGAAGAACTGAACAACTATTCTGCTATAACCTGGAAAATAAGCATATGACAAAAAAATTGCAGCACTGGGAGAATGGGAAGTCTTACATTAGCTAGCTGGCATTAAGAATCCAGCAATTAATATGGGGATGAGATTTCAAGTCCTATTCGTCTTCATTTTTCTTGCTACTGATTAGAATGCTGTAAGAAGAAAAGTATGAAATGCTAAACACTGTATTCAAGATACTTGGGACCCTTTTCTTTAGACTAGTATTAAAATAAAATTTTAAAAGTAAACTCTCTATGCATAAAAAAAAGTAATACATAAATAATCTCTCCCAAATATGGCCTTGAAATCTGTGCAACTAGCAAACCTACTGAGACAACTTGTAAGCAGTAGACACAGCAAGCTTTTCTGTCTGTTCCAGGAAAGAAAGCACATCTATAGGTTCATCTTCTGGCAAAATTATCAGAGCAGTGTTCGACATATCCTCCAGAATTATTCCAATTCTGCATTCCAGGGTATCAGATGCTTCTTTGACTACATAGTCCAACTCCCTCAGGGTACTATAAACATTCCTAATAACTAAGCAAGGAAAACAAAATTAAAACAAAGCATGTAAAATACAGACCTCTTAAACCTCATCTCTCCTTCCCCTTCCCTCCTTGCTCCAGGTATTAAAATAAAATGAGGATTTAATGGCAATGAATATGCAATTATTTAATTTAATAGTTTGAAATATTTCTATTTCACTGAAATCACTGAAATAGAAACATGATGAACTTGCTCTACTTTGGAGTCTTTAAACCATTTTATAATAAATAGTACAGTAGCTTTCAAAGTACCTTTTTTTTTTTTTTTTGATTAAACAACTTTGTAATGAAAAGGATCAGCAAAATACAATGGAAAACAGAAAGGATACGCCTGTCCAAAAATTATTTTGGTCCTCGTACATACATACATAGCGAAATCCAGTACTTTTATAATTGTAATTAACTTATAAATTCAAAGGCTAAAATTCCCCCAGCCAAGATTACATACTGGCTGTTATACACTAGATGTTTTCTTTCATGCGTGTGACTCACTTTGGAAAGAGATAAACTAAGTGCTTTAAACAGATCTGTTTAATAAACTAAGTAAAAACTACTGTTTCTGAATAGACTGGATAAATTCTTTCTCTGTCTTTCATACTTTTCATTGCAAAGAAGAAATATCTCACCTGACACCCTTTGTCTTTGTAGTTGTTACTACCAGAGAGTATCATTTGAATCACCAACAATCTTTTTTACTGTATGCAGAAAGAAATCACTATGATACCTGAGACACAGCAGTGTGACAGTGCTGTCCAACTGCTGATGCTTGAAGTGGAAAACATAATTTATTCCCATTAGGAAGTTAATGATGGAGCTTGTCTTTTTTATTGATTAAAATGGATAAATAATCCAGCCAATTCTTTAGCTTCTTTTTTTTTTATATATATAAATTAGGTAGTCCTAAATTCTTTTTTTTTGCTTTGTCTCCTGAGTTTTAGTACAGAATGCAGCGATGGGCCCCCATACTTCTACATATTAGATGGAAAATAAGACACTTAAGACATTAAGCTCATGCATCACTGGCTAATTGAACCAATGGCTAATTTGTAAGTGTCCAACATGCAATGCACACCTTCAAAAAGGTATGATGCATACACTCAAGAAAAGCATTCCTTTCCAGGGGTGATTCCATGGCAGCAGCAGCAGGAAATAGGAGGTAACCCAGGTACTCTTGCTGCATAACCTCTATTTTGCAAAAAAGGCCAGTTTCCACCAGCGCAAATGCTGATCCACAGAACTATTAAAATCTGAATTATAAGTATTCAGACACTTAACATAGTGCAGAGAGTACCTAAATGAATAAATAAATAATATTGTAAAGACCTTCCTTATAATGTGTTACTAAACTTTGCAAACCAAACACAAAAATTCATCTAGAGCTATAAAACAAACATAAAAAACACTTGCCTTTTTTTTTTTTTTGTGCTCTGGTCAGGCAAAGGTCAATTAAAGCTAAGAGGTGACCAGCCCTGCCTTAAGCACTGGTCAGAGCCCCGTGTACCAGTGTCACATGGCAGAGTCACAAATGAACAGCTGCACAAACCCATGCCCCATTTCACTTTCAGATTTAGGCTGTATCCGTTCCTGTTTATCTTGCTGCTTTTCATTTTGAAGAAAAAAAATGAAAGCCTAACATCAGTCTATCTCAACTGAAAACTGATTTACAAGCATATTTCCCCCTTGTATATATGGACTGCTCTTCCTAAAACTGGCAAAGAAATATCTGGCAGGTACCACCTAACAGCATGAACAGTTCACCACTTCTTCTCTTACTACACACATTTATTGATGTTCAAAGAAGTCCATGACAGCTGCATCAGGCCCGGAGCGAGGGCATCCTCAACTCGTCCTATGAATGGTTTCATCAGTGGTTTCAGCATAACAGGAATCCCATCCAGACGCTCTTTGTAATTGATCAACAGATTCTGTAGTCTGCAAGACATGATCATTTAGAATCTGATTAATTCAGATATTTGAAGCACACAGAAGTTTGGACATGTTTTCTGTTAATAAGATTTGCAAGTTCTGACCCCATGTTAAAAATAAGAAGTCTTCCAAGCTCTTCCTAGCTCAAACAAAGCCCCTTTCTCCCCACTAACAGCAGAACCAGACTGGGGAAATAAGTATTTCCCGCAAAGTGCCTGTGATAAATTTAGAGAAACTTTCTTCCAAGGAAAATTAATTACAATAAGAAACCACGAAATTAAAGACACGGTATTTCTGTTCCCTTCTTCCTATCTTACAAGACATGGTATGAAATGACACTGCTTATAAGAAAAGCAAGATCCAAACCACTTAGGACACCAAATCCCAAAGAAAAAGTGGCCAAATTCTGAATTAAGACTTATCAATTTTATTCCATAAAAATGGAGCTACACAATGAAGCTGCATAAACAAGAATTAGAAGTGAATGCAACTCAGAAGTCAAAGATACAAAATGGGTTCCTTACAAGAACTGCTGCAAAAAATAGCTGTGTTCTGTGCTAGATTAAAAGCATTACTTTAAATATCATTGTTACAAACTATGTACTGAGATAACCCATTCACAATATACCCAGAGCAGTTTTTCCAGTGTTGCTTAAGCAAAAATCTACAGTCTCTCTGAATATTCCTTCTTTGCTTGGGGAGTCAGTCTGAAGTCTTTTTTAGAAAAGAAAGCAAATTTGAATATTTTTTTTATTGTATACATTTCTGTACTTTTCTGTTTCTCTTGGATGGCAAAGGTTGCTTTTTAGAGGACTGTAGCACATGGCGTTTGCCTTGCACATTAGAAATTTTAGGTTAGTTTGTCCTAAAACACTCCACAGATAATTAATTAAAAATGTCCAAAGAGTGAAAGACTAAAAGCTTTAACAATAGAAAAAGAGAGGAGGGGTTGAATTCAAGTGTTTATGAAACTCTCTGAACTTTGTCCCTGTTTGTCCACTTCTATTTAAAAACTATCTAAAGAACACTCCTCACAAAGGATGACTTTTTTAAGACCTATCATCATTGCTTAGAATTAGAGAATTAATAATCAGCATCCCTGAGAATGAAAAGAATTCTAACACAAAACTGGACTTCAAAATCAACAAAAGTTGTTTCAGATATTCAACATGAGAGAGCATATTGTAACTGAGGAGGTGATGTATTACCTATACAAATGTTTGGGCTGTGCCTTAATCAAGTGGTAAATTCCAGCTTTTTTTTTTTTCTAACAGAAGAAAGCTTTTGATGTTAACTGTAATATTTTGGAGTGTAATCCCTAAGTTTTAGTGTACAGATGCCTTAGCCCCACTTACAGAGCAACTGTTGCAGTAACAAAACAAAAGCATATAGGTGTTTTCTAGTAATGAAATATTTGTGCAGATAGGAACAATGGCATGGTATCAGTATTACTACGGAAATACAGGGAAAGCAATTAAATTTCAATTAAACTCCATCAAAGAGAAAAATTATAATAAACCAAAAGCATATGCTACAGACTCAAAGCTAGGGATTGCCATTTGCAGATGAGAATCAAATCAAAAAAGTGTTCACTCACTCCTTTTGATATCTTTTAATCTGTTCTTCATCTGCACACAAGCCAAGGATGACATCTGGAACTTCAAAATACATTTTTTTCAGGTACTTTGTTTCATAAAGTACTTCCAGGACCACTGGATCCAAGTTTACAAGTAATTCCTTCATTGAGCAGTACAGGGGAAAAAAAAAAGAAATAGCAAATAAGGCAGTAGTTTGGTGGCTACATGTAGTGTGATATACCTGGAACATATAACAAGATATAGAAGACTAGAGAAGATTTTTTAAACAGATACCCATGTTTCCACACAGACCTTCATCCTCCTCTACAAATATCTGGATTTTCCAAAGTATTAATCAACCAGTCCAGTTTTTTAACCCTATTAAGATTATTTTAATGCTGTGCTTGTCTACCCATTATATGATTAAAGTAGCATATGTAATACTAAACAATGGAACAGTAATACAAAGAATAAATCATATTTACCTTGGTTTCTGGGTGCCTGACAAGTAAGGAAGCACATAGAGCATTTCTGGCCTGGTCAGCAAACCCACACCAGGCTCTATGATAAATAAGTTCAAATTCCAAAAGAACTGCAGCCATTTTATTGTAGCTTTTAATAACCTTTTTCATTTCCACTGTCTGCAATTCAAGGGGAAAAAAAAAAAGCAAACACCATTTAAACAATTCGATGAGTCTAACATAGTAGAAATGCCTTCCACTAGGCTTTTCCTCATGACCATTAGGAAAACAAAACAAATAGGAAGTTTTAAGTTATCCCATTTTAGAGATAAGGTAAGACACAGAAACATAGAAATATATTTAGGAATTCAATTATTAAGAAGTATTTAACTGGTCTAAACAACATAACTCTTTTCCTAATTTTTACTTCCAGTCTTGCCCATAAAACAAAGTCTATATTATGAACTATACAAGGCACTGATGCCCCCTTGAGAAAGCTATAAAATTATATTCTTTCATGAAGTGTGGCTAGTGTTTGAGGTTAAATATCTCAGTCCTCTTCATTACAGAGCACAGCAGACAGAAGGCTCTAAGGTTAGACACACGGCCAACAGTGCTACTATACAGATTAACATAAGTGAAGCCCCAGAAGGGACAAAAGCACCAGCCTAAGTCATCCACTCAATGTCTCAAGGGAAGTAGCTGTCCTGAGCTGCAGAATAATAATGCTGCAAAAAGGAATTCACATCCTGGAGCAAACAATAACACTTATCCTGTTGGATGAGCTTGAATACAAGTTGCTAGAAAAGTGAGCTTAGGAGTATAAAAATAAATCATGTGTCTGCTAATAACATGCTTGAAAGCTTAGCATAAATCCTCCTCTGCTAATTTCCAACCTTCAAAAGTGCGGTTTTCTTTTTAAGGAATGTCATTGGATGGTCAATTTTTCTGTATAACTGCTGAGCCCACATAATCTTCCCTGCTACCTGAAACACAGAAGGTATGAGGTTATATTTCCATTAACTTAAAAACGGTCAAGAAGCAAAGTCCTTTGTCTCTCTCATTTTTTTAATTCTTACTGGTGGTATATTACGTGGTATAGGTGGATTTTCTTTTTGCTTCTGGTAGAGTTCTCGAACAAACTCTAAGTCTTGGCTGTACTGCTGAAGGACAATGGTATACTTGTCATCAAGATCAATATGATTTTCTCCTATTTGTTCAAGCTTCATCAGAAGTCCCAGCATCTGTTCAGTCTAAAAAGGAGGATGGAGCATTTACTCCAGAAGATATTAATAGTTCAGAAAGTCATTGTTCATATGATAAATTTAAAAAGCAGTTTATAAGTTATGCAAGTGTTTTCTAAGAAACACAGAAAACTCCATCCAGACAAGTTAGTGATTTTTACTTCTGTATTTTGTGCCATTTAGAATATATTTACCATAGCATGAACCAAGAAACTGTTACCACTACAGTGTACTGGAATATTTGTCTTTTTTTCTGACTCTCAAATAATTTTTTTCTGCAAACAGTTGTGGTAGAACATCTAAACCTTTACTCATGCTTTATTAACATCTCATATCATGATCAGGGCCTACACCGATGAACAATACTCTCATTAAGGTAACAGATTCCAGAAATTATTTCATTACTTCTGCCAGTCTGACACGAATAACTTTGAAATGCAGCAGAAAGAATGGGGAACACCAGGATGAAGAAAGAAAATAAACTTTAAAAAAATAGGGCTACAATATTTGTAAGGAAAGATGGAAGATAAAACTGGCACCAAGTAACAATGAACATTATCTTCCAGCACTTCTGCAAGCTATGTTTAGAACACTTGTAATAGGTTGGATGTCCTCCTATATTATCTCAGACAGCCACTAGCACAGTACAGAACACTGGCAATAATGAAGGAGTTCAGTAGGAGCTCTGGGTACACAGCCTTTCCAAGCACCAGAACAAGGAGTTTGCATTTGTAAAATTACTTACAGTTACAGTCTTCTCAAACCAGGAATCCACATATCCTTGTATGGACTCATACAGTGCTGCAATTTGGTTCTTAAATTCAAGGTAATCTTTTTCAAACTAGAAAAGCGTAAAAGAAAAAAAAAAAATTATAGTGTTGCTTTCATTTCATACAAAATTCTTTCCCTGAACTTTTTTGCTTTATCTGCCCAGTACATGTGTTCAGCACTGAATTAAAGATAACAGGGACACCAGCAGTAACAAAGACATTTACATACTAAACAAAGCAAACAAAAAATAAGAAGTGTTAGGTTATATGATTATTGATCTTCATGAACACAAAAGAGCACAGAGGAACAAGGACAGGCAGAGGAAATCGAATAACCTGATCAGAGCGAACAGAGCACACTCACCAGCTCCTCACAGTACTGCCATGGGAGAGGGCTCAGCTCACTGTCCAGGTATGAAACCCATCAAGATGAGCAAACTAGCAGGCTCTCTAGAGCACCTTACAGACTAAGGGAGGTTATTGCCTAGGAGATAAGGGACTCATTACAGTTAACTAAGGAAGAGCATTTTGTGACTATACAAAATGTATTATGGGAGTTAGGGAAGAAGGACACACAGGGATCAATGTGGTTTGTGGAAGGAACAAGTGTGGAAAAATATAGGCATGATGGGATAAAAGGAGTCAGTTACATGTGAACGGGTTGCTGCTCAGTACACTTGTCTGGCCATGCCCTACACCTGATCAGCACAGTCTGTCCTGTTTTCTTATCTCCATTTCTGACCATTTTGATGCGTGAAAGGGCACCCTCTTCTGTGTGCATGAGTGTGTATACATACCAGCAACAGGAGTGGAAGGGGCTTAAAGGCAGCTTGTAAGAAAGATGAAGAGAGACTCCTACCAAGGCCTGTGGTGACAAGACAAGGGGTAATAGTTTTAAATCTACCCAAAAAAAGGGTTGATTTAGATTGGACATAAGGAAGACATTTTTTACAGAGGGTGGTGAGACACTGGAACAAACTGCCCAGACAAAATGTGGATGCCCCATCCCTGGCAGCGCTTAAGGTCAGGTTGGATGCAGCTCTGAGCAACCTGATCTAGCTGAAGATGTCTCTGCCCACAGCAGGGGGGTTGGACTGGATAATCTTTAAATGTCCCTGCCAACCCAAACTTTTCTATGACTCTATGGAGGCCATAGGTCACTGGGGCCTATGCACCTGTAGAGTCAGCAACTGGAGAGACTGGAGTGTATTAAGGTCTAAGCAGCAGCAGCCAGGGTAGGAACCATGGATCATAGCAACTAGAAACACTGGAGCATGTGCATACTGTGTGGGTGAGTGTGTCACATATAATGGTTAGAGAATACCAAACCAGACTAGGCAGCAAATAGGACAGAGGCTTGGGAACCAAGTGTTGGAGCAGCCATAAGTCTGGGCTGGATATTAAAGAGACCAGAGTGGTCTAAGAGTTGGCTACCAGAGGGACCAGGAAGGCCAAGCCAGCTACCAGAGAGATGGTAGGATCTGAAGGTCAGCTTCTGATAAGGTCATAAGCCTGGACCAGCTACAAGAAAGAACTGTTTGCATGTGTGTGTCTCTGTCAGCAACTGGGACAGCAAGGGGATCCAGGGGTCAACTAGACAGTAGACTGATTGCCTAACACCAGTTACTGTAGGGACCCATAGTTCATGTGTCTGTGCATGTGTGTATGTATAGGTTTGAGTACCAGCAACTGGAATGGGCCTGTGGGCCTTGAGGAGGTTTGCAAGTCCAGGAACTGGGGAGACCTGGGTATCCAGGGGGCGATTGTTGGATAGACTGACTGTGTAAGACCAGCTACTGGAGGGATCCATGTATATATATTTTCCACTAACAGGCTTTCATCCTGCTCAGCCAGAGAGGTACAGGATGAGGCCATTAATACTGTTTGCAATTGTGTAATTGCTGTGGTTTCCATCTGTGTTGAGTTGTGCAGCCAGACCTGTGTATAAATGTATTGTGTGTATGTGTGCATACATGCCTACTGGGAATGACACACTCAGCCTCACAGCTCAGTGGACCTGGGGACACGGGACTGTGACAGCCTCACCTCTATTGAGCTACTAAATTTGGCAGTTCCTAACTAGAAATAGGGTATTTATCTGTAATAATTTTTCTTCAAAGTCCAAAAGACTGAGGACCTACAAAAAGAGTTCAGTGCAAACTTCCTTTTGAAGAAAGCACTCCACAAGCTTGGGAAGATAGTCCAGAATATATATTGCTCCAACCATTTAGGCATAGAAAAGCCACACAATTTTTAAATACCTTCAAATTCCAGTTACCAGTAAACGTTGTCTTGCAGAAAAGAACCACACAGCAAGTATTACAGAAATGTAAACCATCAGCCAGTTGGAAGAAAGCCAAAGGTACTCTAGACTTAAATGTTTAAAGGAAAGTTCCTGACAGTTGCAGGCTGCAGTTCAGAAAGGCAGGAGAGTAAGTCAACATTTCTAGCACTTCTGTTGCGAGGCTATCAATCCTACAAAGCAAGCAGGCTACAGCTCAAAAAAAGCAGCTCAATTCCAGCATGTGCAGGATGTATTAAAACATGAGTCTGAAGCACATGAAAAGCCACTTTAGTTTTTATCACACTACTCAGTGCTGGGATTCACTTCTCCCTCTAAAATATTCATCTAAGTGCCTTTGCTACCTTTACTATAATACTGCCTTTACCATTCCACTAAGAATTTTCAGTAACACTGAGTAAGTCTGGCAACTAGATAAACTGTATGTAATGCATTGACCTGCCTGAATTAGTTTTCAGTCTGCAGTTTAAAATATATGTATCTCAAAACAAACAAGTTAAGGAAAAGTTGTTTGTAGCATTACCCGTGACACAAAACCTAGTTTATCAAAAATTAACAAAACCACATGAAATAAAAGCCAAATTTACCCAAACACTTTCAAATTGTATTTAAAGATATGAAAATATTATTATTACAGCAAAATACTAGATACACTGTTATAAAATTTAATCTTTGCATAACTCCAGTGAAAAGCATAGAACTAAGGGAGTGATTGTCAGACAACTGCTTGAATGTATATACCTCTTTTTTTTTGTGATCCAGAACATCATACTGTTTGGATTTGGTGTTTGTAGCAATGCTCTGGTAATGAGTACTGATCTCTTCAATACCTTCGATTTTTATACGCTGGAGTTCTAAAAGGTTTTCCATAACATTGCTCATGTCTGAAATCTTCTCCAAGCGTTTACAGAAAGTATCAAATTTTCCAAATATATAGTTTTCACTAACAATAAAAAAGCAACAGAGGGATTGTTATGCAAATCTATTTGTAATAGATTTAACCACATATATTTAACCCACATATATTCTTCCAGAACCGCTACCAAGCTTCACATAAAGAAATCTATGCTGTAATAATTACAAATCAAGTAAAAACCATTTTAAAGTAATGGATATAAACCAGAAAATGCTTAATCCTTATATATGTCAATTAAAAACCTTTACCATATTTTATAGGTGTCACTCTTTTAGATAAGACATCTGCAGGAAATCAAAATGTGAATGTACAATACTAAGAAATGTTCCATGCTTTAAGCACCAATACAGATAGAACTCCCCTTGGCACTGTGATAGACAACCCAGCCCAAAACTGATTAAATTCCCCTTTTCACTTATACTCACGACTCAAATTTGTTGGGATTTCAGACCACACATAAACATATGTATTAAATTAACACATGCATAAATGCTCCCAAAGTCCCCTTGGACATCTGCTAAATCAACAAGTGACTGGCAAAAACCGGTCACTGATTTATTCCTGAATAAAGAAAAAAACAACTCTGCAAGGTCATGTTCTGATTATAATAAATACTACATTTTCATTGAGTATTTAGCTTTTCTGCTAGCCAGCAGATATAATGACATCTCAATTATCAATTGTATAACTGAATAAGATTCGATATTAGAGTGAATTATTTACCTGAAATCAAATTGCCTGTCACTTGGATTTTCCTTTAGTGACTCCCTAATTCTCTGAAAGGATGTTTGATACTGTTCTTTGAGGGAAATGCATTGCTGTATCCTCCTTAGCAATTCTTGCCTAAGGAAAAAAGCACAAAAGACAGAAAATCATCCCAAGGAGGTTTTCAAAAGAGTATAAATAAAACCAGAACATTTCAGTCAGATATGCAACTTCACAAAATAAGAACACAAAATTATACATTACCTGAAAAACATTCAAAATATGAGGATTACATTACAAGGTTTTGCTTTAAATCTGTTATCTAGGTTGGATATTTTTAAGTTTGGGTTTTATTGTCATCAACCCAAAACTTTCACAGTGTAGTCCAGAAAGGACTTATGCCAGGTAAACCCTGGCTACTGAGTGCCTGCAGTTTGGCCATTTTTCATCTTCTGTAACGTGGGTATTGCTGATGGGTTTTTCTTCATTTGTTTCTTTGTTTTTTCTAAACAGACAAGACTGGAGAGGTATTTTTCCAGACTACAGTAAGCATGAGGAAAGACACACCAGGAAGATCTCGGTTCCTAAGGCCACAGTTAGTTACATCTTACACCAGTTGTTCATCAACTCTAAGGTATTATTATACATGAGATATACAGATGAGGCATGGAAATTAGTCATAAGGCATTTACCCAAGCCTGTTGCTCCACTTTGGCTTTGTCTTTTGTCTTCCAAAAGTTGATCAGGAATTAAAATGATAATCAGACTTAATAGATTGAAACCACTAACTGGGACAGAGAGAAACTTTTGCAGGGACAGCAGCAGCAGATAAGTAAATGAGAAGAATGTCTCAAAAATAAATTCAGCTAGAATAAACAAAAAAATGTGTTCTACTTTTATTTACACTAATTCCTTAGAATAAACATAGCCATTACTTAATTGATTCCAGGTAACTTCTGAAAACTTCCCTTTACCCACACCAAAATACAGGAGAAATCCAAATTATTTGTTAGATTTACTTTCATGTCTCCTAGTCTGTTACCTTAGTGTCACCTTTGACTTGACTGGAATTTAAGCACAGACATCCTGACTGTCTGTGTCTTGATGAAGCTTGTAACGCCTTTTCCTTCTCACCTCAGTAACAATAATCTTGCTCCATTTATACTCTTTCAAGAGACTGTTCCAACCATGACTTTTCTAGCTGATGACTTTATATGTCATGCTCACCCTAACCCCTCTTTGTGGCTTCCCCCTTTTCTTTTGCATGAAAATAATTGACTTGTTCTTATAGTATGTGTTCTTCCTAGGCGATGTCCACCTAACATCTCATCCTTCAGATACACTTGTCCTGCCAGTGATGTCAGCATTCACCACACACTTGTTAAGCATTTCTGTGCTTCCACTTATGCTGATGTAGCACTTGGGAGCAGCTCCTTGCAAGTAGCCATAGAGCAGCTAATTTGTCCCTTCCTTGAAATGCCTCCTTTAGTTCTCCTGGCAGTGATGCCTACAAAACATCCAAGGGCATCACGAGGTCTGCTGAAAACACTGTTATCCCAGCTGACCAGCACTGCATGACTGCTGTTTTTTCTCCATTCCTCTTTCCTCCTCCCATCTCACCATTCACTTCTTACATTTCAGATTGTAAGATCTTCCCTTTTTTTAAAATTACAAGCTCCTTAGAGCTGAGGCAAACTTTTTGTTCATTTTCTGTATAGTGCCTAACATTTGCTGAAAAGCAAGGACTCTTGCTATACTCATAGCTGTAACAAGAACAATAGAAAGGAAGAACAAAACTAGCCTTAGGTATGTCTAACTAGCAAACTTACAGTAAATCTAGCTTTTTAAATTTAAGGTGCCTCACTGGCACCATTAATACTCATCATGTATTTGCTCATACAGCATTCTCCTCAGAATACTCGGAAAACACAAGTCTGAGTCCCATCCTATCACCCACTTACCTCGCTCCAGAGTATAATTGAATTGTGATTCTTGTCTATTGTCCCCTTCCTCAAACTGACTTTCCTGTCCACTAACAGCAAAATATAAATCTTAGAAGGAACTTTGCCAGTCTGTCCTCAGAGCTTCTTTATGAAGAACCTTAGCTCCCAGTTCTAATTGCTCAAGTGTGTTTTTGTCTAAAAAAAGCCATGGGGACAAAATATCGAGTGTTGTATACTGAAACACATTACATGCTTTTCAATAACAGGTTTTTTTCACAACACACAGTAATTTTTTTTTTGCAGACTACTTAATGCCACACAAAATGAGTAGTCACAAGCCTAAAATGAACATGGGAATCAGTGCCGGGTAGGAGGACAAGGGGCTACTTAAATTTACCTTTTAATAATCTTGATGACTAATCTGTAATTTTACTTCTAGTGTTAACAAAAGAACATGAAATCATTAACATTCTATCACCTGTCCAGATCCCAGATTTTTGAGACACCTTCACGTAGATACGTCTTGCATGTGTTAATCATTTGATTAGTGATTTTAAGAAGAAGAGATGTCATGCGCTCTGATGTGTTGTAGTATGGTGATGTGCAGTAGATCATACAGACAGTATGCATTAAACTGGGTACGTGTTCCATCATTGTTACCTACAACAGGAAAAAATGGGAAAGTCAGCAATCCAATTTTTTAAAAATTAACACAATGAAAAATGTGACAGCTCTGGGAATGCGTTTGTCAGTGGATAAACATCTTTTTCATTGTAACACATTGTTCTTGCAGACATCTCATTATGAACTGGACCATCCAATTCATTTGTGGGGACCTAACACTATGACCAAGAGAAAAAAAATGGGGAATGGGTAACGAAAAAATGAACAGGTCTTCTTCCAGAGTGGGATTTTCTAGAGGAAAAACAGAGGCTGTATGCTTTTTGGCCATGGCCTCCAGTATGTGAAGGTGCTGTAGTCTGCTCTGCAAAGGAATATACTACCTGAGGAAAAGAAGTCATACACTGCTACAAAAGAGTTGGCCTGCTGTAGGAAGAACAAGAAGAAAGTTGGCCTTTCCTCATTTTGTCTAGATCTGTACAGAAGAGAAATCCAGAAGAGGGAGGCAAGTCCCACAGAAAGATTCCACAGAAATGCATGCAAGCCAGACATACTGAGAACCCAGAATGAGAGACAGTGACTGCTGTAGAAAACGATAAAAAAAGATATGGTATCTAAAACTCAAGTCCAGAATGGTCAATATTTGCCTAAGAAAAGCAGTGTAAAATTGCAAAATGGATTCAGACAGAGTTCAAGCTTTGAAGACAATATTTAGAAAATTTGTAAGCAGCTGGATTATGTGTTCTGAACCATGTAAGCTTAGACAGTTTTGCCTAATGGCTGCATCTTCAAAATTCATGCTCTCACTTAAAAAATGAAATCTGAGACCCACATGGTTATGAAAATAAGTTTTATAATTTGAACCGGGATGACAGTAAATACGTGCTACGTGCAAAAGAAGCAGCTTTAACCTGTAAGATAAGTGGAAGTTGCCCAATTTCAGCTGAATTGAATGCTTAAGATCATTATATGATATTTGCACTATAACACTCATGAGTAACTGCTAACTGAAGCATGGAGACAGGAAGAGGTACCATATGTAAGGCCCAACCTCACAAAGACAACTCAGCTTGATATCGGGTTTGGAAAAACATTACATTTTGCTTATTTTTCTCATGCCCTTCAATTATTTTCCACAATAACAACTGCTTCCTACACAAATAGTAGTATTATGTATTGCTTATTCAAAATCTGTACTCAATTCACTAATGCCAAAGGAGTTAAGCTGTCCACTAATCGTTAAGCATAGGAGTTAAATACTGAAAGGAGAAATATCTTTCAGCAGCAAAAGCCTTTCCTTTTTTTTCTGAATTTCATGTTAAGTGCCTTTATAGTACTACTTACAGGTGAAGCTTTGGCAAGTAGACCAAAAAATTTATCCAATGTATATAAATATCTCACATTGGTTTTAGCTTCATTGGCAGCAATGGTTATATTACCATCCTGAAGGGAGAAAAATAAAGAAATTGAATTAATACTGTTAAAATTTACTGAACAGGTTCTTGCTTTTTTACAGTGCATGCTACCACAAGACTATGATTCCATCTTGCAAACATTTTCTCACAGAAGTTCTCTCTACATAAGAAATAACTGCTTTTACATGCAAAAATTGGTAAGATCTACCTGGCAATCAGCAACATTTTGGATGTGATTTAGAGGAACTCCTTACTTAAACCTCCAAAGTTTTTCTTTCCTGGTGGAAGTACAATAGTGTGGTTTTGAAAATCCAACTTACATTTAAAAATGGTTTTAGCATGGTACCTATTCCACAGAACTTGGACAAGATCCCTGAAATGTACCAGTGTGTTTCCCATCATTTTTTAATAAACACTTGTTAGGGCAAGTAAGCTCACAACTACTGAACAACAGGTGGAACTACCCAGTAATTAGGAGGCAATTCTGTATGAAGAAAGAAATCTAGTTTAACATCCTTGGCTTGTACTGGCTCTGTACAGACACTCTCATCCAAACTCCATTTATCATGAAAGTCTGCAAATATGTTAAGCACAAAATCAAAACCTCAGTAAGGTGCTACTGTTTTCCTGGTCTATTTTCAAAACAGTAGAATATCTTCTTAAGTGCTAGATCCACATTCTGGTGTTTTGGCTGTGTCTGGCTGTACATGGTCTACAGCTTATTTTCTGGCTTGCCTACATTTCTGACTGATAAGTTTACATTACAGATATCCACTTATCTGAAGTAGCAGTTACTCTACAAAAAGCCAGCTGTCAATAATTCTAAAAGCAATACAATGAACTTCCAGATACCTCTACAGTTGTCCTGCACAGGGTACAGCTGGAGAGAGAGAAAAATGTTGTATTGCTGCATTGCTTTACTTTTGCACAACAATGCTGCCCACTATGTTAGACACATTACAGAAGCATTGACTTCTTTTCAACTTAATCTATTTCACTTCAGAATCATGTGTTACATGTTTCAACAAATGGATAACAAACCACAGTACAAAACCAGCATAAACACTCAAAACTGGTTTTAGCATTCTGTTCAGTTCTGTGTGTATTACAAATACAGTACTGTACTCACTTAAAACTTTTATTAAGACATTGTAATTACCAGCTCTTTCCACTGCTTTAATGTCTTTGATCTTGCTGCCTTTATTTTTTTTAAGATTATTATTTATACCCTTGAGAAATAATGCAGGGATTTAACCTGTTAAAAGATGACATTCTTGTCTTCCAGTGTTCCAGCTCTGCAGCTGGACCAATGTCATCAGCTTCTCTTCTCATTTGTTCACTCTCCACTAAAACTTGTCTGATCTGTTTGATCCAAATCATGACCGCTTCTTCAAGTTTCTCAGTGACCTCTGTGTTACTGGCTTCAAAATCACAGAATGGGACAGTCTCATAAGTACCAAGAAATACAGATATTTAACTACAGAATTGAAATGTCCTTGGCAAACATAAGCTGAGACTCTATGTAAGCTGAGTATATTCAAATCAGTGACCAACAACAGGAAAAGATTAAGACACTAACAAGATGCACACACATACAACTTGCATCTACCTACTCTGTTCCTATTGCATACGCTTTACAAAGGAAACTGTTAAAAATACAGTGAGTTCATATGGAAAAAAAATATAGCAATGTGATTTTGGGAGAATCATGTTTCAGAGGTCCAAGAAATGCCTTAAGTATTATGTGTATATTCTTCTGCTTGTATTTCATAAGTAAATGCTTACATCATATTTCTCTCTTTCTGACACTGCAGCCTATTCCAGGTTAAAAACATCACATAATGGATACCATTATTAACAGTCACAACCCCCCCCTATAATTTATAAGTCAGCACATCTTTTAGATTGCCCTAGCAGCTGAAAGAGTCCAGTCCACTTGGTGCATTATGTTTAGAACTCGTGGAGCTTGTACTACTAAGTGGATCTAAAGAACTTGTCCAGATATATAACATTATTGCCTCATCTTAAAAGTCACTAGCTCTTCTGTGGAAGCTGTCCTGCTTCCATGTAGGCTCATGTAGGGTTGAGAGGGACTGCAGAAGCGTTGACTGATTTGGCATTATTTCACTCTGAAAATCCACATGGTGATAACAAATTGTGGAAAGCTATTGTTCAAAGAGACATAACTACTCTTTTTCTTACATATATATATAATGTAAATATATTAATTGTTATAAATACATCTTGTTTTGACTCACGGCCCTTAGAGCCAGACTTAATATTGGATAGGATTTCCTCAGTGTCAAAGAAAGTGAGGAATATACACACTAGTAGATGGCTTCACTCAGCAACTACTTAGCCAGCAAACACAGAAGGAACACAGGCCACTGTGTACATGCTATGTCAGGGAACTACCTAATCCTTTAGATCAATTCATTAAAGGATGGCCAGATGACTGACGATTTTATGATTACACAGTCAGAAACCTGGCAAGAGTAAGCAGAAAAATGTATATAGATCAGGAAAGATGAATTAATTCTTCAAAGTAAATTTTTACTAATGACATAAAATTTATTTTATAAGCAGCATCATTGTGTTTGCTTTGCTGTACAAATTACTCACCTGCAGTTATGTAGTCAGATGGGTTCTGTAAGTTGCTGACATAAACATCAATATCCACTTTTATGAGCTGAATTTTCTCTTCTATATTCTGTCTTGATGATGACAAAGTACCCACAAATTTATCCACTGAATACAGAAAGTCTTGTATCTGGCTGTTCTTCAACCCTTCTTTCACAGCTCCCCAGTTCTGATTATTTTATGATTTATGGGAAAAAAAAAAAAAAAAAAAAAAAAAAAAAGGGTAAAATGAGGGTCATGCTTTGTTTTGTTTTTTGAACACAAAATGTATCGTATTTTTCATTAGAAAGGTATTTCTTATTCATGGCAGTATATGAAGATTTATCAGTATGCCCTTCAAAATACACTCATCTGTACTATAAATACTTCAAAGTGTGCATTGATTTAATTATTTTATTAGACAAGAAGAAACAAACAAGCAAGAGGCTCTCAAGAAATAAAAATGTCTCCCTGCTCTCACTGTCTTTGCACTGAATTGTCTTTTTTTTCAGTCTGATTTGGTGCTCTCTGAACAGAGAAAACAGATTCTAATCTTCCTTCCTGCTCCTAGGTGAGAGAAAATGGTAGCATATCGTAACAGCATATGACACCATCATTCTTGACATACACTGAGCTTCGTTATATTTCCTACCTCTGAATATGTACTTCTGGAGGCAACAGAACCAAATGTGATGCTTTGTGAGTGCCACAGGACAAGGACAACTCAAAGAAGCTGGATACCCTGGCTGTGACACAGTGCTTGCTGTCCAGGCTCTAGAATAAAACCATGGACCAATCCTTTGTGCTGCCAGAAGGACTTGATGCTTCTTTCAATCCAGGCTTAATCTAGCTTTAGTTAAGTCATCACAGTTTTACCTTAGCATGGCTGCTATGTTATGCTCTCCTTTGTCATGAGTGTTATGGCTGGTGCTATTGCTTGAAAATAAACAATAACTATATGAATTTCAAACACTTATATACAAATTGCATGACTCCCATAAAGGCCTATATTAGACTTGTATCTTTCTGTTTTATGTTCAACTGATGCACAAACAGAACTGCAGCAGCCACTTGCCTTAATTCCACACGCTCTTAAGAAAAAAGACTAGCTATTAGATTACCTGTTGGGATTTAAGTGCTGGTATCATGATTTGGGACAAAAAAAATTCCAAGCCCTGAAGGATATTTCCATTAGTACAATGAAATACGCCGAAATTCACCTCCTTTGGGAAGAAACAAAAATTAGCAGAGTGCATGTAAACTTCTCCAACATTATACTATCAAATTCAGACATGTGGTAGGCATATATACAGGCCATAACTGTGTAGGTTGTATGCGGATATTGCCCCCCAGCTACTGACTTTGGATTGGACATAGACTAAAATTCAACTGGAAATTCCAAGGCTTGCCCTTAAGTTTGAGTCATCAGAAGAGTCAGTCCCATATTATAGCAACACTCCAGCAACCAATTAAAATTAACCATTTAACATTAAGGCATTAATTAATCTTAAGACAACGATATGTCTATATTTCTCTTTTAGCGGAACAGCTTCAATCTATCATAAATGCCTAAAAAAGGACAACAAATGTATCAGGCAAGAAATGCCTCTCTCACGTTCACAGTTCTCTCCTCATTGTTAATGAACTTATGTTTAGGAAGCACTTCTTTACCAAGAGGGCGGTCAAACCCTGGAACAGGCTTCCTAGAGAGGTGGTCAATGGCCCAAGCCTTTAAGCGCTTAAGAGGCATTTGGGCGATGCCCTTAACAACATGCTTTAGCTTTGTCAGCCCTGAATTGGCCAGGCAGTTGGACTACATGATCATTGAAGGTCCCTTCCACCTGAAATAGTCTATTCTAGATAACGTGAAACAAGAAGCAGTGAATTGCTGAAGGTGGGGACAGGGAGACAGAATACTGCTGAGTGGAATTTTACTGCAGAACATAAAGCATAAGTTGGAAGAAGTGAGGGACTGTATCTGGATACTCTTTATAAAAAACTATTGCAAATACTTCCCAAGAACATGAGTATCTCTGCAAGTCAGAAAAGGCTGTTACACAACTTCTCTTATACACAACTAAAGCTATCAGGAGCAGGAAAACTTTTGCTAGTTTCAAGTATGATCTTCATTTTAAAAGTTTAAAAGATACAGTTTCCATAGTTTAGGCTTATTGATTAAAAGGAAATCTCTTGGTTTAGGTCTTTATTCCCTATTGCCATTAAAATTTGTATTTTTAATGACTGATTAATAATGAATTATTATTAATTAAAATCCTGGTTTAAATAATATTGTAGTAGCTAATTTCCAAATCATTATAACATTACTTTATCATAAATACTTATTCAGATGAAAAAGAACTTCTGTTAAACACAGAACTAGACATTTTCATGAAAGCACTCCCCACTTCTTTTTCTGTTTCCAGTTGCGTGAATAAAGGTCTAAGAAAATATTAGTACACTGCAAACACTGCATGATTTTGGTCTAACCTGGGAAACATTTGATGCAGTTATAACTTTATCTGATGTCCTTAGGAAAAATGCACAAGTTCCTGTAAAGTTCTGTAAAAAGGACAAAATGCATATAGTTAAAAAGAATACATGTGTACAGTAAAAGTAATTTACTTTACAACTTAAAAGTGTGCCAAAACCAAACCTGTAAAATATTACTCAAAAAAGTAGTGAACTGTTTGTAGGATATTTGAAAATCTGTCCCTCTCAAATCAAACACTATTTTTTCTCCATCTGACATAAGAGCATAAAAAATGCCCTTCTGGGCAGACCAGTCCAGTATCGCATCTCTACCAATAAAATGCACTTCAGGGTAAGCTGGCAAGCTAGGCTGCTTCCTGGGCTCCATTCCTCTTGTATTCCCTGACCACCTGCAACTGTTGTATGAAAGCTGTTAGGTGACATATTCCTGTCTAATCATTTCAGTATCCATTTATGGACCTATCCGTGAGATTGTCTAATCCCTTTTTGAATCTGCCAACATACATTCACTGAAGAAAAGGAAACCAAAGCTTTCCTACAGCTTTAAAGACTTTTCATAGATACCCAGATCAGAATGGATCATCTTAGAATGACATTTATTTCATTTTTTAAAAAAGGAACTTAAAGATTACTAAAACCTCCTGATCCAAATACTTTCTAACCTGTATTTTCATCTTTTTGATGGACTGAAGTAATGTAAAAAAAAAATTCAATAAAATTTTGAAAAGCTATTCCTATTGGTCCAATTGGCAGATGAATGAATCTCACTTTTTCTCTGACAGCAAGAAAGAATTCTTCAGCTATGTCTTTTCTAACATAACAATATTAATATAAGCTCACTGGCGAAAAAAACCCCAAAACCATTCACCATGACTTATTCAAAGAAAACTGTATATGGTACACCCGATTCCCCCCAAAAGAGATGGAAAAAAAGAAAATTCATCAGAAATCTTAGTGACTACTGTGAATATACTGCTGAATAATGCTTAGACATTACAGTAAGGAGGTTGTTATAAGATTTTGAATGGAATAAAGGAATTATTAAAGGTATTTTTGGAGTAATGTGCAGTATTATTATATGAAAGGAAATAAAAAAAAACACTGAAGAATGACACTTTTAAACCAGAAGTGCACAAGCACTGGAAAATACTTAAACATGCAGTCATTAACAAAAATGTTAGGCTCCGCAATTTTTTAACAAGCATTTATTTGACCTGCTCTCCTCTCAGATGGTAAAATCCATTAATCACTCCTTCTTTAGTGATGAATTCCAACCTCACCTCAAGAAATGTTGGGAGATCTTACATTATGAGAACATGGACTAAGTAATCTAAAACACCTATCCAATATTTACTGAAAGTTACTTAACACTGCACAACTGTTACAATTTTTTCAATATTTTACTTCTCAAATGTAATCTAATGAGTTTTTCAACCATACCTCAGCAGAACCCATGGTAATAAATAACTTCTTCTGAAGCAAACTGTTCGTTGATGCATCTGACCTCAGTGAGACATTTGGTTTTTGCTAGCAATGAAATTATAAATAAGAGGTTAATAAAATAAAAACTATTATCATATAGATACCTCATCCTATTTGAATATGTGAATTATAACTAAGCTCATTCTGAATCAGTAATTCCCAGGTAGAAATCATGAGGTTGGCTTTATCTGGAGAATAAGCTTTACATGAATCTCACAGTCCCCAGTGAACAGTTTCATAGCCCTGTTACTTCAGAAAAAAATCAAAGAAGGGGGAAAAAATCTCATAAAATGTAATGAAATTAAATGTGAAGTGTTTCCTAGAGCAACTTCCTCCATGGAAACAAACTGGATGTTTTGCAGAAAGAGTCATGTGCCTAGTCTCCAAAGTCATAATTTAATTGTCAGTGGGACTCACAAGGAACTCTGTCAGGAAGATCCTGCCAAGAATGCAAAGAAATTCAGTTTTCTGCCCACGTCTTTAACCATGCATCACTCTGAAAAACTTTCTCTCTGAGAAGCCTTGTTGCCACTGGTCCCTCTACTGTGATGTATCTACAACCTCGTCTCTCTGAAGCAACAAAAAAATTTAAGCCTGATCAAGATCTGCTTCCTTCCAACTTGGAAGAGTGTAACAGAAAATAATGTGGAAGAGGCCTGCAGGTGTATTGCTCTTTCAAGTCTGAGAAGGAGCGGCCTCCTCCTAAGGAGTCTAGCTCCTGCTAGACTAAATGTGTGATGTATGATACATAGTGGTGGCTCCCCACTTCCACCCCAAACCAGCATTGTCTAACCCCTATGCACAGTCTTAAATGAACATCATGCACCCAAACTAGTGAAAAAGATAGATGAGCAGCACTGAAGAAAGGATCTTTGACAACTGCCTACTAGGTAAGGCCAACGGTCTACCTAGGCCAGTATGTTGTCTCCAAGAATGGCCAAAAATGGATAAGAACAGGGCAAGCATGTATCATGCTGCCCCTGAGTAATCTCCAACATGTTTGAAACCAAACTGTTGACAGAACAGTCAATTTAATAAGATGTCTTGACTCATCAGAATGGGGTGGAAGATGCTAGAGATGACATTCATACTTTCCATCAGAAAGATTTGTTTTTATGCTATGCTGCTTTTGCACAAAATTTTCATATTTTAATGGTTTAAAATGCCAAAATAAATCTAAGTGCAGAAATGAAACATTTCCCAAAGCCTAACCTGGGCATTTATTTCTGGCTTGTCAGTTAAGGAAAACAATTTCAAGATTTTTAGTTTCATCTTGATCAGAGAACAACACATTCATTCCAGAAATATGCACATGCAGTCCCAGTGAAAGGCAAAACTGATTTAACTGTTTTGACAGCTGAGCTGATTCTGTGCTTTCCAAAGTCTCTAGGCAATTTCAGTAACACTCAAAAGTTCTTTTAACTCATCTAGGTTATAATGAATCTGTAATTCATTCTTGCACTTAACTGACAATCAAGCTTTATCAACCAGTTTTTCTCCCCAACAAGCCTAAAATACCACCAGACAGTGAGTTAGTTCACCCTAACATGGCTCCTCGATGGCATAACCATCTGAGGAAGGACTTCTGCAATTCAGGAAGCCCACAACAGTCACGTTAGGCAATTTCTAGGTTGCTTGGCACCTTCTGATATCACACACTCAGTGGAAACTGAACAAATGATTTTGCTTTTAATGAAGAGGCTTCTCCTTCTCAGAAGTGAAAGGGAGAGAAACACATCTTGGGGACCACAACTTCCTTATTTCTAGTCACAGTTTTCCAAGCTTAAGATTATTTTCCACAGAATGGGACAGACCTGAACATGAAGCCACCTTAATTTAGAAAGAAATTGCATCATTTTTCACCCTCTTGAATTGGTGCTTTGTCCATTGTGGAGTTGGTGCAGTTCAAACCAAAAGGAAAAGACAAAATGGTTCTTACACAGACAGTTCCTCCATTCCTATAATACTTATGTTCACTAATCTAGTATTTTTAAACTCTGAATACTGTGATCACTTAGCCTCAATTATCTCTATAATTTTTGAAGTCTGGATTTTTACTTTACTTGGCCATTTTTAAGTTTTCTTTTGTGAAAACAAGAACAGTATCAAATTATGCTACAGGGCATTCCCCTGTTTTCATGTAAGCCAAGATGGCAGTATCTAAACAATGAGATCCAAGTTCTTTCCACACTGGCATGCATAGCACAAAAATCTCTGTTAAGATTTTCTGAGTTTTGCAACAGTCATGTGATTTTTTTAAAAAATGTAACTTTGGTTTTGCAGAAGTAATAACAGAAACATACCTGCAATACATCTTGGTAAAAGAAGAGCAACTTTTTAAGTCCACTAGGGGCAAAGAATTGTTCTATAAGTTGGAACTAAAAAAAAAAAAATTACAGTTGTAGTTAATTGTGAAGTAGTTTCAAAGGACTGGAAATTTTGGAAATGTATTTAATAATAATAATAATTTAATTAATATTTACCTTGTCATCAGAAATAATGGCCTCCTCCACTTGCTGCTCACTTAAGCCTATCCCATCTGCTAATCTTGATATCAAATACTTATGTCTTTCATCTATCTGAGCTCTTCTCTCCTCTTTGGTGACTTTGGCTTGCTTGGCTAGTTCTTTCCTAGTTTCACTGGAAGGTACTATACTTTTCTTACCAGTTGTCTAGAAAATAAAAGTTTGTTATAGAGACTCTTTTTCCTCACTTAAGGAATGTATTTTATTATTGTTGAACTTTAGGCTCGTTTCATAAACTAGTTCAAGCAGGAATATAAACAATTACAAGGGGGGAAAGACCAGTAATAATTAACTTGTTAGGCCAGAATTATTCCTCAGTGTAAAGCTGCTGCAATGGAAACTTCAGACAAGAAACTTCAGATCAGGACCTCAGAATCAGATGTGGATCCAAGCTAAGGTCGCAATACAAATTTAGCACTATACATTCAAATCTCAGTTTTGTGAATTTGGCTTCCAAACTTCTGTATGTCCATATTCCAGATTCAGGACCAGATCTATCTCTATACTGCAAGCATTTTAATATATAGTGTCAAGTTATTACCTCAAAGGAAATAAATAAACAAATCCACTATAAAATCAGTCACCACTGGAACAAATATACAATTGATGTTTAATACAGAGGTCATATAAAGGTAGCAACAGAATGATAAAGAAGGAAATCTATGTAGACAAAGGATTTTTTAAAATCTTTGTAACAGTGTGAACAAGACAAAATAGATATGGTAATAACATTTTTAAGTCAACAGATAATCTTCAGAAGCTATATGGAAAACTAAAGATTTGGATTAAAAAATCACCACACTGAGTATTTCCATCTACACACAGCTCCCACTGACATGACTATGTGGAGTCTGGGGATGTCTGGATTGTCTCTGTACCTCACAATTTTTATTGGAGAGAAACAAAGATAAATTACGTCATCTTCCCAGTTCTCTAAACTAGGAATTGTAATTGATCAATCCTAATTTACTCTTGGATTAAATAACAAAAAAGCTGTCCAATGTCCACCTTTGTCTCCTACCATTTGGTGTTACCCCAGACTCTGAATGGATGCTTTACATCACTCCTGTCTCTGCCTGCATCTCTTTGAGACTGGGAGATGCCAAAAATGCCTGAAGACCTGTAGCTGTTGGTTAGTACCGTTCTGATCTCTCTAAAAGCTACATCTTTTCTGATTAAAAATTCATTCTTCTCCCACGTAGGTCCCAACTCATATGTTTCAGTCTTTTATAATCTCTGGCTTCCATGCCAACAGCTGGATCTCTTGTTTTGCATATGCCTTCCCTGCACGACCTTATTCAAGTATTCTTAACCAATATTACTTTTCATCTTGGCAAAGAAATGGGATTAACCAGTGGATGATCAAAAAAAACCCCAGAAACCAAAATCCATGCAACACACATTGTAAGCACAGAAATTAAATGGCCTAACACTGTATACACTTTTGAGTGGTTCTCTGTTCTTTTCCCTTGTGATTAACAGAGACTGAAGGAACTCAGCACTCTCCAGTATTAGGCCAAACTTTTGTCAATGAAGACTTCAAGAACAATCCGTACAGAAGAAAATTTAACAGACAAAAGGTAGCTGAGTCACCACCTATTTCATCACAGAAACACTTGCCGGAAGAACAGCAGTCAAAGGTGGTCCTGTAACAGCGGATCCTAGCTCAGTGCTCCTTGATTTCAGGTCCCCTCCACGTCTACGATGCTTACTTTCTGTGTCTAGTTAAAAGAAGTGACAAGTCCTAATTATTCATGTATATGCACAACGAATGCATGTACAAGACCTGTAATGTTGTGTCTTAATATCTGCTGGCTAACCTCTTCTCAGTCTGGGGAAAATGAGACGTGAAAGGAACATTAGAAAACCTGTGCCTCAGCCAAAACCCTTAGAAGCCATTACGGGGGAAAGATGTCTTATAAATGGCTTTTATCTCAAGTTCCACTGCAAACAATCCCTACTGATAGCAGCAGAGGTAGAGAAAAAGCAATTTAAGGTACTAGCTTGAAGAAATCAGTTCTGGAAAAAATAGAGACTCTGAAATATTGTTACTTTTCACACTTGCTATTGTCACCCAGTTATTCCTCTTCTGTACTTCTTTATCTAAATTCTGATTGTCAGTCTCATGCATTCCTGGCAAACTTGCTACTTGTAGAGACTTGCAAAACAGCTTGACCACTGAATATCTGAAGATATTTACAATAAAACCAGGACTTACATCATTAGACAGTGTAACTATCTTCTGTTGATTGTTTAAACCTCCTTAAGAGCTTTTGAAGCCCTGTAAGTTATTTAATAAAAAATTCATTGCATGCCTTTGTTTTTCCTAAAAATTAGGACTTGAATATTTTTAAGTTATTTAAGTAACAAATAAGAGTATTTATGTTTTCCTGATACTAAGTACAATAACTTATCTCCAGCCAGCCACCATTTCTCTTTTAAAAATTTTAATTACAAAGCATTCCTAAATATTTCTTTATCTCTCCTTAACAGAAATATTTAGTTAGCCTCCAAAAGATAATTATTTGAAAGCACCGAACAACACTATTTGTAATTGCTACAGCTTGCTTCTAGTCCGAGAAAAAGCAATCATTTTATTTCTCAAAAGATAATATTTAGGTCCCATCTTTGGCAGCAAATAGGATCCTCAGTGGAGCATGTAATGTGGCTAATGAGCGACTCACTAAACTTTCAGGAACTACTGTTTGTTCTAAATAAATTATGAAATTGTGACTAAAACTAATATTCTAATAGCACTTATTTCCTTACAGATTTTCTTACAGATTGTGTCTCTTTTCCCCCAATTATAATGTATTATTCACAGAATGGTTGAGATTGGAAGGGACCTCTGGAGGTCATCTGGTCCAATCCCTGTGCTCAAGCAGGGCCATTTAGAGCCGGTTGCCCAGGACTGTGTCCAGACAGCTTTTAAATATCTCCAAGGGTGGAGACTCCACAACCTCTCAGGGCAGCCTGTGTCAGTGCTCAGTCACCCTCACAGTGACAAAGTGTTTCCTGATGTTCAGAAGGAACCTCCTGTGTTTCAGGTTGTGCCCATTGCTGCTGGTCCTGTCACTGGGCACCACTGAAAAGAGCCTGGCTCCATCTTCTTTATATCCTCCCTTCAAGTATTTATACATGCTGATAAGATTACACACACCCACACACCAATCCTCCTCTTTTCCAGGCTGACCAGGCCCAGCTCTCTCAGCCTTTCCTCATGTGTGAGATGCTCCAGTGGCATTCATCATCTTTGTGGCCCTTCACTGAACACCCTCCAGTACGTCCATGTCTCTCTTGTACTGGAGAGCCTAGAATTGGACACAGTAGTCTAGGTGTGGCCTCACCAGGGCGGAGTAGAGGAGAAGGATCACCTCCCTCCATCTGCTGCAACACTCCTCCTCATCCAGCCCATGGTATCGTTAGCTTTCTTTGCCACAAGGGCCTATTGCTCGCTCATGTTCAACTTCATGTCCACCAGGGCCCCCAGGTCCTTTCCTGCCAAGCTACTTTCCAGCTGGTCAGCCCCCAGCACATACAGATGCCTGGGCTTGCTCCTCCCCAGGGGGAGGGATTTGCACTTCCTCTTGTTGAACTGCCAGAGGGAGGTTCCTGTCAGCCCAGCTCCCCAGCCTCTCCAGGTCCCTCTGGATGGCAGCACAACCCCCTGGTGTATCGGCCACCCCTCCCAGTTATGTGTCATCAGCCAACTTGCTAAAGGTACACTCTGCCCCATCATCCAGATCATTAATGAAGATGTTAAACAGGACTGGCCTCTGACTGGACTTTGTGCCACTGATCACTACCCTCTGGGCTTGTCTGTTCAATCAGTTTTCAATCTATCTCACTGTCTGCTCATCCAGCACACACTTCATTAGCTTCTCTATGAGGATCTTGCAGGAGTGAAGGGGAAATTCCAATTTTAACTGCTCAGCAGTGGTAATTTGTGACCCAGGAATGATCTGGCATGTAGAGCAAGAAGGCCCAACTGCAGAAGGGGTTAAGCTGGCTGGAAGCAGAAATGACAGAGATAGAACAACTCCCTTGGAGTAAGGGAGTGTCGTTTCTCTTGGTGATGAAATAAGAAATAGCCACAATATTGTCTTGTAGCCATCCTGGAATGGAGGCTCTGCATTTGCTTATTTATATGTACATATGTATTTATAAAGCATATTGCAGTCCCTACACTGGGACGTTCAGAATAGCACGCAGCGCCCCAGTATATATAAAGTACTTGCTATAAACTTAAAACACTCTGAGGCTTTTTTTTTTCCCCCCCCATACAAAGCCAACATGAAGTACTTACCATTATTTTCTCCCTTACCTTTTTTTATAGCAATGAGAGGTGGACAGAGATCAATGTCAGGTTTGGAAGAAAGTTGCGTTGCTCTCAGTTGTTCTGATTCCTGCTGTGCAGAGTGACCAGAAGAACTAGGCTCGACTCTTCCCCCTAACTCAGTCTCACCTCCCACAGTCTCCTCCATCTCTGCCACCACACAAAAATCAACCTAAATCAACAATACAGAAAATGACCGGACAACATAACATTGTAACAACCAACCACACCTTCAGTATTTTTATCCCTGTTATAGCATCAGTACGATAGACTAGCAAGGAAATGGGAAAAAAAAAAAAAAAATCTACTTTTGGTTGCTAATTTAAGATGAGAAGATCTAAGCAGTTTACAAAATTATAAAAGGTCCTCTAAGGTTGCCCGTTAACAAAACTTTATTTCTAATTGCATAACTGCCATTTCTCTCTGATCAGACTGCTGCAGGTGGGAACTCACACGCTGAGGGACAGGTTAAGCTCCTTCTTACACGACAGCCGCAGGTCCCGCTGCAAAGCGCTGGGCCCCGAGCGCCGACCGAGGCGCTTGCTTCATCTCCAGGGGGTTTTTAAGCCTGCCGTCTGCCTGAGCGCTCGGAGCTGCTGGCAGCTGCTATGGCAACCCCTACACAAACCCAGCTAACAACCCCGGCCCCAGGAGGCACCTCCTCTGTCCCCATTTCCCGCTGCATCCACCAACCCAGTGCCAATTTCGTAACCGCTTGTCTTTTTAAATGCACCACGGTTTTCCCTTATGCATAAATTAAATCCCTAAGCAAGGAGCTTGCCCGGGCCTCAGCATCTCTGGCGAGCGGGGCCAGGGGAGGCCGTAAGCCAGCTGCACCCCGGCAGCCTCACCGGTCTCCTCAACGCAGCCTGTCTCTGCGGGGTTCTGGGCAACTTGTGGAGAGGCAGAGCCCAGACAAGCAGCTGAACGAGGACTTTCCCCGCTTCCCCTGCCGGGCAAAGATGCTTCCGCACGGATCCGAACGATACCGCCATGATTCGCAGCTTATCCGCCTGTGGGACCCTCACTCAGCATGCGTCCTCTTTCCAGACGACACCCAACGACCAAGCTTGCGCTGCAATATGCGACCATTCGAACCCAAAGGTTTAATACCTCAAAGGACTTTGGCATTTTACTTTTTTAACCCATCTCAGTGACCGTGAATCACGCCCCAGAGGTACGGCCGGTGCCCTCGACACTGCGAGACTGTAAAAAAAAAAACCAAACTAGAAGGGAGGAAGAAGAGGCAGCGCCGCCGGTAGCCCCTCAGGCTGCAGCCGGTAGCCCTCAGCCCGCTCTGAGGAGACGGGGGCGCTCCCCTCGCTCCCACCTCACTCGCCGCACCCAGCAACGGGCGCGCGTACGCAGCCGCCCGCCCACGGGGACGGAGCTCCTCGGGGAGAGCAAGCAGCGGCGCTCGGGGGCCACTAACGCAACCCACGCCGCTACCGCTCGCCCAGAGGCTCTTTCGCCCAGCGAGCACCAGCACCCGCCGCACGCAGCCCCTTCCCGGGACCGCGCAGGCGCAGCCCGCTCGGCCGAACAGGTGAGGGAGCCTAACCCGCATGCGCGACAGACAGCGCGGGGGGGAAAGGGGGAGCGGGGAGCGAGCGGGGGCTTCGTTCTGCGCCTGCGCGCTCCGGCGTGCGCCACGGCCTGCGCCCGGCGCGTGCGCACTGGCGGAGTGTCAGCGCCTTCCCGAGGGGCGGGCAGCGGCCGGTAAGTGGCGGCTGCGGCTCCTTCTCCCCCGGCCCCCTGGCCCGGTGCCAGCACCCCGGCCGGTGAGCGCCGCCGTGCCGGTTCCTGCCAGGCTGTCGCTGTCTGTAGCGACCCGAGTCTGGCACAACGGGAAGCGGAGGGGGGACGGGCTGGGCTGGGCTGGGCCGATCCGATCCGGGGAGCCCCTCGAGATGGCGAGGCCGGAGGGGGGTGCTGAGGGCGCCTCCGGCGCGGTCGCCGTCCGCGGGCCGAGGCCGAAGGAGCTCGGCGTGGCGGGGCTGCGGTCTCGCCCGAGTGCCTGGGGGCAGGTCTCCGGCCTTTGCCTCGTCCGGGACGGGCACCTGCGTCGGTGCAAGTAAATTCGAGTTGAGGCACCTCCGTCAGGGAGTGGGGCCGGGAGGAGCCGGGCTGCCGGGCGGAGCTGGGGCTGCGGCAGTTTCCCCCGAGCTTTGTTTTGAGGGGTTGTGCCCCAAACCTGGGTGTCGCTGCGCGCCTTTAGCCTAGAAACTCGTTTCTGGAGGGGGCGGGGGCCTCCCCCTGTGAGCCTGTCGTCCCCGCTGGCTCGCTTCTGGGCTGCCGGCCGGAGCTTGAGTCCGGAGGGTGAGGGTGTGCTTGCAGCTGAAGCCCTTCCAGGACTGCTCAGGACTTGCTTTTGTTCGCTTCTTCCAGCGTGTTGCTCTGAAGACGGTTGTGGTTTTGCCTAGCAGCCTCTGTGTAAAGTTGGCATGGTTTCTTAAAGTTTGCTCTTCCTTTTGAATGGTTAGTAGTTGTGCAACAACCTGCCTACCTCAGCAAGTCTGCGTGTAATCGCTTAGGAGATTACAGGATACTGATTGCTAATGTTGTCCATGAGCTCTACTTAATGTGCCTGGGTAGTGGCTGTGTGGGTTAAAGCAATGGTAACTCTGTTGAACGTATTCAGAGTTGTTAATAAAGGCAGTAATTCAGCATAAAGCTGTCTATTGCAGCTATTATTTCTGTAGCAAATTCATATTTAAAAATAACATATTTTTTAAAATTGTAGACACAGTCCTGTTAGGTTGGAAATGGGTTGGGCTAAATAAAACCAGAGTATTCGTTCAAAAGCGTGAGTGGTAGGAGTAGATTCTGGACCTTGAGATGTAGAGTAGGAAATCAGACAGCATTTGAACTAAACAGGCTGTTGGTAGAGAAGCGGTGGGTATGACTGTACAGCTGAGGAGGTGGTTTACGCTGCAGAAATAACTCTGGAATAAGTGCATACTTATGCATGTAACTTTTGAAGATACTAGAGATACAGATCTTGAGATGTTGGATGAAGGAACTTGAGACATAGACTTAGGGTTTTACAGACTAGCTCTTGGGCAGACCTTGACTGGAATCTTTTTTAACACTGATAAATTCTAGAATGACTAATTCTACTAATGCTGTACTGAGTCGGTCTGGGATGGAGTAAACTATTCATAGCATCCTGTATGGTGCTGTGTCTTGGATTTGGGGCTGATAACACACCAGTCTTTCTGGCCCCTACTGAAGGGTGCTCGCACAGTGACACTCCTACTCTGCCCTCCACTCCCCTTGAGTAGGCTGGGGATGGGCAAGAGGAGGAGAGAGAACGCAGCTGGGACAGCTGACCCAAACTGGCCAAAGGGAAATCCCCTACCATATAATGTCATGCTCAGCAATGAAAGATGGGGTAGAGGAAGAAAAAGGGGTGGGGGGTGGGGGTGGGGGGGTGTTGGCTTCCAGGGTGGCTGTTGTTTAGAGACTGTCTGGAGCATTAGTTTGCCTATGGGAGGTGGTAAGCAATTTCCTTTGCTTCACTTGCTTTTGGGTTTTTTTTTTGTTGGGGAAAAGGGGGTGTTTCTACTTTCCTTTACCTATCAAACTGCCTTTCTCTCAACCCATGAGTTTTCTCGCTTTTGCTCTTCCAGTTCTGTGCACTTGGCACAGTTTTTCATCAGATCACTATTCTGTTGAGATTAAGTGACTTTATATGAATAAAGTCTGCTTTGAAAGTAGATACCGACTTTCAAGGAATATTATGGATATGAGAGAGTATAATCTGTAGTTGTGGCAGCAGAACCTAAAATGTTCTGTTTGATTACAAGACTTAAGACACAGAATGTTGGAAAGAATTTGGAAGGAATGAGGAACTCCAGATGTGTTCCTTGGAGTTCTGTGGACACCATGTTCTTGCATCTTTGGTGGCTGGGATCCTCCCTGCTTTTCTGTTAGCAGCTAGTGAAGCTTAAGAGAACAGGTCTGGTTTGATGGCCAGCAAATTTTACCTTTTCTGCATACTAGTTTGCATGTATGTCTTGACCACTAAAAATTCTGCTGGAGAGTTAGGTGAAATACTTGATTAATTTATCCCTGCATACCAACACCTCTGATAGACTGATACCATGAGAGGAACTGAAAACAAGAGTAGGAAATAAAGAAATTATCCATCAGAAGTCTAAATGCAAGTGCTTTATAGTTAAGACTCTGGGTTTAGAGCTTCCACAGCTATGTTTCTCTCCACTTTTGGTAGCAAATTTGACCTGACCCTCCTATAGCAGGGGGACTATGGTTCTCTCAGCTCCAGCAGATTCTAGTTCAGGAAGAGATTCCTTTATGCAGGTCCCATTCTCCTTTGAATAGCCAAACCTACTCTAGGATTGGAAATAGTCTGGTTTTTAAATGAAGATTTGCTGTTCTTTTGTTGTTGTTGTCGTCTTTGTTGGTTGTTTTTTTTTTTTTTGATACAAACTTACAGAGAGTAGGTAAATCCAAAGACAGTAACCAGAGAAGATTTCAGGTAAACTAACGAAACAGAGTTAAGTGACTTTAAATGTGATTCTTGTAGAATTCTGATTACCACTCTTTATAATGGGGTCTAATGATGCTTCTGTCAAGTGGCACTGTTTTTCTTGCCAAAGTTAGTTCTCCAGTTGTTAACTTTGAAATGATACATAGCCATCAAATGAAAAAATATTTTCTAAAAATGTTACATTTCTTTTCAGTACTGTTAAATTATGAAGGCATTTTGAGGTCCTAATCAACAATGGAGGAAACGGATAGGGAAGCAGTTGCAACAGCTGTTCAGAGAGTAGCGGGAATGCTTCAGCGTCCTGATCAGCTGGATAAAGTGGAGCAGTATCGCAGGAGGGAAGCACGTAAGAAGGCTTCAGTAGAAGCTCGACTCAAGGTACAAAGTTTGATAAACCTGAGTGTCCATGGTGCAGCATGAATATACATTCTTTTTCTTTATTTGTTTTTTGATTCTGCATTTTCATCCAGGTAGTTTTAAACCATGGACTTTAATTTTTGCTCTGTGTCCAAAACAGAAGCTTTGCGTCCTGAAAGTAATGCAAACTAAAGCTGTACATCTTACTGAAATTCTATTCAAGCATTCTTATGTGTTCTTATGTCCTGTAACTTCTACAGTTTATCCATGGACAGCTACCCTCATGCTGTGTAGCCTGTGACCCAGCCTTTGTCTTAATCATTGAATACTGAGCTTGTAAGAAAAAAATGATGACTGCATTTGAAAAAGATCAGTCAGTGCAGTCTCTGACTTTTACATGGGTTTATGGAAGAAAGCTAAAATCTATCACGTTCTTGTCTTTTGCGGAAGTGTACCCCATGATTTTCCCCCTCCTTCACATGTGGACATGTGAGTGCACGCATACACATGCACACACACAGACTTAGCCTGAAGTATGAGTAAGGTCTTTCTGTGTTTAGTGTCTATATGTTACGGAGTTCTGTGTTTTCTTCCTTCACTGGTGCTTACTAGCCAACAGTCATTTTGGACCACTATATTATGTAATTGGAATAGAGCCTTAGAAAAGTGTTTTGGTAAATACTTTTGGGTTTACCAGATCAAAATGGCTGGTATACACTGTATGTAATCTTATATTTCAGAATAAGTTAGTTCATCTTACAACTATTCAATGGCCACTTCTTTTGTGGGAGTCTGCATGAAGTAGAAGAGAGCCTGTCGTCTTTCACAGTGAAAAAATCTGTTAGCAAATTACATGTTAATTTTTGTCTGTAGCATAGAAACAGAAATTTTCCTGATGACTTGGACTAGGGTTTTCAGATTTAAGGCAGGAAGCATATAGCAGAGTCTATTAATAATAGATCAGCTGTTCAGTTACTGTGATCTATTTATAATATAGAACAGGAGAATCATTTGGTTGGAAAAAGCCTTTAAGATCATAGAGTCAAGCTGTACCTGTCCACTACTAAACCATGTCCCTAAGCACCTCATCTAACTATCTTTTAAATACCTTCAGGGATGGTGACTCACCACTTCCCTGGGCAGCCTGTTCCAGTGCCTGATAACCCTTTCAGTGAATAAATTTTTCCTAATACCTAATCTAAACATCTCCTGGTGCAACTTGAGGCCGCTTCCTCTCATCCTATCACTTGTTACTTGGGAGAAGAGACCGACCCCCACCTCATTACAACCTCATTTCAGGTAGTTGTAGGGGGCAATAAAGTCTCCCCTCAGACTCCTTTTCTCCAGGCTAAACAACCCCAGTTCCCTCAGCCCCTCCTCATAAGACTTGTGTTCCAGAACCCTCACCAACCTCGTTGCCCTTCTCTGGACACGCCCCAGCACCTCAATGTCCTTCTTGTAGTGAGGGCCCAACACTGAACACGGTGTTCGAGGTGCGGCCTCACCAATGCTGAGTACAGGGGAAGGATGACTGCCCTGGTCCTGCTGGTCACACTATTCCTGATACAAGCCAGGATGCTGTTGGCCCTCTTGGCCACCTGGGCACACTGCTGGCTCATATTCAGTCAGCTGTCTGCCAGTACACCCAGATCCCTCTCTGCCAGGCAGCTTTCCAGCCACTCATTCCCAAGCCTGTAGCGCTGCATGGGGTTGTTGTGACCCAAGTGCAGGACCTGGCACTTGGCCTTGTTGAACCTCATACAACTGACCTCGACCCATCGATTCAAACCTGTCCAGATCCCTCTCCAGAGCCATCCTCCCCTCGAGCAGATCGACACTCCCACCCAGCTGAGTGCAGTCATTTGCCTACTGACTGCTTCTATAGACAGTGATGACTAAACATAATTTTAAGTTTTGTAAATGCCAAAATCCACTTCATAGCTAATTTCCTTGTCACTTTCCTTAAGTTATCTTAACTTCAATCATCTATAGATGGTCAGAAACCTGTTTCAAAAAGCATTACAATACCCCTTAATCCATTCCTGCATTCCTGAAATGGGTGATAGTGATGCAATGGATACCAAAGCAGTTTTTCCCCTAAGAATTACTGTAATGGATAGGAGCACAGAGAGGATATAAGAAATACTCTTGCTCTGTATTTATGTATATGTATGGTGTGGAAGATGGAGAGACAGGGTCATCAGGATCATCAGCCGGAGGAGTTGCAGACTTTTCAGGCTGGATCACTGTGAAGAACCTTAGCTGCCTCATGTATGTGAATGAACATGTGGTAAATCTTTTGATGTGAACATGCTAGTGCTTCTTTCTGACTGGATATGCTTTCATCTTTGTCATAATTTTCTTCAGATGAATCAAGATAATCAAGTCAGTCAAGGGTGAAAAGTAGAAAACCATGATAATAGTTCTGTGTCGCTTACAGAGATGAAGCAGCAGAGATCTGGAATGATATTCTGCCCAAAAAACCAGCATCTCCTTCAGTTGGTTATCCTACTCCTCTCTCTATATCCTTTCCCAAATAGTTAGTTATGTCTATTTCTTGCATTCTCTGCATTTCCTTCTGTGTTATATAAATTCTTACAGGAAAAATGGCTTTGAAATGTGTCAAACTCATCTGTTTCATGTGTGAGACTGGTGGTTACTGAAGCAGTATTTTTAAGGATCAGTAGCAGAACTCTGAAACAATGGGCAGATAAGCACCAGCTAGCACTGTAGGCTGGTACTTCTGGGCTCTGGAGTCCAAAACATAGGTGAAGAGCTTCTTGGACTCTATTGCAGAGCCTGAAAAGTTAGGAGCATTGACAGCCATCTTTCTTTGTGCACTTATTCATTCATTGGGAGAAATTAGGTTTTGGTTTTCTCTCACCCTGAAGAAATACTGTATACATATCCTAGGAGAGTTGGATTTTCCTGAGTGTGAATGTGCTTGAATCCTCTACATTTTGATTCTTAGCTGCTCTGCGATCGTGGATTTGAACCATAGGGCTCTAAGGAGATCAGGGAGCCAGGATCCTGGTTCCATGGGTTCATGTTGAGGGCTGTCACTTGAAAAGAGATAAAAATTAAGTTTTGAGCCCTGTTCCTAGGATGGTTTGGTTTTGTTTTCATTTTTTTAATAAAGTGATGGTCAGTCCAGTCAAAGATGCATATGCATTCTAGGAAGCAAAGTCCATGGTGCTAGAACATGCCTTGCTCCCTGCCCGCCCATCCCATCCCCTACCCTCCTGTGGCCCCAACTGACTATTAGAAGACAAACTGAACATGAGTGGATATGTGGTTTTAGAATTTTCCTTGGCCGTTTGTGTCAGTGACCAAGATTAGTGATTGTTTCTGTTTAACATAATCAAGTTTATGCAAAAGTTAAATAAGGAAAAATTTGAATATGTGATACTTAGAAGATCTGACTCAGAAGAAATTGAAATATCACACCAAAAGTATTGAACACTTAATGGTCATGTGATTTTTAAAATACTTTATGGTCAGCTTCAGAAGATTGTGTTTGAGTATCATTGAATGTTTGAGTATCTTAATTGCCTCAGTTCCTGAAGGGGGAAAATGTGTTAATGCAGCAGTTCTATAGATAGATACTGTATAAAAATGCCTTACGACTGCTTAATTGTACTGAGTCTGACAGGAAAATACATTTTTATCAATAAAATCAGCATGTCATAATTTGAAAGTACATAAATAGCAGTAGTTTAAGAATCACTGCATTTTTCTGGGACTTTCCCAGTACATTTAAAACACAATAAATGTTATTCATAGTTACCCGGATTTCCTCCTTGGCTTCTAGTATCAGACAAAAAGTTCCATGATTGCCCAAGGTTTTTGGCCGTAAAAATATGGCAGAAAATGTGTTTTGAGCTTAGAAAAACTGCTAGTGCCTCATTTCTTTACTGGATACTTCAGGTCGTTGAGATGACACAACTGAGTTTTCACGGATGTCTTGCCTTTTGCTGCTCTTTCGAAGTCTGTTATTTCCAGTTTCATTTTCCACTCACCTGATTTCACCTTAGCCACATCTCTTTAAAAATACTTACATGAAAAACATGCTGTGGATGTGATCTGATTTCTTTCACTCAGATATGCGCTATAATGCATTTTCTGTAATGTGCCTGGACTGTCAAATAATACTTACGACTGATAGCCTATTTGAAAAGTCATTATTTCAAGTGTCACCTGTCACAAGAGATATCTATATCAATAACCTGTCTTTATGTCAAAATAATCTAGTAGTTGGATCATTGGTCTGGTTGTTGATGTTTCACAGTTTCAAAATTTTATTCAGTTTGCATTTTTGTTGGGGTTCTCCTGATTGAATTCCTTTTGGGTTTTTTCTTTTTTTTTGCTTTCAGGAACAACAGGCAGGAGGGTTGTGTGTTTTTTTGTTTGGTTTGTTTTTTTGTTTTGTTTTGTTGGGGTTTGTTTTTTTTTTTAGAACATTTTGGAATTTAATTCTTTTTCTTAGGACATTTTCAATTGCTAGTCAAAACTTGCAATTGCTTTAGTAAAAGGCCTTGTGAATCTGTGCATACCAAGCATTCTGTTGAAAGCTGGATCAGCTTTCTTCTGATATCCCCCTTAATGAATTTACGAAAGAAATGCAAAGAAATCTCATTCTGCCTTCCCATGATCCTGGTTTAATATAGATTTGTAAAGATGATGATCTATCTGCATAAGCTCCTATGTTAGCTTTGTGGGTGAACCAGTTGTACCTAGTTTTAGAGGACCTAGATACAACTTCAGAACTTCAAAAAAACAATATGTGTGCAAACACAGAGTAAGTTACACATTTCTAGTAAGCTATAATATTACCTTTTCAGGTTTTTTTTCTTTCCTCTGAAAATGTTAGATACTGAAATGAAAATTAATTCTTGAGAAATGTTGAAAATATGGAACTTGTAATGATTAATGAGTTTGTTCTTTGTCTTTTTGTATTTAAGGCAGCAATCCAGTCTCAGTTAGATGGAGTACGAACCGGTTTAAGTCAACTGCACAATGCACTGAATGATGTAAAGGATATTCAACAGTCTCTGATAGATGTCAATAAGGACTGGAGACAGAGCATCAACACCATAGAAAACCTCAAGGATGTTAAGGATGCTGTAGTGCAACATAGCCAACTGGCAGCTGCTGTAGAAAATCTCAAGAACATCTTTTCAGGTAATCTAATGTTCTATATATACTCTATCATATACTGAAAGCCCTTTAAAATGGTACTACAGCTGTAAAGTTATCAAGTAATGTCAAGAACTTTAAACCTCACTGGGAATGAAGAATTAAGGAAGAATCACATATGCATCATGTTCAGGGAAGTAGCTGTAACTGTTTAATATATATATCGAGTTTAAATTGTGCTGTAAGAAGTTCTAGTTGGCCTATCTCATCATCAAACACAAGTCAAAAAGAAGCTTCTTGCTGGCAGTCAGTAGCAGAGATAACTAAAACACTGAAATATGCAAGTGGCACATACAGAAAAAAAATTCTGGAAGATCTGGAATATTGCCAGTGAGATGGGCAGGCCTGTTGGGTAAAAATAGTCCCAAATGATTTTAGGAAGCAAAAAATTTTTCCAAAGGTAAAATATGAAACAGCAAAAACTGCAGGCGAAGATTCCCAGGCAGTCTTTCTCACACAACAGTTAGGAGCCTCAAGGATTTCCATTAATGTTACAAGTGTAAGTATAAACTACCTGAAGTTCAATTTCAACTGTGCACAGTCCTTGCTTCAGAATCAGGCAGCACAATCACAGAAACCAACTCATGCATGGGAGACACTTCTTCCTTGCACAACTGTGAGGGTTTGCAAAGTTAAATAAGATTAATGTGATGTAATGGAAACTGTAAAGATAAAGAAAATGCGATTGCCTGTCCTTTTATGCAGCCGTTTTGGTGCATATTCCATTCCATTTTGAGTCAGGAGAATTCCTTGCCAGGACTTTTCTGCTTATAAGTAACTTAAAGAATTTTATCCCTATAATGGGGGCTAAATCTATCATACCCCTTTGATTTTATTGAAATAGTCTTTTCTCTCTTCTCTTCTCTTCTCTTCTCTCCTCATAGTAATTCACAAAATGTACCTACAAAGAAAAATTGTTTCCCAGTCATACCAGGTTTGTTTTATCTCTGTAAGAGTCTTATCTAACTGCTACAGTACCAACCTGGGAGACAGCATGCAACTTAAAGAAAAAGAGTAGTATTCACATGCAATGTCTAGCAATAAAAAACCAAAGAACAACAAAATTCTGTATGTTCCAATGCTGAGTTATTTTGAGGGTGTTGTTTTCTTTTACACTGATGAATGCAATTGAGACAATAAGCCTTTTCTTTTCTGGCATTCTGAGAGGTTTTTAATGTGAAGCATCTCCCCCCAGGATTGTTAAACAGTATGATAACTTCACTCTGAGCAAAACAAGTGTTTTATAAACCAAGTGGTTTTCATCATGATTAACAATTGTGTATAACTGTCTTTTCAAACCTTTTTTGGGACTGCCAGTTTTATTACTAGCTGCCTTTTTTGCAGCAACAGTTTTACTGCTGAGATTTTTTAGTTCTTTACCCCACAGGATCCTAATCTTCTTCTGTGGTATCCCTCAAATACTGAAAAATAATAAAGAAACAAAAATCTTCTAAATAGTTTATCAGCATAGGTAATTATCCCTATTCTTCCTTTGGGCCTTAGTCAGGCAAAAACTGTTCCTTCAAGAAGGAGGTAAGATTCAGTATTTGTTGGTATATGCAGCTTCAGGTTCAACAGGGTAAGTGACTTTTAGTCAGGCAAGTTAAAAGCCTTTTGTGTAAGAGATAAGAAAGCTAGTACTGCATTTTTTTTCACAGTAGACTTCCATGGATTTTTTTTTTTTTTGTTAAGGGAGGGAGGCAGTGAAAGGAAATTATGTTCTGCTGGCACTCTGATCTTTGTTTAGCCATTGATCAAAATGGAGCATTATAGTTAATTATGTATAAAGATACGTAGCATTTACTAACAATTTTTGAATACTTCAAAATAATTTCCTTTAAATTATTTCAAAATAATTACTGCAGCTGTTCTCCAGCTTGTTTCCTAGTGCTTTTATTGTCTTGTATTTATTCTTCATATTTGATTGTGTTGGTTTACTCTTTTTGATTTTTTTCATCTTCTTTGCCTTTCAGTTCCAGAGATAGTCAGGGAGACCCAAGATTTGATTGAGCGAGGGGAGCTTTTGCAAGCTCATCGAAAACTGATGGATTTAGAGTGTTCTCGTGATAACCTGATGTATGAGCAGTATCGCATGGACAGCAAAAACACACATGACATGAACCTCATCCATACATACTTTGGGGATATGCAGAAACTTTCTGAGGAGTTGGCAAAGCAACTTTGGATGGTGGTTCAAAGATCTCTTGTTACAGTTCGTCGAGATCCGACCTTGCTTGTTTCTGTTGTTAGGATAATTGAGAGGGAGGAGAAAATTGACAGGCGCATGTTAGACCGGAAAAAACAAACTGGGTTCATACCTCCTGGCAGACCAAAGAAGTGGAAAGAAAAAATGTTCAACATTTTGGAAAGAACTGTGAGCACACGAATTGAGGGCACTCAAGCAGATACTAGAGAATCTGACAAAATGTGGCTTGTGCGCCATCTAGAAATTATACGTAAATACGTCCTTGATGACCTGCTTGTGGCTAAAACCCTGCTGGATCAATGTTTTCCTCCACATTATGACATTTTCAACAAATTGCTAAACATGTACCATCAGGCTTTGTCCACCCGCATGCAAGAGCTTGCTGCAGAGGATCTGGAAGCAAATGAGATTGTTAGCCTTCTAAGTTGGGTTTTAAATACATACAAAAGGTAAGGTCCCCTTATCTTTTCTGTTAGCAGTAGTTGAGAGGAAGCATGCAAAACACAGTCTATGTGCTGATATTTGCATGTCTATTAACATACATAAGAAGGTAAAACAGAAGAGGGATAATAGTGAAGAACTTCCTGGTTTGATATTTTATGCATTTTGCTTTCTGGAAATTGCTCCTTAAAACTTGTTTGCATTTTCTAATATGTGATTTTGAGTTGCTTTGTAAGCGTAAAGTTTTAATGCAGTTAAAGACCTGCTTTGAAGCTACAGTCACCTTGTATTTGTGTGCCAGTCTGAAGTATTGGGAAGAGCAGAAGAGACTGAGAGCTCGTGTGTGAAACAAAATACTTGCTGTTGGCCACAGCCCCAGAAGCTTTGTGTGATTATTAACTTTCTATTGTTCTTTTTTACAGGGGTTGGGACTGTTTCAGTGTTGCTTCATTACTGCTAAATGGAAAGAATGTAGTAACTTCCTTCAGGTTTTCTCTCAGAACTGTGTGGTGATTTGTTTATTTAGAAGAATTTCTGCTCACATCTGTGATACTCTTAAACTCTTTTCTTTTGAGTTGTGTGATTTGTTGGGATAATATAGGCATTATGCTGGGGTTTTTTTGGTTGGGTTTTTTTTCCTACCTCTAGGTAGAAACAGCTCAAATGGCAACTGTTTAGTTGGCATGTAGTTACTAGAGCAACTGATTTGTTTGGGAAAAAGTAATGCTAGCCTTTCTGTGGCTCATGACTGTAATCCTGTTCTCAATAGCTGGCATTGACCCAGAGTCTGTGCTGTGTACACTTTTGCAGTCTTCAATTGTTCAACCTCATTAATTCAACAGATTGGATGCTTGATAGGTTTAGAGTGTAATACCATAAAACAAATAGGCAGGAGATAATGCTGCTCTGTAGAATTCTTATAACCAGCTATAAGATTAATTTTGTGTTCAGAACTCTGTGCTTTGCTCTACACTGCAAAGTTCTGCTTTTCTTCCCTGCAAGGAACAATCAGGAGCACCCACGAATGCATACTTAGATCTCTGTTATATGAGAGATGCAGCTACTTGTAAGGACCTGAGTTCATTGGCCTTTTCCTTGTTAATAGAAGGCCACAGAAATAACTCCACAACAAATGAAAATCAGAAACAGAATCATAGAATGTTTTGGGTTGGAAGGGACCTTTAGAGGCCATCTAGTCCAACCCCCCTGCAGTGAGCAGGGACACCGCTAACTAGATCAGGTTGCTCAGAGCCCCGTCCAACCTGGCCTTGAATGTTTCCAGGGATGGGGCCTCCACCACCTCTCTGGGCAACCCGTTCCAGTGTTTCATCACTCTCACTGTAAAGAATTTCTTCCTTCTATCCAGTCTAAATCTACCCTGTTTTAGTTTAAAACCATTACCCCTTGTCCTGTCACAGCTGGCCCTACTGAAAAGATTGTCCCCATCTTTCCTATAGGCCCCCTTTAAGTACTGAAAGGCCACAATCAGGTCTCCCCACAGCCTTCTCTTCTCCAGGCTGAACAAGCCCAACTCCCTCAGCCTGTCCTCATAGGAGAGGTGCTCCAGCCCTCAGATCATTTTAGTAGCCCTCCTCTGGACCCGTTCCAACAGTTCCATGTCCTTCTTGTGCTGGGTGCCCCAGAGCTGGATGCAGTACTCCAGGTGAGGTCTCACCAGAGCAGAGTAGAGGGGCAGAATCACCTCCCTTGACCTGTTGGCCACACTTCTTCTGATGCAGCCCAGGGTATGGAATCCTCTACCTTTAGGGGCATGGCCTCAGCAGAAATCCTGCCCCTAGGTTCTTCACTTACGTCCCAGGGCTTATATTTCAGTAAGGCAATTCTTGGTCTTAAAACTGCCCTTCTACCCTTCCCCCAGAATGTAGAGCAGATTGCTACCGAGTTAGACAATTCAGAACTAAAGCTCTTTCAATCCATGCATTTTGTCATAGGAAGGGCAAAGGGAGGGAGCAAAGCCAGCATTGAATCTATTTACAAAGCAACCAAATCGAAAAAGGGCCACTCCTGCTAAAGCAAGTTACGTGGTTTGTGGCACCTGATGGCAGAATCTGTTAAAGGAAGTGAAACAGCAAGAGGAGTAGACATGGTACAAGATATCAGAGAGCGCGCTTCTCCCCAGGGTATCCGTGTAACAAGTGTGACGGAAATTAGAGGAAATATCTCAGGAAAAAAATTAAGGCTTTGAGTTTCTTTCTTCTCCAAAAAAAAAAAGCCTGAGAGGGCAGTACAGTACTTGTATTCTTACAGATTACAATAAACTGTTATAAAGAGGATGACAATTAGCTGCTGTGTATGTTTGTAGTGGACCGTGGAAGAAGAAATCAGCTCAGGCTTGTGAGTGGGGAAAAGTAAAATGCTCAAGCGGGATAGTTGCAGAGCTTACCAAATCTCAGTTGCTGGACATCTCTTAACAATACAATAAATAATTCTCTATAGTGATATGTTTATAATAAACTGTGAAGGAGAATGGCCTACATGACATCATAAGAACTGTGTTTCTGTGGTATTTCACCCTCTTTTCCCTGTATGAAAAATAGGTTCTAAACTGCTGTTACATTCCTCCTTCACTTCTGTGGAACACTGTATGGTGGAAGATAGTTTTGTCCTTTCTAATCTTTTTCTGCTTTTATTAAATGTAATCAAGTATTAGAGGGAACATATACATTTCTATTTGCATATTACAGCTGCACTTCAAAACCAGCTGAGAAAATACTGACCAATTAAAAGAAGTATTGAAGGTTTTTTTCCATGTAGTGAATTGGTAAGAAAGCCATGCATAACTTCTGTTTACAATATTTGCAAGACAGGAGCTTTAAACAAATCATGATGTTCTTTGTCAGAGAGAAGCTGTTTTTAGAATTGCATTCAACTCATAGCTGAGAACTAAACTGATGCTCTATGTGGAATAATAGCCTTTATTTGAGTGGGATGCAGTTTTACTGCGCTGGATGTATTTCTCTTTCCTATTTAAGTCAGTGAGAGCTTTGGAAATATACTGCTGTTACTAAATCTGTACCGGGTTGGGACTGGGACTCTAATCTGTTTTTTAGGGAAAATGTAAGTCTTGTAAGATCCCGATGCCCATATTCATGACATCATTTTATCAGATACTGATCAGGTTTTGACAAAACTGCTAAGAGTTCACCATTATTGCTACAGACAGAGTCAACAATCTGCACTCTGAGGAACAGGAGGAATGATACTATACATCTAGCTGGATGCTGTCTCTGGATCAAGTACCTCTTTTTACAAGACAGAGCAGGATTGATGGCATAGGAGGCAAAACAGCAGCTTTCTAAAATGTTAGTTTCCAGATAATACAATTCTGGTTGAAATTTTGACTTGATTATAAACTCTTTGTTGAAGGGAAGTAACTCTTTCCTACAGGCAAAAGCCACCTGACACTTCTAAGAGGGTTGTCTATCACTTTGTTTCCCCCAGACACTCAGGTTGTGGCAGTCAGGAAAGAGAATTTGTGTATAGAAAGAATTTTTGTCTTTGGGGGCTAGAGGAGAACCCTGTGGTCTTTGTTTTGGGGTTTCAGTTGATAAGCTTTGAGCAAGATTTAATGTTTCTGGCCTTGTGAAGTAGGGATAATGATGGTATAATGAGGCTAGAAATATTTTTCGAATATGGCACAGTGCCATAAACAGTTACTCACACTTCCACTGAATAAGCCTAGAGCAGGTCCTGCTAATATTCAAACAGCAACAGAATGGAATTCAGTTTTCTTAATAGCTTGAGCAACTTAAAATATCTTCAGTCTATTTTCCTACAGGCTCAGGAAGATGCTACAAATGTAAAGTGTTCAGTTATAGTAGCTCTTATGGTTTCAAAGACAAGAATTTTGGTTTCTGTTAGCCATAGTATGGGGTTTGGGGTTTGGTTTTTTGTTTTGTTTTGTTGGGGTTTTTTGTAATAATTTGAGATTATTTTTTTTTTCATGATGTGGAAGCACCACTATGCTAACTCACTGCATGTACCCAGAGAACAACTTTTAACTTGCAGAAATATACCAGTGTTTACACTTGTTTAGAAATTCTTTTTATTTGCTGTCTGTTTTTTGTAGTTGCCACTACAGATATAGAATTTGTGGCTTCCTTCTGAAAAGCACACTAGAAATGGAATGTGAAACAATTCATGTTATTATGATTGAATATATTTCCATCAACTGTTAATAAAGCACTCTCTAAAGAGTGTGGTTTTGAGTTAATGATTTTTTTGAGCATGAAATATTAAGAGTTCTTGCTATGTTGTGCTTTGGCATAGCTTTGGGTTTTTGTTTTAGTTAAACAACTCATATAATCTTATATAGATGCAAAATATCACTGTAAATTAGTAATTGTATATAATTCTTGTGAAAATATTTTTGAGGGTTGCTCTAGTTTCTTACTAGATGTTTCTGTGAAACAAGTGGCAAAACAGAAGCTCTTCTGAGAAACACTGAGAGTATTTTGTACTTTTCACTGATCTTTCCCATTCTGAAATTCAGAATGTGTAAGTTGTCTGTCATGACCTCTAAATTTAAGACATATAAAAATGTCCTCTATTAAGAGCCTGCAGGTGAGCCAGTTGACTTATTCAGTCTTAAGCAATGGCTAATTCTTATACATAAAAGTTAGAAACACATGAAAGGGTTGAATATTTAAATTGTCTGTAACATTTTTTTTTAATATATGCTGGGCTATAGTTCTTACATCCTGTTCTTTCTTTTATATAGTTCTATCTGCATTCCTTATAAATGCATTTGTTGTTGCAGTTACTATTAAAAACTTTTTGAAATGTATAGACACTGGAAAATTGCCCCTTACAGTGGTGATACAAAAAAGCTGCATAGTACTTTTTAAGTCATTTTTCTTTACTAATCTGCAATGCCTTTTTTTTTTTTTAAACATAGTACAGAGATGATGGGAAATTCAGAACTGTCTCCAGAGGTGGATATAAATTCTCTGAATCCTCTGATTTCTCAAAACGTGGTAGACCAGCTTCTCAGCAAGTATATGTCAACACTTACTGTGAGTAATAATAATGCAAAGACACTTTTGTACAAGTTTGTAGCTGCATTAGTGCCTCAGTGCTGTTCCTCCATCAGAGGAAACTAATGTGACAAATGTGAACTCAACATCATTACTTTTCATATACTATGTGTAGGTTTGTGTATGAAGTTATAATCAGATTATTTTATAGATGTAAATCATGACATTTCAATGAATAATTATGCTTTACAGACTGTGTTAATCATATTTTATTAGAAATTAAAGAATTCCAGTGTTCCTATGTCTAAATTCATAGTGCTAGTATGTTAGGTATTACTATACTTACAAGCCACTGAATGCAGCTTGGTCCCTGGATATTGGGATAGTTGGAACTTTGGAGTTGCTGTTTTTACATTGTTCAATTTAATTTCTACTCCTCCTAAGTTTAGGAGCTCTGCCAAGCAGAGGAGGGATATTTTTTGCTTCTTTGGATGTGTCAGCTACTAAAATACTTCCAGAAACAGCAACTACTTGGACTTGATACTATTCACAATATGAACCGATCTTGTTATGTTTCAAGGAAGTTGCCACTAGAGGGTCTGCTTCACATTAGCTTTACTAGGACTTTTATGCAAGTTTATTTTTCTGCACTTACTCTTAGGACAAAACCCCATTGGTTTGTTTTCTCAAGCTACTTTTGGCTTGACTCATGAAATGCCTTTGAATTAATTTTGCCCTCTCTTAAGAAAAAAAATATACCTATATTGGTTTCTCAGAAATGTGTTTTTCCCTACTTACTGAAAAAATATATATATAACGTCATATTTATGTTTTATACATAAAATAAAGCAAAGGTGCTGTTCTGTTAAACACAGTGGTTTTCTTTTGCTGGTTTTTATTTTTGGCTGTATCTTCTTTTTAAGACACAAAATACTGAAAGTGCCTATTTATTTCACAGGATTCAGTCTGATCTAATTTTCTATATGTCCCCACTTACACTTTTACTTTATTTCTTTTGATGTTGTGTTTAAAACTGTTTATAAACAAAATATAACTAGTTCTGTTTGGGTAAATGAAAGTATTTCCTAATTGTGACTACCAACTTAAACATGAATATTTAAGTCAATAAAGACTTCTTTTTTTTTTTCCCCCAATTAAAAAATTTTTAAATTATATATGAAAAATTTTTCCCCTGGGCTGCTGGCTTAAAAGATTAATTTTCTTTGAAATTTTATCACATCAGAGCAGTTCCAGGCTTCTGAGGAAAAAAAAGATAGTACATCATTTCATGTAATTGAAGATGGTCCTATATGTACTTAGCAGACACAGCACTGGACAGGCCACTCACTGTGGTCAAAATGAAAAGAAGACTACAGGTCTGTCTTTGGTCAACAGCCTTTCTTGTGCAGAAAGATTGTAGAGCTTTCAGTTTCTTCCTTTATCCTGTCTGCTGATAAGAGTTTTGACTAAAAGATACTGATTTAATACATGAAAATGTAAACACTAAAGATATATATTATGTACACCTATTTTAGACTTTTTTTGCCCTTTCTGTACATGCCTACTGGTCATGTTTAATTTTACATGGTAGGGTATGCTAATATACCTTTTACATGTTGGAAATAAGTATGAACCTTTATAGTACCAGGGGTTTTTACTCAATATGAACAAAGTAGAAGAGAGGCAGAAACCTTCAGCCCTTTGAAAACATTGGGATAATTGTTTTAGGTAGACAGGAATCAAAGAATCCAATTACATATTTAGCAAACATGGTGGTCTTTACTACCTACTCTTGCAAATATGTCCACGATATATGTATTATGCAAGTGATCAGAAAACTGGCTTAATCTAGTTCTCAACCCAGTTGTTCTTAATGTCTGCTGTATAATGTGCTTGTCGGATGGGAGCAGAGCCAACTATTGTATCTCCATCACTATTTTCTACAGCACTTAAGTTCCAAGAAACACCACTCATTTAATCTAATCCTGGGTTTTGTTCCCAGTGGTAACAACAAGCGTCAGTTTCCTAAAATGTAGGTAAAGGGAACTACAAGCAGATACCTGCTAATTTTCCTACATTAAGTGTTACCTTAATTTTTTCAGTTGTTGAAAAATTCAGTTTGAGGCCTAAAGCCTGAGACTTAATAAATGCATCCAAAGTTAGTAAACCTGTTGATTCTGATAAACTGACTTACTCTTTGTGTTTGGAGCACTCACCTTCCAAAACATGCCTAAGCTCAACTCAAACTACATCACTAGTTTACCAGTACTAACTTTGTCAATGTAAATTTTAATTTGTTTATGTTTACCTATATCCTGTAGGGATTACAAGAATTGTCAACATTATCTGTTATTATGCCACTCTTTATTATGGAAATGACTGCTATTCCAAGTATTGTAGTGGAGTTTTTTGTTGTGTTAAATTAAAAAATTTTCTTCTTCTTGGTTGCTTTATTTAATGTAGTCTAACATCATTGGCTGGCTACGAAAAGCACTGGAGACGGATAAAAAAGACTGGATAAAAGAAACTGAACCAGAAGCGGATCAAGATGGGTACTACCAGACTACGCTCCCAGCTATTGTTTTTCAGGTATAAAGAGAACTTGGTTATTCTAGAAAACCTGCAGAAGCAGTACATGGATTTGGAGGAATGGAGGGGTGGGCATGGGGGGAAAACTGTTTGGGATGCCATTGTTTCTATGTCTATTAAAGTATAGGTTTTTTTCCTGTAGAGTTGTTAGTTGGAGGGGTTGTTTCTTTTGAGGTTTTTATTTGCCTTTTTCACTTTAACACATAGATACTTAGTTCTTTTTATGTGTAGATTAGAAACATATTTTTCCCAGACTATTTAGTTGATATTTTTACATAGTTAACTGCTTTTACTTAGGGGTCTTTACGTAAATTTGATTACTAGATGAGGTGCTTGTAAGTTCTTAGAATATTGCTTGTTAATGTGGTGCTGAGGTAGTTAGGCATGTATTTGTTCCTACAAACACCTTCATACTGGAAAGAAAAGTTCTGTTGAAGATCAAAAATGTTGCTGTTTCAACAAAACAGAAAACAAGGCTATTTTGAAGACATGAAAAAAAAAAAAAGCCACCAAAAAAAAGCCCAACATACACCATCCTGTTACTGGGAGTAGAAATGGAAAGGTTTTAAAGTGATTTTTATCAACCAGAAAAATATCAGCTTATTATGCTCATTTTTTAATTTTTCATTACAAATACTATGTTAGGTACCTGCAATGAAAAATAGATGGTCTCTTCTTCCTGCATTTGTTTCCCACTTTATTTTTTTTCTTGTCTTACACCAGGATTTTGCCACCTTCTTTCACATTTGTATTAGTGCCAAGGTTGACTTCATCTAATCCTTTTCAGAAAGTGTGTCAAGTCCAAGAAACTCGTGGCTGATTAGTGTTGCACTATCAAAGGCTGCAGTGTTTTCACTTAATAGTGAAACTTTCAAAATCATCTCAGCATAAAAGTAGCTCATGTTTCCACCTGGCTTTTTACCTTTCCTTTCCAGTCCCCTTCCTCTCCCAGTTCCCTGTAAGTCACCTAGATCTTGTGCCTAGTTGTGTTCCTAAAGTTTACAAGTCCCTTCTACTTCACTAATGTGAACTTTAACTACTTTCATATATGAAGAAAGCAAAGGAATTGGAGTTATAAGGTTATTCTTTACTAGCTGCAGGAGATGACCCAAGAACTTTGATCGAAAGCCAAATTCCTATTGAATTAGAAATATTAAGTACTTTTTTGCTGAGGAAAGAATGCAACTGTTTTCAGTATCAGGAGAAAACTGCAGCATGCATTAATGGTTGTCAGTAATTTACTAATTACACTTATAGAAATAGTGATTGTTGGTTTAGTCAGCAGCAGTTGTCTTGGCTTGTTTAAAAAACAAACGAAAACAACCCAAAACCCCACACAAACTAAAAAGCATATGTAGAGCTGGTGATAGTGAGAGCCTCCAACAAGATACGAGTTCTGTCTTTGGTTTACCACTGGTAAAGACCTCTCTTTATAACTAAACTATTTTTAACTTAGATGTTTGAGCAGAATCTTCAGGTGGCTGCTCAGATAAATGAAGATTTGAAAACAAAGGTACTCCTTCTGTGTCTTCAACAAATGAATTCATTTCTAACCAGGTAACATAATTTTAAAATATAAATGCTTTTATCCTGCCTCAGCCTCTCTTTGTTCCTACAATTCTGATATTTGTTTTTCCTGTGGATGTTTCTTTATTGCTTTGTCTTTTACCTGTCACATCCATGCCAACCAAGCTTTTCTTCCCTTTCCTTTTCTTGCTTTCTTCCTCCTTTCTCCAGTTTCACTGCAGAAGTTGTTCTGTGCTGGTGAGTGGCACTTTCAGTTCCTCTCTGCAAATGGCTCTAATTTTTTGAGTCAGTTTCCGCTTTCTTTTGTATCTCAAATGTATATCCCTTTGTCATAGGGAAGACAGAAAGCACCTCCTTAGTTGAATTTGCCCAGAAGAGAGAGATTAAACATCACATGAGGAACAAGGCTTTATAAAATACTTTTAAATACTCAACAGGCCCTTGTGGAGGATTTGGTCGTACGGGTGTACTTAAGTGATTACAGATTTGTCTGTTTAATGCCATTCCTTGTATATGTTACAGGTACAAAGATGAAGCACAGTTGTATAAAGAAGAGCACCTTAAAAATCGTCAGTATCCTCAATGCTATGTTCAATATATGATTGCAGTCATCAACAACTGTCAAACCTTTAAGTAAGTCTGCATGTTCTTGCAGTATTATGAGAAAAATAATTTTTGATATTTTATTTGTAATACTGCTTGTTCCCAGGGCCACCTTTTCTTTTGTACACAAAGAGGGTTTCAGTTAAGACAGTTTAGCTGACTAAACAAAGACAACAGGTTTAAATATATTAGTGGTTTAAGGGGCAGATACTGTAATTGCTCTTGCCTTTGGCAAGCCAAGCCATTGCCCCTCACTGGTGAAAATCTACTTGTTATTCCAAGAATTTCATTGCTAAAGAAAAATTTATCTTCAACTTTCAGAATTTGAAAAAGTCATTTCATTTAGTTTGTCTGGGGCCTGCCGTCTTCTCTTAAATTTGATCTCTCACAGTTCACCTTCAAGCAGTGTGATCAAGGTGAACTGAACTGGAGGAAAGTAAAGGTAGAGCTTGCTCTATTAAGAATATCAAAACAGGAGAAAGAAATCCTTATTGCTCATGTTTCAGTCTTCAGCAATCCAACCCCATGTTCGTCTGTATCTGCTGCCATCCTCAATTCTACAAATCTGCAGTAGTTTGTTACCAACATACAAGTAGTCTAGGTTGATCACTCTAAAATTTTCCCGGAGAGTAAATTAAGGCTTCCAAAGCAAGCAGGCATTATTTCCCCTTGGAAAAATAAGACTGTCTAGTATGTCTCTTTCTGTGTATGCACTCCAAAAATTTAGTAGCAATGCAGTTGTGAATCAGTGGATGATGAAAAGCATTGTTATTTGTCACAGAGAATCTATAATTAGCCTGAAAAGAAAATACTTGAAAATTGAAATGGAAGACACGTTGTCAAGCAGTCATACAAGCATGGATGCAACTTTAGACATCATTGCCAAAGAAGGATGCTCTAGCCTGCTAGATGAAGTCTTCATGGATTTAGAGGTTAGAACTTTTTTCCCTCAAAAACCAGAAGTATTATTTTATAAGGAAGAATAATTCAGGAATGAAGTAGTTATGAAGCCTTTTGATTGCTACATATATTTTATATGTGGTGTGCTTGCAAAATGCCAGTAAACATCAGCATTGTTTTTCACTGGTACAGTTTGCATGTAGGAGTCTGAAAGGTCGCTTTCACAGGATGACTTCAGGCAGGTGCTTTGTATATAGTGAATATTTTCTAGCAGATTGTACTTAGTCTTATGTAGTTGAGTTTTAAGAATTATTTGGGAAACTACTGCTGATATTATCTTTGTACAGGTGCAGTACACCTATAATTAAGATAAGTTAATTGACTCTGAAGGGGGGCCCTTTCTGACTGATGAATTTCCATGTGTAAGAATTCCAGCTTCTTGTATAGAATGCCTCAGGGAAAAAAGAGTATCTTTATTACTAAAAAGAAATTAGGAGTATGGGAAGGGAGGCAGTGAAATTAGAGAAATGGGGGTGGGAGGGGCGAAGAAAGATGCTCTGGGACTTGTTAGATTTGTAATAGTATTTTGAACTAATGTAAACAGCTTGAACGATTCACATTAAGCAAGATGTGGGAGCAGTGTTTATTTTAAACTTGGAGCTCTTAAGCAAAACCTTTATTTCTCATTAACTATGCTCATTCATTATGACAAGACACTCCATCTACTCTAATGACCATTATTTAAAATTCATTAACCTCAAGCTTCATGTCGCTATTATCATTTATAAATACCGTGCTCTAATATGTAAAGAATTTTTCCTCTGGGGAGAACAAAGCAGGATGGGTCTGCAGATGTAGAGAATACTGGAATTATGTTTTGTGGAGTTCTGGGAAAGGAGTCAAGCGTATAGGCCACCGAGTTTGGTATAGGCAGAGAAAGTTTGTGGGGACATCAAAGAGGAACAACTGAGTAGCCAGTGGCAGTTCAAGAAATGAAGTGTGAAGTTGCATTATCGCAACAGTTTAAAAGTGCCTCATGTTTATAGTTGGAATTGTCAGCTCTTATGCCAATTTTGTCCTTGGACCTGCATTTTTATTTAGCATAGACATTTAAATAGAGAGCATAATAAAGGATTTTAGAGAACTCGTATGAAAACATGCTGGGGTCAGTGCAATTGGTTTACGCACACACAGAGTGTGTTTGTCAGGGTAGTGCTCTGTGGCAGCTGTCATTCTGACAACTGATTGCATCGTTTTCCTACACTAACTGCTTATTCCTTTTGGAGGAGTATAGTTTAGAAATGTATGACACTTAAAATTGTCTCCTATTTTCTGTAACTGCACTGATATGATGAAAGTTTGTTATTTGTTTTTTGTTGAACAAAAACTTGTTCTGATCAATTGTTTGTTATCTCCTCAGCCACATCTCAATGAGCTGATGACAAAGAAGTGGTTGATGGGGTCTAATGCAGTGGGGACTATCTGTGTCACTGTAGAAGATTATTTCAATGACTTTGCAAAAATAAAAAAGCCTTATAAAAAGGTCAGTGCAAAATATTCTATGATATGTTGCTAATGTTCTGTGAATATCATGTTGGTTTGGAATTTCTGAACACTGAATGGAATTCAGAATTGGGATTGACTCATCACTGGAAATGAAAAAATGTTCATAATCATATTGCAAAAGTCCAAATCTAATATTCCTATTGTCTTTTTTGTTCACAGCCATATAATATTGTCAAAGACACAGAGTTGCAGGATTTAGTCCAGGGAATGTATTGGTTTGTTAGATTGTATTCTTCCCAGCTTGTACTTTTCTACCTCTCCTCAGAAGTTTGTAGTCAGAGAAAATTAGCTCTTCTGAAACTAGTTTTGCTGGCCTGTAATTACTTTTTTTAATAAATGCACATTCTGTAATTCCTAGTTTTACTGTGTACAAAGAGGCATAGTTAAATTAGTGCCAGAAGCTTTAACAAATGCTAACTCATGTTTAAAGTGCTGTTACAGCAGCATACTGTGCTAGGTTAGGTTGTCTTTTTGGTTTGGGGTCGTGTCTCCCCCCGTGGTCTGTCAAAGGATATCTGGATTTCTCTGTTACCCTTTAGTATTATTGTACTTGTTTTTATCCTTTATTGAATTAAAATCAGTTTGGGGTAGTTAAGATAGCATGTCTTAAATGATTCCCTAAGATTTAGGAAATATTTGAAGCTAGCAAGCAGGATTTAGGTGAGGTCTTTGAGCAAACCCTTACTAAGTAGAAGTGCTTAACAGACAGTCTCAAAATCATGCACTTAGTCTTTCTTACCTTATGTCTTAAAGAGATAGAGGGGACTGCTCAAAGTTCCTCTGATGACCTCTTACCCTTCAGTATTTTTAGATCCTAGAGGCCTTATTATGTAAGTGAATAATACGCATTTTCAGACCAGAAAAAGTACACAAAAGAAGTTAGTTCAGTCCCAGAATTAGTCTATATCCATGGAACAACTTTCTTTTCCAGATCTGGTTTGTTACTGTGAGGTAATGGTGCCTGGCATGAGTTTCTTTGAGTGTGAATACGAACCTCTGCAGTCACGTGTGTTTCATCATGTAGTGTTTATTGCCACCTTGTGGGGAAGATGATGACACATTTTTTGGCATTCATCATACCTGCTATTCCACTGTCTCCCAGCACAAAAAAATCTCCCAGACAAGACACCATATATTTTAGCGGTGACTGGGACATGCTTTTGTTTGCTTGGTTTGGGGTGGGCTTTTTTCTGGCTTTAAAATATTCCTTGTTAGCCCTGTTTTGAAATTCCAATTTTTCAAGCCACACGAACAGAGCACCTGCAAAAAGACTGTAGCCCAATGAGAAGGACACTGTTGTGGAACAGGGGGGATCTGGATCTTACAGTCATTCTGCTTTGCCGTTTTCCTCGCATGTGAAGTGAATGCCCTGTCATTGCACCATTGGCTCTTCTTGAGCGTTCTTTTTTTCCCTCAGTTGTAGTAGAGCTGTTGTTCTTTGCTTACTTTTCAGTGGCGTGGGGCATACAGGTCAGTCTCCCACAGTCTACTCTGTGCAGTTAATTTTCCTCTGCGTAATTGGCATCGATTCCACCAGTGCAAGAGAAGCCATCCCTGAACAAGCTGTGACTTCCAATACTTTGCAGTCTGTTGTTTTATCTTTTTTTTTTCTTTTCTCTCTTTCCTGAAGCCTTTCTCCAAAATTTTGACTGAAGAACATGTTGATTGAAACTAAAGCTTGAGATAAACTATTACAATGTGATAAAAAGCTTGTGACTACCTGTTATGCAGACTTTTTCGTAATCGTTAGTAACTTTGCCACCATGCTTAGGGGAAAAAAGACACCTGAGGACTTGTGGGATTTAAGGACTCTCCTTATGTTTGAGTTGAAAAAACATGTAAAGGTTTGGGTTTTTTTGGTGTGGTGGGTTTTTTTTGTTTGTTTGTTTTTTTATTTCCAAACCTCAGCATTACTCTTGCACCAATTCCAGGTGCTTCACTTAAGTCACCAGTAGGTATTTCCTATAAAACGCCAAGTGCAGAACAGCAAATCGGTCAAGGAAGAGCTGAGAAAATGATTGCTGCTGGCTCTCCAGGCTTCTTTACCAGACTTGACCCAGAGCACAGATAACGTGGGCAAGGTTTGCAATGCTTTATGCAGTGTACTGGAGTTTTCCAACGGAAGCCTCTGTGATGGCTGGTCATTCCTTGACCAGATATAAAGAGCAAGGCTGCAAGGCCAAGCACAGGTCAGTTCTAAAGATCATCCAAATTATCTCATATTTGTTCTTCTATGGTGCTCAAAAATAATTCAGGCAGGTCGTTACGATATCTTGGGTTTGTTTTTTCTCTTTCTCGTAATTGGCACATCCTTTTCGTTAGGGAAGGCCAGATTTTCATTTATGTTAGCACTGTGAAAATCTAAAGCCTCTCAAAATGTGTAGTACTAGCAAAAACTGCGTACTGGTGACTAAGCACAAATACACATTTCAAAGCCTAATAATTGTTCAAAGACTAAAAATAATGGCTACTTTTGCAGGTATCACTGGCATAATCCACCACCTTTTTCTTTTCTTTCAGACAATGACTATTGAGGCCCATCGGAGAGTGGTTGTGGAGTACATCAGAGCAATCATGTTAAAACGTATATCTTTCAAGAATGCAGAAGAGAGAAAAGAGGGTGCAGAAAGAATGATCAAAGAAGCAGAACAGTTCAGATTTCTGTTTAAGAAGCTTGCAGCTGTAAGTATTTGTTGACCTGGTAATTTAGAATAAGCCACACATGTTTACTGCTTGGGGAAAATGGCTAGAGTTATATCTCCATGTCTCCAAAACATCGGGTGGCTTGTGAATGTCAAGGATGCCAACTGAGGGCACAGACAGAGTTTCTGACCACAGGCAGGCCTGCTGCTAAAGTTCCTGAGCACCAGTTTCTACCGCTTTGTGTTTATACAGCTCTCTGTATTTGAATGGCCTCACAGAGATAGGTACCCTGAATTCATAGTAGTAAGTGAAAGAAAAAAGCCACTTGTTTGTTTAAAAAATAAAAAATAAAAAATTGGACTTTGCTTTTCCTGGCTGGAAAAAAGGATGCTACTGCGTGGAACAAATGCAGTTATTTATTACTTAAGTAGCATGCAGCATATTCATTTAGAATCAACAAGACAAGTATGTTGACCCAGTTTAAAGTGCAGTAGAAATAGAAGACAGGCCAAAAAAAGGTATTTGAGAAACAATGTACAAGATAGGCCTAAAATGCATACTAAATCTTTTTTTAACTGCATAAGGAGCAGGAATCTGCTGGAAAGGTCCTAGGGCCAACAGACGACAAAATGCAAAAAGAATGCAGAGAAAGAAAAAGCCTTGAAAAACTGTGCAGGGCGGGGTTTCATCTGCTCACTGTGGAAGATGTTGGGGCAACTCCTGCATCAGAGTCCTTCATTATGTGTGTAAGGTCTGTTTCAGATTAAGGCATTGATAGAAGAGGTTATGGGATAAATGGAATGAACAGTACCAGATTAGCAGAGCCTGGAACTAAGAGCACTAAAATAGCCCAGAGGTTAAATAGGTATTACAGTTCAGTTGGTCAGTTGCTGAAAGCTGCCGTGGTGGCCAGATGACTAGAAGGAAGTGAACGCAGGGCCCATCTTTAAGTTATGTTTCAGAAGAGATCTGGCTTTCACATCAGTTATTCGTAATGTTTATGCTGGCAGATTAGGAAAAGTGAAAGGCGAGAATGTATCGCCATGTGGATAAATACAACATATTGTTTGTAAGACATGACTTTTTCTTTACTGATATTCTGAGGGCAGGTCTCTGAAGAAGAAGAGGAAAGAGGCTTATGGTGACAATTCACAAATATCTTGTTTCCTTAATGTCTGAAAATACAGCTCTCTCGGAAATTCAAGAGCACTGTCAGACAAAATACTAATTAAAGAATTGTTTGTAGAAATTTGGGGGCATTGCTTTTGTTTAGGGGATTTTTTTTATTTTTTTTTTCTCTTCATCTTGCAGGGCTCTGGAGAGGACACTGAAGGACTCTGTGACATCATTGAAGCCATTGCAGAGGTTATCAAGCTAACTGATCCTTCACTGCTCTATCTGGAAGTTTCAACTTTAGTCAGTAAATACCCAGATATCAGGTAATCCTCTTTGCCCTCAAAGTTAAAAGATCAATAGGTAACATAGTAATTTCTTTGTAGTCTTGGATGAATTTTAGAACAGTGTAAATGTGTTCAGATTTTTCATATTTTAGAATGTAGTCACTTTCTTATGAAAAATAATAGTAATACAAAATGTATGTGAGCTGGACTAGGAGGTACATGGACTTAACTACTCGGTGGTACAGCAAAGGAATAATGAAAATACTTCCAATCTGTGTTTTGGGAGGATAAAATATGTTTCGGAGTCCTCAGAGCAGCCAAAATAGTGCTCTGTACTGAGCTGGAAAAGGTGGTTCTGAGCATCTAGAGATCTGATTAAGGATTAAAGTGGACGCTGAAACTGAGTGAAAGGATTGCCAGCTAAGTGATATTTCTGACAAAATCTTACTTGTGCAAAGTTTCCTACTGATGCCAGTTTTACCATTTTCCTTTGGTAGGGATGACCATATTGCAGCTTTGCTGACAGTGAGAGGCGATGCCAGCAGAGATATGAAGCAGACTATCATTGAGACTTTGGATCAAGGTCCAAGCCAACCGAATCCAAACTATGTGCCAATTTTTAAGGAAATTACAGTTCCTACTCTAACTGTGCCAAAACTTCTGAAGTAACTGACCACTCTGTGTTTGTGTGCCATTACTGGTCTGGAATCAACAGGTTTGAAATATTTGAGGGCAAATTTGGCAATGCTGTTTCAAGTTAAAGATCAATATATGCTGATACTTGCTAGGCATGTTTCTTTCTAAAGGCTTGGATGTGGGAAAATGTAATCGGATTTCTGAATGAAGATGGATGTAAAGGTCGTGTTTGAAGAATGAAGCTTCTAGTGGCGGGGGGGGCTTTTTACTGACCCATTTGTTACAGCCATTTTTGCTGTCAGCAAATACATTTTTCTTGTGGAATATGTTTGCACGGTGCACTGCAATGCCGTATAAAGATATTGATACCCAAAACAACAGAGCTGTGTTAGTGCTGGACATACTAGCATACATCACTTACAGTACCTAAGCAGACTCCTTTAGAACTGTCTCTATATGGCACTGCACTGAGCGTATATTAACATCCTCAGTCCACTTTAACATTATACTTTGTGTTTGTACTTACTTTGGTGTAAAATAGTTTATTGCAGAAAACTTTAATTATGTAATCTGTTTCCTGACTAAGGGACAGAATGAAATTGCTACTGTGCAATTTGATTATAGGGTGAATAAATGAAAACACATGAGGTACAAATTTTTTGTTGTTGTTGAATTACTAAAAACGGCACATAAAAGCACCACCTATTCAGTAAAATGTTAAACCATTGCTACCTAAAGCTATGTATTCTTTGCATCCTTATAGATCTACAGTAGATATAAATCTTTGTTTTTCCCTTTTGGTTTGAAGTGTGAATAAACTCTGGATTTAATAGTTTTCTGGAACTGTGAGGTACTGGATTTTATTTCCACAGTATTTTCAGATCAATGCTTAAAGCTAATCTTCGGTATTATCTGTTCTAATTCTAAAATGTTACTAGGAAACTGAATTTAACGCATTCATTGTAACCATCACAGTATTTCTTCCATCAGTACCTGAACGGAGTTGGTGGAGAGAAGCACAGGGAAGGTACGGGCCTACTCTGTTGTAATTCAGGTGCTGGCGGTTGTTGGGCCTGCGAACACCCGGACCACGGCTCTCGCTGGCCCCGCCTTACCCCGGCAGAGAGACAGGCAGGGCCAGCGGCGCGGGTAAACCGAGGGTTGTGGCTTTGGCCACGGAGGAGGGAGCCGGTCCACCGGCTGAGGACGTCCCTGCGGAGGGCGGGCGGTTCCCTTGGGCTCCGGCCTGCCTCTGGAGCCCTGGGGGCCCGCAGCCCTCTCCCCTCGGGAGCCTCCGGAGGCTCGGTCCCAGCGGGAAAAAGGGGCATCACCTCCTCCCACCCACCCTGCCTGCTAACGCGGGGCAGAGCCCCGCCTCGCCCACACCGGGCCGGCCCAGCTCGCCCCCCCCCCCCCCGGCCGTGGCAACGGGCGGGCGGCGCGGCCGCTCCTCTCGGGGTTCCCCAGGGCGGGGCCCCTGCGCCGCCCGGCTCATTGACGTCACCGGCCGCGCTGCGTCAGGCGACCCGTGCCGGAAGCGCGGGGAGGAAGGCTCGGGCTGCCCGGCGGCTCGGCGGAGGGGCCATGGCGGCGGGCTATCAGTACAGGCCCAACGGCGGCGGCGCCGCGCTGCCCGACCCCACCTTCCTGTGGAACGTCTTCCAGAGGTGAGGCCGCTAACGGCTGCAGCGGGCGGGGGGGGCTAACGGGGGCTCTCCCCGCCGGTCGCCGGGCCCTGCTGGGCCGAGGCACCCGCTTCTCGCGGCGCCGGGCCTGGTCCGCCGCGCACTCTCGTGGCTCCCGGGCCGCGCTGGCGAGTCCTGCCGGGGCTGCCGCTGCCTGAGGGGGCACCGGGAAGGAGCGGGCGTTGGGAGGTGCCCGGAAACGGTCAGGTGCGGCGGGGAGGCTGGGCATCCAACGCGGGATTTGGCTGCTTTGGGGCCTGGCAGGGCTTATATCCCTGTCGTGGAATCCGAGGGGGGCTTTTAAGAAAAGCTTGAGGAGGAGTACGTATGGTTGTGGTTTATAGCAAGGGAAGGGGCATTAATGGAAGCGAAAAGGTAACCTTGAAAACGCTGAAGCCATTTTTGACATGAGAATCCAGAAAGGATTGTAAAGTGTGGAAGGTCTGTGTGGCTGTACAGGAAGGCTTGTCAAAAGGAATCTGATAAATGCTTACAGAAAACTTACAAATGAACAGCAGATATTCTCTTGAGTACAGGCCCGTGTTTAAAAAAAAAAAAACAAAAAACAAAAAACATGGTCAAGACTGTAGTAGTGATGAAGCTAAAGGAGTTCTTTTCATTTGTGTCGCATCGAGGAAACTGGGGAAGTTCCTATGTTGCATCCGTTTTTATCGGAGATCATATGTCAGAGGATCCATCTTGACCCAAGTGACGGGAAGAAGAGGTTAAGGGGTAGACAAACAGTAATAAGTTGCTAAAGCTGGCTAGTATTTACTTAGTGACTCAGGAATGTGGCAGAAACCTGCCCAGCCTTCTGTAAGACCACTTCATCTGAGAACTTGGAGGAGGCATGCGTGATGCCATTTCTTTTTTTAAAGGGTCCAGAAAGAAACAGATCGACAGTCGGACTTCTGCACCAGGCAAGCGAGTAGAAACCATTTTCAGTAATGTAGCTAGTGAGGAGAGTTGCACGGCTTTTATTGAAAGTATTCCTCTCTAGCAGACTACTGCATAAGTCTTGGAATATGTTTGATAAGGATCGGGTATGGATATGATGGCTGGAACTGGTGCAATTAGTATAAGCTGTATAGTTTCCAAAGAGACTATACTTTAAAGAAGGCCTTTAAAGAAATCTGGTGTATGTAGAATGAAAGGGAGGGTCCTTTGGTGGATAAATAACTGACTAAAAAGAAGAGTGTGCCATCATCTGCCACGCTGACAGATGGAGGAGCTCTTCCGGGATCTTTATTCAATACATTCAGGAGCAATGGGGGGAAAAGAAGGCGAATGGTCAGGTGAAGTTTGCTGGCTGTGCTGACTGGTTCTTGCAGTAGGTCAGGCCTATGAAGACTTGCAGGAGCACCCTGCAGTCCTGAATGACGGGGTCGTATCATTCTGTCATGGCCGGGTCATAAGTGCTGTATGTCGGTCAGTTGAAATCCAGATTAGATACCAGGTGTCCATGGGAAAGACTCACTTTAGTTTTGCGTCACTTAATATATAAAATTAATGTGCTGTAAGCTGACTGATGATGCTCAGGAGCAAGATAAGTTGGTTATAACATGTTTTTATGAAAATACCAGCTTAGCACTTAGTAGCAGCTCATAAAAGGTAAAAAATGTTCAGAATACCTAGAAAAGAGAAAACAGAGGGAGTATCTTTTTGTTATTATGATCTGTGCAACTTATACTTGCAATTTGAATGTTGCATGCAGTTTATGTAATTTTGGAGAAGGGGAAGGGGTCTAGCAGAATGAACTGAAAAGGTTCAGAAAAAGGCAAGGAGTAGAGGAGAAAACCCCAGCTTCTGCAGAGGGATCAGCTAAGCAGGATTCTGCTTTGGAATGGTGGTAACTGAGGGGTTGTTTAGCCTGGAAAAAAAGGAGGCTGAGGGGAGACCTTATCACCCTCTACAGCTACCTGACAGGAGGTTGTAGTGAGGTGGGTGTTGGTCTCTTCTCCCAAGTAACAAGCGATAGGACTCAAGTTGTGCCACGGGAGGTTTAGACTGGACATCAGGAAAAATTTTTTCACCGAAAGGGTTGTCAAGCATTGGAACGGGCTGCCCAGGGAAGTGGTCGAGTCCCCATCCCTGGAGGTGTTTAAAAGATGGGTAGATGAGGTGCTTAGGGACATGGTTTAGTGGTGGGATGGCAGGGTTAGGTTAGCGGTTGGACTTGATGATCTTAAAGGTCTTTTCCAACCTAAACGGTTCTGTGATTCTATGAAATGAAAACTGTCAGGGTCAAGGGGAAGGTCCTTGCATAAAATGGAGGGAAGTCCCCACCACTTTCAGTTATCCTTCTAAAAAATGCACGATTCTGCTTTATGTGGGTATAAATTACTTAGTTTATTAATTTGGGGATAGAACTCCATTCCCTAAGACGACAGACTGTGAAGGCTCAATGGAAGCTGGCACCTACCCACGCTTTTTCACTTTTTGAACCCCTTTGAAAGGGGTCAGGGCCCTGCCGTTGATTCTTTCAGTACTTGGCACTGGTTCCCTTAGTGGCTTCCTCTACATTGCCAACATCTTACTGAGTGGCACTGGGTGCCAAGCAGCTCACTACTGTGGGATTAAGCATTCTGTGGATTTAACCAGCATGGTGTGCTCTGCAGTTCTTCGAAGTAAGTAAAAATACTTTCTTGTGTGGAGTATGCTCAAACTGTTCTATGGCCAGTGTGCGTTTTTGTGTGTCTCCCTCACTCCTAAGTCAGTCTTGCAGTTTTCTTTGTAGCTTTTATCATGTTCTAGAATGTCTCATCAGTCTGAATGAAGCATTTAATTTGCTGTAACTGTGAATGGTTTACCAAGTAAAATGCCATTAGTGACTTTTCAGGAAAAGATTAATCTTATCTGGTGAGTAAGAACCAGAATTTTGAAGTCTTCTGTAAGTGGAACCTGTTAATTTCAGCCATTTAAAGCTTACTGCTTTTTTTTTTCCCCCCTAGGGTTGATAAAGATAGGAGTGGAATAATATCTGATAATGAACTTCAGCAGGCATTGTCCAATGGTAAGTCTGTAAATGAGCAGGGAGGTTTTTAAATTAATTAAATTTCATGTGAGACTGGTTACTTGATGCCATAATTCTTTGATTGGGGAAAGGGGGGGGGAGAATGTTCCTACCACTGATTAATGCTGCTTAATCTACAGCAAAAGGCTGAAGGGGAGAAAGAAGTGGACAATCCTTCTGATTTTTTTTTCCTGAGCCCATTGTTCTTGGGTTTGGGGTTTTGGGTTTTGGTTTGGTTTTTTTTTTTGATTTCAAGGGAAGTTTTCTGGGTTTGATGTATGTTAGTAATAATGCATTATAAACTGAACACATGTTGTAAACATTACTGATTTGTATCCTGGGGAATGAAGGCATGCACATCCCTTTATTTCTTCCAGCTCTGCTTCCTAGAAAATGCAAGTGATGACTTACATATTCCTCCCTTATCGCTGCCGAACCTTTGCTTTTTAGCCAGGATCAGTGTATAACCTGGACAAAGATCAGATGTTTACAACCAGCCTTTTTACTGCACATAAAATCTTTTCATACAGTATGGTGCAGGAATTGAAGGTGGTAATTTTTTTTTTTTTTCCCAAATGAGGCTTTTTCCTGACAAAGATGCACTCTACATCTAGTAGTACAGCATTCTCATAGGTTTTCAGTTCCCTGTCATAATGCTTAAAGAGTAACCAGGGTATGGTCAAATAACTCAGGAAAGCAAATAAAAACAAAAAAAAAAAATCCAGTAGCCTATTTTTACTTCCCTCTGGTGGAGGGAGGGTGGGTAAGGTTGTGCTTTGTGGGGTTTTTTTTTCCACTTAGAAATCTGACAAAGTGCATATTGAAGCTGTTTGTGCACTTCTGAGTCCGTATTGAGTTCCTCTTCTCCCAAGGTTTAATTCCTTCACCCTTCCTGTGCTTTGTGACTGAGAAGACCTTAAACTGGTGTGAGCTGCAGTGCACACAGACTGAAAGGCTCCTTTTTGTCAGTCATCGCCTGACTTGAAATAAATTTGGATGGCTCTATTTAGTAAAATTGTGGTCTTGTAACTAAACTGGATTTACTAGAATATTTGTTAATATCTGATAATTTAAAAGCAATATATGCACACATGATCCATAACTAAAATACTATTTAAAAATAACAACTTCAGCAAAAGCTATGTTAAATGGATTAAGTCACCGTTTTCATTTAAGATTACAGTGCTGTTTATAACGATGTGGGAACCTGGCTTTACCTGCCGCTTGAAACTTCATAGATTTAAGTATCTTCTCCTCTGATTGAATTTAAGGGTAACAGGCAGCGATGACTTTCTGAACTCTTTTCTCTCCTTGTCTACAGTGTAGATTAGCACTTTCAGTGCTTTGCAGTTATGAAGAATCCCCACCAAGTGAATTCACTATTAGACAAAATATTTACAGAACTGTAAGCTTCCTTCATTCAGAGGAATTCTAGATCTTGTACACCAAAGTCACTAACAATTCACTGTATTCTTTTCAAATACATCTTCTAGTGGATTGTTGTGTGTAGCTGTCCTGCAGTCTAACATGGACTAAAAGAAGGTTCTATGTTTATTTCTAAAACATTAAAAAAAAAAAAGTCTGCATGGTGCTCATGAAAATGTAAAGCTCAGTGTGTTTTTGACATTCAGCTTTTCAACATGTCAAGTTTATGCAAGTAACAGTCTGCTTACCTGGGAGGGACTCGTCATCACTTCCTACAGTTGTTTGTACAATAAAATCCTATGCTTGCTTCTTGGTTTTTTTTCCTGTGCTGCCACGTAAAGTTGATAGTAAAGTCAGGGGAGGGGAACAGTCTTCTACTGTTTAGTGGAACAGGTTTAAATCGGTACAGTTCTTCAGCACTGGAGTTGCTCCCGTTTCTCTATGTAGTGCCTGTGTGAGTCTCATGAAAATTTCAACATGAAATACATTAAATTCCAAACCATGTTTTCCCTTTTTCCTCTCTTCTGTTTGGAGTCAAATGCTGGCACCCTATCAATAATTCATTTTTTTTTTTATTTTTGTCAGGAGACAAACAGCTCTAAGGTACTGACATTCTCTGTCTAAAATACCGCTTAAGCATGTTCAGAGCGATTTGTACTCATCTCTGCTGATGTTTCTCTTTATGTGCAAATAGTCGTATGGCCGGCCTATGGTGCAGGGCTTTTCCCCGTTGCTGCATCTGTAGACTTACACCGACACAGTTTCCCTTTGGTGGGAGAAATTCAGCACTGGTATAAGGGCTACTTACACCACTGCAGCTTGATGCAGTGAAGCAGCCATGCCTTCCCAAAGCCCGCTTAATACCACCGCGGCCTTTCTGTTAGGTATTTGTGGTCAGCAAACTGCATGGTTGCAAATGCCTCTACAGTTCCCCTGGTCTCACTGGTTTCTTCCTGGTCCATGCACTCAACCTCGGTGAATTTAATACACGCTTCTCGGGCCTCCTGGTACCTTCACAGGCTCTAGAGAATTGATGGCAAAATTCTAGATGAGGCACAGTATTTCTCTTCATTTAAAGCTTAACGCTTCCTAGCGCTCTGGAATGCTCCCACGAGAGTGAAAACCAGACTGAAGTGACTACCCTGTCAAAGTATTCAGAGAAGTACAAGGCTCCTCTTCAGATGACTACTGCTCAGGCCCTTTCCAACAGCAACATTTCTTGGTCTGAAAATATTAATTTAAACTAACCCTTCATTGATTTAACAGCAGAGGTGGGATTTATATTAAACTCAACTCTAAATTGCACTGTGTGGTTATGCCGTGTTAGGAACCTTTTCTTTTCCCTTGCCAGAAACAATGCCCTGGAGTAACCTGCCTGTAAAATAGGAAATGAGCAGATGGGTTTTTACTGAGGAATAGGTATGAGGCCTTGTTTGAGTTGTAACTTAAAACTCTTCTTCTCCCATCAATAGAAGAAGTGGGACTTCAGTTTTGATCTTGCCTTTTTTCCAGTACCTCCCGACTATCTGGGATGAAAAAAATCCTTCTTGGTTCTTCCAAGGTTTTGGGTTTTGGACACTTTTTTTGGTGCAGCCTGGAAAATATTTGTTTCTATGTAGTATCTGTGAAGCATTGGTCTGACGTTATCTCTGAATGGTCAAAAATGTAATTACCTCAAAGCAGCCTTATTTAATAATACGCTAGCTCCATGCCATCTAGCTCTGAATTCACTGTTTAAGTTCTTACCTGATTTTTTTGGTTGGTTTGTTGGTTGGTTGCATTTTTTTTAAATGTGACTTGGAATTGAAGAACTAAGTCATTCTTTCTGTTTCAGGCACGTGGACTCCATTTAATCCAGCAACAGTCAGGTCAATTCTCGGTGAGTGTGGCTGTGTGATGTGATGTAGTCAAGATACTGTTTTGTGATCTGTTCAGAAGACTGAGAATGCTATCGATTGCTGTGCTGTTTTAGAGAAATTAGTATGCACAAATATCATAATACATATACAATATGTATTTCTCCTGTAATAATAAATGCCTGTTTAAAGGTCTTTTGAAATAATTTGGCTGTAGGGTTAACAGGCAGGTCTTTCATTGCTAGGCGGTATGTTTCAATAGGTCTTTATTATTTTATTTTTGTTTTTCCCCTCCAGACAGCCCAGCGATAGTAAGTTAAATAGTTTCCCTTTTGAATAATACAGGAATGCCCTTTGTGTGCACACACACGCACCTGTTGATGTAGCCTGAGAAAATGTTACTGTACAACTGAATAGATAGTACATGTCATTTATGCGTGGGGAATTTGTGAGCTTAAGTGTTCTAAAAAGATACTATGTAGCTTGTCTGTGTAACTAGGTTTTCCCATCTTGCATTTTAATGCTGTGTTCTGCTCCAGAAAGACCAAGCAGAAGCTTTACAATGTTTAAATTTGACTAAATTTTTTGCTTTGTTTTTAACAAGGATTGATAATACCATTTGTATGATGACAGTATCAGGAAGTCAAATGCAGATGAGCATCCCAGCACTTCTGACAGTCAACAGCTTTTGCAGGCTTGAGTCCTTAGGAAAGAACACCCCCCCACTCCCTTTTGGTCACTGGATGATCAATCAATCAAGCCCTAGAGACTTTCAGACTGGAAATGAAAACCCAGGAAAAACAATCAATCTGTGACTCGTTTGGGTCCTCTTTTATCTTGCTTTATCTTCTCCTTCGGTGGACAGCTGCTTGCTTTTTTGGCAGTACTTTCCAAAATGCCACTTGTATTTCTGCAATTCCTTTTCTGTCTTCAGTACCTTCCACAAAGCACTCTCGCTTCCTTCTTAACATACTGGCAGATCTTACTGAAGAGTAGTATGATCATGTTTTGTACCTGTTTCTTCTTTTTTATTTCAGGCATGTTTGACAGAGAAAACAAAGGGGGTGTGAACTTCAATGAATTCACAGGAGTCTGGAAGTACATCTCGGACTGGCAGAATGTCTTTCGAACGTATGACAGAGACAATTCTGGAATGATAGACAAAAATGAACTAAAGCAGGCACTAACAGGTTTTGGTAATTCACTTGTAATTACAGTTTTTATAATTGGGTTATGTCATCAGACAAGCTGCTTACTATTAGGGCTGTCCCGCTCTGACAAATGGGACTGGAAGTGCAGCGGGTGAAATGCAGTTACCCTTTTAGGTACAAGGTGCCTTTAAAGATACCCATGCCACAGGCACTTTTTAAGCTATTTCCTGTAATGGAAAAAATGAAACTGGATGCATCAGTAGGTGTGTGGAATGTTTGCTGTCTCCCTCGTTAGCTGCTCCAAGAATGCTACCAATACTTGAGGTAAATGTCTGAACTTAGAGAGGTACCTGACACAGCTTGCCACTTTTTAAAACAAGGCCAGCAGTCTGCGCTACAGGAACGTTGTGGTGGCAAAAGGATCTTTCATTTAATTTACTTCACTTACAAAAACTTGAGTTGCGGCCCTAAGCCGTTCCCTGAGCCAGCTAGTCACTTTAATCAGTAATTACGTTTACTGTGACTCTGTCTAGAAGTATCATTAAGCATGGGTTTTACTGCATGCGCTTTAGTTTAACACAGAGATAGTTGGCAAAAAAAAAGTCTCTTGTAACTGCTTACTGTTTTCTGGTTTTGTTACGTATACGCTTGCTAAACAGCCTAGTTCTTTTTATGGCAGAACTGTGGGAATGGAAACTTAAAGCATTTCTCTTTTCCAAGGTTACCGACTGTCTGACCAATTTTACGATATCCTTATTCGGAAATTTGACAGACAAGGAAGAGGACAAGTTGCTTTTGATGACTTTATTCAGTGCTGTGTTGTCTTACAGGTAAGAAAGGAGATGTACTTTAACGTCAAATTGAAAAAATAATTGCTTTTTCTTAAACGTATATGGTTCTCAATTTAACTGTAAGATTGGATCTAGAACTTGCTTAAAAATCATTTGAATAAATAATACAAGAGGTGCTCGAACCATCTATTGGTCTTCACTTGTTATACATTTGCATCACAAGTAAATCTGATACAATTTTTTTGACCTGTTAAATACTTTTATGGGGCAAAAAAAATGTAAAGTAGTCTCAGTGTTTTAAAAGGAAAACATGTAACACTATTTCCATTAGTTTAGTAACACACGCTTCCTCTGCATCTTGGGTGTGTTAAAACTGGAGTGTGTCATCGCCCATGGTGCCCACAGTTCTTGTATCTGAAGTGTGAGGTTTCTGTTTATCATCTCTCTGTTAAGGTTCTGACTAAAAGGAATTTGAACTCGCAGCTGAATTATTCAGCCTTTCCTCACCACTGTTCCTGCAGGGGCAATGGTAGTAAAGGACATTTAAAACAAACAGAAACGCATGTGTGGCAGGAGAGAGCACGTGAGCTGTGGTTTTACAGGTGTATCACTTTGTTTAGAAATGAATCAGTGGGTGCTTCCTTGGCTCAGTGCTTAAGGTTTCTTCAAGTGTCTCCCGCTTTTCTGAAAAGTATGTAAGACTTTGGGGGAAAGTTGGGAAACGGCAACAGTGGACGAGCTGAGTTGTAGTAGGATAGGAAAAAGGTTGCTCTTGCTGACACTGGCCAGCATCGCAGCAGTATCTTAAGCAACGTGAAGAGAAAGGAGTGCCCTGTAGTAGCATCTCTCTTACTTGCATGCAGGTGGTTTGTTCTCCTTTAAGGCTCTAGCCTAAAGTCTGCTGCAACATCAGCAGCCTTTATGCTCATTTGTAATAGAAGTTGATGATGCTTTGTTATAAACTCTGGCAAAGATGGCTTTGCAATGGAGCATCATTCAGCGGAACCATACTGGCAGTTATTTTGGTCCACGCTCTGTATCGCCAGGCACCTTGGGGGTTTTACAGAGACAACTCAGACATTAACGATGCAGACAGCATATTTGGCTGGAAGGTGCAAAACAGCCAAGGTACGCGCTGCGTTCTATTTCCAGATGACTCAGATGTCTCCCAAGGATCATGCATTGTGTCCCATCCCTTCCCCTCTTTAAAGCCAGTTGCAAAAAACTGTCTGATCTCTAACAAAGTGCCTTAGGTGTTATAACAGCTACACAGCAGAGAGCCACCTCTGTTTGCACGAGATGGTTGTAAAGTGTCTACAGAGGGGATGAACAGAAAGCGTTCGTAAAGCTGTAGAAACCTGAGGGGCGAGGGGAAGATGTGGCTGTCTGGGCCTCCCCGACATGCAAAAGCATATGGTTTTTTCCCCCCCTTTTCAGAGGCTGACTGATGTGTTCCGACGATACGATACAGATCAGGATGGCTGGATTCAAGTGTCCTACGAGCAGTATCTTTCCATGGTCTTCAGCATCGTATGACACGAATAACTAGGAATTGCGCACTGGCATTACACAGACTGGAGTTGCCAAATCATCCTGTACTGAATAAGATTATTGATGTATTATAATGGATGTAATGTCACACTCTTAAATTTTCTATGTTGGTCATCACCTCACCTTCAGAATCTGTACTTGAGTTGTTTTTTATTTTGTATGACTGTATGATATGACCATCTCTGCTTACTGTAGTACAGAAAGCACAGAATCTAGATTTAACTGGTGCAATGTCAAACTTAACCTTCTTCCACATATCCTGCATGGAGAAAAATGACTCTTTAGAAATGCCAAATAAAAATAATGCTTGTTAGTTTATAAGAGAGTTGAAAGTCAGAAGTTGCACAACATGTTTTGCATGTGCCTTACTTTTATAAGAGTTTAATGTATTAATTTTTAATACAGAATTTAAAATTAAGTAAAAATATTAGATCAACTTTTATAGTCTACTTCACTTTTGTATCACTTTTTCATGGTGGGGGGGGTGGTGGTTTTATTTCTATGGTTCAGGGGTCCCTCCCACTAACAGCACTGGCCTCTTTTCCTTGCTTTATCTTTTTATGTTCAGCTGCCTCCTCCTTTCAGGGTATCCTCAGAACATCTTACAATACAGCTTATTTGCGCCCGTGTGCAATGCTGCATCTTCCTCAGTGAGTTCCCCACAAAAATAAACTCTACCCAACTACTATGGATATATAGTTTCCTCTGCTTAGTGGGCTCGTTTAATGCCAACAGTCTTCCATTTTGTGCCGAAGCACTTGTTTGATGTGGCCTTGAATTGACAAACAGTCTGACAGCCTTACCCTCCGTCTCGCCGCTTACAGATGGAGAGGGACTCCGTAGAAAAACTGAAGCAAAAAAAGTAATGACCGATTCCTGTTGCATGCCAGCACCTGCAGCGACTTGGACAAAGCAACTTGGAGGAAGCAGAGAGAAGTTAAGACATGCTCTTCGGTTACATTTGGAAAAATCTTACACCAGCGCTAGCCAAGGCACTTAAAACTACTCAAGCAGCACTACTGCTTATCTGTAACTGCTGCTCCTTGGGATATGTTTACAGGCAAGAGCCTTCAGCCTTTATCCAAAGGCTTTTTCTTAAACTGCAGCAATACTGATTCTGGGAAGTGTTCTGAGGATCATTAATGAATAGGTCCAAGGTGCCAAGCTAAAACTAGAAAAGCTGGTGCCTGAGCAGTTTTGCAGGCGGTCTCCTGTGAAGGATGTCTCCTTTTTCAGCCAACCTCCTTCTACTTCACGGTCTCCTTGGTGCAGAACAGCTGGCTCCAGCACTTTCTAAAGGAGCCTGACTGCAGCGGAAAATCACCAAAGTGGCTCTGGCCCAGAATGACTCTCGTCTGCACGGGAAACGGGTGCTGCTGAAGGTGTGAAAGCCCCCAAAGCATGTTCTAGTCTGGATTTTTATCAACAGCTTTTTAGGGAGAAGTGAAATTGGTTCAAAGGGCTCTCATGCAGCCTTACAAAATCTTAGGCCTCAGTGCCAAAGCTTGCAGCATAGCTCTGTTAGCGCTGAAGGACGGCAAGTGTTTAAAGTGCTTTCCCTGCCTACCTTGGGGAGGTTGTTCCCTGAAGAAGGACCAGAGCCTATAGAAACAGGGACGGCGCAGAGGACTCATTCATCTCCGGTTCTACATGACATGGGAGCAAGTTAAGGCAAAGAGCTTTCTTGGGAGTAAGGAGTGGCCAGAAGTTGAATCAAAACCAGGAAAACAGAAGCAACAGGAGCTCTCGGCTCATGCAGTCCTCCTGAAGAAGTAACCACCGGTAGGATGACAGAACTTCCAAGGCATGTTTTACTTTTGGGTTTTTTCTCCCCCCCCGCCCCAGCCCCCTGAGGTCTTCTTACGTGGTGCCTTTGCGGACACTGCTGGTCAGGTGCCAAACAGGTCAGCAGCCTGGGTTTATGCTCTCCTTTTGTAGCACTGGTTGAACCCCGCCTTTAAAGGTGGCAGGGTTGAACTGAGTGAGAACAAGTAAGACAGAATGCAAAGTCACCCTCTCTTGTAAGTCATGTTTATAGGATGAGCTGCTGGCTAGAGAGAAAGAAGTGAAACAGGCAGATAGAGCCTCAGGCTGGACATCCCCATTGGCAAAAACTGATTGAGAGAGGGACCCTGTAAAAGAAAATGGTCTTGAGTTGCTGGTACCTGGCCCTGCAGAGGAAGGGGAGGTGTCATGGAAGCCCTCCCAACCAGGCGGTGATGCCCAGTACTTGCAGTTCTACACAGCCCTGAAGGGAACACATTCATTCATCACTCCTGTCACAGGGGTAAACAACCCTTTTGCAGAGTTGCATCCCGAAGATGCTTCTGTCTCTTTTTGCCCTTCATTTGAATGCTAGGGATTGAACTCCAGGAAGGAACGTGTTCCCACAGCAACAAGGATGCTACTTGTTTGAGACAAGGCAGCTATACCTGTGTGCTAGTGTGGGACACAAGAATAAAACAAAGTCTCTGAAACCAGTTGCAGAAGTGACAGCTACAGACCAAAAGTCAGACAAACCCAGGAATGCCAAGGGGCAGAGCCCAGGCCAATATCGGCACAGAAATTGCACACTGATGCTCTTCATTTCCAAAGTTATGAAAATCTTTGGAAAGAAGAAAGATTAAAAAGAGAATTAAGGAGAAGGCAGTGATACAGCTGAAACTGGCTCAGCCAAGTGACTGGAAGAAACTGAGAGGAACACACTGCTGGTAGTAATTGCACATAAGGAGAAGGCAGGCTTGGAGTTTATATTACAAAATACCACCAGCTTAAAAGAATTCCCTATAGGATAATGCTTGTGTGTAAGAGCAAATCATCTCAAGAATTTCACTGATATTGGTAAGAACTGAAAATTGCAACAGAGAAGCAAAGGGCATTTACAAGACTCCAGATGCTATCTACAGCTCAGGAAACCTTTAGGAAATCAATGCCAAAAAGGTTTTCCTATCTTAACGTGGTCACTATACCAACTTCCTTTCAAAATGCAAGAACCATTTCCCCAATGTAGGACCCTGCACAACGAGCAGGGTCAGGAACTGTTCCCCAGAATGACAAATAAGAAGGGAATGCATAGGCAGAAAGAGCATTTAATTTGGGCAGAGATCACCCAGCTGCTGTATGCCACTGGGATATACAGCCATGGCAGTAAAATCCCAAAGGGAGTGAGAAATGGGAAAAAAGAGCTCTCTGCAACAACCTCCAATGAAAAGGTCATAACAAATTGACAGAGCTGTAGCACTAACATTTTCTAGCAACATTTTCCTACAATTTCAGAATTTTGGCTGCGCTACACTTTCCAGGAAAAAAACCAACTATGGTAGTAACATTTGTAGAAATAATTTCTGATCTTTTTAAACATAGATAACTGATCAGTCTCACAGAGTTTTAAATTAAAACTCTGGCAGACACCTGTGGTAGAAAAAAAAAAACGTTCTCCCCTTTAAGCAAGAAGGTCTACTATGTAATTCAATGGATCAGTGTGGTGTATGGCACAACTACTGAGTCTATGCCATGAGAAACTTCTTAAACCCTTCAGTAAGTATGAGAAGGAGAAAAGGAAACAGTGAACAGGAATGAAACAGGAAAGTGGGTCTTTTCTGATGCACAAGGAAAACAATTACAGAAGAACAACTTTAGGGAATCGAATTTTTACACTGTCATCAATTGCTTTGTTGCCTTTGTGTTACAGTTCACATGACAAGCTCCAAAAAGTTAATGAATGCAAAAGGATATGTGACAGCTCATGAAGAGTAACCCTGGATTAGCACAAGTATTGAATGCAGCAACAGAAATATTTCAGGTGTGGGTGAGGAGGAGAATGACAGTCCACAACACAGCAGTGAAAATGAAAATGGACACTGGGGAGTAAACCGTCTCACTTTACTCCTTTTCTTTAGCCACATATAAGCTGGATCAGATTATATAAAGTAGACATCTAAAGCCAGGCATTCATGAGCATATGGCTCACCAGTGTGGGGAAAAGAAAACACAAGCATGGACCACTGATAAACATCACGAACTGTAAGTATTTCTCAGTTAGCGTGTCATTTTGATTATTTATTTTTCCCTATTGTTTTATCTGATTGCCTAATAGGTTCTACCATTTCTTAGTATGCTTTTGCCAAGAGAAAGAATCAAGAATTTTTATTTTAGTACGGATCAATCAGTCAAATGAGTTTTTAAGTTGTTTCGGAACCATTTCATTCTGAACAACATGATTAAAAAAATCTGCATGTATTTCACGTCTCTTTTTACTGTGCAAAAATGAAAGCAAGTAACATGCCCCGTGACACACCAGTCCCCTAGAACAGATTCCATTTTCCTCATATAGCATCATGTTAAGACAGAGAATACCTTTGTTGTCACATTCTCCTTTCTTTGTCTAAACAGAAATGTAGTGTATCAATTTCTAAAAATATGCTAATTATGAAGCCTTAAATTAACTGAACTGGCCTTACATTTGTGTTAAGAAAAGTAAACCTGTATGTTCATGCAACGGGCCTGTATTTTCAGTGAATTTTCTTCCTAAGTAGATGACATAAAAGTAAACCTTTCTTTTTTCCCCGAGCTGGGAAGGGTGTTAAAAGGGTTATTAGCTTTTTGCTGACAGAATAACATTAACATATTTTCAAAAAATAACAAAAGATTTTTTCTGTAATATACTAAGATATAACAAATACATTAAAAAAGCCTAAACAAAATAGTATGTTCACCTCCGTTATGTGCAAGTTTGTGTTCCAGCTATATTTCACATGTTAAAAAATTAAACCCTACCTCCCTTTCCCCTTCCAAAACCAAACGCAGAATTAAATGCAGTCTCTTTCCTGAAAGCCAAGAGATGGAGATCCTTGAATCTGTTCATGTTTCCAGGTCAGCTGTTGTTGCTCCTTAATCTTTTCCTCTAGTTTCTACTAGCACATTGACTAACATCTGAATATTTAGTTCTAGAAAGGAGAGATAAAAACATTTAAAGTTACTTCTATTTCATGTTACTTCAAATAAGGCAGCAGAGAGAATGTTAAAATGAAAGTTTAACTATTAACTAGCTAGTTACCTAGTTCAGTAACTAATTCTAGTACCATAAGCATAGTTTGCATTTGCCCGCTCACACCCAGTGACAGCTATACAGTAGCATATGCCTGCCTCCCTTTCAATCTCTCTTATAATCTATTTCCTAAGGAGAATCTTTTATTTTTAATAGGATATCACTATTTTTAACATTAAGGAATGTTTCTACCATAACTGGAAAAAATTATTTGTCATATAACAAACCAGCTCTTCAATAATGTTTCTCTTCTGTTATCCCAACGTGTTTGATCCATTTGGAGTATCTTCATCTATTATAATGCCATCCAAGTTTGGTTCTGTACACATTCCAATATTTTTTTCTTTATGCCAATACATTCCCTCCTGATAGTTGCCACCCCAACAGTACAGACCCTGATTATGATACAAGATGCTAGTTAGCATGATGGCCTAGGACAAACCTTTCGATTCAGGGAATCTCTGTGCTATCAAAATTTCCTCCCACTCACAGCTCTCTCTAGTTGCCAAGAGGCAAAATCTCCTCAAAGAGGCAATTAATGCCCATCTTCAGCTGATACAGTTGAGCAAAATGAACTCAGCTGCTCTGAACAGAGCATGCTATCTCTGCAACACATGGTCTCCTGCTTACATTAAAGGAACTATGTTGATGTAGCTCATTTTACATGAAAACTAATCACAATCTTACTTTGAAGTGCCGGATAATATGGAGCCAACTGTTTGAGCATCCTGGTCATTGTAGGTATATCCTTCCCTCGTAGTCTATTCAAAATGTTGGGAGCAAGACCAACAGCATCTTCATCAAACATCTTATCTGAGCTTTGGAACGGCTGGTAATCTTTGTACGAACCACTGCCAGAAAATGAGTACTGATGTGAACCCAAATCACGCCTGTAGCCTGATATCCGATGCCTGAATCCTTGACACCTAGATTCCTGGTTCCAGCTAGATTCCTCATTCCAGCTGGACTCCTGGTTCCAGCTAGAGCCCCGGTTCCAGCTAGAGTCCCAGTTCCAGCTAGAGTCCCAGTTCCAGCTAGAGTCCCAGTTCCAGCTAGAGTCCTCATTCCACCTCGAGTCCTGGTGCCACCTGGAGCCACCTCTTCCTGAAACAGCAGAATTTGCAGAAAACGTACAAGTATTCACAGACTCATCATTCTCGTAAGAGGAATAGCTTTGTGAAGGATAGCTCGTGGAGTATCTTCCAGATGAAGGATATGAGGCAGAATTGGGATAGGGTAATCCTTGATTGCTTAGACTCCTTGCTTTTAAGCATGCTTGTTGATTCCTCCAACTTGTACTTTCCCTGCCATATGAGATTCTGTTATCAGAGAGCTTATTTCCTCGCACATCGTTGGACATATATTCTGCCGAGTACTCACTCACTGGACTTGTATCATAGGAAGAGGCCCCGCCAGCCGAGTTACTGCCAGAAGCCGATCGGCTGAACTGTCTCAGCCATTCACTCATGCCACTGGCAGGACTTCCAGTCTGAAGAGCAAAAGAGTCCCTGAGTGCAGACATCGTTGCAAAGTCATTAGGTCTTAGCCCATAGGAAGACGATCCATCACCTGTTTGGTAACTGTATGAGTTAGCAGGAGCAAAAGAAGCATCTGCGGAACACTCTTCATACTGAGACAAAAAGCCTTGATTCCAGTTACAATTTCCTGAATACATAAATGAATAAATAAATGGCACTACTAATTTGTTAAATGCAACTGGTACAATCGTTTGCAAAATAAACTTAACTCGGTATAAGCCCCTATTTTTGCCTGACTGTATATACATAGTGTTTAATGCATATTTGCTGTGTTAGCAAACATCAGTCCTCTTTCTTTGACCACATTTGTAAAGCTGAATAAAATTAAAGAATAACAGGAGGGGGCAACTGACTCAAACCAATTAATCACTTGAGCCGATACATCATCTGAATTCAACCAGAATTTGCTTTACTGTCAAAGAATCTTAAAAATCAACCAGTGGAATTACCATTTGAAAGCCTCTCAAGTAGCATGTATTTAAGAGAGCTCACAGAGATCAGGATACGGTATAGAAGAATGATTCTAAGTAGTAAAGCTAGCGTCTCTCAAGAAGTTAACATCTTTGATTAATACATGGTGGTAGCATCACATGTGCTCTTAATCCACCGTGGATATGAAATAAAACGGGTTAGCTGAAATCATAAGATTTCCTGTCAGTGCTTGTGTTCTGATTAAAAATGTATCAGTTCTGCAGTTCGCTGAGGGAAAAAAAAAGTTTACAAAATTAAAGCCTGTAAATCATCTAGAAATACAGCCAATGAAAAAGTTGCCAAGACTCTACTTTTGCAGCTCATTCTTACTGCACTTCTTTTCACCTTAAGATTTGTGGGACGCAGAGGGGGGCAACTACTTAGGAGGCCAGCAGTCTAAGGAAACAAGCTAAAAATCTCTTCCATTGTATCCCCCAGCAGGATTGGTACATTCACTTTCAGTGTAAGAATGGCAAATACCCTTTTGAAGATACCCTGACACGCCAACCTTCACGCTGAAGCCAGGCAGGTGTCACTGCTTGGATTTCCGATAACCTCTACTGCTGTAATACTATTCAGTGAGAGAGAAGTGTTCTTAGACCGTCAAGGTTGAAATCATTAAGGCTTCAGAAAATGAGACCCTGAACTGACTCAGAGAGCAAAGACACACACCAAAGCAGCACTATGGCGGGCCATAACAGTACATTTCTGCAATCTGTGCAGCGTTAAGAGTAGACTTAAACTGGTAGAACAAAGTGTCTAAATTACCTTTGGCTTTTCCATATGGCTTATAGTGTTTTGGGATGCTTTTCCTTCCTGGGAATTCACCTTGAGATATTGACATCAGTGGCCTCAAACTGTTAGTATAATTAACCTAGATGAAGCAAAAGGTCAGAACACCAGTTTTTAAACGCAAATCTTGAGCATTCCAGAAAAAAAAAAAAAAAACCAAAACCACCCCAAAAAAACCAAAAACCAACTTAAGTTCCCCATGGAAAGTTAACAGAGTATATTTTTAGGTGACAGCAAACTCCATATGAAGGATGTGGTGTTTTGTTGTTCACAATTACCACATAAACCACAGTTTTCAAAAGTATTATTTGGAAGAGGTACATGTCTGGAGAACAGAACGAGGTGTTCAGGGAAGATAACACCAACTTTCAAACAACTTTACCTTATTGCCCCATACCCCTCAATATCACCTGGCTAAAATACAAAACAAGGACAAGTAGGCACAGTGTAACCACCACCACCAGTCACTCACAGAGGCCATCAGCTCTGGTGCAGGCACGTTCTGCAGCGGAGCAGGGGATTGTGCCATACAGGTGGGGCTCCTGAGCCAGGGAAACCCCTCACAAGAGCGGCTGACAAGGCCTGGGTGGGGACAGGAGTAAGGGTGGCTACCCCTGCTCCCACAGAAGGTAGCCCCAGGCAGGGCAGGGAACAGGCCATGGCGCCCCGGTTTGTGCAGGAGGGCGCCTCTTCAAAAGAGGATCATTCCACCAGCCAAGTGGGACACTTGAAGTACACATAACCCAGCAACCAGGCACCTCTCAATGACCCTCGGCACAGGTCAAGGGCACTCATCCTACCGGCCCCTCAAGGCAGAATGGTGGGCACTCATCTGAGAGCAAAGGCTGTAGCTCCGGCTGGGGAGTTCGCACCATCTACCCCAGCAGTGGCCAATGCCTCCACCCAGATGGAGCTGCTGAAGGGAGAGGCTGCAGTGCAGACCTCAGGCTGTAGGAACTGCCCAGACCTTTCTTCCTGGGGCAGGGACAGGCGGCAAAGCTGCCTGCAGAAAGTGTGCCCAGGCAGAGGACCTCCTGCAGCAGGCAGCTGAGCTGCAGGAGGAGGTAAGAAGGCTGTGTAACACTGGGGAGGCTGAGAAGCAGTTAGATAGTTGGTTCCAAAAGCAATCCGCAGTGAACCCACAGCCCATGGCCAAACAGCCAAAAACTCTCCCAATGGCACACACAGAAGGGAGGGGGGCCAATTAATGAAGAAGAATGGATAGTTGCAACAGCAAGGACCAGCAGGAGGAAGAGACTTCCCCTAAAGCCTGAGGTGCCCTTGCAAAACCACTTCACTACTCTGCAGACATTAGAGGAGAGACCACCACACCAGGAGAGATGCTGGAGCTGAGTAAGGCAGCCTGGTCTGCTCCCTGTATAACAATCAGCGCAACTAAGAAAAGGCAACGGGTGACACAAGTAGGTGACTTTCTTCTGCGAGGTACAGAGGCACCCATTTGCCAACCTGACGCACTCCCTAGAGAGGTGGGCTGCTTACCAGGGGCCCGTATCAGGGATGTCACCGAGAGTCTACCAAGCCTTGTCCAGTCCACTGACTATTATCCGCTGCTGTTGTTTCATATGGGCACCAGTGATACAGCCAGGAGCAGTCTGAGGAGTACCAAGAAGGATTACAGAGCCCTGAGGGTGGCGGTAAGGGACTCTGGAGCACAGGTAGTTTTTTCATCAGTCCTCCTGGTCAAAAGGAAGGTGTTTGAAGGGGCCAGTCAAATCTGGCAAATCAACAAATAATTACAGGACTGGTGCCACAGCCAAGGGTTTGGCTGCTTAGACCATGGGACTCGCTTTGAGAAACCTCATCTACTAGGGGCTGGTAGGGTCCATCTGTCAGAGAAGGGGAAAAGCATCTTCAGTCATAGGTGTGCCAGGCTGGTGAAGAGGGCTTTAAGCTAAAGTTGCTGGGGGAGGGGAACCTCAATCCATCCCACTCCTACCAGTTTGATGCCAGTGCCAGCAACAGATGCCTAGAACCTGCAAAAGGATCACAGGTCAGCAGGAAAGCACCTGAAGAGCAGCACAGAGGAATTCCACCTACTCCAGCCAGTAAGTCAGCTTCATCAGGAACCTAATGTAAATGCCCCTAAGCAAATGCACATAGCACGGGGAATAAACAAGAGGAGTTAGAGACGTGCGCATGCCTGTAGCGCTATGATCTTATTGGCACCATGGAGATGTGGAGGGATGGCTCCTATGACTGGAGTGCTGGAATGGAACATATAGGCTCTTTAGGAATGACAGGCAGGGGAGACGAGGAGGAGGTGTCGCCTGTATGTCAATGACCAGCTGGAGCGCATGGAGCTCTGCCTGGGGCTGGATGAGGAGCTTATGGGTCAGGATTAAAGGGAGGGCAGGGACAGGTGACATTATAGTGGAGGTCTGCTACAGGCCACCTGACCAGAAAGACCGAGTGGATGAGGCTCGCTACAGACATAGGAGCAGCCTCACATTCACAAGCCCTGGTCCTTATGTGGGACTTCAACCACCCTGATATCTGTTGGAGGGACAACACAGCAGGGCAGAAGCAATCCAGGAAGCTCCTGGAATGCATTCACAATAACTTCGTTCTCCAAGTGATAGAGGAGCCAACAAGTAGAGGTGCTATGCTGGACTTTGTTCTCACCAACAAGGAAGGGCTTGTGGCAAATATGAAGCTCAGGGGCAGCCTTGGCTGCAATGACCATGAAATGGTGGAGTTCAAGATCCTTAGGGCACTGAGGAGGGCACACAGCATGCTCAATACCCTGGACTTCAAGAGAGCAGACTTTGGCCTTTCAGGGATCTGCTTGGTGGACTACCATAGGATAAAGCCCTAGAGGGAAGAGGGGCCCAAGAAGGCTGGTAAATATCCAAGGATCACCCCCTCCAAGCTCAGGAGTGATGCATCCAACAAAGAGGAAGTCAGGCAAAAATGCCAGGAGGCCTGCATGGATGAACAAGGAGCTCCTGGACAAACTCAAAACCAAAAAGGAAGCCTATAGAGGGTGGAAGCAAGGACAGGTAGCTTGGGAGGAATACAGAGAAATTGTCCAAGCAGCCAGGGATCAGGTTAGGAAAGCTAAAGCCCAGGGACATCAAGGGCAACAAGGAAAGCTTTTATAGATAGGTTGGTGATAAAAGTAAGTCTAGGGAAAATGTGGGCCCTCTCTGGAAGGAAACAGGAGGCCTGGTTACCCAGGGTATGGAAAAAGCTGAGGTACTCAACAACTTTTTTACCTCAGTCTTCACCAGAAAGTGCTCAAGCCACAGCACCCAAGTCGCAAAAGGCAAAGGCAAAAGGGACTGGTAGAATGAAGAACCGCCCACTGTAGAAGATCAGGTTCAAGACTGTTAAGGAACCTGAAGGTGTACAAGTCCATGGGACCTGATGAGATGCATCCGTGGGTCCTGAGGGAACTGGCAGATGTAGTTGCTAAGCCACTATCCATCATATTTGAGAAGTTGTGGCAGTTCGGTGAAGTTCCCACTGACTGGAAAAGGGAAAAAAGGAAGACCCAGGAAACTACAGGCCAGTCAGTCTCACCTCTGTGCCTGGCAAGATCATGGAGCAGATCCTCCTGGAAACTATGCTGAGGCAGATGGAAAATAAGGAGGTGACTGGTAACAGCCAACATGGCTTCACTAAGGGCAAATCATGCCTGACAAATTTGGTGGCTTTCTGCAACAGGGTTACAGCATTGGTGGATAAGAGAAAAGCAACTGATGTCATCTACCTGGACTTGTGCGGGACAATTTCAAATGCTTTGCACAACATCCTTGTCTCTAAATTGGAGAGACATGGATTTGACAGATGGACCACTTGGTGGATAAGGAATTGGATGGATGGTTGCACTAAGAGTTGTGGTCAACGGCTCAATGTCCAAGTGAAGACCAGGGACGAACGTCATTCCGCAGGGGTCAGTATTGGGACCAGTGCTGTTTAACATCTTTGTCAGCCGTACAGATAGTGGGATTGAGGGCACCCTCAGCAAGTTTCCCAATGGCACCAAGCTGTGCGGTGTGGCTGACACACTGGAGTGGAGGGATGCCATCCAGAGGGACCTTGACAGGCTTGAGAGGTGGGCCCATGCAAACCTCATGAGGTTTAACAAGGCCAAGTGCAAGGTCCTGCACATGGGTCTGGGCAATCCCAAGCACAAATGTAGGCTGGGCAGAGGTGCAAATCCAGTCTCTAGCTGGGGAATGCAGAATGGAAGGCTCAGCTACTGCCTGAGATTAAGCTATGACAACAATTTTTAACCAGCTCATGAGAACTGTATTATATTCGAATGCATGACATTTTGAAAGTGTAGCTTTCAAAAAGGTGCTGGTGGCATTTGCACAAAGACAGTTACTATAGCTCAGCTGACAAGAAATATATTAATGCCAAAAAAAACCAGTGTGAAATAGCTTTCAGAAAAACACATGCTGAATTTTGCAAACCAGTAGCTGCCAGAGGTGATGAGTCATTTTCATACAGTGTCTGGTCCTTCTTCAGACCCTTTTTTCTACAGGTATTCAGTTTTTATGCAAAAAAGCTATGGAGGTTTGTAAGGGCCAATAGAAAGACAGGAACATTTTGTCTACCTTAGTCTTAAGAGGTTAAAGCTCTCAAGTGGGAGCAGAGCTATAAGTCACCAGTAAGAAAGACTTATCCACATGCCCACAAAAGAAAGAAGTGACGCATATGGATAGCACTTAAAGCCTTTTAGAAGAAAAGCTATCATGCAAGTGACCAACTGCAAAGGAAGGATGAAAACCAGATATCAGGAAGCAAAATGGTGCCCAAAACAGGGGGAGAATGCATGCAAAAGAAAACCAAAACAGAAGGAAGATGATGTATTTGGTACTTAGAAACTTTAAAAACAAAGCATATTTAACTAGGGTTTTTTGACCTATGCCTGAACTGTTACAGTTTGGCAGGGTGTTAAACACAATGAGTTCAACAATTCCTTTCTTCCCAGTGGTAAAACAGCTCTGGTCAAGGTTAAGCTACTTACTGCTGCTTTCTTTTCACAAAAGGCCTTCAAAGCTTCTGTGAGTCCCTGTGTAATATGAACAACAAGTGTTGCTTCTGAGTCTGAGGTGATGTGAAAAGTCTCCTGTTGAAAAACACAGTTAGAATCGGTCGTTAGGATGCTGAAGGGTCATATACACAAACATATCAAAATTATACTTTGATTTTGGTATACCCAAGCTCATACTGTTAGTCGATATAAGACACATATAACATATGTATAGACACACATGTATGAAAAAATAAAATTGTGAACAGAATTATGGCCTGATGGGAGGTAAAACATAACCCTGGATGTCTGTGCCACTCCCATACTGTCAATCATGAACATTTCACTGCAGATGGAGATGGGCCCTGTCTGTGTAGAAAACTGAATGAAAAGTAGGCTTCAGCACTATCAAATGCCTTTGATTCCCCCATTTTAGTAAAAAAAAAAAAAATAATGAAAATTTCCATTATAATTTTCCTATGTGTAATTTTGGCAATAAAAGATATCAAAAGAGACTGATACAATTCTATAAAGCACAGAACAATAATGGCTATCTGTCTTTTATAGGTCCAGAGAGACTGATTAGTAAGCATATGAAGTTATAAGAGATTACAGTAAGTTAAAAGAATATAGGCAGTCTGCCATAAGGAATAGCTGTGATTCCTGTAGATAAAAATCAATTAACTGTCTACCAAGCAGTTTTGATAGTTTACGGATTATCCCCAGACTTGCTTTTTGTCTCCCTAAAGTCACAAGTAACCACAGCTTAAAAGGAAAAAGAGCACAAAAACTGAAAGATAAAAAAATCTCTTTGGCTGGTAACAAAGCACACATCTCAAAACATTCTAACTTATGATTTCAGTGTATAAACACAATTCAGACTCAAATGAAACTTTGTAATTGCCTTAAGTACAAAACATGACTTTCATGGAGTAAAATGACCAATAAAAATGGCCAGATATTTTCACAACATAAACACAAAAGACAAACCGAGGCTTACATGCCACTGTTAGCAGCAACTGAACTGACAAAACTTCCCCACTCCAACACCAGCAGCTATGCCCTAGTATCGCCCAGTTTCCCTTGACTGTCCACTTCTGCAGCAGCAGCACGAGCCACAGCACCACAGGCAGCCAAGACAGGAGTGGCTACTCTCATTCAGCATTATCAACAATTCCATTAGATATGGGCAGCTGACAGCACTTGAGCAGCATCAGTGCTGCTAACACTGCTTGTCAGGGTGGCTCCAGCAAAGGGAAGAATGACCCAGAGAACAGGTGGAGAGCTCACATTTAATCCAGCAAGTTGTTCTGAGCTGACATTATGCTACAGCTGCACTAGCTTTTTGAAGAGCACAGTCCATTAAAATAGAACTTAGAAAATAATAAGTTTGATCAGTAATCAGAGGCTCCTTTACAATATTCATTGCATCATACTGGTGCAACTGCACGACTCTTAGCACGCTTATTTTACATACATACCAAGAACTCTAGAGCTTTCTGTTTCCGAACAGGATCATTCTGTGGGATTGCAGAATGGGGAAGAAAAATTAAAAGACTGAATTCTACAGGATTTCTTGCATTATCTTGTACAAAACAAGGCCTTTTAATCCTTTATCCAACAATAAAAGTCAACACAAAGAAAAGACAGTAATTTTAGGTCACAGTCATAAACATATAACGTTAGGCCCTCAATAGCAATTAGGTCGCAGCTACTACAAATGCAACTGCATTACTTCCAATACCGAGAACAACACACTTCACATCTAAACTACATACCTACAAGAACTATCTTTCCCAGGCTCTCCTCACTCAGGTCCTACCTCATGGTTAAAAAAAGTGAAGTGCCCACCTGCTTCTAGCATAATACCTGACCAGCCTCAGGCCTAAAAGAGCAAGACATCACCACAGAATAACATCAGACTACAAAATAATCTCTGCCACTATGATAAAAATTAGGCAGTTCTCAGTGTTTGCGCCCAGTGCTATTCAGGACAGATACTTGAGAGATCACTTTGGGTTTCACCTTCGAGTTAGAAAAAAGGATTGTACATCTTTAGATATATTGTAAGATTTAAACAAAATCTTCAGTATAGAATACCTTTGATCTGAAGAGGCGCAAAACAGAGAAGTGGAGACTGCAGCACAGGTTGGGAGACCTGGCCTGCAGACACTGGGTCTGAGACTCTCAGTGACTTTGAATAGGAATTAAGAGAGCTAAGGTACAATATTAATTTCCCTTCCACTGTGATGAACACAAAACTCTGGTGATTAGGTCAGTTATTTTGCTTCTCAAATAATGTTAATAAAATGGCAAATGAAGCCAAAGAACAAAAGTTTTTCAGAAAAATTAAAAACAAGCATAAAGAAACTTCTACAACGTAAGACACTTGCATAATTACTACCTCTACATACCTCATGCTTAAAATCATCTTCCCACCTTAAAAAGAAAGACATGAAAATATTAAGACGCATTCTAAAGATTACTAAGAAGTCAGGTTTACTCATAGTAACTAGAAAAAAAAAAATTCAACTTCCAAATTTACCAACACAGGATTATCTTTTTCTGTAGTGTATCTACAATACTGTATTTCTTAAAGGTCCTGACTCTCAGTGATTCTCAAAGAGATCAGCAGTACTGATGACCTCCTCTAGGGATCAGCTAAAGGAAATGACTAAAGTAGTGGTGGGGTTTTTCTTTCTGTATGAACAGGGGTACCTTTTCTACAACTTACTTGGGCAATGGCATCCCAAAGAAAGTGGCAACACCTTGAAATCTGAATTGCAATTTCTTTGTGTGTGAGTACATCAGATTGCTATTGACCTGCATAACCATTGCAGCATTTCAAAAGCCATTGCTACTTATAAACTGAATAGCAAATTTTATTTCAGGTTATTCCCTCACAGACAGAAAGGAACAATTTACAGAAGAGGAAGAAGTACAGTTGAAAGACAATATAAAATATTTTCCCCATACGTGACGTTTGTTACAGAAAAGATGTAGATGTAATGTTACAGAAAAGATGTACTTATGCAGTAAGTAGAGAGATCTCAAAAAAAAAATCTCTTCTGATTGCCCTTTGGGATTGTATTCTTACCTTGCTTTCTTCTTTGATGGGGCTAGAAAATGAAGAGGAATAATTAGCAACATCATTAGGTTTCCACTGTATTATAGCAATAGAAGCATTATACAAACAGAATAGTTACTGGCCCTAAAGGGGCTGCAGTTTTTTTAAAGGGCAGGGTTCAACAGCCTAAATCTAGGCATATACAGCCATTTTAGAAACCACCAGGCATCCGTGATGAAAGGACTACAAGAGACTTGTGCCCTAACAGCTTTGCAGGGTACCCTACAAGCATCTATGTTCAGACGGCTGAATTCCACACAAGAAGGTGAACTGAGGTGGGCATGCCTCCTCTATGCAAAAAGTGAAGTTTTTTGGATTTTTTTTTCTGTGAACTTATCGGTGTATCTCAAAGTTGCACTTATTCTAGGTCAGTCTCCAACAAGAAGTTATGGATATTAGAATGTCTAATCACCTCTCTTGCCAGTACAGTGTATAAGCATGAGGAAGGAGAGAAAGCTCAGTAAAACGAGGTGGTCTGTTTAAGACAGTGGCTATGCTTCAGAGAATCAGCTAATGCATGGTAAATAGCTTATCACTTCTTCAGTATTTATTAGCACAGGTGCTCCAGGATAAGCAACAGGATAAGCAATAACTCTCAGGACAAATGACATCTTTGAGGCTAAAAGACTTGTGTTACTGTTTTAACCACCTGATGTTGAACACATGCTGATGAGTTGCAACAAGAAGTTGTACTGTAGGTCCCAAAGTTTTCCAAATGTCAGGAGAGAAAAGGACAGCCACCTTTTCACAGAAGACATCCAATGAAGGATGGGAGGGACCTCTGCAGGTAGAATCACAGAATCATAAAAAGCTTTAGGTTGGAAGGGACCTCTGGAGGTCATCTAGTCCAGCCTGAGGTAAGAGAAAAGTACCACAGGGGTGGTACAGAAACCAAACAATTAACTGTAAGATGAGGACACTGACAATTGAAATAATTTTCCTTAAATTACTCAATTTGTGCTGTCTTTCCAGTAAGCCTCCAAAATCCTCCCTGTTTGAAAAGATGATGGGTGGAGACAAGCAGTGCTACTGAGTAGCTGGAAACCTCGCTCTACTCAAGCTAATGACTCAAGTTCTGCTCACTTTGACAAAGATTAGCCTCAAGATTAGATCAGGCTGCTTAGGCCCAAGTCCAGTTGAGTTTAAGTCTTCAAGAATGGCAATTTCCCATCTCTTTGGGCAGGCAATTTGAGTGCCTGACCACTCCCTGTGCAGAACTTTCTGAACGTTCAATCAGCATTTCCTTTATTGCAGCCTGTGAATGTTGCCACTCATTCTTTCCTTGCACACCTTCTTGAAGTCTGGCTCCCTCTCTGTAGCAATGTTTTAGGTAGCGGAAGACAGTAATTAGATCCCTTCCTTAGCTACTGCCTTCTCCAAAGTAATCAAACCCAGCTCCCTTAAAGTTGTCCTCCACATCACATGCTCTAGTCTCTTCATGATCTTTTGTAGCTGGTGAGTCCTCTGCTGACTCTTTCCAGTTCACCAAAATTTCTCATGTACACAGGACACAATATTCCAGAAGCAGCTTAATGAGTCCTTAACAGAAGGGAATAGCCACTTCCCTCAACCTGCTGGCTACACTATTCCTAATGCAGTCCAGTATGCTGTTAGCCTTCATTACCTCGAGTGCTATTGCTGATTCATGCTCATACTGTTGTATACCAAAACCTGCAGGTTCATAAGATTTGCTCCCTAGCCTAATAGTATCCAGTCTGTATCAAGCAGGATGTTGCTCCATCCCAGGTGTAAGACTTGACATGTACCTTTACTTCAGGAGGTTTCTGACAGCCCATTTCACCAGCTTGTTGAGATCCCTCAATCGCAGTCTTTCTCTACCACACACCAGGTATTCCCCCAATTTGACAATGGTGTATCCTATCCCATTATCCAGGTCACTAAAGATGTTAAACAGTTCTGGTCCCAGAAGAAACCACTGAGGAATGCCACCAGTACTGGCCAACACACTTAAAATCAGTGACAACTGCTCTTTCAGCCTAACAGTTCAGCCACCTTTTATCCACCCTGTAGACTTACCTTATCTCCTCAGTTTGGCTGTGAGTATAACATGTTGACCTTCCCCCTAGTCCTGACCCGTAAGATCTCAACAACCACCAGCCATGGCTCTATACAGAAAATGTGCTCTTGCATCCAGCACTTCTACTGTCATCTTCTATGCCATCTTTTATAAGAAGCCCATATCTGTCCATTACAGCACTCCAGTCACACAAGCATTCAATCTCTGCAATTCTGATGATCTCATAGCTCTGCAACCACACAGTAACCTCCAGTTCCACCATCTAGTCCAACCTCCCACTTGAAGCAGGACTACTGGCAAGATAAGATTCTAGTTTTGTATAGCCAGGTCTTGAAAATGTCCACGGACGAAGAGTTCACTACCTATGGATAATCTGTTCCAGTGCTGTACTACCCTCTAGGAAAAAAGTTTTTCCTGAGTTCAGTTTCTCAAGCTGCCATCTGTGGCTGCCATCTCTTGTTACATTGCCTGCAATTACCAACTTCGGCTTTGTTATCTTCATAGCGGTCTACAGATGCTTGAAGGACGTTTATAAGATCACCCATTACCCTGCTCCTTTCCATTCTAAACAAGCCCTGCTCCCTTTAACCCTCATTCTAGGTACATGCTCTTGACCCCTGAGAATCTTCATTAATCCTCTGCTGGATCCTCTCTGATTTCTCCATCTTCCATTGAACTAAAAGGAACAAAACTAGACACAGTATTCCAAGTTTGATCTTACAAGCAACAAGTAATAGCGGTTAAGACTGCTCTTCAATCTGCTGTCTGTGCTCCTCCTGAAGTATCACAATATGAGATTTGTCTTACGTGAAATGAGGGCGTTCTCTTGGCTCATATGCAGCTTGGCATCCACCATAACCATCAAATCCTTTTTAGCAAGACTGATCAGTCTGTCACTTCCCATTCTGTACTGATGCATGGAGTTATCACTTCCCCACTGAAGATACAGCCAAGCTTCTCCAGGTATCTGCTATAACTTCAAGGAAGCAATAATTCAGTCTGAAAAGCCTGGTCCAAAACAGCAAAGTAAATCTCTGGACTTATTTCCAGTTTGCTGCTGTATTCTGCAGCAACATTAAGAGGAGTTTTCAGAAAGGAAAAAAGTGACAGGCAGAATTCAGAGACTAAATTAGACCAGAACTTCATGTTATACTACCACACTGTACTTTTACACAGTGTCATAAGGCCTTCAAGATCAAATCCCTACTTTGAGTTCTACAAAAGTCAGTATGCATTGATGTCAATTGACTCTGAACTGAGAATTACTGAGCTAGATTATCATAGAAACATAGAATGCTTTAGGTTGGAAGGGACCCCTAGAGGTCATCTAGTCCAACCCCCTGCAGTGAGCAGGGACACTGCTAACAGGATCAGGTTGCTCAGAGTCCCATCCAACCTGGCCTTAAATGTTTCTAGGGATGGGGCCTCCACTACCTCTCTGGGCAACCCATTCCAGTGTTTCACTACCCTCATTGTAAAAAATGTCTTCCTTATATTCAGTCTAAATCTACCCTCTTTTAGTTAAAAACCATTACACCTTGTCCTGTCACAATGAGCCCTGCTAAAAAGATTGTCCCCATCCCTCTTATAAGCCCCCTTTAAGCACTGAAAGGCCGCAATCAGGTCTCCCCGCAGCCTTCTCTTCTCCAGGCTGAACAAGCCCAACTCTCCCAGCCTGTCCTCATAGGAGAGGTGCTCCAGCCCTCGGATCATTTTTGTGGCCTCTTCTGGACCCACTCCAAGAGGTCCACATCCTTCTTGAACTGAGGGCTCCAGAGATGGAGGCAGTCTACCAGGTGGGGTATCACCAGAGCAGAGGGGCAGAACCACCCCCCTCAACCTGCTGGCCATGCTTCTTTTGATGCAGCCCAGGATACGGTTGGTCTTCTGGGCTGCAAGTGCATATCATCAGCTCATGTCCAGCTTTTCAACCATCAGTACCCTCAAGTCTTTCTCCACAGGGCTGCTCTCAGCCCCTTCATCCCCAGCCTGTATTGATACTGGGGGTTGCCCTGACCCAGATGCAGGACCTTACACTTGGCCTTGTTGAACTTCATGAGATTCACACAGGCCCACCTCTCCAGCCTGTCCAGGTCTCTTTGGATGACATCTCATCCTTCTTGCATGTCAACCGCAGCACTCAGCTTGGTGTCATCTGCAAACTTGCTGAGGGTACACTCAATCTCGCTGTCTAAGTCATTGATGAATGTATTAAACAGTACTGGTCCCAGCATAGACTCCTGAGGGACACCACTTGTCACTGGTCTCCATTTGGACATAGAGCCATTGACCACTACCCTCTGGATGTGACCATCCAACCAATTTCTTATCCACCGAACAGTCCACCCATCAAATCCATCTCTCTCCAATTCAGAGTGAAAGATGTTGCGGGGCACCGTGTCAAAGGCTTTGCAGAAGTCCAGATAGATGACATCCGTAGCTCTTCCCTTGTCTACTGATGCAGTCACTCCATCATAGAAAGCCACTACGTTGGCTAGGCAGGACTTGCCCTTGGTGAAGCCATGCTGGCTGTCTTGAATCACCTCCCTGGCCTCCATGTGCCTTAGCATAGCTTCTAGGAGGACCTGTTCCATGATCTTCCCAGGCACAGAGGTGAGGCTGACAGGTCGGTAGTTCCCAGGGTCCTCCTTCCAACCCTTTTTAAAGATGGGCAAAGTGTTTCCCTTCTTCCAGTCTCCAGGGACTTCACCTGACTTTTCAAATATTATGGAGAGTGGCTTGGCAACTCCATCAGCCAGATTCCTGGCTCACATTCCCTCTTCTTCACAAGAGAGACAAATGGAGCTCAAGAAGGGTTTCTGCCACCTTATTTTTCAGATCAGCCTTAAAAGGTACAATCCACAGAAGCCACCAATGATCAATCCAAAAAAAGCACTGCTGTGGTAGGCACCTACAGCAGGATTCACACCGACAAACTGTTGATCTATGCAACCTTCACCCCTTTCAAACAAACCTACCTTCCCACTGGTATTAGTACTAGGTAGAAAGTAGGTATTTATTCAGGTTGGCATCATTAAGCATCAATAGCACATCTACAGTAATAAAGGACATAATTCAAACATACGGTATGAGGGAAGATGCTGGTTTTATGTTTGAGGGTTTGGCTTCCAATGGACTGTAACTTCCACTTTTACCAGCAATTCAGCATGTATGTCTTTTGATGACTGAAATGAGGTGGAGAAGGCTGTATCAGCTTATTCAGAGAAACCATCAAGTACCATTTTTCCATACTTTTCCACTTTCCTTGATTAGCAAATTACTGTAGTTATCTTAAATACTTCCAGAACCAAGCAGTTAAAAAAAGCCTAAGAAAAACTGCAAGTCTGGCAATTCCCTTTTCCCCTCATTTCAAATTCACAAAAACTGCAAAACGTCTGAAAATATTTTGTGCTATTACAAGTCAAATGTTTCATATCAGTCAAACTCTGAGTCAACCACTAATTCAAATTAGGCCAAATATCAGTTACATCAAATCTATTATATTCAAGTAATTCACACACTTACGTGAGGTACTTGGTCTTATGTAACCTTCAATCTAGAAATAGAAATAGTTTCATATTAGATTTTCTGATTAAAATTTCATAAGTCTCTACTGCAACTGCCTTTAGAAATGGAACAAGTACTTTTATTTATCCCAGCATAATGTAGCCCATAATTTCACAGATACATAATCTTGTAAATATAAATGAAGCTTGAGAAAAAATTTACTTACGAGAAAATTTAAGTTGCAAAAATAAAAGTCATTGAAGTAAAGCAATAAAATTTCTGAACCATTGAATTCAGACTGGACATTTTCCATCTAAAAAACCTAACTTCTTAAAAATAAACAACTTCTTTTTTTCAGATGAATCTCAAGACTACTATTCTTTTCCCCAGGTTTTTTAGGGCAACTTTAAGTCTTAGTTCAATTTAATATTACGCTTCCCAGAAACACACAGAAATTTAACAAGCTTCATCACCGGTACTTTTCAGATTTACTAGGTCAAACATAAATGCACTGATAAAAGACACGTTACCAGATACTTTACATTACTTCCAATTACCTTATACATTTTTAATCCTTCAGTCTTCTCTAGCTCTCCTGCTATCCGTCTGAGAAATGAGACTTTGCATTCTTTTACATCTGTTGTCTTCCTCTTCATTTTATCTGGAAATTCTTTAGACTGTTGACAAAAACAGCTTGAAATGATCAATATCAAAATTCATCTCAATATTAAAAAATTGGCACATTTCACCTTTTGGACAAGCTTCCAAGACTGGTAAACATCATTTTGAACATTATGAGCTAGTTTCTTCTTTGTAACACAACTAATTAAACTTTAACATTAAGTTGCTAGAGTAGTCTTCAAAACAAAAAATAGATGTTATGCAAAGATTGCTACCAAAAGGTTACATGCTCTGTACCATATCCAACAACACTATGGGCATGCTGAGGAATAAGAAAGAACCACAATGTTCTAGGAACCTGATCCTGGAGGCAATCAAAACACTTAGGAACAGACTTCGTGCAGATACAGACAAGCACCTCTGGATCGCACTTCCTCAATAGCTCACAGCTTCATAGCTACTCATGTTGATCTGACCCATGAAGAGTCAACCATACAAGTATTAGTGATTTATCATGGGGGGGTTAAACTTCAAACTTGATGTAAGTATTTCTAGAAAAAAAAGAAAAGGGGAGTTTTAATAAAGAAACTGTGATCAAAATGCATCAAGATTACTCACGATGTATGCTCTTCTGTGTTTATATCCACTAAGATGTTCTATCATAGGTGCCATCTCTGTATTAAACCCACACAGCCTGCATTCATAATGTGGCTCTTTTCTTCCTTCAAATCTGATTTCAACCACATGTTCCAAACCTGTAAAAGCAAGAGTTACAAATATCTATATTTTAGTATAGACTACTATAAACACATGTATTCTCTTGCATGTTGCTCATTGAAAGCCAAAATGAAGAAATACAAGTATTCCATTTTCAGAATTTCAACACTTCTTCAGGACCACTTCAACACTTCTTTGGACTTATTATCCACATCAGCTAAATTTATCTCTTTACAAAGCTTTATTCTGAAAGGAAAAGCAATGTCTATGGCAGATTTGCAAGCCTACCAAAATAAAATATTTCATGTACCTTTTTTCCTGCCTGCGATATTTTTAAGAAACTAAGAAAGAGCCTTCCATTCAATACAGTCATCTAAGAGAATGAGAAGTGCATACAAAAAAAACAGAGAATGAGAACAGGAAATGCCACAAAAAGGTCTAGATTAAAAAACTGCATTTAAACTACTTAGTCAAACATAATTTGGGCAGTGTCCACGTAGCACAAAGCACACATAAGAAAGCAAATAATCACTTCACAAAATTGAGTCCTTCATAATCTAAAAGTCTTCCATGGGATTTTTCTTCATTTTTCCTAGAAATGACTGAAAGACTATGCCTTAGAAGTATTCAGAAATCTGTAAATTTGAGGCTTAAGCATAAAACATTTTACTCTGAACAGCTTAAATGTAACAAGTTTATAAACAGCTTAAAATAAAAAGGGGAAAAAAAACCCTGCAGCTGTTCCCTATTATCATAATTTCCAGTACTGTGTATTTGTGATGGGTTGATCCCAGCCAGCAGCCAAGCACCGCACAGCTGCTTGCTCACTCACATACACACCCTTCAGCAGGATGGGGAGAAAATAGCTTCCTATTTTCCTCAGCAAAAGCGAGAAAACTCATGGGTTGAGATAAAGACAGTTTAATAGGTGAAGTAAAGAGGAGAAAAAAAAGCAAAAAACCCCATGTGATAACCAGTCATTCTCCCCACAAGCAGACCAATACCCAGCCAGTCTCTGAACAGCCACCCTGGAAGCCAATGACCACCACCCTACCCACCCTTTTTTCTTCCTTTACCTCAAATGTGATTGCTGAACATGACATTATGTGGTACAGAATATCCTTTTGGCCAGTTTGGGTCAACTGTCCTGGCTGTGTGCCCTCCCAGTCTCTTGCCCACCCCCATACTACTCAAGGCATGAGGGGTGGGGATCCAGAGTGGAAAAAAGAGACAGTCTTGATACTGTGCACTGCTGAGCAACAGCCAAAATGCTGGTGTGTTATCAACACTCTTAGTTACAAAACCAAAACACACAGGCTGCTATGAAGAAATTTTACTCCATCACAGACCCACTACAGTACTATACTGCTAAACCTTAACTCTGAAAAGAAACTATATTACCAAATTAACTGAGTATACAAGTAACATTTTACTCTCCACCTTTTTCCTATAAAAATGCTTATAATAATAAATTGCTATACTGTATTGCTAATACTGTATGTAGTTTAACCGTAAGACAATTCACTAAACAGAAATTCTCTGCTAATACTGGGAAATTTGCTACTTAGCTCTTTGTCAGGGAACAGATTTCTCTAGGCCACCATCACATACTAGGAACACTAAGGCCACTGACAAGCAGCATTGCTTATCCTGTCCTAAGGGTTGCCTAATCTAGCAACTAGAAAGAAAGAAAACTTTAAAATTAGTGCTATTACTTTTAGTATTCCCAAAAACAGGGGAAAAATATCTCACCAAATAGAAAACCACAAAGAATCACTGGATAACAAGTCATCAGTGGGATGAAGTCTAGTTGGAGGCCAAGCCGCTAGCGGTGTACCCCAGGAGTCAATACTGGGTCTAGTCCCATTTAACATCTTCATTAATGATCTGGATTATAGAGCAGACCATACCCTCAGAAAGGTTGCTCATTACACAAAAGTGGGAGGGAAGGTTGATACACCAGAGGGTTATGCTGACATCCAGAGGGACCTCAACAGGCTGGAGAAATGGGTTGAAAGCAACCTCAAACGGTTTAACATGAGGAAGTGCACATTCCTTCTCCTGGAGAGGAGCAAGCCCAGGCACCAGTACATACTTGGGGCTGACCAGCTGGAAAGCAGCTTGGCAGAAGACAACCTGGGTGGACACCAAGTAGAAGACAGGCTAGCAATGGGCGCTGTGGCCAAGAAAGCTAATGGTTTCCTGGGCTGCACAAGGAGGAATGTTGCCAGCAGATTGAAGAAGACAATCCACCCTCTCTATTCAGCACCAGTAGGGCCATGCCTGGAGCACTGTGTCCAGCTCCGGGCTTCCCAGTACAAGAGACATGGACAAATGAAGAGCCATGAAGATGATGAAGGCACTGGAGCATCTCTCCTATGAGGAAAACTGAGAGAGCTGGGACTGTTCAGCATGGAGAAGGAAGGCTAGGGGATCTCATCAATGTATGTAAATACCTGAAGGGAGAGTGCAAAGAAGATGGAGCCAGGCTCTTTTCAGTGGTGACAGGACAAGAAGCAATGGCTATAAACTGAAACACAGGAGATGCTGTCTGAACATCAGGAAATACTTTGACTGAGTGGGTGACTGAGCACTGGCACAGGTTTCCCTGAGCAGTAGTGGAGTCTCCCACCTTGGAGATATTCAAAAGACCCCTGGATGTGGTCCTGGGCAACCTGCTCTGGGTGACCCTGCTTGAGCAGGGGCTTAAGACCAGATAACCTCCAGAGGTCTCTTCCAACCTCAACCATTCTGTGATCCAGGAAAAGCTTCTTTAGCAAGACAATTCCTTCAGGAACAAGTTGTCTAACAATTAAGGTGTTTAAAAGAGGTGGCCTTTATAGTACTCGGTCTAATAAGCTAACCTTTAAAAGGCATATCCTATAAATTATTTAATGCATTTACAGAAAATGAAACCATATCTAAAATTCCATCTTTTATGTCAAAGCAAAAGCCATTTCGTCACAAATTCAAAAGACATGCCATTTAGAAAACAAAAAACATACCAACTAGAGGTTCTTCTCTTTTGGGATCATTCATGAAATCCTTAAGACAGGTTATGTCTTTTGTGAGTCCTCTCTTCACTAAAGTAAAAAATACACACATAAAGAGATATTACACATTAGACATTTGCACATAATTTCTATGATCTAAAAGTAGTTTCTAATGGGGACAAAATTAATTTTCACTCTGAAAGGCATAAGGAAAAATTGGCAAGATCTCAGTCACTCACAAAAAGACTCCAACGCTCTGAAGGAAAAGAAAGAACCAAAATTAAAATCCAATTTACTGAGGAAAATCCAATTACATTCATAGCACGCCCCCGACCATGTCAGTTCTCATTTAAAAAAAAAAAAAAAAAAGAAAAAAAAAAGCCAAGCTACCAATCCCCTTCTTCCCCTAAAACCCTAATACCCATATAGCACACTGAGACTGCTTGTTTGGAGTCTGAAGTTCAAGAATCATATTTTCTTAATAATAAAGAACACATAATCGTCACTAATATAGCAAATGTCTCTTGTGCTCTAGGCAGACCAGATGCTGTACAACCACAGCTAGTACGTTCCCAAGCCTGAACTAGCAGTGTTTCAACGAGGGCTGTATCTCACTCCTCAATGAGGTTTAATAGGTTAGGTTTTACACTGCCTAAAACACATTTAAAGTATTCCTGGTCAACTTGGAGCACCAGCAGAGTTCAGCTAAATGTATCTGCAAAACAATCTGAGAGAGGCATTAAGTGTATTCACACGTTGGCCATTATAAAAGAGCATGCTGAAGTGCTAAAATACATATTTGTAATATGAGGAAAAAAATGTGCAGAAATAGAATGCATCTTCCTAATTACATGCAGCTGTATTTTAACTGACTGATTAATTTCGTAACATGAACACTGCTAATTTCTTCAAGTCGGAGCGAACAAGTAGAAATACCACAAGCACTGAACAGTATGTTACTCTATTCTTTCCCACTAGGATGCCAAGTTATAGTTTAAAACAAACAAACAAAAATCAGGATAGGGAATTCCGTGCTTGTTCTTAAATATACATTCTTTTAGTAACATGGTGTGCTGCCATCAAGCCAAATTCCAGGGCTGCACACAAAAAATAAAAATTTCAAAAAGCTCCAGCATTAATTCATATGGAAAACCTCTTGCAATTTAACTGTGGCAAAAATACCTGATGGGACACCTCCTGCCACAGGAACAGTGTGGCCCACTCCCACCAAAACGCCAGTCTTGTTAAAAACTTTGTTGCTTTGTTTTTTCTGTCTGAGGTGACATGCAGCAGTAGTGCAGTGTGACAGTAACAAGTTGGTGCCACATAATGAGTCTCCATAGACAGATTTTTACCAACACTCAAATGTATTATGCAGTTCTTATGCATTTGCATAACTGTGCAGTCATGCTCAGCACGAGCTGGTTGTTGCCAAGCTGACAGTGACAGGTATGTGATCTTCTGGGCTTAATATGGGAAGATCCACACAGAAGGAAGTTAAAGCTCTCTATATGGTTATGGCCGTTTTCTTCTTGCTTCCTAACACACAACTAAATATTCTTGTCTTGGTATCATCTTGATAACAACTCATACTGTTCTTGGTTTATATGCTTTTGTTTTGTCAAACTTTCACTGTATCCTACGTGTACACATGTGCGTGCTGCAAAATTTTCTGCTGAAGACTTCACCAGCTAAAAGAACACTAGCTAGATTAATTAATATCAGATGCTGTCAGATAATCAGGAAGAAAGAAACTATAGTGTCCCAAGTTTGACAGTCTTTCTGTGAAAATACTCGTAACTTCAATCTCCTATGATCTTTTCTTACATAAATTAACCAGTGACAAAAGAAAAGCAATGGTTTAAATGTTTGGTAACTTGCATTGCTTTTTCCTAAACGATAATCAACCACCTGACTTAGGCATCATTAAAACAAAACCACCAATTCCAAAGTTGCATCTGAAAAAGGACATTAGCTCATTTATATTCAGCTACCTGGTCTCTGTGTTTCATACTTCATTGGAGTTCGGACTGGAGCTGGAGGACCTAGAATAACAGTTTGACAGTCAAGACTACTTCTCACTTGCTTTTATTATTAAGTACCTAGTAATCATCCAAACAAGTTAGAGAATTGAACAGTTATCTTCATTTTAGTTTAATATAGGCTCAGTAATAGCAGTATTCCATCTTGCTACACTCTCATTTTGTAACTTTACTGCTCTAGTAAGAAAGTCTTCATTTCCACTCCCCTTCCCCACCAACACAATACACCAAACACATGAATGTCGCAGAAGCATATTCAGTTTTTATTTGATTTTTAAGTGCTTTTCATACTGCCTAGTTATTTTAATGATTTTAACTATTCAGTATTGTGCATGACAGTCAGTCTGTGTTACAGGTACCCAACAGAAAACTTCTGGTCTAAACATTTAAAGCCTGAACACAGTCCCAGAAACAATTCATAAAATCATTAAACTGCATACAGACTAGTATCTTCTTTTACATAGGCTTCTGCATATATAGTTTTAATCACTCTGAATTTCTGAGCTTTTAGACATGATTTTGTAAAGGTACTTCTACTCCCTTCCATTGGAACTTCTTTCCCTTGCACCCTTCTTCCCTCAAATCCATAGACACAGACACACAAGTGCACTTTAATGATGTTATCAGTATTTTTTAAGTTGCAGCATTCGAGATTAAAACAAGACGACACACTAGTACTCATTGACTAGAAAAAGTGAAAGTTTAAGTTAAACCTATGTATTTCCCTGTGTAATTCCTATTTTTGAAGTGAAGTTTTCCACAGTCATAGCAAATGTGTTGTATACATCAGTGGTTTTCTCCTCCTCCTGCACAAGACAGGCAGCTAAGAGATATGTATCAAAGCTGTAACTCAAATCAGAGTTCTAAACATTCTGCAAACAACTCTGTAATATTAACACAAAGGAGATGTATGAGAAAGCATCTCCCCCTTGATTTCTTACAATAAATTACCATCCTTTTCAGAAAAAAGCTTCAAAGTCTCCAGGAGCATGAACAAAAGACGATCTCCAAGTACTCTGCAAGTACAAAAATTACTTAATTCCAGAGTTGTTCAGTGCCTGAAGCCCAACTCAGATTCCATGTCCAGCATCTGCAGACTGACAACATGGCCAAATGCTACATGGCACGAATAGGCACCCGTGAAATAAGATTTTTAGTGCTTTATTTTCTGTTTACTTCTAGGAACAAATTGTATTTGCAGAGAATTGCGCCAGAAGCAGTTCATAGTGCAGTCTGCTTTAACACGGTTGAAGTTTACAAATATGGTCAAGTTAAAAATCAAGAAGTAGCTGTTACTGTCACGAAAGGTAGCAGTTTGGGGTTTTGATATAGCAGATATTATCAGTGCTGCCTGCAGAATTTTAATAAAAGCAATTATGATGTTGAAGACAATCTTCCATTCAGCAACAGGTTTCCAGGCTAACATTTACTAGCCACATGGCTTTGCAATGCTATTAACAATATAAGTTACCAAAACACAACAGTATTTCTCCCTTAAAGCTTATCAGACTGACCAATGATCTGAAAATCAGCTGGACAAAGGGCAACGATCGACAGCCCAGCCCCCAACAGCCTTGATGTTCAGGAAGCAGCAGAGTACCCCAAAGACTGATTCCACGGTCCACAACAATTAACAAAATCATTAATAATCTGGCTGAGGATGCATAGAACATCCTTAGCAAATTCATAGACAATAGTAAATTTACAGGATACAACCAATGTTACAGCTTCAGTTGGGCAAGACCTTGGGAACATTAAGGATTAAAGAAACCTTAAGAAACAGAATAAGAAGTAGAGAGTACTGCAGCTGAAATAATCCCATTCATGAGCACAGGCTGGGATCTGGCTGACTGAGCAGCTGCACTGTCAAGAAGTACCTCAGAGTTACAGTGAATGCCAAGCTAAATATTGGCCAAAATTATGTCTCCCATAAACTAGGCAAACCCCATATTGAAATACTGCACAGGCAGCATACTTCAGAATATCTTATCCTCCATTATTCGGGACTTGAGAGGCTGTCTAGTTCCATTCTTCTCTCCAGTTCAAGTGGGATGTGAAGAAACCAGAGAGGGTCCAGCGGAAGGGCTACCAAGACAAACAACCCAGGGCAAATAACTTATGAGAACAGGTTTGGGAGCTGGACTTAGCCTCTGCTTTACCAGGCTAGGTAAGAGATCTATCTAATAGCATGGATACCTGAACAGCAGCTACAAAGATGAGTCAAACCCTTTAGGGATGTGACAACAGCAGCATAACAAGTAACAGCCAGAAACAGTTGCTTAGGAGGCAAGATGTTAAGATCAAACACAGGTAGCAGACTTTGCCCTTGGAGATATTCAAGGCTTCAGTAAGCAAGTGATAATCCAGCACTGGCAGTAGTCCTGCTTCAATCACGAAGTTAGAAAGTCACCTATCAGTTGCAGGAAATGCCTTCCAACTGATGTTTTTTATTTAATAAGGGATATTTTCCCCATCTAGCTATCTATATGAAGAACAAAAAAAAAAATCCCTTTCCTTTCAATATTCAACGACATGGTGCTGAACATGTTTCTTTGTTCTCTACCTTTTACATCTATACATGTATTTGTAATGCACACACCTTCCTAATGACTGCTAGAAGTAAAACAGCTACATTTCAAAATGTAAGGACAGTTTCAAACCTTGTCAACTCAGTTACTCAGTGGCAAAGAGGTACTGGACTCAACATTGCAGATTCAGTTTTGAATACAAGAGCTGAAGTGCACAAACACTCCATATTCCATTGTATGGGGGAACTCCCCAAGAGAGGTGGTAAGGGAGTTGGAGTAGTGTTCAACCTTAGTACTTCTATTATTATGGTTTCTGAAACATTTTCTCTTCTAGTCCATAACTTGGTAAAGAACTTCCAGGTTTCCTTTCTTTGAAAAATGTAGCAGTAGTTTTACACCCCAAAACCTTATGTGTACTAATCAATGCTCAACAGACACTGAGCATGGAGAACATGTTAAAAATAGATTTATCTTAGCAGTATCCTGATCAGCATTTCAACTTTGATATAAGGTTTTTACTGGTGAACCCAAGGCAGAATACATGACATTTGTGCTTTCACTGAAGGAAGAACTTGTAGCCAGTGCTGTTAAACAAATGCAGCTTATCTTCAGATCCAATTCCTCCGCTTGACCCCGTGCTTTACAGAACGAGCATAATGAAGCTTTCTTTACTCATGGTGCTACTTAAAGGTTTTATGTTGAAGAATGTAGATGCAGGTTGCTAGATCCAGCAACTAAATACCTACCAACACCCCTTATTAGACTTTTCAATAAGTTTCATTTGTATCATTGTAAGAGAAGTACTGCAAGTTAACTCTGCATCTTCCTGTAATGCAAGAAAAAAATCCACAAGCTGCACAAAAAAAAAAAAATCCCTTAATTCACTCTTCTTTGTGCCAAATAAATTTCACCAATAAAGCCAGACAGCCCAGAAATGTCTTTAATACAGCTTGTACTCTATTCTCTGCTGCCTTGTTTTCGTAGTAAATCACTGGATTTTGCTATTGCCCAGGGAACATTTGACTAACGTAAATATATTGCCATTCCCTCATTATTTAATGCCTCTTACTCAAAGCAAAAACTTTTCCAAACTTCTGCCTGCTTTGACCAAAAGGTCCCAGGAAAGAAAGCAACGTTCAGTCTCCCCCCCTCCTTATGCCTGAACACATATGTGCAACTGCCTCAGCTAGAGCTGAAAGAAGTCTTCCATCTGCCTGATTATATCATTGTACAAAGGAATCACGACTGAAGTTATGTACTTAATAAGTAATATACATAATCATGTATTTAACTAAGCTTTGATTTAACTCTTAGTAATGTCCTAGAACATCAGCATCTTCTCTTCGCACAACTTCCATTAAGCAGCCCTCCTCTGAACAGGCAAAGAAAAAGCCAAACAAACCCCCCCCCCCCCCGGATACCCAATTCTCTCATTACCACAGAAATAACAGAGAAAATGGTAATCCTCCAAACACAATCATCTGGAAACAGATGCATCTCCTGATTTAACTGACTTCAAGGTCAACAACATAGTGCAATTAAACAGTAAAGTTACTCATACTCACACTTCTGGATTATGAACAGTTACTTTTGATGAGTTCAGAGAGGATACTGTACATGGCATGTCCCATTTGAAAACACTCAGAAACCAAATAATTTGTCTTTTTAAAATTTGATTTACAAGTGATAGCAGCATTGGTGGTGTTCTCCCTACTGACAATGAAACTTTTTTTTTTTAATTCTGCAGCAAGGAAGAAATTGCAGACATTAATACAAAACATTTTAAATATGTCAAACCTCATCTTCTGAAGTTCTTCCTGAAACAGTGTTCTTCTTGAAACCTGTTCTTCTTGAAACAGTGTACATTTCAGATACTTGTCAGGTTTTGTCCCGAGTGATTTCCAAGAAAACTCATCCTTCACTTTGACAACATCCATACAATTTTGTTCCTGGCTCTTTGTACTCCAGCTCTGTGAATATGCTGCCACATTTCAGTCTCACTGGAGTATTTGACAACATGAACATTAGAATAAGATTGCAGATCAAACAGCAATAACAGGAGCATCTCATTAATTTATATCCTGAAGTAGTACCAGACTCATACTTTACCCAGTGCACGTCATTTAAGAATATCCATACTTGCCACGCTTATTCACAAGACTTCACTACTTAACTCCATAAATGCAGTATAATTTTTGTTCATGCTTACTATATATGTCTGTAAACTGTAGAAAAAATCAACTATTTAAAATGAAAAAACAAAAGCCAAGCAAATTCAGAATTTATTCCTGTATCCCAGTGACAGAGTACAATGAATTTCCTAGACCCACTGGCTGTTGAGGGAGAGTTATTTGTGTAATTGGTAATATGTCCATGTGAGAATTCTGAGAAGTTATGCATATATATTGAATATATAATTCTGCATTGCAGTCCTCAAAATGAAATCTAAATTGCCATCATTGAAAAGTTACTCAGGTGGCCAGATTCTCTACCTGTTGAAAAAAAAAAAACAACACCAAAACAAAAAACAACCACACAACTAAAACATACAAATAAGCTTCATCAGGCCAAACTTCAGCCTTGACAAATAAACATAAACAGTGGCTCAAAATTGGCCTCCCACAGCTGGATCTTCAGTGAAGCAGAATGCAATATGGATAAATTAGAATAAAGGAGACATCGATAGTATGAATAATCATTTAATATTAGAAGTAAGAGACGTTGGTTGCTTAAAAATGACTACTGAGGCATAGAACTTTCTGAATTAAAGCACATCTTGTGATGTTTCTGACATGTGGTATCCTGTGATGGTGGGATTCCTCCAGGAGTTAGCTCTGTTTACCAGTTTCACATCTAGATTCTTCACTTTAATGATATTTTAACATCTCTTCTCATTCCGTAAGACAGATCACAGTTGAAGGATTCCAACCTGTGACACTTCCAGAGATGCAGTGTCTATAACAAGCATACGTTCTTAACCTGAATTCTCTGTGGAATGCTGAGCTTGCAGTATATTAAGCAGTTCCATTTTCTAAAGGCGTAGGTCTTTGCAACCAGCTCCTGTATTCCACCACTCTTTTTACAGTCTTGCTGCCTCACCTCTGTTCTCTTACTCAAGTCTCACTTTCTGTCCCATGCATCCTTTACATTACTCCTCCAAAACAAGATTTTATAGTCTTGAAGCAAGATCCTCTTCAGTTAACGAGTATTACTTTTCATGACCAATTCTGACAAGAAATACAAAGAAGTCTCTAGAAATTGTTTTCCACTAAAAACACTAGCCCATAGCCAAACAAATCTGTTGTTGTTGCCGAGGTATAAACACAGTTTTGGACTGCTCAAATCCATTGGATTTTGAGGAGACCTATATGTTTTCAGAACTTTTGTAGAAATCGTCAAGAGCTTCACCACCAGTATTTTTAAACAGAGAAGATCTGCACACACTACTCATGTCTGCTGAGACATTTTGTCTTGTAACTGTTTGCACACTTGAATGATATGTCTTGTACTGATATTCTCTTGTCAACACCCAATCACAGAGTGGCTAATGAAGCCCAGTCTCTTAGAAAACGGTCTCTGACAAGTGCTTTTCTAAGTGTTTCTCTTGTGCTGAGTCTTCAGGGTCCAGGATGCGTTGAGCTCAGCCTGCAGCACTTCCCGCAGTAGAGTACTGACACCATCACTCTCCTCTGTGCAGCTGTGTATTTTCAGGAACCCTTGATCAACTTGGTTCAAAAAGGCTGAGAGGTTCAAAAGATACTGAGGAACAGATGACAAAGCCAGAATGTAAGCCTTGTTTCTTAGGAGAACAGGCTAAGAAGATAAACTAGAAGTGAAAGACTTATTTCTTGTGACGACTGACTGTATAACCATTTTGGTTTTTAATCTTCTCAGTGATTTTTATCAGTATTCCCCTATCTGCCAACATTCTCCGGTTCCTGTACATCATCATCAGTGCCTTTACAACAAGATTTCCATTTCCACTGTGAGCTAGTTATATCCCATGTTTTCAACCTTTCACCACAACTCTTATTTTCATTGACATATGACAGTCTGGATTCACATTCTCAGTTTCAGGGGGAAGAGATACCCCAACAACTGAGTTACCCTGAATAGGTCTTTGCTACTCCATTACAAGAAAGGCAGAACATTCTTGTGATGCAGCTAGGCGACTCCAGCACTGGCAGAGCTGCATCTGCAACAGTGCTCTGTTTGCCTGCTGATTTAGCCTCTTTACATACTGCCTGAAGCTTAGCAGTGAGTGTATAAAGCTGACAGACAAGTGGGAAATGTTTTAGCCAGGGAAGGTAAGAAACTAAAATACTAACTATCCATCCCTCTACTAAATAGATATACAAATATTTAGATGTGGAAAGGTATAATTAAGGTTTCATGCTCTAAAATGTTTCTTAGCTCAGCAGTTCACTAGATAGAAATCTCGGAAGAATGTTCAGCATACAAAGAGAAAGACAGTTATAGACACATAAATCTGGCAAATGCAAATACCTGAACTACTAGAAAAGCAACCAACATTACAATCCCCAAGCAGTATCTATCCTAGGAGGCTGGAAAGAAAAAAGTGTTATACTTACAATAGACAGTCTTGGTTCTCAGGGCTTTCTCTTTCTTTAATTATGAAGATGCAAGTCATCCCAAAATAAAATAAGAAAAAGAAATTAATGTACTGCACCATTTGAAGGAAAAACCCTGTACTTCCCGAGAAGCCTTTGCAGATGAATTGCATTACAGGCCAAAGTTTCCATTATCAAATAGGAAAAATTACAGCCTTTATGATTTTCTGCAAAAGCTGGAAGTACTGACAAAAGCGTACTTACAGTTAATACAAGGTTAATTTCAAGAAAGCCCTGTTATTAATGAAATTTTAAGAGATGACTATGGCTTGAAACACAACATCTCAAGGATGCCAGACAAAACCTCGGGTTCTGCATTATTATAGCACCTAAGTTTTCAGAAGTTGTAGTTCCAACAAAAAAGAAACAGAAAACTCGCCCCAAAAGGAAAAAACAAACTAATAAAAAGCAGCTCCCCCACCATTTTGAGCGTATTTGGCTAAGCTTTAAGGCTAGCCAAATCTCCTGAAAGTTCATTCATGTCATGAACAACAGGAAAAGTGGCTTTCATGAGCTGAATCCAGAACAGATCACTTTTGGGCAGAATCCAAGGAAAAGAACAACTTAAATTTCCATTTCAGAACATGGCTGAAGTGATCCTGACTCATTTTGAGAACTTTCTGGCAAATAAACATAAACTTGCCATTTACAAGAATGAAACGGTAAGCGTGATCATTCTGCTAGTAAAGCAGCTGTCTGCCCAGAACAGTCCATGGAGCTGTATTTTCAGTGTTCAGTGGCATGGAAGAGATGCTGCACATCGATGTGACATTTCAGTAGGAAGCAAGACTGACAAAACAGTTAATTAAGAAGCCAAATAGCTGTTCCTTCACAGTAGCCATAAATGAGGAAGTTACCCAAGTCCCAGTATCGCCACAGACAGTGGGTGGTAGTGTATGAACTCAGACGGATTTCATAAGCTTAGACTACAGACCCAGTCTCTCCTTGCTGACGCAAGTCTTTTTGTTACTTGTCATTCTACAGGTTTACAATAAACAGCTGCTTATACCTAACTTTTCTGACAAGCATAGCAAACATTAGCAACTGTGAGCTGCTGCTCAAAGAGATTTCTTCCTGAGCATTTTCAGACCACCAGCTTTGACTTTGATTGCATTTGTTAATATTAGAAATGGAGTTCCAGAACTGAAGCTAATGGGTCCATTTTACTGGTGACCCTTCTTGAGGTTTCTTTTAAAAAAATAAAAAAAGAAAAAGCTACATCCGGAATGAAGATTCTCACACATTAGGTAAGAAACTTATTCTCTGTCCCGAGTCAGGTGTTGCAAGCAAGTTGCAACAGCTGTTTCTGAGCTAAGACTATGAAAAGTTAGAGTAACTTTTAACAAAAGTGTCTAACTTTGAGAAGCCAAAACTCAAAAACTGCTGTTTAGGGTTCAAACCTCCCATACACATTGTAATCTGCAAGAGCTACTGCATAAATCAGTTTTCCACATAGTTCAAGTTTACAGGTTTTCTAACAGATTCACATGCACAGTTCAGTATTATGTAAACATAAATTACCTGTTCCTAAATAGATATACTCTTGAAATCATATCAGCTAGATGTTAGCAGCCCATACACAGAAATTCTATTTTAACACTTCAAGCTTATACTAAGCAAATCAAGTTTTGCAAAAGAAAAGCTTTACAGTTTAAGCCTCTCTAATCCCAAAGATAAGCTGCAGAACATAACAGCATACTTCTTGAGAGCAAACATAAACATTATGAGAGCAAAGCAATTTTCCTGTAACCAAAACCTAGCTGTTACAATTCCAAGTATCAACACAAAGATGTCCAATTAAAATGCTTTTCCAGCATTGTTGATTTTAATGCCATAGAAAAAGACAGCAAGGTTGCCTGTACATCAGGTATTTTCAAACACCGGTTCTGATGCACGACAAGCAGGGGCAAAAAGGTATAGCAGAAATGAGAACACCAAAATGGTGAAGACAAACACTAACAACTCTCTTCACAGATCTGAACATTCCTTGTTTTTAATGAAGTTGCAGAGTCCTGAACACAGATTCTTCTCCTTTTGGAACACAGTAAGCATTTCCATCCTATCTATCCCCAGATATGGAGGGGGAAATCCTGAATCCTTGATAGAACCAGAACAATCTTCATCTGTGCTCCAAATACAGTTCACAGAAGAGGCAACACTCTTCTGCTGGTGTCATACACCTGCAAAGGGCTGTTTAAAACACATGAAAAAGACTCTACAATTTCCCCTTTAGCAAACTCAGCACTAACACTAACATATATTGGCAAAACCAGAATAAAATATATCACATACCATCATATTCCAGGTATTTGCATAGCAGGTATATTTTATCTGCAAACTGCTCCCTCAGAAGGGCCTAGCTTTTTACTCAGCTGCCAAAAAAACCCCCAAAAACCACACCCCCACCTTTCATGCAGTATAATCCCCCATTGCTCTTTCAGATTTGGATCAATGAAAAGCATTAGTAAAGATTCTTTTCTAACCATTTTACCATAACAGCTAAAAGTAACATTCAACTATTTTTTTTAAAGTATGTAATACAAGCCAATTCCAGCTTCCAAAGAACTAAGAACTACATGCACGTGTATGAATGCCATTTTGCCTAAGTCATTTCCCACCCCCATCAATACCTATTCAGCAACAAAAGTCACAAAACCCATCAGTGTGGAACTATGCAAAGGTCATAAGGCACTCGATGCACAAGATATACACAGCCTTGTACTGTGGTCATTCCAGCCACACAATATTTTGTCCATCAGTACCTTTTACAGGGGTTTGGCCTCATGAACTATCAGCACTAGAAAAAAGTTAGATGCGTATTCTGCTTATTACTCAAACTCCAGTTCAAGGGCACAGAAAGCATCATAACATGAATGCTGAAGTCAGTGAGAAATACAAACTGTTGGCACAACCAAGAATCAACTCTCGGGGATAGAAACTAGAAGAACTTTAAAGAGGTACACCATATAGAATTAAAATATTACCTAATATTTTGTAAATTAAGCATTTAAAGGCCCCAAAACTTCTATGTTTAAGTTTCTTATCTCACAGAATGCAAGTGGCAACAATTTCATCTAATTGGGTAACTGATCATCTATTATTTCACTAGAGCAACCACCCCCAAGACTTGTTCAGAAAAAAATATTCACATAGATTACAAAGTGCAAATGGAAAAGGCTTCAAATAGACAAAAACTAATCTAGTAACAAGCTAGGAAGAAAGTCATTGCACTGGCTAATCATTTGCTTGAAATATTTTTTAATTACTTCTATTTTATGATGCAATATGTCATCCAGTCTATTTCTATCCCCTGAAATCAGTAACACATCAATCCAGGGGGTTACAGAGCATTAAAACTGCAAATAAACAAATACAAATAAAACAATTCAGTACACACTTTCTTGCAGGTATGTAGATGCAGCTTAATGTACCAAATTATTAGCCTCCAACACAGTCAAAGGAATTCCACAAGACTTTAGGTATAGACTTAGTCTCTTAGTTTGAGAAGCAACAAGATACTCTGGGAAAAAGACAAACTTTTATCGAATTTATAATAAATCTGGATAGTCTGCCTAAGCTGCCATGAGGAGACAGGCATTATTTACATTCTCCCCTCCAGCAGCAAGTGATTTAAGCACTACCAGTTCAAACACCCAGACTGAGAATCACTACAGGAAATACACCCTAAAAATCTCTAACTCATCAAAAGCAATATCCCTAGAGTCTGAGAAGTATGGCACATACGAATTAGATTTCTTGAAAAAAAGTCTTAATTCTTTGGTTATACATAGGTCACTAATAAAAGTCTCCCTAGTTTTATGAAAGCAATGCATTCGATACAATTTAGCTAAGAAGTATGCTTAGATGTTTGGGAATGGTCTTTTTCAAATAAGTTATGCATTCTGATGCTATGTTTAGGAGTCAATAGTACTGACATGAGCAAACCAATCGACATCTAAAGTAGAAACAAAGGTATGCAGAATTAACCTAGGTAAATATCTCATGTACCTATCCAAAATCCAGAATAAGCAAACTACCCAGGTGACCAAAAAAAAAAAAATACAATAACAATCTACACAAAGTCAGCTGAAGTATTCCTACAAATCCGTCAGATAGTCAAGCTTTACTAGCACAGCTACTCAAAATAAGGCATTTAACTTTGAATAGCTATGGGAAACACAGGCCAATAAAATGATAATCATTTCACACACGTAGCAAGCATTTACATTTGTTTCTTGGAGTTTTCCCAGTGACTGCCCTTCTCCTGATGAAGGGTTATTTCGTGTGGTTTTGAAACTTCCTCTAGTGAAGGACAAGCACAAAGTATCTTTACCAATGACATTTTAAACACAAATGGGTAGCTGAAAGGAAAAAAAAAAGTCACCTGACTAAAGTAATAAAAAGTAGCTAGCAGGTTGGCCAGTGTTGCAATTTATGTAAAGAACTACCATCTCCTCTTCATTTTGTTATGTTGCCAGGACACTCTTTGGTATTATTTTGAATAGGAACTCCTCTAGTAAGGAACAAACTAAGAGCTACTGACTATCAACACCCAGCCTGTATCAAAAAGGAACATAAGCTCAGGACTTTTAAGGTTACTTCAAACTTGGTGATACAAAAACTTCTTGTGACAACTCAGTGCATTGTGGTCTTCGTCTGCCAAAGCATACAATATATTTCATAATTTAAAGTAGGAATTAGAAGTAACTGAAGACAATGACAACACAACCTTGGAGAGTTATTCCCACAGAAATGCACTTATGTGACTTACCAGGACTCCACACACCAGCACTAACATTTAACATCTAACAAGTTTTCACCTGCCCAATTATTGTTCACTATCAGTTTGCAGTCCTTCATTAACTCAATACAAGTTTGACAGATGTAGCCTAGCATACACTAATTTCCAAGAGTGAAACAGAAGGAAAGCGACACAGATTTTTCTAAGAAAAAAATCACTAGTTTTTCCACTTTAAAAGGGAGAAACATGAAAAATACTATAGTACTGTACACTTCTTCTGGATCAACAAGGAACAAGACGACTGAATCCTGAGAAAAAAAATAATTTTGAGAAAGTGGAGCCACTGATCAAATAAGAGAATTTTAAAACCAAAAGGGGGGGATGCCCCTCACCTGCAACTGAAAGAAAAAGGGCACAGAAACACTTGAGAAAGGTAGTATTGCAGTTAGTCTTTAGTGTTCCAGGAAGAGTAAGATGTCATTAAGAAAACATTAAAGCAGGCACTTCAGATTGTTTTTATTGTCATGGCACTGATGACAGCAATCATAAGTAACAGAGGAAAGTACAGATAACTGAGTATGTCTCAACTTCATAGACTGAAAATGTGGAATTTAAACAAAACCTAATCACCAGCCAATCAACAGTCAAAAGTTCAGTCAAACATGGTTTATAAAAGCCTCACCTCTAAATACAGCCTAACAGAATGCTGCCTAATACTTTAAGCACAAAACAAGCAAAGGCAGTAAACCCGGAAGTTGCTACTGAGATGCTTCAAACAAACAGAGCCATAGGACTTAGTGGTTAAGTCTATGTAACACCTGCAGGAAACCTGAATTGATGTTACTATCAAAATAACAAGCAAGATAGTTTTATTCAAAGTACAGGTAAAGTTATGTAGAACTGGAAAACAGAGCAGTACTTTTGACAACTCCACCCAAAAAAAAAAAAAAAAAAGACACTTGCATTCTTTCATCATCTGCAACTTCCATATAATTCAAATGTTAATTTTGCAATTAACATAATTTACCTTTAGGTACAGCTGATGCTTCAAGTTACATGCCCTTATAAGATTACCACCTTTTTCTCGGGATTTTTCAAGCAAATTACTGTTCTAGATCTACCAGTGAGTTAGATAAGCACTTGAAACCATGTGAAATAAGTTACAGAATTTTACAAGAATCCCAGATTTATTATTAAATTTGCATATACACTTAATATGGAAAAAGATTACCTTTCTATGCTTTGCACCACGATAGTGTGACTGAAGACTTATAGAACTCATACATGGTACTTTACAAACCTAAAAAGATAAATTGAAAGCACATCTTCAGTTATACTATGGATATTCTGTAGTTAGTAAGCAATAAAAAGTGGAAACACATCCCTTCCTACAGCATAATTCACAAGATCTTCTTTGGCTTAAACAGTACAATTTGCGTGACATTTAAGAGAGCAGCATACCACTAAAGCGCTGAGAAACAGTATGCAAACCTGTTCAAACGATACTTAAATACACATTTAAATATACGAGGTGGTACGATTCTTTTAAGAGCATCCCCTTTCCCTCCTACCACCACTTTCTGGTTTCTTAGTTTTCCAAACTCCAGACTGGAAAGCCAACAAAAACGGATGAGCATACAGTGACTAAAAAGGAACAGACACAAAATTATGCCCTAGAATAACTGCAACTCCATTCATTGTTACATCAAAGGGACCAGAAAAACAATGTAGGAAGACATCTGCATTTCATTAAGATCCACAGACACACATTATACCATTACAATAACTGATGTAAGACAATGCAGATCCGCAATTATTTCTTACTATCTTTAGCTAAAAAAAAAAGAGCAATTACTAATATATACACTGATACTGTCTATTCTCTTGACATACTGGCCCAGAAGTTTAATGCACCAGAAGAACATTCACTGCTAGAACAGCTATGATTGACAAACTTAACATGTTCTGACCCAGAGTTGTAGCCTTTACAGATAAAGGAACCTTTACAGTCACCTATGAGAAATACTTAACAACAGAGATTTGAAAGACTACAATTACAGACCATTATATTGCACCTGTGACTGCTCAAGAACAAACTGAATTCACCGAATACTAAGACAAGTAGCTCTTCCAGGGACTGACCAGGTTATTCTCCACATTACCTGCTTCCCTCACTTACAAGTTTGCCACATTACATCTAGGTTAGGGCTGCATTTCTAAGAGCATGGTCTTTAATACCTTAGGCCTCCATTTTAGCATACAGTCTGAAAAAGCCACCAAGAAACGCACTCACTTCACAATAAAATATTTTTTTTTCAGATTCCGGTTTGCCATCTTCTGGCTTAACTTCTTCAGTCACAGTGCTCATCCTGCAAAACTGGTTCACTGCACACAACGAGAAAAAAAAAAAAATCCAGCTCCTGTTTATACGGTACTTTTCAGCAAACAATTGGGGGCGGGAGGGAAGCGTTAGCCGGATGAAGTCAGTTATTCCGCTTCAACGCATTTCTAGACGAAACCACATCTTTTATCGCTAGGACACCTTTACAGCCTTAAGCCTTCCGGTAAAGGGACCCTCCCCGTCCGTCCTTCTGCAGCGGTTTCACAGAGAAACCGGCCCCCAGGGAGCACCGCTCTCCGACCGCGCACGCCCCCGCCGCTCCCGCCTCCCTGCCGCTCTCACCCGCTGCCCCTCGGCGCCTGCTTCAACGGAGCGCCCGGGCCCCCCGGCCGGGAGCTCGCGCCCCACCGCTCGTCACTTCCGCTGCTACACAGCGACGAGGAGACGCCCGGGAGCCGAAACAGGCGACGGCCCCGACGCCACGCCCCCGCCGATCGGCAAGTAGCCAACGGGCAAGAAGCCCCCCCCCAACGGGAAGCCGCTCCGCCGGGCCGGGGGCCCCCCGCCAGCGGGGCCGGCAGTGCGGCCGCGGGGTGTGCAGCCTTGGAGAAGGGGCAGGAGACACGCTCGGCAACGGTTTTAATTTAAATGCAAATATTTATTTTAAAATGTCTTAACTTTACACTTCTGACTGGTAATAAATGTAAAATATAAGTTAAGAAATACACTTGAAAGATCCTTCTAAAAGCAGACTGAGGAAACAGTACAAAAAAATAACAGAAAAGTGCACCGGTTGTAACAAAAAATACCAGATCCAGGTTTTACTGCCTGGTTTTGTTTAGCCCGCTAGAGATACACCTTGACGGCTGTTATGCTTTGTACACGAAACAGCATAGCGGATACTGGTCAGGTTACATGTTATCACAGGTACTGTCATTAACTCGCTTTGCCTCGCAGGAGTTACTGGGTTGACTTCCCCCTCGGGGCGGCCCTTGGGGCTGGAGCTGTGCTTGCCGCCCCCCGGCCTGTCCAAATACTTCAGCTGTCGAAGTAGCAGGCACGCCTGCCCGAATCGCACGCCTAAATGCACGCATCGCGTGCACAAACCGGTACGTTTTCAAATAGCGCTCGGGTGGTTGTGGTGTTCCCTCCAGAAATGTGCCCTTCGTTTTGGGAATCGTGCAATACCAGTTAGGCCAAAACTGTTGGTAGATCTCCACGCACTTTTTTTTTTTTTTTAATCATGTCCTCCGCTGTGTTTCTTCAAGAGGAGCAGGAATGGCACTTTTAATGCAGGATTATTAGTGGAGTTTGATGGCAGACTATACCCCTTTTCAAGACAAATGATGTTATTTCTACTGGTATTTTTCGTGGGCATTTCTGAACAGTCAAAAGCCTTTACATGGAGTCACATTAAAACACTTGACAATTCTTTGTGGTTCTAATCTCAAAACCTAAAATAGGCTAGTTGAAACACTGCACTGTAGACATTGCATAATGCTTACATACCCTTCCTTTTAAAAAAAGCACATATGAAAAGTGCAATTGCACAGTTAAACATGTGCAGAAAAAAAATGAGAAAAGCAAAAAAGGAAAACATCAGTTCCTTGATTGTTTGAAAAGGAGACCAGGTCTAAACACAAAAGCATTTGGCAGTATATATATCTTGCAGAACTGAACTGCTGGTGGTAGCTCAGAGTTTCTTGGCAGTATCGCCTCCTGAAGAGAGGATGATGTTTCACCAGCAAAGTGACTTTTTTTTTCTGTTTTAGGAGTACAGCTGTCATTAGTGAGCACCTCTGTCTTATTAAAGTAGGGCAAGGGGGAAATGGGGGATTGCACTTCTGCCTAACATTGTTCTTTTGGCAAAACTTTTGAAGTGTGCCTAAAGTGGAAATAAAGCTACAGAGGCAGAAAATAGAAAGGGTGGAGGCCACAATGTACCATCCCATAGAATCGAAAAGATAGAAGAGCTAGAGGAAGAAAAAGGAAAAGTTTTTTTGATGGACACAACTGCCTTTAAGGAAGAAAGTGTTCTTTGGTTTTGTTAAGAAGCTGTGTAGGTGGGAGGAGGTGGGAGGAGGGACCCTTTCAGATGAGGGAAGTTTATTGGCCACGTAGAGAAAGAATATTTTTGGCTGTGATAAGAGTAGAAAGAAATCTGAATACTCTTATTGAGAACTGAGATAACTCTTGCCCTTTTGAAGTTCTTTCTTAGAAAGACAAAATTAAAAAAGACCCACACAACAGTTGATGCTTGCCTCTCCTTATCTCACATTTTAAATGAGCAAAGGGAGGATACACACCGTCCAAAAGTTTTTTAAAAAAAAAAAGGTTCAGAAGGAAGAGTAGTAGGATAAGGAAGGGAGAGACCAAGGTGTGACCTAAGAAGAGGCAGAACAGCGGTGTAATTCCTATGACAGCTTCCTGTGCAAAATGGGGAGCTCTAGACCAGAACTTCACCTGATTTTTTTAACATAGCCTTTTAATTAGTTAAATACAATTACTGAGACTAGCTAAGCAGCTGTTGTTCTTTCCATTACCTTCTGCCAAGTTTTTGTATTAGTCATTGGAATACCATAATTCTACCAATACAAATGTGAAACTGGAAGTTCTGGCTGTTGTACAGCTGTCCCTGGAGCCCTGTTGCATCAAGAAAATCCCGAGAAGCTTCAGACTGCACAGTTAGAGCACCAGCTGCATGACTGAGCTACAATTACCCGCAGAAAGAGAGTTAATGCAGACACTGAATTTGCCAGAGTTTCGAAGACTAACCCCAGGAAAGGAACAGGAGCACTTCATGCCTCCTAGAACGATGTTTTCAGTCTGATTGAGAAATATAACTTAGCACTGAATTACCTCAATCTTTGTTTTCAAGAAATTATTTTCAGCCTGAAAAGTTACAAATTCGGTTTTACAGAAAAAATAAGGACGTGATTTCAGAGCAGAGTTATTAGCAGTGGGTGGGGAACTAATGCTGTAGTCATAGAATAATTACACCTTGACAGCAATGTGTCAGTCAAAGTCATCTTTTTTTATCCCTAAAATTTGTCTTAATCTTTTTTTACTTCCCCTCCAAACTTCCACCCAAAGAAAATCTGTGCCTAAGAACAGGCAAGTGCTTGGATCTCCATATGCTTTTTAAAAAAAAGTACTTTGTGGTTTTAGTGTATTTTTCAGCCTGTCACTGATGATTTTGTTCAGAAGCATTTCTGATAGCATGATAGGGAAATGCATTTATAATGACAAGAACATATGCCATCTGTATCCAAACGTGACGAAGATATATTTGTCAGGGTGGTAGTGTCTATGAACATAAGCTACCGGCAGCCCTCTTGTATGAGCTTCCTTCGGCTAGGTAAGAACCTTGTGGCTACAACCAGAGCATGGCCACCTGCAGAATCTCTGTGCTCACAACACATGTTACAGAAGTCTACTTTGTTTGCGACACATGATTTCACACAGGACTTTGCAAGATTTAAAAGAGAGGAAGAAACTCCAGGGAAAGAAACTCCTTATGTAGTGAGAAATTCTCTACAGTCTGGTTTAGGTTTAGGGGTTTTGTCTCAATATAATCAGAAAAGTATTTCCATTCTGAATGTTTACACTAAGACTGTAGAGAGAAAGAAAGAAAGAAAGAAAAAGAAGAGAGCAGAAAGAAAAGAAAAGACAAGAAAAATAGAACAATGGCTCTATACCTCCATCATACTGAGATTGGGGTTTTTTAGTTACATGACACTGATGAAAGAAAATTAGTACCTTAACTTTTTTTTCCACTACCTAAGGCAATGTATGTATTCATAGGTAGGGGAAATGGTGTCTTTTAACTATTTCAATTAAAACATCACACATCATTGTTAAGACAAATTAATGGCTTTTCTGAAATAGCTACAGTGGGTGAGGCTGTCCTACTTAAGGAATTTATGGCTTCAATGCAAAGAGTTAAGAAGGGCTTCTAGGCAGCAGAAGCTGATCTTATCCCACAGAATATTCCTTGCCTCCAGCTTGTTGCCTCCCACTTAAGTATGTTAAGCACCAGGAATTTCGGAAGAATTGCACGTGCCCTGTCAATGTCAATACAATATCAAAGGATCAGCACCTAAAGTCTTACTGAACAGGCTGATGCGCAAATGTCAGACCTCCCCATGCCCTCCGGAGGAGACTCAGTTCTAAGGAATTTTAGGAATTTAGGGAATTTAGGAATTTGGGAATACATCACTGTGTTCCAATATAGGGCAATTAAAACACAGATATACTTCATGTTACCGTATTACAATCAAGGAGAAGGAAGTCAGTCTTTCCCACAGTGAATTTAGGTTCAGTCCCTTGATGTTTCATTTCACTAGTTAAATCTCCAAACTGAGGACCAGCTGAAACCAGCTTACCCCTTGCACACTGCTGCTTCAGGTTTTCAAAACAAAGCTCTACTTTGGTATCCAAAGTGTCTAAAGCTAATATAAATTATTGATAGTGTATCTACAGTGGAGGTCTGCCCCAGTTTCAACCACTGGTGTTACTGCATCCCAGCAAACCTTAGAAGCATCAGGAAAAGCCACTCTTTTTGCTGTACAAGTTTACCCCTAGCTCAAATCGGGTTGGTTTTCAGTAATAATAGTGGCCTACAACGGTGTACTTCAGATGGACTGGCATTTCTATGGTGCTCAGGAGCTGTCTGCTGGTAGCTAAAATCAGGCCACATTATCAGTAATGACAAGACCTTAATCAGAAACTTTAGCACTGAAAATAGTCCCTGCTGTCTGTGGACTGAGTAATATCTTGAAGGGAGACACATTCTCAGAGCTTTTAGAACTGCTCACCTTCCATACCAAAAAATACCCTCCCCAAACACCAGAATTCATGAGTTCATTCTGTCTCAGGCTCTGGAGAGTTTATGGCTGAAGAAGTTTGAATGCTATCACCAGTCAGGTGTTAGAGGCATGCGCTAAAAAAAAGAAAGGCATTTCTTTCAGCCTGAATGCTCCAAATTCATATCAGGCAAGCGTTTGACTAGGTATTTCTTCTACAAGAATAATTTTTTTATTGTTACAATAAATGCACTGGGAGGCTCCAAAACAGACTTTAGGGCTGCGCTTGAGGGATACAAATGCCAGCTCATTAAGGCTAAAAGCTAAACACCAGTCATTGAAAACCCTACTTCTCAGTGCTAGTTTTTAAAATAATACCAAAGCAACAACAACCACTAAGAAAATTTAACCATTTAAAACAACCGCTCTGTCTTTCATGCTATTTACTGATCAGTGTCAGGGGATCATTAATGTCTGCATACAAAAAGCTTTTATAAGATTAAATTAGTGGCAATTTAACAGGGTACAATGCAATGTCGGATGTCAGTTCAGACTCAATCCAGGGTGCATGTCATGGGGAGAGGATGAAGGAATACCTGTGCCTTAAAAGCAGATGAAGGAATATGTGTGCCATAAAAGCAGATACCAAGAGATTCTTTTTTAGCGTTGGTTTCTTCCATTCTTTCCAAATGGTGCAATATACCAAGTACTTAGAAGGAAGGAACTGGTCTTTGTTTACTATCAATAGTGGTTAGCGATTGTCCAAAAAGAGGATAAGCTGCTGATCTCTTTACAAGCGCAGTTCTTAGGAGATTGCTGCACGTGTGTGATAACTTAGACTAGAAAGAATTCCACTGATACCACGTTTTTTCAAGTGAGACCTGAAATAACAAGTCAGCCACAAAGTGGGCCAAATTCAAATGTGATGCGCAAGGTAAGTGTGTTTTAATTCGGTTCAGACTTTATGGAATGAGAAGGAAGCAGACCTGACTGCCTATACACCAGGGAATCAGATGGTGACATCTCACTTTTGAGTCACACAGTCATCCATCCTCCTAGAAGGATGCTGTTACATCTCTTACATCAGATTAGATTCTCTTACATGCAGAAGCTTCGTCTACCTCTATAATATCAATTAAGATGCATAAAATGTGTCTGGGTTTGTTGGGAACGTGAGAAAAATCATCCCAACTGAAATAAACCAGGAAAGCCTTAGAGTAGAGTTATGTCAACAAAACAGCCTTTATTCTGTACTGGAGTGATCTGTAGAGGACTTCTGTTGTTAGTATAAGTTGCATCTGCACTGAAGAGAGAAATCTGGCTGGTATAGTTCCCCCACTGTAGTCATACCAGGAAGTATTCCTAAGCACAGACAAGGCATTCAGTGGCACAGTCCTCTACAGAGTTGCACCTGGTGTGACCACTTACATCCCTGCAAAATGGCACCAGCATATCCAGATGAGGATAACAGTATTTTACAGTCACGTGGCATCAATGTAAATTACGAGAGCAGGTGCAAGGTGGTGCGAAACCAGGCCCAGGTACTCTCATTCAGAGGGATGTGACTGTGAGTCCAAGTGTGGAATTAAATGAGCAGCTTTTCAGCAGCCATTCTGGCATGGCCTCCACTTGCCCTCAGCCATCTATTCCCATGCTACCCAGTCTCCACACTATCCCATTTCTGTCAGACAGCTGCACAAGGAGCTGGACTGGAGACTATTGCAGGGTTCATAGCACAACCCTACCAGCGGCTGTGCGGCCAGAGCAGAGTGTCTGGCAGCGGAACATAAGCAGTGCCACTGCTGCACGCCAAGCAATGGCCTATGAGAGCTACTCTGAGAGAGTCTAAAAGGAACTGCTGCTCTTATTTTTGTAGACAGTGAATCAACAAGACAGAGTTGTGCAGTGCCACTGATATCTGACAGTCTAACTCGGCACAAGTTTGCTTGCCCAGAAGTATATTTGCGATTGGGATTAGATTTACCAGAGAGTGGTGTAAATTGCAAAAGGGGTCTGATGTTGCATTGCACCCACTGGTAAGAGTATTAAGGCAAGGGTATCAAATAAGAGGCCAACAGGAAGCTGATTTACCTCAAACACAAAAAAAGGGAGATGTACTCATGGCTTGGGTATGGTTAGCTGGACTATGGCAGATTTAACTTGAGCTACGGCAAGACATTATTGCACTTCTTTACTGTCCACTCTTGCCTTTCTGCTGGGAGTACTGCCTTCTGGCAGGACAGTCATCAAAAGGTATGTGTGTTATCTCAACCATTTCAGTGTAAAGTGCAGCATTTTGCATAAAACCATTGTTCATAAGCACTTAAGTGACATACAGAGAATGTATATCTTTACATCTGCCAACTCTAACGTACAGGCAGTAATTTCTGTCAGCGAAGGCAGACAGCCTTGGAGAAGAGAAGCCTCTGCAGGTGAAGAACCATTTCCCTACCTGAAAACTACATTTATCCCACATATTTATAGCATTCGGGAGAAGTTTATGCCACTTTTTTGGCATGTAAAGCCATCCTCTTAGTGACTAGTAGATATAGAAATGAAGACATTATAATTCTTTATAACATTTTGAAAAAGAAAACATTCATTATAGGGCTTCTTTCAAAAAGCACATATACATCTAAGCTTTTTTTAAATGATGTGTTTTTTATATAGGTGAAGTTGATATAAAGTTGAAATAGTGCAATTTTAAAACAAAAGTTAGTGCAGGAGTCAAACTACAACAACAAGAAACAAAACAGAAGTTGTAGATTATTTTTTTTTTTTTGTGGAAATACAATACTGCCTGGGTTCAAAGGAAAGCATATAGATCTGTTTTCGATAGCACCAAAGTGCACCAAAGTGCTTTTGAAAGGTGTACATCCTCCAATTAGCTCTCAGTGAGATTAAAACTTTCTTTTGGGAATGAATCACAGAATCACAAGGGTTGGAAGGGACCTCGTGAGATCATCTAGTCCAACCCTCCTGCTAAAGCAGGTTCTCCTAGAGCATGTTACACAGGATTTCATCCAGGTGGTCTTTGAATATCTCCAGAGAAGGAGACCCCACAACCCCCCTGGGCAGCCTGTTCCAGTGCTCCGTCACCCTCAGAGTAAAGAAGTTTTTCCTCATATTCAACTGAAACCTCTTATGTTTCAGTTTGTACCCATTGCCCCTTGACCTGTCGCTGGACACCACTGCAAAGAGTCTGGCTCCATCCTCCTGACTTCCGCCCTTAAGATATTTGTATGTATTGATGAGGTCCCCTCTCAGTCTTCTCTTCTTCAGGCTGAACAAGCCCAACTCTCTCAGCCTTTTCTAGGATGCTTTTGAAAATAACATATCTAATCTTAATGTGGAATTTGGTTTTGATGTCAGGTGATGATGTTTAACAAGCTGCTACCAGTCAGAGAGATAGTATCAAATAAAAAAGTGCATTTCCTTTGTTAATGTTACAAGTAACAGCAAGGAAAATAATTGAAGAAATATTTTCTTCTCATGTGCATTTAACAGCACTTTGTAACTCATTTATAGCAGAGGATACCATCCCATAGTTCAGCCTTTCAAACAGCACCATGAAAGGCTGATGGCTTTAAAATGAAAAAATATGGGTACCAAAACATTAGTATTATCAAGGAAACATGGGAAGAACTTCAGTTTGAAGTGAAATCATTTCTAATGCATTTTACAAAAGTTATTTGTTTTAATTAATGCTATCCTTTTAAATTAAGAAGTTGTGTTGGGAAACTCTTGCCTCTTGCCGTCAATTTAATGTTGAGATAAAGGAATAGATGATGCTTCGTATTAGAGTAGGAAAAAAATAAAAATGCAAAACCTCCTAAGGTAAACTGGCCACGTAACACATAACATGACCATAAACATTTTCTCTTTGCACAGAGGCATCACAAAAACAAACAGAACAAAGGCAGGAAACAGCAATAGCTAGACCTTGGTAATGAACTGTAGACAAGAGAGGAAAGATGATAAAGACAAATTGGCAGGTATACCTGTGCAGTGAGTAAAGATTATTTTTCTGTGCCTGAGGTTTTCTCTTTCTTTCTTTCTTTCCTTCCTTCCTTCTTCTTTCTTTCTTTCCTTTTCTTTCTTTCTTTCTTTCTTTCTTCTTTCTTTCTTTCTTTCTTTCTTTCTTTCTTTCTTTCTTTCTTTCTTTCTTTCTTTTCTTTCTTTCTTTCTTTCTTTCTTTCTTTCTTTCTTTCTTTCTAAAGATCACTACGGGAAGAGCAGTAGGTGGTGTGGAATATGTGTGTGTCTGTGTCTGTTTTTTCTCACACACAGATGCATACACACACACTCAAAACCTTTCCACTGGCTTTTAATTTTAGTAAGCCATTTAACCCCACTGGAAGAGAATCTACAACTTCTTGCTTTTAACATCATAAATATTCCAAATCTTATAAAATCTATTGTAAAAATGTACATTCAGTGATTTTATGAGACACAGGACCTGCTAATGTATTTTCAGGGAAGCTCACGTGTACTCTGTTCTGTCCACTGTTGGACAGTGGTGGAGAATCCAGGGGCTCACGCTTGATTGCTTGAACCAAGCACGGGTTTTTAAATTCGCATGGCATTTTAAACACCTCATTATTCTGCTCTTTCTCCTCCCCTGGGCTGGGGCTGTAGAAGTGGCCATAGCACGCCATGTGCGGCAGGTCGGGCACGCTTTCCAAACACCCAGAGGAGTTCTGAGGGCAAAACGGGGCCACCTCCTTGCTACGTGAACCCTTGCAAGATCGGTTCAGGTTTAGGTTGTTGGGATGATTTGCTACGATGCATTGCCAATTATGAGGTGTGTAGAGGCAGTGCCTTGGCTTCTGACAAGCTGAGGCTGGGTCACAGAGGTCCGGTTCTGTTTTAAGGTGCACTCTGTTGGGGTAGCTAAACACCTGCTTCCTCACTGAGCCGTTCTCATCCAGCCAGGCTCGGTTTTGAGACGTCAGGTAGTTATCGGCAATGTTTTCGGAATCAGAATCGTATTCCGTTTTGATAGGCGTCTCCAAGGGAAAGGCTGCGTCATAGAGAGACTCTGAGGATATTATCGGTCTCTGAAGTTTCAGATGGTCCGTCGCATAGCTCTCCGCACAACGCTGTTGTACACCCGAGTAAGACTGGCAGCTTTCTGCACTCCCCCAGTGGGAAGGGCAAGTTGATGCTAAATTTAAGAAACTTTGGTCTCTGTTGTAGAATGATCCAGCTCTCCTGTTGGAGCATGTGTTCATTCGCTGGCTCATAGAACAAGAGCTTGAGTTTCTTAAAGTCCAGCTCTGTTTGTGATGCAGTTGTTTTGAACGCCTAAAACTGACGTGTTGGAACTGAGAGGTTCCTCTTGCATAAAACACTCACTGTTTGTATGAGGCTCAAACTTCACTTTTACATTATCTTGTTCATTTTTTACTGCTGTCCAGTTAAGATGCTTCCACTGGCCCAGAGTTTCAATGGCACTGTTGTAGGAAAGTCCCTCCAGGTTTCCTTTCAAACTGGCAAAACTGCTTGGTATCTTCAGTTGTTCATCTTCTTCCCTTTCAATAACAGTAGAAAAAAATCTGTCAATCAAAGGTTTCTAAGTGGGTGTTTTCTGGGATACAAATGGAGTGGTTCGACACACATTACAAGCAATACTTTGTCCTTAATTTAATATGGGGTTCTCACACTGTTGTCTGTAAAACCTTTGTGTTTGTTCAGGAGAAAAAAAGGGTGTGCGTGCATCTGGGCTTCAATGTGTTGCACAGCTACCTTTCTGTGGCACTGTTTCATTTAAATTCTGACATGCATTTACTCTTCCATTTCAGGCACACAGTTCACAAAGACCTTAAATACTGTATTACAGTATGGTAACTACCTTACATTTCTGTTCTTCCCTTAAAATATACCTAAAAAATACTTGTGTGCAGAAAAATCTAGAGATAAAATGTGAAGAGTATCTTAAATGAGGTGTATTTTGTTAACAAGGAATTATTTGGACGTATAAGAACTGTCTGATCGAAGTGATTTGAGGGAGAACCATGGGAGTCTTACATCTTGAGAATGCTGAGTTAACTGAGACAAAATAAAATGCCTGAAATAAGTGTCCAGAATAGTCACAGATGTTCGTATTAAGCATAGGTTTGTTTTACATGTGTAACTTAATTCATGTTGTCTTTCTTTTTCTAAGATGGCCAGTGAATTCATTTTCCATGACCTCCAGCTGAAGTACTCAACACTAGTGAAGAGCTCTGGCAGAGAAAGTTGCATTAGCATTTCCATGCCCGATGCAGCAGTTTTCAGAACTTGGGGTCCAAATCTGCAGGTCCAGGGTTTGTCTGGTATTCACTAATGTGGTGATTCCCGACCAGACAGGATCAGTGCTACAAACCCACCCCTGCCCTCTCCGAACAAGAAGTGGGCATCTCAGTAAGAAACCGAGCATGAAAACCTAGAGAGCTCATAAGGATTTCAGGATGCTTTTTTCTTAGCTCACTATTAGCAATTTTTTCTTTGGATATGGGCTCAATGTGCAATTATAGGATCTTCCAGTAGAGGGCGCCCATGTTGCTACAAAGAGAGAATGTCCCACTGCAATAAATGTACACCAATAAAGGAGAATATTTTCTCTCTTTTTTTTTTTCCATTAGGTATTCCATATTTTCAGTCCTCTGGTAAATATTGTTATTGTTATTATTGATAGTCCTGAGATGCAAATAGCATGTTACTAGTTTGCTGCAGAACTAGCTTCTCAGGAAATTGTTTAATTGGGAAGCAATGGACTGAACAAAATGCAATAGTCACAAAAGCTTAGACCCCCACAGGAAGAATTTTACAGTGAAATAGTATCTCGTGAAAATTCTCCAAAAGAATGTGTGTTTCCAGGAAGACAGAATACATTTTAACAAAAAAAATAATAGTAAGGTTGAAGTCTATTGCAGACTATCAGGAGGACAAAACTGAACATAATCTGCAAGACCAACTTGTAAAACTTCAGTCCGCAGGAACTATCAAGCACAAAGGAAGGATTTTAACCACTCAGAAGGTAACAATGTAACTAAATAGACATCAAAGAGCATGCTTAATTACACAAAAAAACAATTTAGAAGCAGAGTCTTGAATACAAGAAACAGCCCCTTTTATTCTGCTTCTTAATATCAGGGCAAGATAATGTTTGTGCCATCCCAGTAATGGTAAAGAGTTCCACCACCCTCAGGTGGGAGTTGCTCTGCTTTTCACGTGGATCCTGGGAGATACACTGCCTGCAAGTAAGATCCACTCTAGAAGTTCATAAGACTTTTTCATTTATTTCTTCCACCTGTGAGGCATCCTAAGGAAAAAACCAGTAACAACAGCCACATTTTTTTCCACTGGGCCAGATGGTGGCTGTGTACACCCCCTGGCCCCTGCTCATTCAGTCCACCCTCTTACCTCTTCCCTCAGACCAGCTTGAAGAGATACCTCAACAAGGCCCACAGGAAGGGGAACTGACAACCCCATGGGGAAGGAAGAAAAGCCTATTTGGGAGGAAAGGGTAAAACCCAGCGGAGAGGTCCTCTTTGAATATAAAACTGTGAGATTAGCTTCCACTCCAAGGCTGAGCCTACAGCCAACTAGATGTATCTATCATCCCTGTTTAGATTATGTTGAACATCCACAACAAAAACCTGCTCAACTGTCATCCATAAAGAAAAAAAAAAAAGCTGAACATAATCAAATGTTAAAAAGTAGAAAAAACAGGACATTAAATCAGCGAAGAGTTTCAGCTGCAAAGTAAAACAAAACCCCAAAATACATTTTTGTGCAAGAAAGTCAAAACATATTAATAATCAAGCATTTTGGTTTTGAAGTATTCTGTTTTAGTATGTATACACTCAACTTCAAAAGAAAGAAAGACAGAAGAAATATAGTTTAGGATTATAACCGACATTTCATATGATTCAAGACAAAAATGGATTTCCATTTCATAAGTAAACTAAATCCTTCTCATTCAGCTCTCATCTTAGGTCACTACAGTCCTTTTAAAGATCTCATACGTAAAGTAGACATTCATTTTTCTGAAATACAGAGGGTTTTTAGAATTGGAAAATATACTTACTTTAACATTTGCTGTTGGGCAAGGACATATTCTGAACAACCACTTCGATACAGAAGTTGAGTGTTAGCTTGAACCCAGACCCAGTGATCTTCATTCGTTTGTACTTTGACTAGAGAAATGCCATTTTCTCCATTATTCTTTGCTATACAATTTAAAAGAAAATCTGGTTTAGTACAAGCAGTATTTACTATTTTTTCTTACTTAAACTACAGGTGAATGTTCACAGGTTTGTTTGCTGCCCTAGAATCATCAGCATAGGAAAGTACAAGCTAAAATATGCCCCAAAACTAGATAAATGACATTTAAAAAATAAAATTTGAAAACCTAATGAGGCACTTAAACTGTAACCAAGGATTTTTCAGTATTATTATTTCCTTATAATTTTTCCCTCTCAGTAATACTGCTATATCAACAAGAAAATGTTCATGAAAAATGGAGCTCTGACAGAGGAGTGGTTTTAAAGAAGTTAAAGGTTTCCAGCACGTATGGCAGAAGGCTGAGTACAGCTCTACTCAAGAAGAAGTTGCCCATTGGGGTAGACGCATCATCAAAATTTTATCCATTGTAAAGTCTGAAATACAACATAGACTCTCGTAATATTGACACAGCCAAACACTGGAAAAGCATGAGTCAAAGCTGCAAGCAAATAATGAGTTTTAAAGACAATACATTCTAATTTTCCTCTGTTTTCTGATCTTTGGGGAAAACTGGCATTTGTGACATATCATCCAGTTTTCCTCAAAGAGGGATAGATACTGTCATTAGTTATTAAGATTTCACATAGCTTTATTAAATGCAGTGCTGTCATCATACATTGAGTATTCTTATTTACTGTGATTGTTTATATATCTGTAAACTTGGCATCACAGTACTTCTGAACACTCCAAAATAGCAGACTGATCAGTACTATCTTTTGAGGCAGACATATTTTGGGCTTTTTTTTAAAGACAGGGTTTTAGAGAGAAGAAAAAAGCATTGGGACCAAAACCTGAAAAAAACTAATAGGAGAAAAGAAAAGACAAGGCTCTTTCTCCATAAACTGTATATAATCCAGAAGTACTTAGCAGACACACCTTTGATCTGGTTTTCAGCAATCTGTAGCACATTAGTGAAAGTGGCACCTTCATGATGACTGTTTCTTCCATATAATTCTGCTGCTTCACACAGCCCTGAGTTGCCTTTGGAATTGGAGCTGTAGAGGGCAGAAAATGTGGGAAATCCCTTGTGAACGACAACACAGTAAAATTACAAACTCTGAAATATGTGATCTTCAAGGAGTTGACCATTAGCAAAGACTTATGGTTTAAGTATATAATACTAACCCCGAATAATTACCTATGTTTCCCGCATCATTCAGTTGCTCAAACTAGTCTATGACTAGAATTCTACATTCAGTTAAGAGGAATAGTTATGTTTAAGAATATTCTGCTCACAACTCACTGGAATAATAAGTTTCAGCTTGAATTGAGACAAATGCTGTGTGTATTCTGCTCTGCCTATTCAAGGTACATTCAAGGTACATACATCACACTGACCAGCAATGCGCTTAAGAGCTAGCATGACTTCAATTTGCAATAACCATCATACAATTTGAATGAGTTTCTTCCAGTCTTTAGTTCAAAATGCATGTTAGGGCTTGGAAACGGTGCAAAGTCCATAACACTGCTTTACAAATTTCCCCCTTTATTAAGGCCATCAGAAAAAAATGACTATACAAATTTTCCCACCACCCCTGGCTAGCATGCTTCAGGACTGAACCAAAGGAAACACTGAAGTTAAATGCCTGCTTCATTCTTGTCAAATCCTTGGCCACTGTCCAGTCAGTAAAACTTAAGTAAAGCACCACTCTTCGAGAAGCTGGATTCTGGTCATCAATTAATTTCACCTGGGCCACTGAAAAACTAGCAGGTGGAAATGACTTTCCAACTCTGTTCCCAAAGCCTACATAGGCCATTATATCAGCATTCCGGTAATTTCATTCTTGTCAAAAGGATATATGTGCTAGAACCACATTACACGTCTGGATAGTAAATCCACACATACACAAACATATTCTAATTAAAAGCCAAATTATGATGCTGTCAGTCACACTGATGATCATTTTGCTTCACAGCAATGGACCTCATTGCTGTAAGGTTATATTTAACCAAATAAGGGAAAACATAATCCTAGCCCCAAACATCAACTAAAATTCAATCATAGAAGAGTAACAAAACTAAGTGTTAGGAAGGAAATGAGTCTGAACACAATCTGTCCTGATCTCCTGTGATTGCCACCGCGTGATCAGCCCCGGGCCATTTAGTGCAATTGTAGACTTATGTGTTCATAAGCCTGCTGTTGTAAGATAAATACATACACCAAATACATCTCATTTGACTCTGTGTGAACACACACACACATGCACTATTCAGCTTTCTGAAGTTTTCCTTTTCCTTTGTTTGCTACTAAAATGCCAAATAATTGTGCTACCATTAGATAGTGAAATGTGAAAACTCTCTGTAAAAATACTTTTTCTTTTCCACTTTTGCAACCAGTAGAATGACTTATTGTGATGGTAACTTCTGAACGCTAGGAAGATATCCTAACTTTCCAGATTTTATCTAAAATTATGTATTTAGTCATATAATATTTAATACACATTATCTATAAAGTACAATATATTGTATTATTTATATTATTTATATTATCTTATAACATAGTTTTTATGTATTATATAGTTAAATCCAGATAAATTATTCACTTTTCTAAGAAAGAGTTTTAAAATGAAGAGTTATTTAGGCTAATTTGTGCTTTTGATGTGGCTAATAAACATAAAGTCCATAGTATACTTTACAAACTGCTAAAAGATTAATTCGAAAATACTTTGTATTCACTGCTGCTGAATCATCAGCTTTGTGTTTTGCTTTCACAAGCAGGTTTTTCATCTTCATCTCTGTCACGGAAGGGAGCAGAAGTGGTACCACTATGCAGAATAAGGACAGCTGAGGTGGCAGTACTGTTCCTGATGAGGATTTCTTCCTCTGTCCAAAAAGAAACTTGAGTTTGCCTTGGAATTGCATCGTCTGTTATACAAAAAGACAACAGAATTCTCTTAAGCATTTAGTGTATAAACATTTAAAATGTTAATACAACCTATAGACCATGTTGTTTAACACCAAAACCAGTTTTGAAACATGGAGAAAAACTAGGAATTTCATTATCTTCATGCAATTTAAACCATGACATTTCAGAGGCACGGTGAGTGGCGGTACTATCAACAGTAAAATGAGATATTTGAGGCTGGTTTTGTTTTTTCTCTCCTGTGTACTTGAAGTTCTGCATTTCGTTCTGTTTGTCGAGATGGGCAGTGTATGGTGGTGCGAACAGCTATTCCCTCTGTGCCTCACTCTAAAGCTGGAACTATTATTTTTCCATCCCCTGTTCTCTCCAGTGAGATGGTTCCTGAGTTTCTTTCCTCTTGCCCTGCTCTTTCACTGGGAAGTATATAGACCGGCACAACCCAAGGGCTGTGCAGGTGGATGCCGAGGGAAAAGATATGCCCAAGATAACCACATACAGAGTACATAGCTTGGAAGGAACCATCCATCCCTGCCTCAAATCTCCATATAATCAGAAGGCAGAGATCAAGTTAATATCAAGCTGCTGCCTCTCAGTGAAAAAATTACCTACCAGAAAATGGCCAGAGAAAAATCAGTCCGTTTGAGCTGGGCATTTCCAGAGTTACAAGATTAAAACAGGGATGCAGAAATGACTAACTGGTACAGCTGTTCAGACCCAGAGCCTTCCAGCAAATGAGCATCTGAAACAGAAGTTTCATTTCCCTGCCTTGTGCTGATCCTCTCACTTTCCTTGCACGTGCCGTAGTTTGTCATAAGAAGACACTTTACTAAGCAAATGGGGAAGTGATTTCTAGAAAATGAGCCACTCCTACTAAGGATATTTGAGGAGCATGCGAGAGACTTTCTAATTCTGTTTTTATTAATAATATTTAATATTTAATTATTATTATTAAAGGACCCCTTACAAAAGGGGAAAATGGATCATTATTATTCCTGTTTCTTAAAGCAAATACTTTGTGCTTAAATATTAATCATTGAAACTCAGGCTTGCCACCCTTGTGCTAGGCCCAGTACAAGTCAAGGACAGATATTGTCCAAAAGAGCTTAAAACATAAAAATTTATAGATTCGTTCAATTTCAAATATTACAACCTTTTTTTCTCCCATCACTCTTTATACGTATTAATAAATGTCTTTAAGTGTTTGTTGTTAGCACACAGCATATGAAAAGTGTATCCCGTCCATGGCTCTCCACAACATTTATGTTCAATATTTATGTTGAAATATTTTTCATATGAAGTAATTAAAATCTAGTACATCATGACTACAGTTCTCTAAGTGATATTATACTTACAAGGAAGCCAGAAGTACTGTCCAACAAGCAGCGAACTCGACAGATGAAACAACGAGTTAGGAAGGAAGAATAATCTGTTGTCATGCTGCCATTCTCTTGGGCTTTAAACAATTTACTAAGAATATATTCTTCTCCTAGGAACAACAGTGGAGGCAATATATATCAGATCACAATAAGAAAGAATGAAAATGTTCTGTAGCCCATTGAAGAAGTTGTTACAGAAATTGCTACAAATTACTTTATGGAAGGGCGAATATTAAATTGCATCATGTATAGATACATCTGCACACGCTCTACCAAAAGAAAAAAAGAAAAGCTCTGCCATGGGATTCAGGTAAGTTTCTTCAGAAACTTTGACTTTTTTGTTTCCTGAGTTTTTGTGATTTGTAATGATGCAAAGCAGGGTAACAGATGTTGCTGCCTTTGAGATCAGAGATCACAGAAAATACATTAGAAAAAAGAACAAAATAAGGAAGAATGCTAATGCAAGAAAAAAAAAGAACAAACAAATGAACAGTGGCCGATCAGCTAACATTCAGCTGTTGCCTCCTTGATTTTTAATGAAGCCTTTTCCCGTTTTGGACAACAAGTGCCTAGCTTTTGAAATACTTATTTCCCAAAAGACACAAGTATTTGTACAGAAGTATAAACCCAGGAACTCAAATTTTCCACTTTATATATTAGGACAAAAATTCCAAATATTTGTAACTCTTTATAGTTTGAAATATTTGTGCATATTGTTTAGCTTGTTTTCTGTGTACTTCCTACAAAATCTTGCAAAGTTCCTCACATATCTGTAAGACTCTTGCAAAACATAGAAACTGCAAGAAATTCTACCAAAGTTTCGTGACTGTGTTCTTCAGGACTTCATAAAGGCTGCTGGAGGATCTCTTGCAAGTTTCTCCCCACCCACTTGGAGGCTGCACTTCCTCAATTTCTTTCCTCAGTTTCTTCCTCACCTTCTGGTGAAAGGCATACATTTTGCTGGGATCAATAATTCTTTATAAAGTGAATGATTTTGACCCCATTGTATTTGCTGTAGTCATGATTTCAGCTTAATGCCTCAGGTAGGAGAAACCTTGAGCATGTGTATCCACCTGCCATCCTTGGGGAAATAAAGCCTCAAAGGAAAAAGCGCGTTGTTAAACCTACTTGTTTGTCTGAAGACTCCTGTTCACATAATTTTGCATGGGAAAGCAAATGGCAGAAATTAATGTTGTCACTGTGGTACTATACGGAAATGCTTTTCATGGGATTTATTTGCATTAATGAGAGGAGCACTGATGTCCTGATCAATATGAACAAAAGATAGGTAGGATGAACACTGATGCTGTTCATTCTGCATGGATAAGAATATCTGTAGGTACATCAGAGAAAAATAAAGGAAACATCAACTTTGTAGCCTCAATGGCACACACTACCTCATACATTTCAAGGATCAGGAAGAAATGTCATCTATGGGAAAACAACTTTATAAATGGCCACTCTGCAGCTTTCCAGTGAGGCATCTGACTTGACGTGGAACAGACATGGGCGTAGGTGGAGTGCAATTCTGCCCCAATACAGTGGTGCCTATGTTTCCAATCAGCACATGCAATCCCACCTGTTTCTGTCTGTAGTTGCTGTCCAGATGACATCTGGGGAGGATTCATGGCCCAGTGCAGTTGTCTACAGAAATCCTGGCGATCATCCACATGAATGTAATCATATATGTTTTGGTGCATTACATCAGTCTGAAACAATTACAAGAAATGTTTAATTTGTAAGTGTAGTGGGGCAGATACTTATCTTTAGGTTGATACTTTCCTTAAAATAATGACTGGTGTAAGATAGCTTCCGAGTAAAGATTGACGGAGGAAAGTTATTTCAGAGGCCCCTGTTTTTCACATCTGCTTTTTGACTTCACATCCTAAGATGATTCTTTTAATTCTTTTGTGCATATGCAAATGTGAGTCATAGAAAAGTCCAACTGGCAGCCGGTGACTAGTGGCATCCCCTGGGGTTTGATGCTGGGACCAACCCTGTTTAATTTCTTGATTAGTGCATGATGGGGTGGAGCACACTCTCAGCAGATTTGGAGAGGGTACCAACTGGGGAGAGCAGGACGGCTATTCTCAAACCTTGACGGGCTGTAAAAATGGCCTGACATGAATCTCAGAAAGTTCAACAAAGGCAAAATTCTCTCTAATTTTGGGTACCCCAGGAAAAGAAAGATATTTGGATACCAAAGTGAGCCCAGGAGAGTGTTTCCAAGACACTTAAGAGGGCTGGAGCACATGAGATGGAGAGGAAAGGACAGGGTTTGTCCAGCTGTAAGAAGAGAAAACTTCAGGAAGAACTTACTGCTGTCTACATCAACTGAATGAGTGGGGGAAGACAAAGCCCAACTCTTCTCAGAAGAACAAAGTGGGAGGACAAGAAGCAACAGACACAAGTTGCAACATGGGAAACCAGGACTTGATATAAGCAAAAAAAAATTACAGTCAGGGTGGTTAAACACTAGAACAGGTCTTCCAGGGGGGTCATAGAAACTCAAAACTTGACTAGATGAGTCCCGGATCAACTTGCTCTAACTGGGTCTACTTTGAGCAGGAGGTTGGACTAGATGACCTCTAGAGGTCCTTTCGAACTACATGGTTCTGTTATTCTGTGACTTTACAATATATTTATTATAAATGGGCGACCAGTTGAGAATAGCAGCATCGTACACTGAAATCGAAAGAAAACTTTTAGCTAAATGTTATTTTTATAGTAGATCAGGTTTCTGTTAAAAGCTATACAAAAGGAACAACATTACAAGGAATCCATCTTCACCTGTCAGATCACAAGAAAAAGGAAAAAAAAATTAGTCTGAAATGGCATAGTAAAATAATTAAATTTCAGTGATAGTGTATGTCTAATCAGCAATAGAAGGATAAGGTGAAACAACAGAGTGCTGCATTTTAGAAAGCCAGTTAGCAGGAGTGACTACAAGGCAGTCATTACAGTGACAGTGACTAAATATTCTAAATATTTGCTAATATTTTTACCTGATGAAACCCTAGATAGTCCACAATTGTCGACGACGCATAAAATATCATTCCATCCGCACTCACCACCAACGCAAAACCATTCAGTGTCTAAAGAAGGAAAAACAAAATAATTAAAAAGGTAATCAGAAAGTAAAGAGTAAAATGGGTATAAAATATAATAATTTTAAGAATATTCTAGATATGAAAAAATCACTCTTCAAAAAAGTTGGACATCAAATTTTTGCAGGAAGGCCTTTTATTCCTAACATGAAAAAATTAATAACAATCTGGAACATGCTTTTTTCCTTTTTTCAAAAAGTTAGGATAGCTAATTACAGTGTAACTACCATATTACATTACTAGTTTATTGTTATTTACTTTAAATTGTATTTTTTCATTAATTCACATAATTAGAAGTTTAATACCAAGTGTCAGCTACTTTTTTTTCTTTTAATTTAAAACATCACATTCCATAATAATTGCTTTGAATTTATATGGATTGATACACATAGATAATATAATAATCTCCAACAAGAGAGTTAAATACGTGTGCTCTTGTAGCTCTGACTTTAAAGCTGGACATGTATTTTCAAGTATGGTTATTTTCTTAAGCTTCTATAAAAACACATACATAGCATAATTGCATAAATGCAATGAATATAAAAAGTAGGCAATAAATACTTCACTGATATAGAACAATGTTTAGTCTAGTAAAAAGCTAAATTAATTCTCACAGACTGGTGATGCAAGGAAAGCAACCAAAGAAATCAAAAAATAAAAATAAGGATTAAATGAAATACATAATGTAAACATTAAGATCCATCATGCTGCATGCAGACTAATTTTGCCTCTCTTCCCTTGATAAAGACCCAGTAGCATATCTTCACTCCAGCAGGCTTGCATTCCAAGGTAGTTTAGATGATCCTTCCACGTGATGGTTTTGAGGTCTTTTGAGATTACAGTTCAAATAGCTGCTGCTGAAATACTGCTATTTTATTATTATCCTTGCTTCACCTTTCTCTCAATTTACTGCTGTAGCGATGTGGCTATTAATCCTGAGTTAATCCTGAAGCACAATGAGGGCAGATTTTCAATTGCTGAGTAACCAGATACGCTGACATATTTTTGTGAGCTTGGTTCTCTTTTCGGTTCCTAAATAAGGACCAGATTTCCAAGACTGCTTGAAGCCTGTTCCCACTGTGACAATGGTGGGCAGAATTTCAAGAGTTCAGTGCACAATAGCCCGACCTCCTCAGAAGATTTGGCCCCAATCATAAATGTGGAGCACCTTTGGAAACGCGGCCCAGTGGGACCATACATGGCCAGGGACTCTGCGCCTTGAAGAACCTGTGAAACGGTGACTGGAGAAATGTAGTGGAGAGGCTGCAATGGCTCACCTACGTTTGGAAAGAGCTGTAGCAGCAAGTGATTCAATCAAGTCAATGCTAACCATGAGTCATTGCTAAGAATAGTCAAGGGCATATCATGTTCAGCTCCAGGTCAGCTCCATAGACACAGATCCTTTCCAGAAAAAGCATTACCTCTGCCTATTTAGGTTTGTGTTAAACACTAGTTATCCCTGTCGACCCTTCAAGCACAAGGAGTTGATGGACTGGTGCTATTTTCTGCTCTAAATAATGCCCAAATTTGTCCCAGCACCTCACCAACCAAAAGACCATGTGTCAAGATTTCTACATCTTCGCATCTGTGGCTTTCACTGCACTGAAAGGAGCCTCCATAGATGGTATCTGTCATATCCATTTCCAATGTCAAGTGGAGACAAGAAAGCGCTTTTGGCATCTTGTCTCTTTGGGCTCATCTTCACAGCAATGAAACCATCAGTGATGTGCTGCTAGGAATTTTATTGCATTTTGAACATCTGGCAGGCCTTTTCATTTGGACAGACTAAAAATTTCCACAAAGATAACCATAGGACATTTAAGGAAGCTCCTTCATGACTGTGGCTGTTATCATGCACATTCCAAAAGACCTCCAGTCCTGACCATGCAGCTGGGTCAAGTAGAAATTAAACAAATGTTCTTAATTAAAGAAATGGTTTTAACCTATGCAAATTAAGGCACCAAGCTCTATCTGGTAAGGCTTAAAAAATGACCACAAGATATGAATATGATTAAAGAATCTCACACAGTATCATGCTGAACATCCTTAAAATGTGCCTTCCATTGTCCTGCAGGCAAGCTGGAGTTTTTCAGCCCCCGTAGGAAATAGCCAGAGAGCACCTGCCTTTGCCAAGGATTGCTTTTATGAATCAAGAAATAAGTACCCCTATTCAAAAATGAATCTTCTTCATCCAACATATTGGTATGTACTCTTTGGACCTGGGCATGTATCCTAAGAGATCAGTCTTTAAAAAATGTAAAACTTGCTCCCTCACAGTGGAAGATGGGCAGGTTTTTCTTTACACAAGAACATATCTCCCCTATGAGGAAAGGCTGAGAGAGCTGGGCTTGTTTAGCCTGAAGAAGAAAAGACTGAGAGGGGATCTCATCAACACCTACAAATATCTTAAGGGTGGATGTCATGAGGATGGAGCCAGACTCTTTGCAGTGGTGCCCAGTGACAGGACAAGGGGCAATGGGCACAAATGGAAGCATAAGAGGTTTCACTTGAACATGAGGAAGAACATCTTTACTTTGAGGGTGACAGAGCACTGGAACAGGCTACTCAGGGGGGTTGTGGAATCTCCTTCTCTGGAGATATTCAAAGCCCGCCTGGATGAAGTCCTGTGTAACATGCTCTAGGAGAACCTGCTTTAGCAGGAGGGTTGGACTAGATGATCTCACGAGGTCCCTTCCAACCCCTGCCATTCTCTGATTCTGTGATTTATGCAAGTTTTTCTTTCACAGAGCCAGAGTCGGGCTGGACCAGGGGCAGCAGTTTGTAAAAACAAGAAGGGGAAATAGGACCGAGTGTATTTCCAAGGGTTCAGATCAGTCAACTGGCAACTACATCTGTGAGGTTGGAGGAGATATTAAGGAAGAGTGGGTGGGAGCAAGAGGAAAGAAGTAGTGGAGGAAAAGTTCAAGAAGCCATATGCTTAGGTGAAGCCAGGAACAAGCATGGATTTGAAGGAGGTATGTAAATGAAGAAAATCACAAACTTCCCCTTCTTTGTTTTTGTTTTGTTCTCAAAATACTGATGTCCTTTTCTGAGTTAAGATCTCTTAACTAAGCATCGACAGGTTACCCCAAACACAGCCATCAGATGCTCTGCCCTGCAGGCAGGAAAAGCAAAACCCACTTTGGTGCAACAACAACTTTTGTGGAGCCACATGAATCTATTGAGAATTAACACAAATTCCATGTATCTAAACGTCATTTTAGCTGGGAAACCTGCTGCTTCAACCACACTAAAGAGACGGGCCTGACATAGAGTAACACATAATCAGTGAGCCTCAGCCATGACCGCAAACTTTTCTCTTTTCTCAATACTACCCTAAAGTGCAGTTCAGTGTGAAACCTGACATCTGTATCACAGAGGACTCTGAACAGAGTCAGAGTTGGGCTGAGATTTATACTTTTCTGACCTACTTACCACAGCTGGGGAAGAGGAGGAGAGTGTTTGTTAGCACAGATCAGGTACCCCAGAAGTAGGTAGAAGTGATTGCAAATGAGTAGGAAAAGACCTCTTCTGACCTCTCAGATAAATCTCCCAGGTATAATATACAACTCCATACTCAAGCCCTTTACAGTAACACTGCATAGAGACTTGCCATTATTCTGGCCAGGATCCTGGTGATTTGTTAGACTATTCCCAGCTTTTTTTGTTCTAAGTTACCAGGTCTCACATTAAACAGGAGAACAAAGTATATGGCTTCACTTACGATTTGAAACATTCTCAGTTACTGAAATAAAATTCTCAGCGATAGCTTTCTCTCATTCCCCGCAAACGGGAGGCTGCACTGGTGTGTCAGGAGCACAGCAGCCATCTGCCTGGGTTACCCATAACCTAGGGGGGAGGAAAAGGGAAAGAGGACGCAGAGCAGCCTCAAACCCATGCAGTTCCCACCCCGTAATGTAAGCCCATGTCTACCCAAAACACAGAGGGGACAACACAGAGAGGTAAAGGCAGCTCTCCTCATTTCACTTTATTCCTTTCAGTAGAAATAATGGAAAGCCTAAAATAGGGCTCTTGGATTTAAAGGATGGAAATAACTGAACTCCACGGCTCAATGTCGATGTTATTTGCTTTGTGTACAACCGGTGTGTTTTAATCATTAAAGTCCACTTGCACCCTATCACAATTTTTAGCAAATTGCATATACTTGCACAAGCACAGGGATACACTCACGCATAGAAAAAACCACACACACACACACACAAAGATATTAGTGTGGACCTTAAAACTTCTGCAACAAAAAACAACTAAGTTTGAATTTGCAAAAAATATGTGGTTGTAAACTGCCATTTGGTAAACCGTATGGATTCAATGACAGATGGAATTTCTAATCCAGGATAATAGCTGAAACATGTGAGACAGACTTAAGTATGTATTGTGAGCATTTGTTTGTTTGTATTTGGCTTTTTAAACCCACTTACATGAGTTTTCTACATTGTACTTAAAAAATGAAATAACTTTTTTTCCCCCCAAATGGGAAAAAAAAAAAAAAAGAGCTTGGCACCAGACAGGGGCCTGTGTTCTTTTGAAAAAACATGTACATCCAATTATGTAGTCACGAAAAGCTGCACCTGCTACTGAAACAAAAAACAATTAATCTGTCAGTTCAAAGAAAGTACGACATTATTCTGGTGCCCGCAGTAGCTGTGAGATGAAAGTTATCAGTTCCTTCCATTAAGAAGTTTTTGAAACATTATTAGTCAAGAGGTTCTCTTTGGGAATAAAGGCAAATATTTTGAGGAAGATAGGACTTCCTTTGGCAAGATCCTTTATATATCCTGATATTTTTTCTGGTCCCATAGCAGAATATCAGCCAGCAAATACTTCAAAGATATTTTGGTCAAGGTCATGGCATAGTAAAAATAAGGAGGGGAGGGGAAAAAAAAAAAGAGAGAGAGAGAGAGAGAACAAGTTCCAAGCCACATTTCTCCTATTACTCTTCCTTGAAATAAAGGAAAATTCACTAGCATTAGGTCTCCAGAGACCGTGTTACTATGGTTACTAAAGTACAACAGTCAAGGCCTGCAGCCATGCCTTGCTTTGAACAGATTTTCAAGTCACGCAACTTGGGTACTAAATTTCCAGGGTCAGTTGGCTTGCAGTTTATCTGGAACAGTTTCATTTAATAGTGGATTGCTGGGGTTTTGCATCCTATGTGGGATGGGGCCATTTTCTGGTGATCTAAATAAGTAGCTATTTAAAAATTCTGGAAGTGATATACTCATTCTTGTCTTATGAATATTAGGAGGAAAAGGCAGACAGTTAATGTGTCTTCTGTCTTTAACTGTATTGTTTAGTGAATCAGTATTTCTTTCCACTGGTGTTTTTAGGACTCATAATTGCTTTTCTCAAAAATCCCTCTGAAATCCCTGAGGTTCTCTTTATAAACAAACAAACAAAAAAAAGGAAACTCTTACAGAACCCTGAAATAAAACCCTGCATAAAAGACTATTCAGAAATACTGTATCTGGTGACATCAGAATATGGCCTTTGCTCAACAAGTACAGTATCTCTTAGCCCTCCAGACTCTTATGTACTTCTCTGGTATCTACAAAGCAATTTCAAAAGGAATATTTCTGTGAGTAAGCACTATTTCGTGCAAAGGGGGAGTGGCAGAATTGTTTTGATCAAAGGCTTGCATGTACTGCTTAGTTTTCAGGCAAAAGAAACAAAACAGAGGATGAATTTCCATCATTTGAGCCAGAGGAGGCAGTAAATCCTATAGGCTGAAGCCTTACAGCCATGGATTTACATGGGAAGCCTTTCAGAGGGAAAGTGTTTGATCTGATTGATTGGTTTTCATAGACAGCAGAAATGTTTCTTTTCAAATACAAAGAAATGCATTCATATGATCATTATGCCCCTTTCACTCTTCTAACCATCCCAGATAAAGCAAAGTTCATGTTCCTGCCTGTCTCCTTGAGCCTGGTATCACTTCAGGCTCCTTGAAGATGGTATGGAAATTCATCTACTGCTGTGCTACCCAGAGCAGGGCCCGGCAGAATTTTCAAAGATCACTCACGCTGCCAGAAGAATTTGAGCCCTGGCCCTCCCATTTACTCTTGGAGGGAACAGCTGTGCCATGTCATGGCACCTCACTACAAGAAAGATGTTGCATTGATGGAACATGTCCAGAGGAGAGCAACGAAGCTGGTGAGGGGTCTGGAGCACAAGTCTGACGAGGGAACTGGGGTTGTTTAGCCTGGAGAAGAGGAGGCTGAGGGGAGACCTTATCGCCCTCTACAACTGCCTGAAAGGAGGATGTAGTGAGGTGGGTATTGGTCTCTTCTTCCTGGTAATGGGCGGTAGGACGAGAGGAAATGATCTGAAGTTGCACCAGAGCAGGTTTAGGTTAGACATGTGGAGAAATTTTTTCAATGAAAGGGTTGTCAAGCATTGGAATGGGCTGCCCAGGGAAGTGGTCGAGTCCCCATCCCTGGAGGTATTTAAAAGATAGGTAGACGAGGTGCTTAGGGACATGGTTAGTGGTGGGATGGCAGGGTTAGGTTAACGGTTGGGCTTGATGATCTTAAAGGTCTTTTCCAACATAAATGATTCTATGAATCTATGATTCTATGATTCTATCTGAAAGGCATGGATGATTATGAGCCATTCAGCTGGTGAAATTTCTCGGGTTTCCATTTTTCAGTATCCCATCACTTCCACCAACGAATTAGGGCAACTTTGGAGATACTTGTTTATATGTGTGTATTCAGTCTAACGAGGAAGCTGGAATGCTGTGGCTCGTCAAGAGGCAGCAGACAAAAATGGCCTCTTGGAATTCAGTTCGGAAAATGTAAGTCATTGGGCTCTGGTAATCGTGAGCTATAAACTTTCAAGAAAACACAGTAGTTCCCTGGAGGGTGAGATTGTAATGTGTGCACACATGTAAATGCACTTTAAAACATGGCAATGTTGGGTTTTGTATGCTTGATATGTAATAAGTATCGGACACAACCAAGAACAACTTTGCCTTTAAAGTTGTTTTGATTGCTTGATGCAAATTGTAAATGTAGTTTTTCTTCCCTTATGCTTTCCTTCCAAGCTAAGCTTTTGTAACAAAGCTTACTTAGTCTGTGTCAAGTCCTTGGGGTAGGGCCTCTCTTCTTTACTATATGCAGGAACCACTGGCCTCCAATGACCCCGGCACCTCAAAACCAACCACTCGGCCTAAGATGACATTGAGAAAGAAGAGCTGTGTGCAGGCTGACCAGAAGCATCGTTTGACTTTGTATGTGCAGAAGGTTGATGTGGTTCACTCTAGAAAGGGATACATGCCAGCTGAATCCAGTTGTTTTTATGAGTACTAAACACTGGAAATGAGAATACAGACCATGCTCCCACAGTGGAGCAGTACTGGCGACTAACAGCTTAAGGACAGATTAGGGAAGGTTTTGTTGTTGCAAAGGTGAATTCAGGGGTGCCACTAAACACCTCAGTACAAATTTGTTATGTGGCATGTTTGTTTAGAATAAATTATTCACACCAACAATGTTTGCTATTGATGGCAAGGCTTGGTGGATTTTGTCATGTCTAATTGTGAAAAATCCATGATTCTTCTCTTTGCATTACCAATTAGGATTTCATATGGGAAGTGAGTATATATAAGTACTACCTGAGATTAATGGACATTATACAAGTACTGGAGTCTAACTATAGTAATCTAAAGAAGAAGAATATTCAAACCATTAATTCTAAAATTTTTTATTATCATGATTGCGGATATGCTAGTGAGTACTTGGATGAGTAACGTCATTTACCTTAGCAATTATCATGAAAGGATACTAAAGTATGACATAATCTTGTATATCTTTTCCTTTAGCCCCCTCATGAATCATGATGTTGAATTTAAAATTGTGCTCTACCAATAATGGAACCCTACTGTCAATGCTCTTTCACAAATACTATGCCCTGGACTACACTTGGAAATAGAAACAATCTTTATATTGATCTATGCAGTTTCTCATTTTACTTCCTCAAAAGCAGATGTTGTATTCACAGATGGAAGCAAAGCTGGGGCAATATCGTATCTTCAGTGCAAGTTCAGCCCTTCATTCTTTCTGAGTTCTGCAGCTGCTCTGGGCTTTTCAGTCTTCTCTTCAACGATTTCAATATAGAAAATGCAAGCCTGATTAATTCCATTTGAGAAGACTCAAAATGAAGCATTAATTGCTCACTACTCTGCACTTGTAATAACAAATTTAGTTAGGTAGCCTTTGCAATAACAAATGTAGTAAGATTACCCATTATCTTCCACAGAAATAACTTACTGAAAAGTCTTGAGTAATATTTATCCAACATGTTGGACAATTAGACATATGTAAGTACCAAATGTCTGGATTTTTTTTTTTCAGTGTTATTTACATGTAAGTGCATCAAGTCCTGAAGAGAAGAAGCCGTCATAATATTCCATCCACAGCTGACTTTTATTTGTAGTTGCAAACTGTTAATGAGCATGAATGGCAGACATCTCTTTCCATAAGAAATCAAAACCTAAAAGAGACAATGCTGCAGCCTATATACTGTAAACAGAATGTGATGTCCTAATTTCAGAGCACTATTTTTCTGTGTATTTAGCACTATATATCACATTTTCTAACACAGAACTATTTCAGGGGGTGGGGAGAAGGGACAAACAATCTGGATTTCACATTCTGTTCAATAATGTATGCTAAACCAGCTTTTTTAAACATCATTTCAGGTCAGTGGATTTTTTAGGGAGTGTGGCATTCCTGAATTTGGCTCTAGGAACTGTCTTAATGTGCTAGTTGTCATCTTATGCATGTTTTGTATCCTGTAAGTATCCTGCATAAAACACACCCTGTCCCACACTGCCAGGAGGTGTGAATTCTGCTATTAATGTGTTACACTGACCCAGAGAGGTTAGCAACACTTTCTGTAATCTAGATATGAAGTGGATGGCAGTGGATCATCTGGAAAGAGGTAAGGATATAAAGTTAGAGACAAATCCCCTAACCATCAGCAACGACTGGAAATCTTAAACTGAGTTACAGACTAGATGAACCCCTCCCCAAGTCCCTCTGCAAGCCTCTGCTTTAGTTTGAGCAGACATTTATTTTCTTCTTGCTAAAAAATGCCCAATCTCTGTTAGTGAAGAATTCTGGGGGCATTGCAGTACTGGGAGGAGGGGGAAAGGTGTAGAACACATTGGGGAAAATGCCTGCTGTTGGCCAAGCTTTTGCAGCTTGGAATTCCTGGAAGAACTGCAGTTACAATGGGATACAAAAATGATCTCATTTTTCTTTTTTCTACTCATAAAATGTCAGGGACAATTAAAAGCAGAATGATGGTGATTTCTCTTGAAGTTCTTGGAACAGGAACAGAACTATTTGAAGGGTGCCTATCTGTCCTCCTGTCTCCAAATCACTACTAGGCCCTGCTAATAGGAAACAGGACATTTAATGGTCAACATCATGCTTTTTAATAGCAGTTTTCTTTCCAGTTCAAACCCATCAAATAGCATATTCAAGTTTTATTAACTGAGGTAGGCAAAAAGTAAAATTTTCTAGTAAAATATGTAAGTTTTCTTCTTGAAACCTTCATAACAACAGGACAAAGTCACTGCAAATCTGCAAAAATTCATAAGACAACACATGATCTTCCGGCCTTTTTACTCGTCACTTCACCTTACAGAGAAAATAGCAAGGCTGCAGATAATTAGCTTTTCTGAGTTGAGAATGAGAACTATACTGGAAGCAAGTGGCAGCTGTAGATACAGATTAGGCTACTAATTAATAATTTCACTTCAACCAGTTGAAGACCAGTTAAACAATGTAAGGTTGTAATTATCTATGTTAATAGACAGGCATTCTTTAAAGTGTATTTCTATTCCTTTTGAGTTTTTTTTACAATACTTGACTTCAGCATCTTCAAAAACAGGATGCTTCCCCAAAAGCAAACGCTGATAAAGAAGCTTGTACAGAAGGAACAGTGTGTTATGATTGCCTTTGTTACTTGAATGCAAGAAGTCCAGTTCTAGTAGCAGACTAAATCCTGATGCATCTATACGACGCAGTGCTCACATACATACATTGAACCTATTGATTGGCGAGAACAGTTGCCAAGGGTTAGCTCTGAAGTCAGTGAGAAAAAAACCTAACTGAGCTGAAATGGGAGAATATGTTTTGTCGGGGAGGAAGTCACGTGGCCGCTGGACCATCTCCAGAGGCACCGAAATAGCCTGAGCAGGAACAGAGGAAGTGGCTGTGAAAAGTGAGCTCGGGTGGAGCAGGCTGTGATGAACAGTCTGGAGACAGCAACAGCAGTCCTAAATTCAGATCCGCATCTGGTCTGTGCCCAAAGCTTATTGATTCTTTACCCTAATGCTGCTGATGAACATCTTCTCCATTTGCCAGAACACCTAAAATTTCTCGGCTAGGCCTCCTCATGTGACAGCAGGTTTGCATCTGCCCCAACAAATGGAAGCCAACTTTTCCAATGCCAGTGCAAACCAGTGAGGATTCTGTCTCTGCTCGCTGCACACCTGCGTTGACTGCCCACTCACCCTTTTCTATCACATTAAATATAAGATGCTTGTCCTGATTTTCCAATTTGCTCACAGCTTGTTCCACCCAAATTATAATCTGTCATTTCATGTTAGAGAAGCTAAGTACTCTTGTCACTCCAACATGTTACCCTTACCCATATGCAAGATTTGAAAACAAGCCCTTAGTGGTGTTTCCCATTTTGCTAAAAGGCTCCACTGCAGGGATATCTGATTTTTCTCCTTCAAATCTCTCCTTAAATCTCCCGCAAAAGTCCTGGCAAAGGTCAAGCTGCTCATACACTCTGAGTACTGGCAATTGCCGTTACCTTTTTGTTCATTATTTCCACATACTGTGCTGCCCATCAAAATGCATCCTTCATCACTCTTCTCATATTTAGGCTGCATATCTGAAGGAGGGCATCACTTTTTTTTGTTTGGCTCTGCCCCTCTGTCAAGCTGGAGGCTGCCGCCGCCTGTATTTCAGAAACCTCAGCGCTGCAGCAGCATCGTGATCATTACAGTCATGACAGTAGCACTAAGGACTGGAGGAGAGAGCGAATGGTATTTAGAGGTCACAGGCTTTTCTGTCCAGATTTGTTTGAGAAAGAAAAAAAAAGAAGAAAGGAATAAGCGAGAACATACGTTATTTGTTTAAAGGGCAACAGAAAGGATATTTTTTGCACAAAGTTGTGGCCATGCCAGGTTTCAAGTCTGGATTTTAGAAATATGCCTATTTGCAAAGAAAAAAAAGGGACCAGGGCCTCTGAAATGTTTCTTTGTGTTTTGCCTGCGCCTGGCAAGAAGAAAGTGAATGTACGCATGTGATAAAAAGGCAAGTTACTCCTGACCCCATTTATGGCTTTTTTTTTTCATGGATAAATTCTCTGTAAGTCATCCCAAGTGACTAATGTCAGCTTAAATCATGTCATCTGAATTACTGGGAGAAGGTTCATGTTTGAAAACAAAGGAAAGCAAAAGGGTTGTTTGGGTAACTTTTTAAAGTTGTATTAACTGAAAAAGAAAATGCACTGGGACTACGAGCTTTTTATGAGAACTTCCTATTTTGATGGCCCCATTTTAAACCAGTAGACTAAAAGGTGAAGCACTGTACCATCACCTAACAGGATTAATTCAGAAGGGTTGTACTAAGAAAGTCAGCACCATTGGAAGCTGAAAAGGAATTCAGGACCAGAATAAATCAAAAAGTCCCTCTCTACCAGCTTTTGATTTCTGAAGTCTGTGCCTTGGTCATAGCCCTGTATAACAACCATGCACTTTTGTCTGACTCCCAATTTTCCTTTTCAAGTTTAAATTAAATAATAACAGGAAGAGTAAAATCTCTTGCTCTCAGACTGACATTCAAACTGGAGTACCTTTTTCAAGAGCACAGTTTTATCAAGTAGTGATTACATAAATCAGTTTGCAAGGAGGAAGTGGAATTAGACTAACAAGTTTAAAAAAATTACAGGAAACCAAGTGGGAAAAGGGTTTCCTATGTTATTTCCTTATGCAGAGTGAAGAACAGCACCAATAGGATGTTTTCTAATGTATCATTTTCCAACTGCGTTGGAACGACACTTGAACTCTAGTTCAAGCTGTCAGTAGAGGCCACCTGGAAATACCTTTCAGTGCCAAAATGTGCACATACCCCTCTCTCAAAGTAACTCCCAGAAACCTTAATATTTGAGGTCACTTTTAATGTAGTGACATAATGTTAAATAATAAGCTTCAAGCTTGCATTGTATCAAATCCTGAAGCCTTTACTTAGATAAAAAGTCTGACTTCCACTGGTTTTGGTTGAGAAGACTTGGGCTCTATTTGGTATTAAAGCCAACAAAAAAAGGTCTTGCTGACTTCAGTGGCAGCTACCAAGCAAGAATCAAAATTCCTATTCACGATAGTGCCCAAATCTGTGATACGGAACTAAGAGATGGTATATAAAGGACTTGTCTGTGTGATAAACTGCTTATACCTGATTATGCTATCGCTTTGCGCCAACAGTGCTGCTGGTTCAGTAGCTGGATAGCTGAATTGCCTCACTAGGCATGCTACTTACAACTCAAATCAGCAAAATTCATCTGCTAAATGGTAGAAGAAAAGCATGCCTACAAAGCACAGAAGCTCAGTTTGAAAAATCCAATTTCAGATGATTATGTAGTTAATGCATTGAAGCTAAGTTTATTGATACCAGTGGAGAACTCTGGGGTTCACACCACCAAAACTAGCTTTCACTGGTTTTCTCCAACTTCTGAAGACAGACATGACTTTGAAGAAGTTATTTCTTGGGTTTTTTTAATAAAAGACCATATGTCTGTGATTTTAAGATATTTTTTAAGATGCCAGGCATCTGACAGTCTTTGTCTAAAAATTTAAATAAGTTGTAGTACTGTCTAGGAAGGGTGGAGAATGAGACCTTTGCCATAGATAAACACAAAAAATGTCAATAATTTGCTTTTTCTGCCATTGGTGAAAACTAAGAGGTCTGTCATGCGTTTGGCCAGAAGAAACAAAGTCTCTTTCATACACACGAGGAGATTCTAAAGCATTCAGCAGCCTGCTGCTAAGCATAGACACTGAGTGCACAGGTCTCCTGGGCAGCCTCCTGACATGCTGAAATCAATAGATTGGCAAGTGGATGCTCCAGAAGGGTGGGGTGGGCTGCAGAACCAGAGAGGTGCAGATGTTCCCATTGAAAGAGCAGGTAATTTCAGCATCAGAGCAATGCCATGGAGGCTTTCGAAAGGGAGCCTGTAGTCACTCTGAATTACGTACAGAAAAATAGGCTATGGGTTTTTTTTTCTTTTCAGCACACAGACATGTTAAGCCTGCAGCCACCCTTCTCGGTTGTAATTCAAATTATACCTGAAAGGTCCGTGCATTTCTTGCTCCCACGCATGGGTTTTATAGTGAGAGCAACCAAATCGAATACCTTGTTATTCAGCCATATGTCGTTATTTGTTTTCAGCAGGAAAAAAGTAACTTGGGCATGCAGAACTATCTGCTTAGGAAGAGTAAATGTACAGCGCCACTGAATAAGAAATGCCAGGATAGTATGATGCCTGGCATCTTCAGTGCAGCCATAAAGAAAAACATGAGACAAAACCACAGAAATGTGATTCTTGTGCCCTGAAGCCTGAAGAGGAGAGGAGTCATGTGGAAATCTGCCTGTGAACTGGGCAAAAGAGTGGCTTGGAACATTCTGAAAACAACATGGACCTTCACTGAAAGAGCGTGAGCTACCAGTGAGCGCAGAAATGACAAAACAGGCCAAGTCTGGTCTTTATCAATATTCATCAGCGAGATGGGCATGACAGAACCAGGCAGTCTTACTCCATTAGCATCTGTTTCGGAGCTGCCTGGATCAGCTGGATTTCTTTTTAATTTTTGTGACATTTTGGATATAAAATACTATTTTCACACCTGAAAAGAATTATATCCAATACATCTGGAGACAGAGATACCATAAATCCTATGCTACAGCCCACAACAGCAGAACAGAAGACCAACAGACGTAACAGAGAAGGAAAGAAAGCCCATTAAGACATCTCCTTCAGCAGCAAGTGTTGAGACAGAAATTTGAACATCAGTGATTCTTCCATAAAGAGCAGAAAAACTGCAGGAGCAACTGTGAGGTGGTCAATAAAGTCCAAGTGACAATTTCAGCAGGGGGCTGCTTAGTATTTGGGTAATCACTTAGCAATGCTGATACTATTTAATGGTTGGACTTGATGATCTTAAAGGTCTTTTCCAACCTAAATGATTCTATGATTCTATGATTATGCAAGAAGCAGTGTCAGTGGCGGTGGTGGGACCATTGCCTGACTGCATGTCATTGAGAAAACAAGTCCAGTGAGGGCCTCCCTCTCGGCGACGGACATTTAATTTCTCTGATAGGATAGTATAACACATTGAAACTACATATGCAATTTGGGATGAGGAATTACCTGCACAACAGTGTAGACTCTGCATCTGGACTTGAGACTGTGAGTGCAGCATAGCTGGGGGGGGGGAAGAGTAGGAGGTGGCTAACAGCCATGAGATGATTACTGTAATCAAGGCTATTGCCTAGATACCCACCAGTGATTCATTCTTATTTTTCCAAGTCACCATTTTATGGTGTTTCTCCACCCTATCACCCCATAAATTCTCTCTGGATTTATTGACTGCCAATACAATTTATTTTCCCACTTTTCTGGTTATGGGTTTGGCCCAGTGTTCTTTAAGTATTCAGTAACAAGCTTCAGAAACTGAATGTGGCCCTTTTCTGCCAGAAGGCATGTGGCACAAGGGTTGCAATACCACCTGTCTTGGAAAATATTTTGAAAGCACAAAGTTAAAAAATCATTACTGCAGTCAAACAGTTGGAGTCTGAAGTCTCCAAGGAAAGCAAAGACTGCAAGAACGGGGCCTATTTGAAAAGACCATTAATAAAATTGGACTTTGATTCTTAGAGCTTGTCTGTCTTCCCTCCAAAGGCAAACAAAAATGGCAAGAAAATACTCTTTTATCCAGAAGAAGTAATCTTAAAACACTGGAAGAAATTATTTATTTAGATACCTGCTAAATTTAAAAAATAAAATCTTAAATAAAAAGCACATGTTGTGGCAGAGGCCTTTAGAAATAAGAAACATTTTAAATGTACTTTGAAGACAGCCTAATTCCGTTGTTTTCTTTCAAGCTGAAAGGGGAAGTACTGCATTGTTCCAAGACTCGAGAGCCACAGATACGTTATTTACCAGTAATTAGAGTTCTTGTTATTCCATATTTCTATCTATACATAGAGCACAGTGATCATACCCGCTAGGAAAAGACAATGCAACTATCCCTGGTTTTCCATTAACATTGCAATCAGGGACAGTATTAATCACATATATTTTGGTGATACACACTATCTGGTTTGTATTATATAAAGCATCTAGGAGAGGTTGCAGCTTTTGAGAGATGAAAAATATCTTTTGAGAGACAGTAAGATGGCCAGATTCACAAGTCAATATGCAAAGCACAGCAACCACCAGCAAGATTGTTTACTTCTCCTTGGAAGGAATCACAAATGTGACTATTTAGTTAACACCCCACAGTCCCTCATAACCAACATGGTGAATTTGGTTGAATAACAAAAAAAACCCCACTTTTCTTCACATGCCATGGCCACTGAATGTGGCCGAGTGTTTTATAAAAAGTCTGAGCCAAACTCAGTCCCCAGGGAACATTCCCAGCAAGGCCTAAGGAAAATTCACCCTCTTATTCTAAGTCAGACATGCCCATAAATGAAGCCTGGTGAACACATTCATATGCACCTAATCTTCTAGTTAATGATCCACATTAAGTGTGATCCAGGATACAATATCTCCTACGTATTCAAAAGGAATGTGACTCTCATACACCCTGTAGTAAGCAGACCATTATCATATTTAGTAGCATGAGACTCTTGTAACCTACCTGAAATTACGTGTCAGCCTTCTCTCCACAGGCTCATAGCAGTAGGGCTACTGTTTGAAGATCATTAATAACTTGTGGGCATGTAACATACACCCAGCAAAACACAGGCTAAAGTTAGGAGACCCACATTAAAAATTAGACACTCACCATATTTATCATTTATTGTATGGCCTGTCCTCCCTATTAATTGAGAATGGAAATGATTGCAAATAATACCTGACAGCCAAACATCTCATTTGGGCACTAGCACTAACTAATCAGGTGCCTCTGTGTTACTTGCTTTGAAATACAAAATTTAAATCTTCTGATGTATTAAGAGGAAGAAAGCAGGGTGCCAGTTCCCGTTCCATAGACTCGTATGACTTTACAATATTGCATCCCACAATAAAATGACTTTTTTCTTTAATAGTGTACAGCATTTGTTTGCTAGGGGCTATTATTAAATTTACATTTACATGTATCTCAGAGCTGTGATTAAAACACAGTTTTTATACCATGAATATTATCCGATCCAAAACAACTATACATATGTAGTCTTAATCACAAAGGCATTTCCAAGGACCTCAATATAGAAAAGGCATTATTACATCATGTGTTTGAAATGCAGATGTATCTGGGATGGACTGCTGTGCTCTAGCTGGTTCAGTAGTTCACAGCAGTATTAATTCTTCATCCAGATTGATGGATCCAATTCTCAGTAACAGTATGGCCCCTTTATGCTGCTCTGCCAATATAAAGTCATCCTAAAGGGGATAAAAACACATAGAAGGAATAATTCCTGCACACACAGCTTCCCTCGGAGCACAGAGCTGAGGAAGTAGGATAAATTAAAACATCCCAGGATAATTTTAACTTGGATCAGAAACCAGGCAAGCTCCTGTTGGCACCCTCAAAACATGGGCCAAGTAAAATAAACCTCTGGTATCACTCCAAGTCAAAAAGGGCTGTGAGCTGGCCCACTGGAGTTCACCAGTAATTTCAAGGATGTAGGGGTGCAAAGTACAACTGCCCAGAGACTGATGGGGACTATCACGGCTGCCAGTTTTGCTCTTGCAAGAAGCGCTCACAAGTGTGATTTGTGAACGACTCACACCAAGACTGACCATTTGTTCCAAGTTGCCACAAAGCATTAACCTGAAGAGATGATCAAACTGAAGAAATCAGAGCCAGAGAAGACAATGTTTTTTCACTCACTTCTAGTAGAAGTCCACCTTCTTGTACAGCAGTCTTGTTAGATACGTTGTCTTCTTTTATCGTTTGGCCAACTTGCTTCTTAAAGTGCTTTTCTTGAATGGCTGTTGGAAAGAGTTATTATCAATTTAGAAATCATAATGATTAGGGCTGCTAGACTAAAATTCTTATTTAGGCACTTAACATGCATTGATTTATTTGGGAGTTACTGTCTTTGTGGTCTGGATCTCAGTTACTGACAACTTTCTTTTGCTGTGAGTGAGATAGATACATATTTGGCAGTCCAGATGTTTTTTATATGAAATATCTATCACATTTTTTATTGAACATATTTTTTCCATTAGTGTACTCTACATAAAGCAACAACCAAAACCCACAGGAAAGAAACAAAAGAAAGTTAGCAAGTTGTTTTGTATTTAAAAATATGTATTATGACAAAATAAAGAAATGCCTATATAGCTCAGAAGACAAGGGACTGAAATAAGTTTCTTATTTTCAGTGCTGACCTTCTTGGCATCAGATGGTTTTCAGTCTCACTTCACCCTATTCAATTCTACAAGTCTGAGCCTGACTCTAAGATTCAAGGGAATGTTCTTAAACCATTTCATTTTTAAACAAGAGGTTTAAAGTTTGGTTTTAGCAGGTCACTTAATACATGAAATTCATTAAAACCGCTCACTACAGATTAAGATTGCATATATTTTTTCCTAATAATAATGAAAACCTTCATGGGAGTCAAAACTGGTGAGTGCTCTTCCTGCACATGGGTTATCAGTGCTTGATCTGAAGTATCTTTGGATGCTCAGTCTTCATATCAATACATCCCACAGAAAAATCCCTGAAATACAATCCCATTTCTGGGGGTAATGAAAGAATTTCTGCGAAGGCTGGCATCACTTGGTACATTGGGCTTCTGCATCATCTAGGGAGTATGACAGGAACCTGTCTTTATCATTTGGTCAGTAAAAATGAAGGAGTCGGCTTCACTCTTACTGCCCTATCCCAGAGATGGGTCATACAAATATCCCGGTAGGAAACAGAGATTCAGTTTTCTGTTTGTTCGCCTTTCCATGGAAAGAATGAGAGAGGAGAGCATACCAGTGAGATTAGCTGGGACATTTGATACACATTGTCCCTTCCAGCTAAAGGAGAGCTGGAGCAGCCACAGCCAGAGATGGTTAATAATCCAAAAAAAGAAGGGTTGAGACGGACAGGAATAGTTTATACCAAATCAGAGTAAGAAGAGGAGACAGCCAGCAAGCCTGTAATGCTCCTGAGCTTGTTGCTAAAAGTCATGGCAATGGGATTTAAATTTTTAGTAAGATACCTAATTAAGAAACACGTGTACATTTTTAAATGGCTTGAATAATATTGGTTGCAAATGACCAAGGATATGATCTCAGTGGAGTCACTTCCTTTCCAAAGGGCTGTGCAAGAGCCCCTTATCAAAAGAACAAGCCAGTGAGGGACTGTTGTAAGACACATCAGCATTTTACAGCAGATGATGGCAACACAGAACCACACTGACTGAATATTTGTGATGGTTTTTAGCTTACATTGCAAATATTTGCCGCCAGTGATAATGTTGGTCGTTACCCCAAAGCAATCGTCTCAAATGTATAATTAGATGTAATAAATCCCTCCCTTGGGCATGGGAAAACACAGCAGGAAAATCCCAAGCTGCCTCAAACAGATCCCTACCCACGTTTTCCAGCCAAAACAATGTTGCGATTTCAGACTTGTAAGCTAGGCTGCTATGAACGGGATACACAGATTCTTGAATCTGCATTTTCACGTGGGTATACCTTTTGAGCTAATTGGAAACGGTTGCTTTTTAATTCCCCAGATCAGCCAAGCCTTCTGCTACGCCTGACCATAAGAACAGACATATGGACACTTGCAACAATAATTTAAAAGGCCAGCCCCTATTCCAATGGCCTCTTCCAGAGTTTTCCCCCTCAGAAAAGATGTTTTTGTAATTACTGACATGGTGATTTGCAGCCTCTGTGCAGGTTAAACGACAGACAGGGAGGGGTGAGAGGAAACGAAGGTTTATTTTTTTGATGCGTTCTTTTGGTGTTGTGAAAATTCCACCAGTTCAAACTTCATCATTAGTGGAAACTATTATTTTACCCAACTGAGCGGGCCAGAGCTCCCTGCCTATTTGTTAGCCTTCAGGCTCACACAAACACAGCAGCAGAAGTACAAGAGATGTTTGTTCCACAGCTGGTCTGGCTACTATAAATTCCATCTCCAAATGGAAAGTATTTTAATGTTATTTTGCTGGCTAGAGTTACCCGTATGTTAGGCCACACACATCCGTTTCATAACATACCCTACTCACTGGCCTGGACTGCAAGGAGGCCCACGGCACCATCAAAGATGAACGAGACCCCTCGCGCTAAGAATCAAGAGCTCCTCCAAGACGAGGGCATTTGTTCCTCGCACCTGAGACAGCAGAGCCGTTCACGCTTCTTGTGCCTCCTTGCACTGGAAACACTCTATTAATCTGGCCAAGGGTTGGCTGATACTGCAGTGGCAGCTCAGAAGAGATGCTGCCGCTGGTAGTAGATAGCCTGCCACTCAGGGGAAGCACAGCAAGAATGGCAGGAAAACACGCAGATCTCCAAAATGAACGAGGAGGAGGAGAAGCAAGTCATGACAGGGTGAGGAGGGAAAATTGCAAGATGTTATCTGACTAGGCAGAAAAAGAGGGAAAAGAAAACAGAGCAGCCTAATGATACCCCTGTCACCACCAAGAATCTAGTGAGAGAACTGAAGGAAAGTAAGTGTTGGTTATGACGGGTGGCTTGATAGCCAAGGGCCCTGATGCCAAGCCAGCTGTGATCAGACTTAGACATCACGTAAATTGGTGGCCCTCTGGAAGAAAGGTGAAGCCTACGATGACAAAAACAAACAAAAGGCTGGAGAATGCAGGAGTTCTGTCTCTAGTAGGCAGGGAGGAGCAAACTGGGGAAAGATAAAAAATAACAAATAGCAAAGGGTGACTGAGTGACCTGAGGGGAAAACTTCTGGCTGCTGGAGTTCCCATACATCCAGAATAAGGCAAGAAAAAAAATGATATTGCAGGCAGTCTGATGAATGTTGCTGGCTGTAAAAAACTGGAAAGTTTCAGATTTATGGAGCCTTGGACTGCTTTCCATGGGAGAGGCAACTCTTCGGACTAGACTGCCAGCAATTCAGCGTAGAGCGCTCACCTACTAAGTTCAAAACTGGCAACCTGAAGAGATGGGAAGCAGGAACAGCAGAGACCTTTTTCTGAGCATGACTTATCTAGCCTGCACTTCCAGAACACGAAATAAAACAGAAGATGGAGCTGTTCTGCCAAAGAAGATGAATGAGCGTATTGATACCATAGGGTGATAAATACAAGATATACATGTACCAGGGGTGACAGTTTTGCAAGGTCATGCGAGCTAGTGAGCATGGTGCAATCCCAGCCAATGTTAAAACCCCACAAGTTTGCTGGGTCCTACAGAAGGACAGGACTGTGGAAATATACACCGCGGGGGAGAGGGGGCTCGGAGGAGGAAAAGGGGGCGGGGGGGGGAGGGGGGGGGAAGTGAAGAAAAATGGCCAATGCAGTTTCCTGAAGGAAAGGTCAAAGATCTGAGGACATTGTTCCAAATTCTGATCTGAAAGTGGTGAAAGGAGTGGAAACCAAAAAATAAAGTAGAGTTACAGCTGACAGTTAATTAATGGAGAAAAAAAAGTCTGCAAAAGGGATGTTAAGTTTGGCTGAAGGAGTACAGGACTGTCTCAGACAGTGCTGCCGAGCCGTTCACAGCTGCACTGCCTCTCCCCAGAACACTGTAAAGAGCTGAGATCTCTTTTGAGCCTCCAGTTCTGATACAAGCATTGCTAGCTGCATTTGCAAACTCCTTGGCTTGAAATCCAAATCTGGAATATTGTAAAGAAGAGAAAAGCTGCCTGACACTTTAAAGGCTATAGAAGCATCACAAACCCAGCCATTCCCCTTCCCTCAGAAATAACTGAACATTTATTCATTGAAGAATACACTTTAGTTCAAAGGGATGGAAAACTCAGGACTCTCATGAAACCGTACTTTTTAAACCCATAGGATTACATTCTCCAAAGTGTTTCTTTACCCTTTCCTGCACAAGCACAACTTCTTTCTTCAGAAAATAATCAGAAAAATACCTGCCAAACTAAACTCTGTAACAAACTGATGCGTGGCCAAACTGCACCCCAGCCATCCCAGGGGCCTTGCACTGCTCAGGCTGCCTGCGTCAAGCAACAGCACAGGACAGGAATGAGCAGTGAAGGGATGCTGGGTTTTATCTGAACACCTTGCCTGGGTTCATTTGAGGTGTAAGAAGGCGACTTCAGACTCAGTATGATTCAGGTGTAGCAGTTTCAAGCCTTTCTACAAGGAGTACGGGTGAGACTATTTCTCTCCAGCGATGCCCAGGGGATAAATTGTTTCTTAAAATGGGCAGCTGAAAATACCTGAATCTAGTTTGCAGGTTCAGAGCCACTGCTTTATGCATACGAGTCTTACTTTTGGTAACTGTTACTCGAAAGGAAGTGAAAACAGGGTCTTTCTTCCTGGATCTTCTAGCTGCAGGAAGAATCAGCTATGCGTGTTACCCTGAAAGCTCTAGAAAACAAAACAAAACGACTAGGAAACACTCGGTGTGAGCAATCCTGCTTAACAAACCGACAGCTATGAACCGAAATGGTCTGTTTCCTCTTGCTGCGTTACAGAGAACACCGAGTGGCAATAAGGGCAGTGCTCATTAGATGCACGCTGAAAGTAAACAAAATACAACACAAAGAACAGTTACTGTACGTTGCCGCAAGATACAAAAGGGATGTTTGCACTCTGAAATGTCACACCATACAGGTTGCACAAATGCTTTGGGAAAGAAATCAGCACCAAAATGCACCCTCTGAATAAAAGATGTATGGGGCTCAGTCCTGCTGCAGAGGCTACCAGAACGCCAGATGAAATTGTGCTAGCAATAATGCAAAGTTTTTCTTCCCAACTTAGTGGTTTTCTCAGTCTGCTTCTTCTTAAGAGATGCTTTGAAATCTGACTGCCCTTTGAAGTTTCTCGAGTACAGCATGACATTTATTTAAGGTACAAACCGAACTGTTTGCTTTCCAGATCCCATCCCCTCTTTCTCTCAGAACCACTTTGCCCTGTTCCCGGCGAGCCTCATCCATTTTGCCCTCACACACAAGAGGGGCATCAAAGAGACGCCACTGCCTTCCAGCCCTCCTCTTGGGGGCTGGTGGGGCCACCTTGCCCCCCCGCCCCCTCCCAGGACCCTATCCCGTGTCTTCACCCCCGTCCGGAGGGAGCCCTTTTGAAGGGGGGATGAGGGGGAGGAGAAGTCCCTGCTGCGGAGGAGGCAGACTGCTGACTAACCCCAGCCCTGCTGTCACGCAAGCCTCGCCGCCTGTCAATCTCCCGGCGGCTCTGACAGGGGCCTGGCACCCGTTCAAACCCTTGCGTGCGAGCAGACGAGCCGCGTTACCCTATGAAGTATTTCATAATAACAACAGCTGTTAAATATTGATGACTCCTGGCAAGCGCTGAATGCTTTTTGAGAAGGTTAAGCCTTCGTGTAATGGAACCTAATTCCTCATTATATACTGTATCACATATCTGGAAGTTGCCTAAAAAAAGCAAAGGGGCTTAAAGTAAAGGATCAGAAAATAACTCTCGTGCAGCAGGGGAAAGGGAGAAAACCCGCAGTGTAAGGGGTGAGGAGTGTGTCCCTGAAGTCAAATCCTTTTGCAAACAGTAAAAAATGCTGCCGGAGCGATCATCAGAACGGTTGGTTTCACTATTTTCCACTGGACGGTTTGGTGTTTTTAGAAATTATTGCAGATGAGATAAACTTTCTAAAATGGTGATTCAGCTGCCACTGCTGTCTGTGTATGTAAGAGTACACATGGAAATTATTTCTACAGAAAAACATAGAAAATAGAGAGAAAGCTTGCATTCCTATAGTTTTTTCTATGAACATCAGCCCTGAGAGATCTGGCTCGTTAGAAGATTTAGTGGTGATCAGACAAGATATTAAGGATGAGATCTCACAGAGGGTTTCCAGCAGGTAAGAAAGGGACATGGGCGAGCTTCTTGCCTTGGGCAAGTCCTGCTGTGTGCTCTCCCCTAGTTCCCAGAAGAAATCCCCCCTCTTCCTCACTCTGCCCTTCAATACCCGCCAGTCCTATCTTTTCCCTCCTGACCTAACTGTTGAGCAAGGTTGTGTCAGGAAGAGAATCAGCTTAGGGTAGGAGTTCACGATCGACAGACCGAGCTTTTGGGATGGAGCTGGCATGACGCCAGGGCAGGCAGCACCAGGGGAATCCAGCAAAAAGGCAGCATCAGAGCTAGGGTGCAGATGAAAGAGAAGAAACCCAAACCAAGGACTTCCTGGGGAGGTGACCAAGTCAGGATATTTTTTTCTTGCATGTGAAAAAGAGGTCTGTGTGCCTCTGGGGAATACAATTTAGATGGGGCAAGCTGAGAAGCCAAAAACAATTACCTGCTTCTGTTCAGTTGTGCTGCAGTGCAAGGAGTTCCATGAAGCTTTAAGAAAGTATTTTACCTGTGGGGAACCCAGGCCTATTTATTGAGTTGGGATAGGGAGTCACAGAAGCTTAGGAAGTTGTAGGTTGGAAGGGACCTTTGAAGGTCATCTGGTCTACCCCACTCTGATCAGAACAGAGCTAACTTTAGTTAGGCAGGTTGCTGAGGGGTTTTGTTGAGCGTCGCCAGTAATGGACATTTCACATTCTCTCCAGAAGAACTTTCATTGTTTAATTACAAACAGGATCAATTTTGTAAGGTAAGAGCTGCTTATGGTTTTAGGTGAACGAGCATTAGGATAAGTTCTGGATGGACACTTCCTGCTTCCACAATTCTTGGTCTGCAAAATGTGTAGAATAATTTAAGAAATGCTGAGAATGGTTAAGTGGCTGTCATGAAAAGTGTGTGTATCTGGAGAATATGTGCATTAAGTTATTAGCTATTCTTATAGTGGTTTTTGATGGATTACTCTATCTATATCTCACACAACCGGCTCAGAGGAAACCACACTTGTATGTCACATTTTTATGTAGTCTGGGACTGGAACATCTCCCTTAACCCATAACTTCTGAGGGATCACGATACAAAGCGAAGATGTGCCTCCATACAAAACCAAATTGTGTGCTAACTATGCAAGCAACAGACTCAAAAGAACTTGTCTAGAAAGCACATTTCCTCTCTGCAGCTTACTGTTGCAACCTTTCTCTCTTTGTATGACTCAACAGATGATCTCCCCAACAGACAACCCGACATTGCACATTGGCAAAGAAGACATTTGAGAGATCTGTTTGCATCACTGTGAGTAAATATTAGAGTTATCTGTTGGTCTGGTAGACTATATCGGCTGTAAGACTGCCAAAGACATGCAGTCCCTCCTAAATTATCCCAAGATATAAGACTTATTCCAAGTAATTGTCTTCTGTTTCATCTTCATAATTCCATTTGATTACCTACTACTTTAAATATGATGATTTGATGACGGGAACTTATTGATTTATAGGTTCAGTCCTGGGGCCTTAATTTTATCCCTGTATTATTCCATTCTTAGTTGAATGAAGCTATAATACATTAGCTTGTCTGAGTGTGTGTTTGCCTGCACACCCTTTTGAATAAATCCATAAAAGGTAAATACAAATGAGTTATTCTGTCAAATTACAAAATGGATGGCAAGCCTGAGTTATTGGCAACCTCAAGTAAGAAATCTGCAAAACACTTAGTCCACTTGCAAATCAATAATCACATCCCTCATAAAAATTAAGATGATTCCAACAAATTCCTTGCCCCTTAAGTAAGTCATGAGTTTCTAAAGTACATATCCATTAATCAGAATCAAGATATACAGCATAAGTTTGGTATAGAAAAGAATACATTTAAGAGAACTATTCTGTATTTAGAAAACTTACTTAGCATTGGCTAGTTCCAGTGTTAAGGACCTCACAATGTACCATCAATGTAGTTTTATGTTTGTTTTACTCTAGTTCCCATTTTCCTCCATACTACACTCTGAAACACTGCATGTTAAGTCTACGTAGAGGGATTCAGACTTCACCAAACTAGTCCACATTAGCCTTAAGTGTACTGCAGTGTGTTCTGACCTGCCAAATCCTGATTGCTCAAGCGGGATCTCAGCAAATCCCACCTATCATGATATACACACATATTCAGAGGAATAGCATATCGGGATGCATTGATTATAGAATCTATGGAGCAGATGGCTTATCAAAAGAACTTGCAGAGTTTCCCAGTTCTTCTAAGTGTCCTTCACGATGACTTGTTGACTGAATAGCTGTTTGTCTTTTCCCTTGTCCAGATATTTTAAAAAATCTGTACAGGGAAAAATAAAATTTAGGTTCTCTATATCCTTAGCATTCCCAGCATTTTCTCTCTCTATGGTCCAAGAATTCAGTCCTTTTTTGATATGGCTCATATTATTTCATTGTCCTGAGGCCATTTTTTCCACTAGTTTGGTGCTCCCAATGAAAATAATACAATGGAAATTGAGGTCCACAGCAGAGGCAGCTATGCTTAGAAGAGAGCCTAAAACAGCTGTGACTGTTTACCGAGGAGAGTAGGATGAGGAGAGATGTAACAGAGGTTTACAAAATTGCAAAGGCAATGGATAAACTGAATGCAGAACCGCTGTTCACCCCACCCCACAATATGAGGACTGTGAAGTGCTCAGGGACACCAGTGCAAGAATGCTTTAAAGCAGATGAAAGACAGCAATTCTGGAGATGAGAATACCAGACTAGATGGGCCATTGGTGTGACACAGTAGTGCATTTCTTATGTTGTTACAGTCTCACTGCAATGCCACGACCTTGTCCACGAAATTTGTTGCAGACAGAAAATAAACAACAGATGAACGAGAGCAACATCTGTGACGTGAAACAAAGTATATCGCAGAAGCGACAATAAGAAAAATCAGAACCTTATGAGAAAGCCTGTATGTGACTAAATTTAAGCATATGATGAAAGATCAGCTTATGACTAATCACTGCATTCAAACAAAAAAAAATTATGATAAATAGCCTATTGAAATAAATTTGAGTCTGAAATATTTTTCAGAAACTAAGTAATGAGACCAAAATCCATTCTTACTGAAAAGGCAGCTAAGAGAAAAGCTATGCATGTTCAGAAGTAAGCAACTACAGTCTACTGGAATCTTCCTCACTTTAAAAAAAGGAGACTGTAAGAATTGTGTCTTACAGAAGAAACGCAATGAAGTCCTGATAATAGATTTATCTTGAGAATATCAGAACATTTTTAGTCTTTATTGGCTGCAGAAGATGTGCACCATCTTACCCTCTTCAATTTAGATCTACAGTTTAGAGCATTTAGTAAATCAATCCCTGAAGAATGAAATCAAATCAAAGACCAAGCATGAAAACAAACGCAACTAGGTAAGTGTATGAGAAAGCTTCTCTCCCCCTTCCTGATTAAATCAACCTGACAATGACTGACTTATGTGAGACTTAGATGGTCTTTGCTAGCCTTTTTGGATTTGATAACCTCTTTTCCAGGCCTATGTTTCAAATAGACTACCTCCTGAGCTTCCACGCCTCAATTTCTACTGCTTTTATAAAATTCTTGTCCTTTATAATTTTATTTGCACTACTCTGCATGGAAAGGCATAGACTAAATTCATACCTGCTAGCTCCAAGAGGGAATTTAAGTCAGTATCTCTTAGAAGAGAGTTGAAAGAGCATGTGTCAGTAGGCCAGTATATCACCCAAGAGACTGTTTAAAAATAGCCAAAGCACACGATCTGGAGAGGATAAAGGAAACCTTTAAGATGAAATAAACATTGCGTCTAAAATATTCACGCTGAGACCTTAGTGCACAGGATGTGCATATGTTACCCAGAAAACCAAATCTGGCTTCATCAGTTTCAGAGTCAGAAATACCATTAGAACAATTCCTTAATATCTGCTTGATATAGCAGCCATACTGTATCTGATATGAAAGGCAAAGACACAGCCACCTTTGCTCTCCAGTGTACTTCGTAAGCTAACACGTTTGACCAAAGAAATGTGAGAATCTCCACCTTTAAGTCAGCTGGATGCCACAGCACACTGCCACACCACCACCAATAAATACACACATGCCTCAAGGAATGTGGCACTCTCTTTCTGAGGCAGAGCTACTTTGCCTTCATCTTTTCTGCTATCTGTGGAGACTGCCATGGTGAGATTGCCCGTATGAAGCCTTGCGAGTTTAAATGAACCTAACAAGCTGTGGGAGAAATATGCCCGAGAGGAGGTCCTTCAGCGTTGGCTTTTCTACTTCAGGAAGTAAAAGAACATGCCGAGACAAGATACAGGCAAATGAAACATGAGGAACAGTATCTAGAAGTTTAAAAAATTCTTTCAATTTTCAGGAAAATTTTAAAACACTGAGCTATGTTCCAGAACTTTTCAGAATGCTGAAGAAAGCCAGTAACAGGAAAATCTTACCTAAAAGTTCAGAATGAAGAACAATTCAACAACAGAAGTAAAAAATTGAATTACCAGAACCCTAAACTGATAATGTTACAATCCTTGGATACATTTAATGTGGTTTTATACACATTAATATTTTAATGTATGCATTTAAAGACTAGTCCTGAAAAGCTATCCAGACAGATGGGCCTTGCTCCCAACTGGAATCCCTTGTAAGTCAGAGGGCCTGCAGAGAAGACATTACGGTTTGTCCAAAAATAAATCATTTTGCAGAACAGGAACCTTCTGCAGAAGTAGAAAATGCATGCACATGATGTGTTCAATTACTACAAGAACTTTCATTTTTCACTTCCTCCCAACTGTTTTGCTTTGCCTTTTTTCACAGCCAGGTTCCATGCTCAGAAAAAGATCCCAGGCAGATCCTAAAGACCCCAAGCAGGCCAATAGTGGGCTCACATGTTCTCTCCCCCTTAGCACTAGAGAAATTAAGTTTTTAAAAAATGCCACAGTCAACGACCAGAATTAGAACATTGAAATTTTCTAAGCATAATAAAAAAATCTGTCTTTAAAAAAGGCAGGAAAGGTACTATTTGAATGCTCTAAAACTGTAAATTGTGACCCTGCTTTGATTTGCTTTTCAATTTGTAAAAACAGAGACTACTTAGATATAGTGATAAAATTAAAAGGCAGCCACAGAGTTCTTATCGCACTTGTCCCACGTGAAGGCAAGGAACAACCGAACAACATTCTGTATTTCAGGAACCAAGTTCTAGCTAATAAAATATAACCTTTTCTCCAGTTTCAACTCCTCTGCATATGTGTCATTGACTTGAACAGGCAAGTCTGACTCCTGTGAAGGTGCCTGCTACCTTGACTCATACCAAGCTACCAAAGAAATAACGCATTTTCCTTATGGGATAAGGACAGGAAACTTGTCTCCCACTCACGAAATGTACAGGATTGTGGCCTCAACTTTCAAAGCAATTAATACCTAATTACAGCTTTCACCGAGTGATCAATACCAGGTGAAGAGTAGATATAAAGAGAACTATGACATGTAAATTACTTCTAGCACTTCTTATTCTGTCCAGGTCTTCTGGATGAAAACTGGTGATTTCTTACCTACTGACTCATCAGATCTGTTTCACACTCATTATGTGAGACCTGATTACGGCCTTTCAGTACCTAAAGGGGGCCTATAGGAAAGATGGGGATAATCTTTTTAGTAGCGCCAGCTGTGACAGGACAAGGGGTAATGGTTTTAAACTAAACCAGGGTAGGTTTAGACTGGATATAAGGAGGAAATTCTTTACAACGAGGGTGGTGAAACACTGGAACGGGTTGCCCAGAGAGGTGGTGGAGGCCCCATCCCTGGAAACATTCAAGGCCAGGTTGGATGGGGCTCTGAGCAACCTGATCTAGTTAGTGGTGTCCCTGCTCACTGCAGGGGGGTTGGACTAGATGACCTCTAGGGGTCCCTTCCAACCCAAAACATTCTATGATTCTACGATTCTATGATAGAAACATCAGTTTATATTGGTTCTTCATCAGTTATAAGATCTTTGTTGGATATACACTGCGACTTGCCGCCAGAGTCAGTCCAATACCCATTGAAACAAAACTTACTAGCACTATGCTAAGGAAAATATGAATAGGTTTAAGGCAGAAAATGAACCCTGAAAATTGCAAAAAGCAAAAGCAGAGATGCTTCTGCACATATTCTTTTAAAATGTGAAAGTTAACTGAAGAAAATGTATGTTCTAGAGGCTACTTTGGTTTTAAGCTGAGTATTTTTCAGAGGAATCATTAAAGACTTAGTCTATGATCGCTGCCTCTAAAAGAGGAACATTTTTTCTCCTGCCAGGGCAGATTTGCAGGGAGGAGGCTCATTTCTGCCTTGCTGGTCTGGCAGGCAGCAGAGCTCTATTCCTCTGATCAAGAGATCACTTTCATAACCACTTTTCTGAGGTCACAAATGAGTCTGCTGCAGTCACGCAACCCCTCGCCTACCAGAGCTTACTATAACAATACAGGTTCATGGAAACCTTTTAAAGAGGCAGCCCATCCTTTTGACCCACGCAGATACAAGCTACACGCATGTTATCATATGGGCTTCCCCCAAATATGTCACGGGATTATTTCATTCCCCTTCAGAGCAGGGAAGAAATGTGTAGCTTGGAGTTTTATCTGGATGGAGTCATGTTGCCTGAGAAGAATTAAATAAAAGTTTAAGATAAATACCTTTCAAACTGTACTGGCACCTTTTTCAAATATTTATTCAGCCCTTTCCTTTTTATTATCTTAGAGGTCCATGTCTGCCAACCATGTGCTACTGTGAATTACGCTAATTAAGATAACTAAAAGCCATGGTAAACAGTGAAACAAACATTAGATTCAATAAACAACAGATATGATTGCCCTGAATTAAACACTGTCCTGCTGCAGTGTTAGAAACACCAATACAGAAAAGGTAGATCAGGAAACGGGCTTATTGTCAAAAATTTATTCTGAAGATATACTATGAAAATACGACGAGTACTAGTTAGAGCTTGTTTCTAGGACAGAAAAGCTTATTTTATATTTTAGCTGACAGCGTCCCACAAATGACCAACATACTAATCTGTTGTATGGACATGCCTTGTAGGTGGTAGCTGGAATGGCCTTTGGGTGATGGGGGACAGGTGAGAATTTAAAGAAAAAAGTTAAAAATATTTTTCCTCTTACGGTAAGTCAACACTATCCAATGAAGGGGGGGGGGGGGCTGGCCTATTTTCACAAGCAGTTAGCACTATGAAAGCAACCGTTGTTCCATCATGAATTATTTGCATTAATTACCTGAAATAAAGTTTTCCAAAGCTGTTAAATTACTTTGGAGCTTACAATTTAAAAAATTAAGTAAGCTTAAGTATGTATTAAGTATGTATTGCTCACTGACATTTTATGAGGATTAGTATAGAGACACATTTCAGTTAAAGGCAGCACAAACAGGCTTGTCCAAACCAGCTTTATAATCCATCATAAATAAGCAGCAATAGCAATGAGGGCACAGGTTAAGCCTGTTGAGGACTCACAGTGTGGACCAAGATGACTCGTTTGCACACTGTCCAGCAAGTTCACTGCTATTATTAGCCACGCTAGCCAGGTGAAAGCTCGTTCAGATGCACCCACACATGCTACAGACAGCTTCAGGGATTCTGGAGAGGCACTCATAGGTTGTGAAGTGCCCTTGGCTTCATCCAAAGTGATGTTCAGGCTTGGCGTTGATGTGTATCTTCACCCAGTTCAAGCAGTAGGAGAGGTCCCCTCCCATCTGCACTGCAGTTTGCCATTTACACAAAAGATGACCTCCTGGTCTAGCTTTGGTATGAAACTAATGACACCCTAAAATCAGCCTTGTCTCTGCTCCAGGTCTCACCTATATTTACGGAGGGGAATTAGTCTGGAAACTGGACCTGGGATTGTGAGGTTACTGCTGGTGGACCTCACTGTCAGAGCCTGGCACGCTCACATCATGGATGGGAAGTCAGGGCAGTGAGGCAGGCTCAACCTCAGACACCGAGTATCACCACATTTTCTCAGCTCGGACAAAGTGCTGGTGGAGGTGATGAGACAGAGAAGGGAGGGTGTTGACAGCCTCCAGAGTGACCTCAAGAGTAACAGTACCAGTGTGGACAATGCCGCAGGCATTTTTGAAGATAGGCCATAGTTTCAGAGAATTCTGAAACTTCTGAAGATGTTGCCCTGAGTCTTACGTTACTGATTTGTGCCCATTCACTTACCACTACAACAACTTCCCATGGAAATGAAAAAATGTACAAGGTGAACTCCTGCCTTAACAAAGAGATGTGACTTTGTCCCTGTTTATGAACTTTGACTAAACCACAAGAAGTTGATCTAAAGTGAAAGAGCACTGCATATTAATGCAAGTATTTAATTAACACAGCAATTCTTCCTTTCTAGTTATGGAAAGAGGTACATGAGAACACTGTTGTGCTACTTTACCTTTACAAACAAGTTATACTGTTCTTCTGGAGGCAGCTGGTGAAAAAATCATTGGTAACAGCAGGAATGAGTTTACATATGGGTATTTCAGGGTAAACAGCTGCTAGAATACTCGCCGCTCAGCTCTGTTCTGCAAGGCAGTCTGACCACAGAGATGGTACCTAAAAAGTCTTGCCTTACTGAGAGTCCTTTTCATATTCCTTATTAAAGAAAATTAAAATATTTGCCATCTTTTTTCAAGAATATGAACCCTTCTGCTTAAAGACAGTGTGGTCAATTGCTCCATTTTCTAAGGAGATGCAAGAAGGTGTCCAATACATGTGCCTACGTGCCATCGGACCTGCAATTCTAGAGAAAGAATTGGTCAATAATTTAGTACAGTGAAATCACAATAAGCAATGAACTCTGATATGACGATTTCCAAATAATTACTGCAAGCTTTCCTCCCTCCACAGCTCTAAAAACTTGCACCTGACAGTCAAAAATCTGTAGACCACCTATATATATAAGAGAACATGCAGACAGTAATTTGGATTAGTTGCAAATCTGCTTTTACATTATTATTTTTAGTCCCTTTGTGAAGTTTATTTAATTTGAAAATTATCCAGAGAAATGTAATCCAGCTCACTTACACTCCAACTAATAATCCAAAATCAAACAATTTCAGATTAGTGTAATATAAATCATTATTTAATAAATAAATTGACTTTAAATAGCTACTAAGAGGTATTCTTTCATTAGAAATAAGTTTAAGTACTGTGAGAAATTACAGTAATTACGATCAAGCTTTCAGGATTTCTGAGTAACTCAGTTACAAAAATTATAGCAAGCATGCTCAAAACCAAAAGCTTCCATCCTCACCCTCTTCCTGCTGCCCAAACAGACTGTACACACTTGATGCTCAGCTACCTTTCTACCACGGCCCAGTGCTTTCCAGCCAGTTTTTGTCTGGAAGTGGAGGAGAAAAGTGTTCTTTTACTGCAACATAAATGAAGCCAGGACTGCTGAAGGATACCTGGCACTATCCAAGCAGAAGGCAGGTTAAAGAGGACAGAAAATTGTGCAGCTGCAGAAATTAGTTTAAAGCAAGTGGTTGTGACTGAGCCTTCTGCACGTGGTGGTCTGTACAACCTGTCCTAGCACAGCATAGCCTTTGCCTGGCGTGCAGGACAAGAAAAAGAGCTGTAGTGTCCTGGCCAAGGCAACACAGCCGGGAGTCAGTGGAGTCAAGGCAGGATGGGGCAGGCTGGGAAGGGGGCAGCTGGAACATTCTGATGCTTGATGTATTTTCCACTGCCCAGATGTTCCCCAGTTGAGCTGTGAGATGCTGGATGCGTCAGCCCCCGAGGGTGTTCTGACCCCTGGGAAGTGCTAAAGAGGCCCAGGCCTGCCCAGCATCGAGGAGGCACAAAGGTATTTTGAAGCTCCGATCGTCTCTTCTCCCACTCGGTCCCTGTGCCAAGTTCAGCTGTGGTGCGGGAACTCAGCTGTGGTGCAAGATTTGTTTTGTACATTAACCCGATGAGCTAAAATACCATCTGAGACCAACATGTAGTTAATTGCTGTGAGAATAAATCTTTGAATTTCCTGACCTATTCAAAGTTTGAATTTCCCATTAACTCCTCACTCCCATACTAACAGATGGTATACAGGGTGTAGTTTCAAAACTCCCTGCATCAGATTGTATGGAAAGAGAACAAGACTAGCTGAATTGCACCCCCCTGGAAATCTGCTCTTTACATGAGGAATGGGAAACTTCCAAATAAATCAGTTAAGGTGCCCAAGTGCCCCCACACACACACATTCCATGCACATAATCCTGGCTCAAACTCCGATGCCAAAGCTATCCCTGCCATGGGGAGCTGGAAAAGCACTGGTTAGCAGGGCTGACTCATCAGCTGACTAGCCCACAACATCAGCCACAAAGGACCAAGAATGCTGGTGGTGGCATGAAGCGTGTGGGTGGGAGCGAGGAACAGGCAATCATCTGGAAGCCTAATGCAGTAGGGAGGGCTGACAACAATTCATTATTTATTCCCCCCTCCCGCCCTAAGGCTTCATCCCTCCGCTGCAGTGATTCTCATCATCTTGACACTGTGGTAGGGCTCTGTGTAGGGGAGGGAATGAAAGGTACCTTCCCTCCCTGTGGCCCATGCAATGAAAGCATCAGCAGGCTATCTGAGCTCACCACACCCAGACCACATAGGGCAAAAGGCCCTCATGGAGGGGAATGGAAAAGAGGTTTGCCTGGTCTCTCTTTCACTCAACAGGAGACGAGAACAATGACTTATTAGCAAAAAAAAAAAGAGAGAGAGAGCGCATCACTTTCCCACCAAATTCAGTCTGTTAATAGAGAGAAGAGATGGAGATCCAGTTCTAGAATGGCAGAGGCCAGATATAAGAAAAAGTTCTTAGGGAGGAAGCAAGGAAAAGGGAGAATGTTGTAGCAAAGATGGCACAAGAAGGGAAAAACCTATGTGGAGAAAACAAGAAAATCTACAGATGAGGAAGTTGCAAAAAAAGAAAAGCATTTAAGAAGAGGTGAGGTGGGTTATCTCTAGAAAGGCCACTAGAGAAAAAGAGGTGGAAAATATTTCTTAAAGATTTCAGAAGAAAACAGATTAACGAACTACAGACACTGAAACAGGGAAGGAAAGTCACCAAGGCAAACAGCAAAGGCACATACAGGAAAAAGAAAATTGGTAGACTTAATTAAAAGCTTGACATGAAAGTCCACTGATAAAATCCCCCAAATTGTTCACGTTGCCTCCGTGTAAATCTGAGTTCACTTTTCCATGTCCTTTTCCTCCAGCAGCCGGCTACCACTGGGGATCTAGCTGCAGTATGGCTAGCTGGTCCCCACTTTACCTACCATGAAACACTCTCCAGCCAAATTACTGGAGTGGTGAAGGTGTGAGCTCACCCCTCCCTGGCTTCAACCTTTTCGATGGCATTTTTGCTTTGATTCCTAAAAATATATTTAACTTCAGGCAATGCAGTTTTCAAAACACTGGGACAGATTTTGAAGGCCTGACTTGTATTACTCCACTAATGCCAAAGTTAAGCAAAACATAATAAGGAATTAAGGACTTGACTTGTTGCCTTTATGTTTCCTCCCCAACCAAACCTGTTGTTTTCTGCGAAGAGGCTTTTTGCTCAAATTTTGCCTGCAGTAGGTCTTTCCTGGCAGATTGCCTCAGTGGGAAGGAGATTAGGTTTCCCACTGGCCTCTTCATCCTTGGAAAGTTTCTGTTACATTTCCAAGTCTTCACTACAGGCATTTCAGGGCTTAAAAGTCTTCCTCAACATGTTTTTTACATGCTGCTGTATGTATCATTTGGCAAGACAGCCATGGAGAGTCACAAAACTGTAGTTTGCCATTGCAGCTTTTCTCTAGCTGGAGAAACTGTTCCACTTTATTTCTTGAACTAACACTAAGGTAGTTGAACATTACCTTCAGAGATTCAGAAGATGGAATGTCTGCTGAAGCTAGAATATCTAAAGTAAGCACGCTGACCCCTGTCTGGAGATCATGACTTGACTTGACTAGATAAAGACAAGAAACAATAAAGAAACTCCTCTTTTCCAAATGGCCTCCTGGAACTTGGTGCCCCTGCAGTGTTGCTGCAAGGGGCACGTTGTCTGTCCAGAACCTGACCTCTCCTCCCACCTCATTCTGCCAGAGGTGACTACCTCAGTCACACTACTGGTTTTAAAGACACTATCAATTACCACCATGATACTTCAAGGTGCGATCATGAAGCAAACCTTCAAACTGACATATCTCTGCTTCCCTAGCCATAAGTACCTTCATCAGTAAGAATGAAGACTGAATATTGCAATGCGTAATACCTTCAAGCCCTCTACCATGTCACCGAGTATATATTTTGCTCACAAGAAAGAACTCTCCCATGAAACAGGTATATAGAGCTATATTGCTAGGGTTTAATTATTGTACAGTTCTGATGGTTCTGAAGAAGTGTTGAAAACAACCAGTTCCTGTTGAACACAGTGATTTGAGAGCACTCTGCACCTTGCATGGCTGAGCCTTCAAAAACTATTAAAGTAATTCCTGTGATTTTAAACATCTCTAATTTCCTCACACAAATTACTCGTTTTGAGATGTACAGCCTTTTTCTTTATGCAGTAATGTAGATTAAGACAGTAAAAAGTATAGAAAGAAGACATGCGATTCCATTTTTCTCCACTTACTGTCTTAGCCCTCCTAAAAACATACAGGAATATTTTCCACATAAACCCCTACATTCATCACTTTGAGATGTATTATCTAGGTTAAATTATTTCTCTTCTCAAGAAATGTTTTCATAAAGTATTATTTATTGGGCCATTTTCCCATATGATGTTTATAGGGGTCATTGATGGACAATATCATATTAATAAATTATTTGGAACAAAATACAGAGTTTTTGTGACAAGTTTTCAGTGACACTGATATATAACATAATACTAACAGAGAAGATAGCATTTTCTGTACAGATGTTGAAACCCTCAGGGGAATATATAAGATTAATATAAGGTGACATATATGTTTTGCAACTATGCAATTAGTAAAGTCATTATGAAGTTGTTAACGGATTAGAAAAAGAAAATTTAAAATATATTGGGTTTTGATTTAGATCTGATCTTTGCTTCTTTTCAATCTTCTCTCAACTTCTTTCAGCTGTTTCCAATATGTAAGTAGCCAATTCATGTTGCAGGTTCAGAGGTAAATGGGAATAGCGAACATTTTATTTATTATAGCAAAAAACTCCAGGCAGAAATTTACTTCCTGTATATACCTTCAACTTGATATATTCCATACAGATATGAAAAGGGAATGCATTGAGGGGATTTCAGTGGCATTTTAGGAACACAGTAAATCCATGTGATATGTGTTTGGCAAGACTGTTATATAGCATTGAACTTCCACAAAAGAAATTGTGAGCTTCTTTGAAGGAAGTTTTAAAGTCTGTAACTTCTCTTAGTAAGTATTTAATTTAGTTTACCGATATGCGTTCTGCTTCCACTTCTACTTGTTAAGAATTTTAAGATTTTAGAAAATTTATCAGTTGCATTATCTACATGATTGCACCAAAAATTATAATCAAATTAAAACTGGATTTATAAGGGGAAATCTGCTGTGCCTCATCTAAAAAAAATACTTCATTTCATGGCGGTGAATGTTCAGAGCACTGACTAATACGTTACTGCTACATTAGAGAGAAGAAAACCATCTGTGTTAGTCAGTTGGGGTTTTCTTTCCAATAACATAAAAAAGACACTAGACCAAATACAATTAAATGAAAACTAGCCCTTTAGAGTAATCCATCGAGCCAAGCTGAGGTAAGCTTTGCAGAAACCAGCTCCCATCTCATGTTTTGATTTCCAAGCACCTAAAAAAGACCTAATCACAGCCTAGAAAGACAGGTGTCTTGCACAGATTCAGCCGTATAACTCGTGAAAAATCATAAACTTTTGGGGTTGACTAAATCATCAATTTATTTATTTACTTTCATACCCCTATAAACCTACCAGCCACCTTCAGCTCTGCTTATAACTAACAAGATTTTCATGTGGGAGGACTTGGTGGGTAGCCCGAGCATGATTTCGGGAAGGGCATTTCATCCATAATGGGCATCATGAAGAAAATGGATGATGGCTGTAGGAGAAAGAATCAAAGCTACAGAAAGAGGGTTGGTAAGAATACAGACTCAATAGGCAAGGATTTTTACAATTACATGGCCTTACTGGGAAAAAGCTGGTCATTTGGTTGGACTAGATGATCTCCAGAGGTCCCTTCCGACCCCTGCCATTCTGGGATTCTGTGATAGAAATACCCATGGAAGGTGGCAGAGCAAGTTGCTCAGTCAGAGAAATGGGCAAGAAAGAGAAGTTAGTAGCTATGATTTCTGTGGAGCACAGATGCTAGTGATGTCAGGAAGGCCTGCAATACAGAGGTTGCAAAATGATGAAGATACAAGATTTGGACAACAGTCTTTGCACTGTGTTCAGAAAGGAAGTTACAGTCCAGAAATGGTGGAAGGAGACAAGATGTCCCCAGGGTATAGAGACAAGACAGAGAGAGGGGGTAAAGAGTGGCTTCAGCTGGGCCCCAGGGAGGTGCCTGATGCCCAGGGTTGAGGCTGTCCCCGGTGTCCCCCGCCTGCCCTGCTCCTCGCTGCGGTGGGAGGACAGGCGTCAGTTGGGAGGCCCTGATGGACAGCATGGAGAGCCTCCATCCCTTAGGGAGCAGCCAGCCCTCGCGGCACTCTGGCAGGTGCTTCTGACAGCAGATGCTGGAGCAGCAGTGATGTGAACAGCCAAGCAGACAGGGGGTTAGGAGAAAAGAAAGGAAGAGCCAGTCTTGCCCACAGACGGCATTCAGACAAAGATATGCCAAACTGTTTTGGAAATTATGCAACAAGACTGAAAGGCATGAACTGAAGAGACTTTGGTCTTCTCCAAGACTGTGAGGACTGATCAGAACATGGAAAATAAATTATTAAAGAAATCCTGAGAAACAGTTTGTGCAGGTGACCTGATAAAGTTCTTCCTCCCGTGTCAACATTGAGCAAATGCCTTGGGCTGCTACTCAGAGAGGGTGTCACCGCTGAGTGTTGCATTACATAAGAGTTTCCAGATATTAGCACACATTTTCTGAAGCAGTAACTAGGTTAACCAGGGCTGTCTACCTGAATTCCAGTGAGGTGCTTTGTTTATTGCTAGCGTTTAATTTAGATTCTATTTGCTTGTTTTAAACTCATTTAAAACTCCAAGCACAGTATGCAAAAAAAACCCCCATGCACCCCAAGTACATTCAAAATGTCAATAAAATGCTATCAGTAAACAAAATTTAAATTGAATTCATCAGAGACTAAATAAAATCTTGAAAAGTCTCAATGAATTACAGAAAACCCTCAGGGCGCTTAGCTTTGCCCTCTTCCTTGTCTTGGTATCCTCTTGTCCCTGGGTTGAGTCATTCTAGTTGATCTTTAGGGCTGTTAGAGATGGAAACACACTTGGCCCCTCAGAATGAAACACAGGACACTCACTGACAAAGCATGCCGAGTATAAGATAGGAAACAACAGACACACACAGACAATGCAGAGAAAGCAATTAAAAAAAAAAACCACCAAAACCAATGAGACAATACTGATGCTGATGCACATGACAGGCAATGGTCTCAGCGCTTCAGTGGCCTAACAATTAGCAGGACTTTGGGGAGCAGGACAAGAAAGAAGTTTTTTAAAATCAAACTCTCGAAAGTAGATAATAAAACACATCTGTGAGTGGTTAATTGGTAGAAGCAACACAGCATTTATTTGAAAATCTGGTAAGTAGATGATAGAAGCCAGTTAAGGATCTGGCTATTAATCTTTATCTTCTCCCCTCCAGCCTACACTTCATATATTAGGTATGAAGTCCAGTTGAAAATCATGACAGGGAAAATTGGTTTTAAATAGAATTAAAATAACATAATTTTGTGTAGTCTTGACACACCTTTGCAACCCCCACATTTACCCTGCCCCCACGCCTAGCCTTCAGACTGCACCTCATGGACTTCTCAGAGTCCCAGCAACCACCATGCATTGCTAGTGAGGCATGTGAGACAACATTTCAGAACTTCATGAACTGACTCTATGAAAGTACTACAAAGTCCAAAAGCTAAATTGTAGTCTTGTAATTAAAATTAATTTTTAAAAGCCTTAAAAAGGAAGCACTGTTTTAGACTTACATCTGAATGACAGGCTCTTAATTCAAGATATTAAGGGATTTGCAGCTTTCCATCTCCATGGATCACAAGTGTCATCTTGAGATCTGCCTTGGCATAGCCAATATAATTGTACAGACAAAAAATTGAAGTTACCTGATCTGGCAAGCACCAGAGAGGTATGTCTGCACTGGGCATGATGGAGTGTAGCACAGAGACCTTTGAGCTGGCTCTAAGGATATTGGTATGGTCACACAGTGTCTTATGCCTTATGTCTTATGTCTTATCTGGAGATAACAGGAGCTCGAAAAGAAGTGTGGCTGTATTGGGATGGCAAGGCACATACTCTAGTAAGCTGTGCCACTCAGAAGGACTAATTCATGTGGGCTTACCCCCAAAGTGACACAGCCACTCTATTTCTTGCTACAGGACCTGCCCTAACATCTGCATTGTTTCAGAGTTCTCTGCAGAGACCTTCACCACATGCTGTAAGCCGAAAGTGAGGCAGTAGCAAAGTGAGAAGAGAAACCAGGAGGACAGTCTCCCACGCTGTTCTCTAGCCTAAAACTACTTGTCCTATTCATCTTTAAACCCCTGCAATTATATTATGCCAAGCTGAAGTCCTCTGTTCTGTTGGCTAAGAGGTATTGTCTTTCCTTTAAAACATATCTGTGTTTAAAGTAAGAAACAAAGTAAATAATTTTCTTGACAGCAAGAAACACGTTTCCTCTCAGGGATGGTAATCACTCATGAAGCTGAGAACAAGTGTAAACCAAGCCAAAGTTCATGCCTCAGGGAATGCTTTCCTACCCCCCACCCACTGCAGGAGTGATTAGGACAGAATTATTGCTGAGACCTTCTACAATCAGTTGCTAACAATGGCTGGAGTAAAAATACAATCTTTCCTATGTGATGAAAACCAATCTTGTTTCCATATCCAAGGAAAACTTGGGTTGTAGTCGAACTAAACTTATGCTAAGTTCTTTCTCAGTCTCCAACATCCACACACAATTTAACTCAAGAAAATGAGGTCAATAAAAGTTCATTCATTATAGCGTAGGATAATAGGATTTGATCCACGGGGGACTATGAGGGTATTTCAACAGGTGGTACCAGGCTGGGCCAAGGAGTATCTTAGCTGCAGAGGAAGGATTGAGGAAGCATGGTGCTCGAGCAAGGTGAACATCACTGAATACAAAAGGCTGTGTGTATATCAGTCTACCGGAATAGATGGGCCCATTTTTCCTTGCCCCATATCTACATTTATTTACATCGATGCTCGTGAGATGCATAGTGTGAGCTAATCATATGCAACCAAGCATAAAAGCCTACCAAATCAGAATTGTTAAAAATTACTAAGCAAGCTGGAAAAAGATAAAGACCCTCACTTAACAGCTCAAAGTATTTGGGGACTTCCCCTTGCATTGTACCAATACAGCAGCTGTGGTTTGTGGGAACACCTATAAAACCAGCCACAGTGTGTGCCTGTGACCATGTTGTCTGGTTGTGAATGCACTTGTATTACTGCTAGAAACAGTGGAATTCTTCCAGTGCTAAATGTCCTTGGGAGAAATCTAACAGGCAAATATTCCCCTCCCATCACTTGTCATATCCAGCTCCCTGGTTTTATAATCAGTCTTGCCAATACCAGGAGAAACATTGTGGCCTACAGAGATGTTCACTTGAATGGCACCCAACAATAGAAAAGTGGTATAAGATATAGATCCAGAATCGCAAGAGGAAGTTCTGCAAGAAGTATCGTAATGATGGTATATTTCCCAAAGACAGCACAAAGTCTAGAGAGTCCAGCCCTATTTGTGCAGATGACAGACTCAGCCTAACAGCTCTGAGCTTGTGAGGTCTGATGATATGAACAACCCACAATACATGACACGAATACCCAAAGGAGTACCAGAAAATATCTGACACTTGTTTATAACTAAGGTCCTTTATTTGCCATTACTCAAAAAAAAAAAAAAATAGGTATGGAATTTAGAGCCAGTCCCAGAATACAATACAACATAGTGCTGCATTAACAGGTTCCCTTGGTCTTCAAAGGTGACAGAAATTCAAAGAATTTAAGAGTCCTTTTGTTCTTCCTGAATATAGGCTTATTCTGAAGTAAATCTTGCTTGTAAATCTACTCTCCTTCTCCTACAAAACCCATCTTGTTTGCAGGAAACTAAAGAGAAAGTCAACTAGCAGAAGGAGGTCCATCCTTTTACAACAAGGCACAAAGAGGAGATACGGTCCTCTTCCAAGAGTCAGCAGAGGTCTCCCAGTGGTCAGAGATATCTCCAGGTTACCCAAGAGGACATGAGCCAAGAGGCCAAAGGCATTTGGTATCTGGAATGAATGGCGTCCCCAGGAAACAAGGGGAAAAGAAAAAAAGTGAAACATTGGTATAAGCAATATGTCACAATAAAATTGTCTCTCTGGCAATTAAAAATTTCAAAAAGCTAGTCAAAATAATCCACTGTTTGAAAACGGGTAACGTAGGGGAGTCAATGTGCAGCTGCTTCTCCAGAAATGAGTCCTGGCAGATCTCAGGAATGAATCTATGCAGCTAGCCTGCTTAAAGCCTTGACACTTGTATGCAGTATTTTAGCACTTGATCAGATAACGACTTGCAGACAGTAGGTCTCCCTTCAAAGATTTACTTACGTACCACTTATGCAGCAGAACACTTTTTCCTCTTGTCAATTTGTATATTGTTATGAAGATGGCAAAATAATAGAACAGTAGAAAGTGGAAAATGTTTCTTTCATGCACACTCCCTTTTTGGCTGAAACACTGAATGTTGCGGTAATTTGAATGTGATGATTCAATACAGCCACAGGAATAACCTTACCTGTTACCCACTCTGACCGTGAAGGTTCCTTCTCAGTCCAAGTCATTGAATACGCTGCCCTAAGAAACCCAAACAACCTAATAAACTATGACTGTGGAGTACAGCCACAGATACCCTAAAGACATTTTGTATGTGTGCAAAAAGAAAAGTCCTTGTTTCTCTTTCAAGAAAGAAATCATTCAGCCATTCTGTTTCAGAGGACAGCACTGGGAGTGCTCTAAGTCAGTTGAATATGTCTTTAAAAAACAAACTTGTAATCATTAAACCGTTCAGATATGTTGGGGAATTCTTGACTCAAGGTATCAGCTTCAACACTAGCTAAGCAGAGAATCACAACCGAAATCCTAGATTTATAACTCAAAGTACAGGCTTCATCAAAAACTAGAGGCTTGTTGATAATCTGAAAGCCTCTTGTTATTTCCATAATTGAAATCAATATACAAATCATACCAAGAAAAGATCGGTGCGAGTGAAGCAATGGAGTCAAGGAAGTATAATACCATGATTGTTGATTTAGGCATTAGTGCCTGTTCTCGATGTAGCTTCTCTTATAATCTTTATTTGCATTTCAGATCTTTTATTATTTTACTTTTCCTATATCTGTTCTAAATATACCCAGTACAAAGGAGCTGGAAAGAGTCCAATTAAAGGACATGAAGATGATAAGGGGACTGGAGCATCTCTCCTGTGAGGAAAGGCTGAGAGAGCTGGGACTGTTCAGCCTGGAGAAGAGAAAGCTCAAGGGGGGGATCTCATTAGCGTGTATAAACACCTGAAGGCAATGTGCAAAGAAGATGGAGACAGGCTCTCTTCAGTGGTGCCCAGTGACAAGACCAATGGGCACAACCTGAAACACAGGAGGTTCCCTTTGAACACCAGGAAACACTTTGTCACCATGAGGGTGACTGAGCACTGGCACAGGTTGCCCAGAGAGGTTGTGGAATCTCCACCCTTGGAGATATTCAAAAGCCCTCTGGACACAGCCCTGGGAAACTGGCTCTAGGTGGCCCTGCTTCAGTGGGGGGGCTGGACCAGATGACCTCCAGAAGTCCCTTCCAACTTCAACCCTCCTGTGATTCTGTGATTGACTATGGTTTTAAATTTAAGGGAAAGCTTCAGTCTACTGCAACAAGCTAACAAATGAAAGAAGTAATTTTCCCATGGAAATGTATCCAGTATAGGCCATAATTGTAACAATAACCTCAAACACATGAGTTTAGTTTCAAAATCAGTTAAATCTTCTTGTGGAAAAATTTTTCTCTCTCATGTGAAGTAAAATCTAAAAAATATTTACATCAAAAGAGCAGAACTTGTCAATCCAGAAAAAAAACTTTAGCTGAGAGATTTTTAAAAGGATACTTTGGGAAAACAGAAATGTTAGGGAGAGACAATGGGGAAGAAAGGGATGCCTGATAACCCCTCTGCCTGCACTGTGGTGGAATCCCGGATCCTCAGACCGGGAGGTTTGGTTCGGGTAAGCAGCACTCGTAAAACAGTGTTGAATTGCGTTACGGTGCGGATGATAATACACTGAAAGCAGGATCGTTCTTTGCTTCCCTACCCACCTCAAGTTTTACTTCCTTAATTTTCTGTGCATGTCACTGGAGTGACATCCGGATCACATCAAAATAGGTCTGCAAGCTATGGAGTGTGGCCTGCAGCACTAAATATTCAAATACTACAAAAAATAATAGCTGTCCTTCCTTAGGACAGCCTAATCGAAAGAATCTAATGAATGAACCCAAGAAATCTGAACCAAAGTAGTAAGAAGTCCATGTCTGTTATTGGGCTATGAGAGCAACGGCCATGCATACAGTAGAAGGAGATGAAAGCTGGAACAGACTGCAAGTAATTGAGGGTACTGAAAATCAGGCCAGCTGGGAGGAATCCTTTGTTGCTTTCTTCTTAAAAGGGATAAATCCAATTTCCATTAAAGATAAACATCAGTGGGAATTGGATCACACCAAACACATAAATGAGTGAAAGGAAATGACCCACTAATATAAATGCTAAATCAGAAGAAAGACAGAAACCACATAGTGTGTGCTATCCTGCCAGAACTGAAAAAATAAATATATAAAAGAAATTTAAGTGAAGGGGAGAAACGGATTAGAAGGAGGGAGGGCAGCTTGGTGGAAGTGACTAGGGAATCCTGGAACCAAGCATTCTTCAAGCAGCACCAATCCAAGTCACAGCAACATGAAGACACGGGACCTAAAGAAGGGAGAGTTCAGTACACCTGGAGAACTGGAAGGCGAAATCTGAGAGAACAGACATCTAAGGGAAGTAGGAGTTGGATGTTCATTCAACAAATGAATATGTAGGGGATAAGTGTGAACTATCTCAGTGGCAGTGAAGAGTGGGAAATATAAGAAAAGATTATCTTAACAAAATCCTAAGTTCTTCGATGACTGGGAGCTCATCAAAAATATTTTTTAAAAAATGAATAAAATAAAGCACAGGTGTAAAAGAAAAAAAAAAGAAAAGCCAATGCATAAAATAAGATGTAGCAAAGACGAGAAGGTTATAAAAAACATGCTGGAAGTCCTTTAACCATACAAGGCTGCAAAGAGAGTTTTCTGCTCTTCAGCAGAGGGGGAGCTATAAAAAAGGTTTAAGTGTTTATTGTCTCTTCCTGCTTCCATCAGCTAGGATCAGACAGATACTGCTACTAACACCAGCAACAAGGCTAGCACCTCAGGTACTTGGATGAGTTTGATGTTTGCAAGTTAGCTGCACCTGGTGAAACTCATTGCAGCATAACCTGAGAATGAGTTGAAGCAATCTCAGAGATATTAGCTATTAGTCTGTGAGAAATCATGATAGAAAAGGGAGATTTTGAAAAACGAGAAGAGGAAAAATGTGGAGTTTATCTTTAGAAAGCATGGGAAGAGGAAACCAAAGAATACTAGGACCACTACACTGATTTTTGATCCCTAAAAAAATAATGGATAAAAATAGCAAACAACCTATTTGTAAAGACTTAAAGGTAATTAAAAAGAAGTAGAAATCAGCAGGATATTTTGCCATGTTACACCACATAAATTGTCTTCTACAACCAGACATGTGGATGGGAAGAACAATAGATATTACATGTCTGCATAACTTTAAAAAGGCTATTCCTACTGCCTCACAATGTTCTCATAAGTAAACTGAAGAATCTTGTTGGAAAGGGGTCCAAGCTTACTTAAGAAACCATAATCTGAGAAAAATTCTTACACTAAGAACTGAAAGTTGAGGAGCTTTAAGCCCTAGTTGTAACTGTATTGGTCTATCTAAAGTGTCATATTTTCCTTACAGGTACTGGGAAGCTTAAGTTAGCTATCTCTCAGAAAGGATCAGAGATGCTAAAAGACCAAGATGCTATTCTTTTTACATTAATTTACAAAATTAATACCTCTACTGGGAGGGAACCATTTAAACAATCAACAAAAGGGAGTTGTTTTTGAAGTAGAGCAAGACCACCATTTTTCTGCCAGTGGAAAAACTGAGAAATAAGAGGTACTAAAGGACGTATTGTCAAGAGTGGTAAAGGAAGACAGAATACAATTAACCAAGATGGAATAGGGCCAAGACAGAGGCCCAGCAAGCTGAAGTGGTCGCAGCCACTAAGTACTGCTCCACTGCCCCACCCAAGGCAAATTTTAGTCTCAGGATCAAATGACCGGCACAGCTTCCTGTAGCAGTTGATGTCTCTCAGCCTAAGCACTGGTTCTGATCCATGCTGCTTCGAGCCATTTTGAAGTGCTTATCAGGAAAATGAAAAATGACTAAATGCACATCGCTTGGGGGGAGTGGGGCTATTAATAGAGCCACTGCCAACTGATAACAGAGAGAGGGAGACTGTAAAGGGAGACTGTAAACCAAGTAGACAGAAGAATTGTTCTGAAGCCAAAGGAAAACATTTCTAAGAATGAGAGAGGGGATCTGCCATACGGACTGTTAAACCGAACAGTAGAAAAATCAGTCTCAACAACCAGATCTAAATTTTAGACAAGAACCAGGACTTTGTTTAAACAACTTAACTAAGATGAACTGGTCATATGCTTCAAGGTTCTAACCTGTAATGGTCCCCAAAGAAGGAATAAATGACTGATGAATATTCTCTATCCCTTAATACCTAATTCTCTGCAAAATTATTTTTGGACTTGAAATCAATATGGTGAGGTTACTCCATGCCCTTTAATTGGCTACCGATCTGTTTCAATACAACATTTGTGCTACACATGGAGTTTTGCAGAGCAGCTACTGAAAGGACACCTAGTGGTAAGTAAATGAGTATGTCTAGAAACCACTGGGACTGATGAAGGTGTATAATTACAATTGTCACGGGAATTGCTGAACTGCTGTGGGTTGAATCTGCAATGTCATGTATGAACTTGTGTGTCAAATAGCCCTACTCACGGCTTTTAAAGCATTGAAAACAACATTCTTACAGGCAATTTTTAAAAACGTTGAATTTAAGCTTAACTTCCTTAGAACTCACAGAATGGTATTTTAAACAAAAGATGCACACGCCTGTGTGTCATAGATTACAAATCTGAATGTTCTGAATCTTCTCTGCATCAGTTTTAGGAATACTGGATATCTGAACAGAACTCATTACAGATATGTTTTGCTTGACACTCAAGGCAAATTTCAGCTTGCTCATCAGCATTCCTTGGGTCCTCCACTGTGCCACTCTAAAACATCCTAAGCAATTCCTTCCCTTCTTGTCGTTCTCTCCTACAAACAGCCGAAGCAGATAAATTGTACGCATTTGAGCTAATTTCACTCTTTTTTTTTCCCTTTGTCCATCCAGCTTTACAGTCACTTCTTGCCTGTGTTTATTCCAAAGCCCTTAATATGTACCAATGCCCTTGTGACCAGGAGATGCCCACAACAGAAAGCTGTATTCCAGATGCAGTCATGCTGGCTCATGCAGAGAGGGATTATAACCTTCCTGTGTAGTGACATGCTGCCTCTGGGCAAACAGACCCAAATCCACAGTTGGCTTTCTTGTTTATGTCAACATATCGTATTACAAGCATACAACAATTTGCTGACCACTGTCCCTCTTCGATTATTGTTTTTGTGTTCTCTTCTTTTCCAGGTTTCTCTCTTCTATTGAACACCAGTTGCTTTGGATTAATTTTCCCTGAGTGAATTAGTACGGATTTGCTCAGTCAGTATTTTCCAGCTACATTTTATTTTATCCAATTTTATAACATCTCTGTATGCCACTGGTCTGTTCTCTGTCCTCACAGTGTTTATAGCAGCTCACAACTTAGTACTATCCTTTGATTTAAAAAGCCACAAACAAAACATTTCTGCTCTTCTGTCCTCTTTCATCACAACAAAGATTGAAGCACTGGGATGGATATTTTTCTTCTGCGTTTTTTAGGTGGCTTCCTACCAAAGTTCTTGTTTAAAAAAAAAATCAGATTCCGCCTTATTTCTCCACAACCACAAGGAAGTAGATCGTGACATGCCATGAAGCTGAGGCTGCAGCTCCTGCTCTTACCCAAACATTAGCACCCATTTCTCACCCAGCTCTGTTTCCACAGCTCACCTCTTCTCCTCTCCACCCGTCTGAAGCTCCAGCCTGCTCTCTTGTCTTAAAATGGTGTGTAGTTTCCTTCCTTTGCTATAAACAATGCTTTCTGTAACCTTAGTTTCATGATGTAAACATTTAAAAATAAGATTGAAGGGAACACAAACTATGTGTTCAATTAGGTAATTTGGGGATTAAATTAAACGAACTCTCTCAAAACATGGAACATTTCAGGGTAATGAAGTCTGGCTTTACTTGTTTTCCTTTTACCCCATCCCTTTAAAAAAAAAAAGGAGACAGTGGATCTTAGAAACTCCGGCAGAAGAGTAGTAAAGGCAGCTGAAGACAGCTTATTGCTTGTGAATCCATGGGAAAAGAAAGTAAAGCTGAGAGGAAGGGTCCACAAGGCTCAGGTATGTGTTCAAAGGGCAAGAGAGGCACTCTGTAACCTGCAGGATGCTGGCGGCTGGGCAGCAAGCTGCCACAGTTGCCATGGGAGGCTCCCGCTATCAGTAACATCACCAGCTGTAATCTGATGTCAGCTTGTAAAATGCCCTGCAGTCTGCCAAAGCCTCTTCAAAATCTGGCATCTCTTTTACACTAAAATATATTTTAAAAAAGCAAGAAACCAGCCAACAGATATCATTCTTCAGTCAAAACAAAACACGAAAAAACCCCATAGGGCTCCCTTGCATATGCTGCATGTAACAAGGAATAGTGACAGGAAGGAGTAGTAAAGAGCAGTAAGGGAAGAATAATGGCCATAAAAAAATCTCTACAGTCCACCTGTAAGTTTTGGTCAATTATTCTCCTTCAAATATGCTTTTTTGGTTTTGGGGTTTTTTTGTCCTTTTTTTTTTAAATGACTCCAGAGAGAATTTTAATTGTTAAATCCCTAATCTGGATTTTGCTCTTGTGAACTCCTCAGCGACAGAAGAAACTAAAGCTGTCTGCAAATTTGGAAGAATTCTTATTATGTACATCTGACCATGCACATTTGGCTTTCATTGTGCAATGTGCCAGACAGCTACAAAAACAAAGTGTAGCCTATTGCAGCTTAGTCAATACTTTAAACTTCAGATCTCACTTATCCTGAAAGAAAGTGATCTTTCTGGCCTTTCAAGCAAGCCCATTTCCTCTTGACATACAGCAAACACAGGTAATACAGTAGTTGCTTGACTTTCACATTGTATTTAAACAGATATTGCAAACATGCACGATAATAGCTTCAAAAGGGAGTTCAAAGTAACTATAGGTATTACGTCTGCCCCAAGCCAGTGTAGGGATTTTCCAGTCATGTTTTCCCATTTCCTAAAGCCCGTCGAGGAAGGGTGGGGGTTATCCCATTATTTGGTGAAAAATACACAAACAGCATAGGAGGAAATGCACAAAATTTCCAACACAAGATCCCGTGCACAGAATAAATTCAACAGTAGAGATTAGACGTTTTTTTTTCTTACTTCATCTATATAATACTGCATGTTAATTTTACCCATAGTAAGTACAAAGCAGCAATAAATTATAGGGAGACTTTTAATGGGACACTGATATCTTAAAGACACCTACCTTGAAAGAAACTTTTGACCCGGAGATAGCTGACGCTAAGGCGCAAGACGGAAAGTTTGTCCAGCTTCGATATGATGTCAGGTGGAAAAGGCAGGAGGCTGGCCAGGTGGTCCAGTTCCGCGTTCAGACGGTCCCGGTGTCTCTTTGAAGGATTTGATTTTTCATTCCCAACTGCAGGCCTTCTGTGGTGGAGAACACATTTTCAATTACCTGTTTTACCTCCAAATAGTACAACCGGAGACTGAGACGTTGTCTTAGTTGATAACAAGCATATTTAACCTAGCTTCTATGAAAATCGTTGAAGTTTTTGACCCCTGCCAAAAAGAGATTTACCATTCTGCATTTGCCATAGTGCAAAGACATGGACATTGGTCTCCTTTTTCACATCTGCCTAGTGAAAAAGAGACAAAGAACTGCTGTCTCTTACTCAGGACCCTCTCACCTTAGGGGAATGGGTACTATCTTCGTGTTCTAGTGAATACCAGGAAAAACGATTTGTCATCTATGCTGTACAAGTGAAGGTCAGAACAGCAGAGGAAAATTACTGTGACTAATGCATGAACCCATTCAATAGCCACTGTATTCATTCAAAGCGTCTTAGCGCCCTCCATTTAATGACTCAAAGTTAATCTGTGGGTCAGGGAAATAATTAAGAAACGAGCCTGTCTTTAGACAGGATTTTTAAAAGTGTGGGAAGCAAGGTGAAAAGATGTTCTTTCCTTGAGCTCAAAAATCCTGTGACCTTTCTCACGTTTACCTTCCTACATCAGTGATAACAAAGATAGGAATTTGGTTTCTCTCTTAAGAACATTGATATTCCTTTCAAAACACAAAGACTAACGTTACTCAGATTTCTAAGCCAAACACTCCTATTCCATCCCCATTTCACGTGCCTCTCATGCAGTGAACAGGACCAGAAAATTACTGTGAAAATGCATTAAGATGAAATACATCACAAATGAGGAAGCTCAATTTTGGGGTGTCTGCTGATATTCTTCTCACAGAATGTGTAAGATGCTGTTCTCAAGAAAAAGAACAGGAAAAACTGGTGCACTTGCACAGAGTCATGAAAACCTGAATTCCAGCACAACAGTGAGGGGTGGTCAGTGCTGAAGCACAGACTTAGAATCATAGAATTGTTTAGGTTGGAAAAGATCTTTAAGATCATCAAGTCCAACCATTAACCTAACCCTGCCATCCCACCAATAAATCATGTCCCGAAGCACCTCGTCTGCCCATCTTTTAAATACCTCCAGGGATGGGGACTCCACCACTTCCTTGGGCAGCCCATTCCAATGCTTGACAACCCTTTCAGTGAAAAAAATTTTCCTAATGTCCAACCTAAACCTGCCTTGGCGCAACTTGAGGCCATTTCCCCTCGTCCTATCGCCCGTTACCTGGGAATAGAGGCCGACCCCCACCTCGCTACACCCTCCTGTCGGGCAGTTGTAGAGGGCGATAAGGTCTCCCCTCAGCCTCCTCTTCTCCAGGCTAAACAACCCCAGTTCCCTCAGCCGCTCCTCATCAGACTTGTGCTCCAGACCCCTCACCAGTTTTGTTGCTTAAGTGAGAAGAACTGAGAGGTGAGTTTGAGTAGGTGGTTATCTCCAGCAGACAGCCATCGCTGGCCACAGCAGGAGTTGACTGCATTATCCAGGAGTGAGCCACAGGCCCCTGGAGCCATAAACCATCCAGATCCATGCTCTCAGGGGGAGTACAGCAGCCCAGCGCTATAGCTGATCTGGCATCTCCCAGGGGACTTAGTCTGTGTCTGCTGGGCCTCCACTCGCTCTCATAATGCCCATGTTCAAATTCTTACTGTAGTACATTGCCATATTCCTCCTGAGGCACCTTCTCCAGAATAAGAGACATTGAGAGAAAGATCAAGGAGGAAAAGATAGAAAAATACTCAAGAATGGGAAATGGTAGGCAAGGAGAATACAGGTGTGCCAACAGGTTCCACTTTCACCTAACCAACGGCAGGTATCGTAATCTTGTCTAGCTCAGCTGGTGCTCCAGTGGAGAATCACAGTAAAACTAATTATCTGTAGCACTTCACTACGGCATTTCCACATTCCACACATTTACTGTATTTTTCAATCATAATTTTAATTTTGAGCATTAGTATTTCACAGGGTGGTTAAAGGGTTAAATTGCAGCATTTGTGTGTTCCCCTCTTACAGGTGCAATCTTAATTTATCATTGTAACTGTCATTAAAAAAGAATAATGTCGTGCTTAGGAATTAGTAAAAAAAAAGAGCAATGTTTTGTACATGTGATTTCTGACTGCTGATAATTGAAAACTTCTTAAACCAAATCAGGTATGAAAAATTCATTGCTACTTTTGAAAGCCTTCAGTTCATTTTAATGGGACAACATTGATGGACAGAATGAATGAAAATATGTTTGAGGTAGCTGTCAGTGAAAATACATAATTCCTGCTTTTTCATTCAAAATTACCAAAACTGGTATGTGGCCCTTCAATAACACAATGAGTTGCTTTCAAAGACATGGGGGAGATTCTGTTGATTGGGATGAATAAATAACTTTCCTCTATTAGAGACAGCAAATATGCACCAAATAATGCATTCAACAAAGAAGGAAAGCTCTTTTAAAGTTTTCCAGAGTGAGCTGTTTTTCAAAAAAGGCCGTACATATGGGGCACTAATTTTTTGGAGTAAACCCTGAAGCTCAGCCATCCTCACTATGACACCGAAAGGATGTCTGACCTGTGGAGACTAGTAATTTTGTGGGAATATAACCTATAGTTCAGTAGAAGCTAAAGAATATAAGCTTTTACTAATTGCTCTTTATATCTTACAAACCAGCTGAAGCAAGGAAGCAATTTAGGATGGAAAAAAATGAATTCCAATAAGGAAAATTAGACTGATGAGTTCAAGGGGTAAAAATTGTCAAGGCTAACATGGAATAGAATAGAAATGGTTCAAGACTGTTTACCATGTAAAATAGTGACTGCTCTATGCCAATGAGGTATGGTTCAAGGCAAATATGCGGACTGCATTTGTACCGAGCATAAGGAACAGTTTTCTGGAGATTGCAAGGAATGGTGTAAAAGGACTTTGGAGAAAGTTCAGGACAGAGTCTTCCTGAAAACTGAAGGAAATGGTTCAGTAAGGGAGTGAATCCAAACAAGCAGGGGTTTGATGTAAATGGTAATTAGGTGCCAAGTGGATGCGATGTTAAACAATGCAAGTTCCATGGCAAGGCTAGCTAGCCACAGACAGAAAAGGGCAGGCAGGGAGGGAAATTCTTCAGTGGGCTGTTTTGAGGCAAATGGAAATTCTAGCCCTTATTTTGAGCTGAAAGTAGATGGTGCTGCTTGTGCTTGCGTTGAACGAGGGGTTCTCAGGCTGTGCAAATCACGTCTAAACAGAGACGTAGCCCTCGCTCTATGATACCACTTTCACTCTGCTTTTCATACAACACTACTACAACGAAGCAGCACACGTAAGGAAAACAATAAAGCTGCTGTTTCCCTCTTTGCATTGTTAACCCGTTGGAATTCTGCTCTGCAGTAGCAAGTACTTGTACCTGTACAAGACCCACATCACCAGCCCCTGTTTGGTAGGAACTGAGCGTGGGAGCGAGTGCAGAGAACATTTTCTCTTTCGGTGGTACGTCAAGCATTGAGCCATTTGCGCTTTAATGATTCACTGTCCCCATGACACACAAGGCTGCCCCTAGAGCAGACCAGTTTGATGAGCTTGCAGAGTTTCCTGCAGCTACAGCTCTGTCTGCTGTTCACTACCCTCAGAGGGAGCCCTACCCTGCTAACACAGAAGTTCACTCTGAATAAGTTTTTAAAGTATGCTGAAGTGTTAAACCAGCAGATGATCTAAACTGAGAAAAATCTAATCATTTACTATGACGGCAAGCTTTCAGTAAGAAGGGAAAGGGAAGAGACCATGAGATGCAACAGATGATAGGCTAAGTGCAAAGTAACAGCAAGATGACTATCATGAACGTACTGACCAGCACCCACAGCCGCTGAGCTGTGCTTGAGCTTTGAGTAGGTACCCTGGCAGAGTTGAGCTGCAGTGCTCAGCTGCTATGTGCAGATGTTCATCTCCTACGAGTGAAAAGGACCAACTGGGAGAAAGCTGTGTGAAGGAAAGGGGGCCCTTGGCCACCTTCTACCTCTTCTGGGTCTTCACAGTAAGAAAAGGCAAAAGCAGAACTCATGGTGAAGAAGACATCACGCTGGCAGAGCAGATGCGAGGTGGGATAGTGTGGTACCAAGTAAGAGGAAGGGCTATGCCACAGAGGACCTTAAAATGAGAACTAGGAATGAAGAGAGAGCTGCACCTCCTGAGGTCTCTGGTTACCCTGGCACTGGTACGGGTCTGGCTGAAGCGGGCAGTTTGGAGCAGTTATAGATACACTCAGAGCTAGGGCAGCTGTAGCTTGCCTTTAAAGAGCTGTAAAACATTACAAGAAATGTTTTGTGGAGGGAGAGTGTTTTACAAGATGCCTGGGCTTGAGATGAAGAAGTGGCTGAAACTCTCAAATGTTAGCTGTCCTGAAGTGTTGCCTTAGCATTTCTCATTACAAGTATTTAATTTCAGCACAGTGATTTTAGTTTGACATTAAAAACAAGATCCCTTTAGTTTTCACATGCTTGAATTACCAGTAGAATGTTAGATTTCCACAGGAAACAAACACTTGGTAGAAAATATTTCCTTTAGTCAAAACTCTGGTTCTCTGGCTAAAAAGCATATCTGATGGAAGTTTTTTGATCAGGCCGAGTTCCAGGTGTTTGAACTGGTTCCATAAAAGCCAGAATTCTTTAGTGTAGGCCACATTTAACAGAGCTTGTTTGGAAGCTTTCTGGAGCACAAGGAGAACAGCTAGGGGTTTATATTTATTTGCATGTATAAAAGTAGAACTTAAACCCGATGTATTGTCTGAAGAATGGCAACCTAGTGAAGATAGTCTCTCCCAGTTCTGTGTAGAGAAGAAGACTGAAACATATTAGGTCTTCCTGGTAAAACAAGTTTTCTCACACATTCTTCCAGAGTCTTGTGTGTCTGTGCGTTCTCCTGTGGAGCTTCTTCATACATTTGCATTACTATTCTGTAAAACTACCTCAGAATAGAATTTCTGTGCCTGAAAAACCACGGAAGTAGTGAGCAATATCATTCTGTGACATCTTGAATTAAAAGCCAGCTGCAGGATCACCACCTGGCTTGACAGCCTAATCACAGAAAGCTGATGGAGATGCAGAGAACTGGCCTCCTGGGATACACAGAATATGGGCAGACATGAACGTTCCAGTTGTTCTGCAAAGGGGAAATCTGATCCTCTGTCCTTTGAATCCTGGCCTTCAAAAGGACTATTCCATCAATCCCTACAGAAATCCAAGCATCCTGCTCAGACCGGCACCTGGGCTCACTTACTCCTTTGTCAAGAGAAAGTTAAATTTCTAGAGGCTACTCGGGGAAAAGAGAGAGGAATCATTATTGGGACTGGCCAAAGAATTCCCATCAACTTTTTTTCCTGTGAAAAATTAGGTTTTTCAACTGAACAAATACCTATCCCAGAACAGGTGGCAGCATCTACCATGGTTTATTATCAGAATGACAGGGGAAAAAGTAGAACAAGGCCATAGAAGAAAATGTGCTATGCTATCAAGCAAGAGAAAAAAAAGCTGTAACAAAAATGGTATGACTTGGATCAAAACAGTGGTTAAATATACTGTTCGATTAATAGGTTATGCCTATCCTTCTAAATTCAAGATAAATTATTTGAGTCAGCATAACAGTAAGGATACCTTGGAGTCTTGACATGTCGATAAGGTCTGTAAGACTGAAGGACAGAGACAGTGAAAGGAGCTCTGACAGCCAGTCGGTCTTGGGCATTTGGAGTCTCCTTAGATCAGTTAGGAAGTCCATGAGGGAGGGAATGAGCACAGGAAAGGCTTACCAGAGACCAAGCCCACAAACAGATAAGGTTTGAGGAAGAGACCAGTGTTGCTAGGAACTGAGAAATCATCCTCAGCAGGTGATAAGTAACCAACCATAGAAAACAGGGGGCCATGTCCAGTGTGGGAGCTCAATAGTCTAATAATCCAACACATATATGCTTCCCTTTTTTTTAACCAAAACCAAGTTTCTTGATCAAAATTATGTATGTCCTGTCTGGATAAGCTCATGCTCAGGTACCTGTACTGCAATTTCATAGCAAAGCTATTTTCAAGTTAGCATTACTGGTGATGACTCACAAGGTGAAAACTTGGTTCCATCCAGTTCAGTGAGAATTTGCCTCTGATTTTGTTGAAGCCAGAATTTCATAAAGGGCTCCTGAGGACATTTATATCCTTTGTTAGCAAGTAGCTTGCTTAGCCATTGCGTATATCTAGAAGTCATCTTCGAGATAAGTTCTTCCAGCTGGGATATATGTTCCAAATATGAAGCATAATGCTTCTCAAAGCAACTGCAACTCTTCTTCCTTTCTCACAAAAGTTATGATTCATGAACAGTCCTGCACACAGGCGATTTCATATACCGGAGCAGTTCCGTACCTCACGCAGTTATAAAGTTAAATATCCACCTCCATACCTGAACAGTAGTGAAGAAATGTTACATGTGTTTTGGATTTAATGCTCAGGTTTTGCAGGAAGAATCATTTTCTTATGTCATTATCTTTGTCTATTGAAATTGCCACCTATGATATATTTTACTCTAAAAGAAATATTTTTCAAGTGGGAAGAAGTGGTTCATGTGCAAATACTCTCCAAAACCCAAACAAAATCAACAGATTTCACTCACGCATTCAGAGAAACTCCCCTTTGACTTTAGACCAATATATACAATTTTAAGCCAAGTGGATTATTTTTAGAAGTCCTGAACAACTGAAAATAGGGAAATCTATTTTAGTTACCTTCTCATCCTTAAATTGTTTGTGAAGGCCACCAGTGCTAGTTCATAATTTTAACACAGTAAAAACGTGTGTTTCATAACCATATAATCAAGCGTAACACAGAAGATGTGGGGTGGTTATATTAAAAAGCTTCATTTCACAGAGTGGTTTATGGCATCTGGAAATCATTTTACATTTGAGTGATAGCAAACTTTTTTCCCTCCCATTTCAAGCATCTTTTAGTAACAACTTCCCATTGCTTCTTTTCTTTTTCTGCTTTGCCTTCAAACACACAATTCCTCTCTCCCACTTTTCTCCTAATGAAAGTGATCCCATAGTAAATAGTGGTTTGTAAATGATGTGTTTTTTATGCAAAAAGTGAGTCACCAGTCTGCTTTTTCAGTTGGCTGAACTGACCCACTTTCCAGGCTTGCACATGTTGGACTTAGTGATGCCCCAAGCAAGGCTAAGCCAAGGAAGGGGGAAGGGGGGAACACAATGCCAGTGCACTGGTGCCACTCGACACACAGCTTCTCAAAACGCTCCTTGAACAGGTGGTGGGGAACACAGAAGCGTAGAGATCCAGCCTGTTGCCCAGATGACATTTAGTTCACCAGTATCTTCTGCCTATGAAAAAGTGCCGTCCCTCTCTGCTCCTCATGGCAGCGTACTCCGCAGTACACTGCGATGAGCAGCTCAACCAGCACTGGCCTCCCTGCTGGGACACCTAGTGATGGGTAAGGACAGTTTGATCCAAGCTTGGCATCCTTTCTGGAGCCAGTCTTAGCCATGAAGAGCAAGCTTCTCGACCAGGGGTTTCTCACTGCAGAGAAAAATATTAGGTCTCCCCCGTGTCAGCGGACCATGGGAAGAAGGGAGTCCTCCTTCTACCTCATTTCTAGCACGTATGTTCGGAGAGAAATGCCTCCTGATGAATATGATACTTAACTGTTTCTGAATGGGTTTCCTCCTTTTCCTCCCAGCATATAGGCATTCCCCCGGAGGAATCATTGTTTTGATGCTGAAAAACAAAAGGAACAGGCTTCTTAGTTTAGAGGTTTTTGTGTTTCCTATCACTGTACAAAATGACAGCGCCGAGAAAGTTCAACCGAGGAAAATATTTGTTCCTTGAGTGTGGCATTCAACAACACTAAAAAGCACAGTGGCATTAGTTAAGATAGAAGCTTAAGGCTTATTCCAATTTCCTACCTTAATATTATTAGAATATTGATGTTTATATTCAATTTTCATTTTTTTAAATTAAGCATAGTATACATGGTATAAAAATGGGTATAAAATACATCCTGTTTACTCAATATCCAAAATTAATTTTTTTCCTCTAGGCTCATTTTTAAATTCAGCTAAACAAATAAAAATGAATAATACTACCCATCATCTTCTGCAGGGAGGATTTCACAGCTTTTTAAATACACAGGGATATTGTCTTCCATTACTGACACTGTGATAAATAGGATGCAATTATTCAAATCAGCATTTCTCCAGGTCCTCACATCCTCATTTTTAATGACTGAAAGCATATCTGTCAACAGCTTAAGAAGTGGCACACAGTAGTGTGGTTAGCACTAGGACCTATCCCAATGCACTGCTGATGGAGGTGACAATTTTCAGACAGAACTTAGCCTTGGTATTGCTCTGTTTGAGCACGGTAGCCTCAGAGACATTGCGAGCTCTGAAACAAGTCTTTGCATTTGGTCTGTTTAAATCTTCTGGAGATTAGCCGAATATCAAAGTTTCTTGATTTTCGGTTTGAAAGAGTATTTTAGTCTGGCTGTGTGCTGTTCAACAGTGGGTGCATGCTGCCGGAGAAGCTACAATTTCTCAAAAGTATTTGCTTCTTTGTGTAAGATGTAAAATTAAGGGGACCTTCTATGTCACTGAATCAAATCCCATGCTACTAAAGCCAGCTATGTCATATAACGCTAATTATAAACCTACTGAACCTCACTTAAAAACTGTTTAGAGGAGCTTTGCTTTTCATTGAAAGACAGCTTTCTGATAACTAGAAACCTTTTGCTTTCCAGCTTAAATTTGTTCATGGTCATTTTATGCCTATTTGTTCCTCTGCCAACATTGTCTTTTAGTTTAAATAGCTCTTCCTCCGCCATTATGTTTACTCATTGGCGTATTTTTAAATATCAGTCATATCTTCAGTCAGCCTTCATTTTTCTATTCTCAGACAACCCAGACTCTTTTATTCCCCTCTCATGTTTCAAACTCTTTATTCTTCCCATCATCCTAGGGGCCTTTTCATTCTCTTTTTAGTCAATCTTTCTAAAACACAGATAAACATAATCATGCACAGTATATTAAGTAAAATCTAAAAGTATTTCATACATGCATATATACACATATGTATTGACAAACATTAATTCTTTATGGGAATTATCTGCCTCGTTATTTGTGTGACTGCATTTTCTTTTTTCATACCCATTATCAGATTCATGGCTCACAGTCATCCTGAGGTCACCTAGTAGGCACAGTTCTCCACCTTCATTCATAACTTGCAAGAAATAAATGCACAGTTTATGGAGAAAATCTAACTTTTAGTGCCAAAGTGTCTAGCCATCCCATTCATACAGTTAATCTCCAGTTCATTCTTCTCATGTGAGAATTAGTATCCTCTTCTGTATTGATGGTGCAAGCAACTAAATTTATTGGTAGACTCTTGGTTTTGCATGAAATTTCTTAGTAAAAATATGATTGTCTCCAAAATGATAGTTGAGGAACTCTGCTTGTAGTTTCCCCTCCTGATCAGTCATTTTCCTTTCAGCATGTGTTGTTGACCCAGTTCCTTCCCTTAACCCCTTCAAGTCTTGTGCTAGTCCTCAGCAGCACCGTACCCTTCGTTAAATTCAGATAGATTAATTAGGTCTACCATATTTCCCTGATCTGGAAAATCAGTTATTATATCAACAGAAAGCTCTCAGGTTACTTTATCAAAATCATCTCAATCTACATTCCATTTATATTCCATTACACAATTAACCACAACCATTAACGGTTCTTTCCTTGAAAATTCATTCTAAACCAATGCATAGTATAGAGATCAGGTCAGTAGTAGCCTTGTCTCAATTCTAGCCAATGGTGGAAACACCAGTCATTCTCCAGTTGGTGGAGTGTCAGGTATAGAGTGCCTCCAGAAATACACAAAATGGGGTTTTTTTTCACTATTACCAGGACAATTTAATGTGAAATTAGATGGATGAACTGCTTGGACAAAGTCTATGAGGGATAAGATATGGTGCGATAAATACTGCTCCAGGTGAAGAAAGTTTGTTTATCCCACAGCCTTTGCTTAGATAAAGCCTTCTTGCCACCTTCAAAGACCTTGTTAGGTTAGGCTAGTCTACAAGCTCATTTTTTGCAACAGTATGACAGTTTTTAAGATTTCATCTACCCTGGTGGGTTTTCTGCTCCAATGGGAAAGTGAAATGGTGTGAAGATGCCAAAAGAATTGCTGCAGTTTCTTGTAAGACCTTACATTAAAAGATATTTTTTTTATATTGTAATACTTTTCTGTTCTGTGTCCTTCCCATCCATAATATGATTCTGTGACTCATAGTTCATGTTTCAAAACAGTGTCACATGCTAGACTTCCTTTCTCTTGCCTTCATGAGCAAAATTACAAGGAGGAGAAAGATTTGGACAGCATAATTCAACTGAAAACTGAAAGTTAAGAGTTCGTTTGATTTCCCAAAAGGACCACTTTGTTTTAAAACCCATTAAGGTTCAGTTGATGTGTATGTGACAGCAAATAGAAATGAATTAAAAGACCTCAGTGTTCAAACAACTCAAAACCAGGAAATAAATAGCAAGCAATATGAGCTGGGATTTATGAAGTATAAAATATTGATTAAGAAAGATAAAGGCCCAAAGGAAAATTCACAAGTTGCAGTGCTAAAGAGAAAACATAGTATGCTTTTTAGAAGAATATTATGAACAAAACAAGTCTACAAAGTGTGTGTAGTGCTTATTCGATGGAGATAGCTGTATGTTAGAACTGCACAAAAGGTAAGTGTTCAACAGATTTATTTCTAGCCTCTGAAAAGAAGGCAAATCATGCACTTGCATCAAATAAGAATAAACCATGCGCTCTTCAGGCTTTCTACGGGAACTTTCTACAGAATTAGGACAAGGGGTTACCACAGCAACATCATACGAAGCACTGCCTCAGCAATTGAACACCAATGTCCTAGATATGCGTACAGCCAAGAGGTGCTTCTACTACTACCACTAATGCCAATAGTGCCATGCAGATAAAATGAGTTTGAGAACAAATGCATGGGAATAAAAACCAAGTCAGAAGGCTCATGGCTATTGATTCTAAATATGTGGCTGAAAACAGCACTTGAAGTTGTTGAGCTGCACAGAACCACAGACCAAGTAAACGTTTCTTTTAAAAACTGGGGAAGAGCATATCTCCATGGTCCCGCCCGGACCATGCCCTCTTCTGATCATCTGTGAGCTCTCCTCTCCACCACTGGGACGGAATGACCCATCTCCACCACTGCAGGAGGCTGGGGGCTCCTTCCCTTACCAGCCCACCAGCCTCATGTGTGAATGAGAAATGGGAAGAACTTGGGAGGACAGCACTTGGCTGTTCAGGACAATCATGCTCTTTCCTTTCTCTTCCCTTTCTCTTTCTCTTTCTCTCTGCAATGCTTGAGAGTCCTCACATGTTCTGCCCCTGTTTGAGGGAGGACAAAGACGAACCCAAAGCTGCAACCTTCCACCCCTCCAGCAGCAGGAGAAGGGGCTTAATTGCTGGGAACAGAATTGCTGGGAAAGGGCAGATGTGGGCCTTGATCATTCACTTTCTTATGTCAGATGCTTTTAATCACTGCTGACGTTAAGTTGTAATGAATCTCTCAACACCGGGGAAATCCAAAGGACTGAAAGACAGCTGCTATATGACAGTCTTCAGAGAAGGGAAACATAATGATCCAGCTAACCACCGGATGGTGAGACTGATATCCATCCCAAGAAAAATACCAGAAAAGCTGATAAGGAAGTTGAGTGACATCACTTAGCAGAATTTTATGGAATATCATGCTCTGTGGAGTGGAACTAGCTCACTGAGAAGTTATCACCTCCAGCTGATAAAGGAGTTCACTTGTATTAGTGAATCAATTAACTTAGCAGCACAATATTCTGATTTTAAAAAGCTACTGTGAAGTGTTATGGAGCACAGTTTCAGTAAGTAATTTGCCAAGTGACGGATTAAAAAAAAAAGAAAAAAATGGAGCAATCCTTGAGAAATCACTGCTAAATAGAAGGGTTTTTATAAAGATCTTGCAGGCATCAAGGTTCAATACAAAGCCATTGGTGATAACATTTGCAAAGTTATAAAAATTTGGAAGAGTGCTAAATAATGCTGAAGACACAGATTGAGATAGAGCTGCTGGACAGGGGCTGCATCCTGAAATGCCAGTGATTCTTGAAAGGAATTAGGGAACAAAGTGAAAAATGAATACAATCTATACCCTGAGCTCTCAGGGAGGAGCTGCTGCAAAGGCAGCTAATGCAGTTGCTGACCAAAGTGAAGTGATTTTACCTCTGTTTACAGATACGATGAGACTGATGCTGTGGAACAGCATGTACAGTTCCCTTGTGAGTGTTTTTCAAATAATGTTAGAAATTGGAAAGGGTGAGGAAAGAAGCTAAAAAAAAAAAACAAAACTCGCAGGCTGAAGAAACAGCCTTGCATTGAAAAAAGAATTAGGTGACTTGAGTAAAGTGAAGTGCTTTTATGGGGAAGATATGGGTGCTGGATTATTTTAATCTGAACCTTAGCAAGCACTTAGAAAGTGAAGCTGTAGCCAGATACATCCAAATAAGAAACAAGGCATTAATCTGTAACACTGTGAGTATTTAGATACTGGGCCAAGCTGGAAAGGATTTAATGGATCCTGCTGTCTTGAAGTCACTGTTCGATGTCTTTCTGTAACGTACACTTTACCCTAACAGAAGTTAGGCTTTAAATACAATCAGTTGGGCTGAATGCAGTCATACTCAGAAAAAAAAAAAAATGGTATCTTTGGTAGCTATAGGAGGTCAAATTACATTATCCAATGATCTCTCCTTTCATTAAATTTTATGAATCATTTCCTGCCTGAATGTCATCACATACCATACATTCAATGCCTGAACTACATATAAGGGCGGTGCAGAATCATAGAATTGTATAATACAGAATTGTTTAGGTTGGAAAAGACCTTTAAGATCATAAAGTCCAACTGTTAACCTAACCCTGCCATCCCACCACTAAACCATGTCCCTAAGCACCTCATCTGCCCGTCTTTTAAATACCTCCAGGGATGGGGACTCGACCACCTCTCTGGGCAGCCCATTCCAGAGCCTGACAACCCTTTCTGTGAAAAAATTTTTCCTAATATCCAGTCGAAACCTGCCTTGGCACAACTTGAGGCCATTTCCCCTCGTCCTATCACCCATTACCTGGGAGAAGAGACCAACCCCCACCTCGCTACACCCTCCTGTCGGGCAGTTGTAGAGGGCGATAAGGTCTCCCCTCAGCCTCCTCTTCTCCAGGCTAAACAACCCCAGCTTCCTCAGCCGCTCCTCATCAGGCTTGTGCTCCAGACCACAGCTTTGAAGCGGCGCAGGTTTTGACGAGGCAGCCTGGGAACAAGGAAGTTGTGTTCTCATCCCTACCACATCGCAGAACCGCAGCGCAGCTTCACGGGCAAAGCAAGAAGGGGATGGTGCTGGACCGTAGCGTGGGGTTTCGCAGGGTTATGTGTTGCTTCTACTCTGGGAGGCAGACTTCCACTTGCGATGGCTAAACAACAGAATAGAAATCTACCTGCCTGCTGTCACTAAATCAATCGTGATTAGCACATTTCTGCCAAATGCTTTGCTTCTGGTGAACAGTCATGTTTTAGGAGAAAATATGATAATGGCTTTGGACATATTATCTTTGCAAATAGCATGCAATACTGTGTCCAGAGGCAGCCGTGCTTCAAGAGAAACTGGAGCAAAGAGTCACAGAAATGATCAAAGGCTGAGAAAATGAGCCCCGCCGTCAGAGTCGAGGAGCTCAGACTGTTTGGGTTGTCGTGAAGAACAGCAGTGGAGAAGTTCCTCACAATAAGTAACTACATTATCTAAGAAACAACCATTCCATGACAGAGATCAAGCTAATTGTAGGAAGATCCAATTTGCAGAATTTGAGGGTAATTAAATTCAAATTACAAATAAATGAGGATAACTATGAAAATAATTTACCCAGGACTGTAGAGGACTCTCCATCACTGAGCATTTTTTTTAATCAAGATTTTTTTTCTTAAAAAAACTCTTAGACGTGTGTGGTGAAGAATTTGTTTAAGGATGTCTGATGGTCCATGTCACACATGAGATTGAAACAAGACCACGGTGGCTCTTTCTGGCTCCAAAATTGACTTTTCTGCCTCAATCTTCTCTCCAGTGAAAATGGTTCATTCACAAACCCAAAGAGTTGCTAGAAATGTTAATTGACTAACAAAAAGGTATATAACGCTTGACTTATAGAGGGTGTTCTGCAAGTGCTCATACATTGGGCTTACAGCGCAGCTAAGGTCGTCTGACATGGCAGATATAAAATCTCTCTTTAATTTCTTTTAAAGAATATATGTACAAATTTGGCTGCCTTTGGAGCTTCTGAAAAAAAAAAAATCCAGTTTGCCTGTGCTCGGGAGACTTGTTGTAGTCTGACAGTTATCTATAGTTCCTGCCTGAGCTGAGCACACGTCATCCCCTTCATTCCTCCTACAGGCATCTGCACTATACATATGCATCCCCATGCGCTTTACATGCCTCCCCTTGGAGTGGCAAAGGCAGAGCCAGCCTTTCCCTCTCGCTGTTCCTCCCCGTCCTGGTGTGCTCTCCCTGCTCCCATCGCTGCAGCCCAGAAACAAGGGACTCCCAATCTAAGGCATGGGCATGAGGAATAGGCTGTGGGAAGGACTGGGAGGTGGGCTGAGGTGAGGCTGGGAGGGGAGAGAAGCAGACTGCTTGTAGTCCCAAGTCTCAGCACCCCTAAGACCTGCAGACAGACGCTGTGCTGCATAACGCTCCAGAAAGGGACCATTGGGGAGCGCTGGTTTTGAATTACCATTAGGACTACCCAAACTATCCAAAATCTGGGATTTTTGTCAGAAATTAGCTGGCCTGTATCCTCCCTAATGCATTCTCCTGCCCGGGTCTCCTGTGGGCTCCCTTGCTATTGCCGCCTGTGTTACAGGAAGAAGTCTGAGCAGGCAGAGCCAGACCCCTGCCCTGCTCAGAGAGCTTAGGGGAGGATTCGGGGCTGGGCAGGCGCTGTAGGAATGAGGTCTGCGTGATGTGAGGCACGCGGCTACAGACAGTGACGTCAGAGGCGTCAACCCTTGTTTTCTGGGAGCCTTGGTCTGATTTCTCAAAGTGATGAGCCCTCGGTGCCGCAGCCGAAGGCACCCAGAACTGCGCTCTGAACGAACATGCGCCAAAGGCTCCCTGCGTCTTCTGACAAATCACCTCCTGAGTGCCTGGCGCTGAATAAATGAGAATACATCTTTCAGATTTATCTCTACTAATAAGACCATATGTCTCAGCAGTATAATAAAGATCAATTCAGCGGTGGTTTTTGTGGACTTAGATATTAGAGTCACAATTATCACAGAACAGTCTGTGCCAAAATGAATTGCACGGGATTTGAACAGTGCGTAGTACAGAGCTGGGACCACAAGGTGAAGGAGGAGAATAAAAGCAAAAAAAATGCAATTTCTATTTTTAGTTTGAGATTTAGTTTAATGCCTGTCCACATAGGTAAGGAATTCACTCTTTAACTCCTGGGTTTCCTGATTGGCAAGTGCTTGACTGTGAGACATGGCAGCCCTTTGCCACCGGGTGGGCATGCCACTACACTCTTCAGGAATCTTCAGCGCAACAATAATTTCAATCACTATTCTTCCCTCACAAACAAGTTCATTTGGGGACTAAATTATTTCATCAGCCTTCCTTTCTCTATTTGTTTATATAACAAAGCCTGAAATTAAGTTCAAGGAGACCTTTTTTGAGTTTTGAGGATGTAAATAGCTAACTTTTTAAAAAAGCTTAGATGCGGGGGGGAGGGTTTAAGCGATGTTTTAAAAATCAAGCTGTTTTTAGAACTTCTAACATGCGCACTGTGTCACTTCAGGAAGGATATGGACCATAGCACATATAAAACCACACCAAAAAAAATCAGATTGTGCATATGTCTGATACAATCCTTTATAGTTAGTGGAGTGGCACCTCTTTCTACCAGGCTTGACCCTGGTCCTCCGTTGCCTTTGCCACAGACCGGCTGAGGAGAACACAGGGTTGCCACAGCAGCTGGACTGCCCTTCCCATAGTAAGGCGTGAGCAGCGATGAAAAGTTTTGCTACAGCTGGGGCGTTTAAGATATTGCCTGAACCATATGGATTATTTGATGATTAACAAGACACTCAATCTCACATTGCAATCTTGCCCTCGGTAGGGATATTAGTGTAGTGTGTTTCACCTTTAAACTCTCTGGAACATAGTATCTTTGAGATCTCTGTCCCTCTGTTATGTTTGCTGGAACCTGACTAGCAGGTCAAAAGAAGTAACTTCTGGAGATTGAAAAGCAGATGCTGTGAAAGCATAAGCATCATTTCCACAGCAAATTTGACTAAAACCAATAATATCGGTCAATGAAATATTTCTGCCATGAACGGGTAGTGTAGCAGGGCCTTAGTTCAGCTGCCTTCAACCTATAGCTAGTTCAGGTTCTGGGGGCAGCTTTATGCTGGCAACACGGAGCTCAGTACAAGCTAACAACTCAAATATATTTATCAAGTGTATATATAACTTCTCGCATAGGTTCTGTGCAGGTGTAGCTCCCTGCTGTCACGATAAGGCTGCTAGAGCTAGTTAAGTTCATCAAGTTTGTCTAGTTCATTAGCTTGTCTACACTACTCCGCAACTGTAAGTGAGGCATAAATGTCCTTAGATAAAAAGGATAACAGTATTGCTTTCAGTGGGTTGATGTCACTTTTTTCAGAAGACACAGATGGCCCTGCTTTGGGGCTGCTTTTTAGGTTGTTTTATCCTCGTGCCCCACTCCCCTGTTCCACCATAAGATGGTACATGGTCCCGCACCCATACGCCACCATGATGGAGTGAACTAGACGTGTCACTTGGAGTTGCAGAAGTAGCCACAGGTTGCAAATGCAACTATGAACTACGAAGCTGTGCTGGTCCTCCAAACCCTCTCGCAGGTTCACCAGCAGTCCTGGTGTCATTATTCTCCCAACCACCTATATTTTCATACCCTGCTTGTCATTTTTCACAAGACTTTGATTGTCTGGGGTTTGGCCTTCTCTGAAATACTAGGAGAGTGATCTTTGATAAGACTATTTATCATCCTGCATCTACGAGGCCAAACTAGAAATGTGGTGGAATTTTGGAGCAAATGCTAACAGCATGACGGGAAACCCTGAGTTATACAAAGGGAGGCTCCAGACAGATTAGAGGATCAAACAGATGAGACAGAGAGAGAGGAACACTAGGAGCCATTTTTAGGAGTTTTCTACTGTAAAGCCAAAATGGAACTAATTTAAGTGGAATTTTCATCAGGAAAAAATTGTTTATCAAAATCAGGGAGACTCTCCACAGTAACCAGTAAGCTGGTGATCCCCTCCTGTGAGTGGGCCAAGATCCAATTCCAAGCCTTTCAAAGAAGTCTGCTGTACACCATAACTGTACTCTGTCTCCCTGATCCCTCTCTTCTTTTCCACAAAAGGCCTCTTAAAAGGTCTTAGTTGCTCTCCAGTGCAGAATAGGAGTCAAAATATGTGACAGCTCATATATTTTTATATCATTTTTTTCATATATATCTCTCATATATATTTTGTATATATATATATCTCATATATTTGTATATTTCTGTATCACTAGAGACAGTGTGGGAAGAGAAAGAAGCGGCTGCCTCTGGCTCAGAGACGCAGCCTGTCCTCAGAGGAGCCTCTGTGACACCAAGAGAACGGAGCACAGCGTTTTCCCCAAGAAAAGAAGCAAAAGTGGGCTGGATCTAAGGCCAGCAAAATGGGGACTGACATCTTTATTATTATAAAAGTTATTATGAAATGTGTGTGTGTGGAGGAGTAGGAGAGCAGGGAGAAAAATGACTTATAAACCTAGATGTAGAATCAGCTTGTTGGGAAGATGTGATCCCATTCTTCTCCTGGCTTTGCTCTTCTGTTTTCCTCCTCAGTCATTCAGTGGAAGAAAAGGAGAAGCAGAAGATGAAATGCCAAGAGCCCCGTAACAGAGGTTCAGCAGAGCTTAGATATCTGAAGATCCACAGGGAAAAAAAAAAAAGAAAAAAAAAAAAAAAGCTAAAAACTTTCAGGGGAAAAAAGTGTTTTTCTCAAAGCTTGAAATGGAAAATGGGAATGCAGAGAAAAATTTAAATGAAACATGAAATATTTTCTCCTAGAACTGAGCAAGTTATGTTAGCTTAAATGCTTAAACTGACATTGCTGTTATTGCTATCGCCGCACGTCAGTCTTTTAAGAGGTTTTTGTTACCAGTATAAGAAACAGCACAGCGTTTGAAAGAAGCAGATCACAGTTTAGAAATGCACACCAAGAGCCAGGCTGGCATGCGAGGTGTCAAGGTTTTGCTCAGTTCTTGCAAGTCATCAGTTTAGTGAAGTACATGAAAATCAGAATGAAAAATCAAAAGTTCCTGTCCCTTCAGATACAGAATCTGAAGACAAAAGTAAAAATAAAACTTGATGTAGCTATTATTTTTGAGATTATAAAAGTAGCTAAACAAGTTATTCTGGTTGAAAGGCTGGCTAGTTTGGTCTGCTACGCTGACAAGGCACTACTCCAGTACCTTGGTTTGGATACGTGCTCAAATTTACTGCAGGTCCTTAACTGTGGATGTGTAAGTACACAATTTCCTCTCCAGGAACACAAATTTCTCCTTTGTAAGCAGTATAACGTGGCTATTCCCATTCTGTTTCTGAGCTCTACGCATATATCTACCTTTTTTTGTTCGTTATTAGACAATTTTTGGCGCTTTCTGTTGTAAATACTTTTACTGTTTTAGAGACAGGTCTCCAGGGGCAAAAATCTGTTTAAATACATTTGCAAGTTGTCTGCAGTACAACTCTGTCTTCTAATGGTATTTATATCTGTTACTACCGTAATCAATATATACAAATTTATTCTCATTAATAACCCCAGCAGTAGTATTTTCAATGTGCTCGTTAAATTTTTCATCATGTATTTTGGGATTTTTTAAAAAGAATTAAATTTCATTTTCATAAACAAGCAATGACTGCAAGTATTTCACTTTATATAATCAGGGCAAGAGGTGGGGGAAAGTTTGACCTCTTGCCTTCGAAGCCCCCAGAATTTTTTTTAGTCTCTAAGATAAAAAAGCAAATGTTTTATGGATACATCTTAGCACAACATAATTTGCCACGAAGCATTTGCTACCATCCAAACCCACCCGACACTATTCCAGCAGCTAGTTTAAAACTTAGGGATTCTCATCCACTCCTGAAAAGGAATAAACAGGAATTTTTTCATGGAGTGAAAATCTTAGGGAAATCTCCCCAAGTGCAGGGCGGGGGGGAGCTCTTTTATCTGCTTTTATAGCACGCCTTCCCTCCCCGGTCCCCGAACACCCATCTATCCCAAGACAGAAAGATTTTGTTAATCGTTACATCTTTGCAACTGGGGCTGAAAGGACCCTCAAGAGATCCTAGACAACATCCTTCCCTGCTTCATACAGAAGCAGCTGTACCAAAACCATTCAGAGGTTTCAGATCGGAGAAATGGCTTGTGAGCATGAAAGCCTTCTCTGTTTTTTTTTTTGTTCTAGCTAAATCAATTGATATAATAAAAAAGCGCCACATCTTTCTAGTCTTTTACATGCTTAGGCCATCATAGCTGTAACAACACAGCTGTTAAACCACTCCCAAAAGCTGCTCATACTGTAGAAGTATAGTTTCTATGAGTACCCCAGAGATTTTATTCCAGCATTTAACTATTACTAAAATCACAAAAATTTTCCAAGCTTCTTAACCTAAATTTTCCTGACTGCAATGTGAGTTCATAGTTTCTTGCCCTAGCTGACATGAACTTAAACAACAGTTTAAGTTCAACTAACTTTGCAGCTAAGCCTATATTTCTAAAGATTTTTATTTCCCAAATTTTTTAAACTTTTTTTAAATGCCCCAAAGCGCAGTAGAAAAATTTTTTCTTAAGTACCCTGCTCCCAAATGAGTGCAATACCCCAGCTAAGGACCTACCTGGCCTGAGTAGGACGAAAAAATTATTCATACGTCTTAGAAAAAACACTCCTATTTTTACACTCCCACTTTTACACACCATTGGCACAACAGTGCAATGCTACTGGCTCATGTTTAGTTTGTGACCCACCAAATTTCCACATCCTTCTCTCCTCAGCCAGCCATTCCCCATGCTGTATTTGAATACATGATTTATTGCTGATTGAAGATAAACGTTCACACAAAACCTAACAGACTCACACCCTGCTTGGTTTTCTGGAGGTTGTGACTGCCCGGAAATTACTCTGAATTTGAGTCTTGTGTTCCAGGGTGCCTGAAACCCATTTTAGCTTGGTGACATCTGCAAGCTGAATGCCCCCATGCCCTGACCTGTCATCCGAGCCATTCATGAGCTAGGGAACAGCTCTGACAGACTGCTGTGATGTCCCAGCCTGAATGATAGTCTTCTCAATACGCCCTTCCAAAATCTCTAATACCTGTATTCTTTGTCCACAGAACAACCCCATCAAATTTTGCGTCTCTAGAAATGGCCCGAAACAAGAAGAAAACACCCTGTGTTTGTGGAAAGATTCCTCATCTGTGAACAAGGAGAGGAAGACTCGAACCGACAAGTGTGCTAGGAGTTTTCAGACATCAGAAAAACACATGTTGGAGAAGCAAACCCCTGTGAAAGACAATGAGGCCGAGAAGAGCCTGCTTTCCAGACAGAGCTGCCCTGACCGCGAGGTGAGAGCATAACATTTGGAGTTTTGGCAAAGGAAAAAGTTTGAGAGGCTTCTCAGCATCATGACTTCCGGGGATGAGGATACTATCAAATGTAGCAAACAGCTCCTGGGAAAGCGAAAAAATGACCCCAAGACTGCCAGGTATTCAACTCCACCCTGCCTCAGCTCCAGTGTTACAGAAGAGGGAGTAATCCACTAATGGTGGATTTTTTACAGATTGACCAAATTTGATTTTATGTTAGCACATGTTTTCAGCAACCTAAACCTACTGAAATGTCCACCATTTAGCATCAATACAAACAAAATCTAAGAGTAAAGAATAAATATTTAATAAACTTAATGCATGCACAGATATTGCTGTTGAATACAGAGCAATAGCTCCAGTGCACAGGCACCACTGCAGTCACAGGGCAGGTCAAATACATGATTGCAAGCAACATACTTTGCAGCCCCAACTTAATAGACTGCATCATGCACATTATTTTTCCGTTGTCCGCAGATGCAGCCTTGATTCAGAACTGTAGACAGTATGGTCCGGCCCAAAGCAATCTCATCATCCGACAAGTACCTGGGTACAGACCAAATGCTTTGCTCATATACACTCATATTAAAGGTGTTCCACTGATATAGGCTGCTGAGCACAACCATCTTGCACAATTTTACACCACCATCCTCCACTTGCCCTGCTGCTGCATACCAGAAGCCACGTATCAAAGGGAAAGGATAAGATCCCGAATAAGGTTTCAAAAAAAAAAAAAAAGGTAAAAGAGATACACTGGGTCTCTTGCAATTGTAGCTCGTACCTGAGGGTTGCACCTGAGTGAACAGATCCTACCTTGCCTACACGGAAATAGTTGTATCACACACTGGCACTAGGGACCTTGGGTGCATTTAGTTGGCATTATGTTGGCAGTTCCTACACTTTGTCCGTCCCACCCGTACGATCCTCTAAGTCCATCCATTGAAGTTCTGCAGTTACCTGCCTAGTATTTTTTATCTTGACAACAGCACAACACAGCCCCGGCTGCTATAGAAACCTCAAAGTTCATGACTCTGAAGGTAAGTTGAACTAATTCCAAAATGACTGTCAACAGCTCTGTGGGAGCTCTGGACCAACAGAGCAATGCAAACATGCTCCTAAAGCATTTCCATCTCCAGGTGTTCAGCTGGTCCCTCAGTCAGTCAACTTCCTTGCAAAGCACCTTGAAATTTTAATTGTTCATGCAGACTCAGGTGCATCTTCCTCTTAAAAAAAAGCATCCACTTGGTACTCTTAAGGCTGCATATTTGCTCTTGTGTCCACCTTCTTGGCTTTGACCTCAAAATGTTTGTAGAAATCCTTGTCTGCGTTTCCTAGTAGTGATTCGCATAGAGGGCCAAGAACGAAACTGTTTCTCCCAAAGCAGCAGCTCTTGCTTCTGCTAGCCAAGTGTGGCTGGATTTATTTGTATATACATATTAGCGTATACCTTTGACATATAACTGACCTTCTCTTACCACCAGGTAGCTGTCGGGAAATGAATTTCTGGGGCAAAGACAATTTTTTGCTTTCTTTATCTCATTGCAGCCATGCCCCATCCTGAGCATCAGCGAGCGCTGCACTGCTGCGAAGCCCTCCCATCCCGCGTGCCATGGCCATGTGGTGTCACAAACACGGCCGTTAGGCAGCAATCGTGCGGCAACATTCGCGTTGACAAACGTCCCGTTGCTTACCTCATGGCCAAACCGATGATGTCTTCGCTCTGCCTGTACCGGGGAAGCAGGCAGGCGCTGCCTGCTGCCCAGGTAACCCCGTTCAAGTGGGAGCAGCCAGAGTTGAGCAAAATCGCACTTGTGCCATTCAGGCAGATTGTGTTAGCAGTTGACGAATTGTGGTTATCTGAGCTATAGCTTATTCCTCATGGGTAAGCCAACTCAAATTGAAAACATCACCACTCTTCAGCAACGAGTTTGAGTATGTGGACATGAGTTAAATTAGAAGCAATGTCTGAGTTAGGACTCCAGTTATTCCATAGTGAAGACAGGCCCATGGTATCCAAATCACCCCCTTCCCGGGACTCAACTTTATTGGTTATTCAAACATTACTGTAAAAAATAAAAAAAAAGAAAAAACCCTGGCTGACACTTCCTACCCAAACTTGGCAATTCCTTAAATTTTCCTCCAAAATCTGCTTTGTCCTAGCTGTCTCTGGGCACAGAGACACTCCCACATCCTTTACATTCCAGTTGGGGCTAATTGAACTCACATGTCAACATGAGTCAGCAGTAATTACCAGGAATATTAAGGAAAGATTTGGCACCGGACCTTGGTTATTCAACAGCAGAGCCCCCACATTTAGCGGGGTCTCGGCTTAAAATGAGCCCCTTAAAAACACAGCGGCAAGAGCTGTACCAAGTTCGCAGTCTCGTTCAACTACGTATAGGCAGTTCCTGATACCGAAAGTGTCTTTATTGTATTTTTAGATATACCCACAGAAAGGCAAATCTAATGGAAAAATCATTTCTGACTACTAAGTCCTCCACGGTGGAGTTTAAATCTGTTTATACGCTGAAATCGATGAATCAATATTAGACTGGCTGGCTGGTTTTCGTAAGCATCCGCGCTACGAACAGGGCCTAGCAATGCATTTCCTCCTCACGATTCCCGGGCAGAAATCCCAATCGATGGGAAGTTGAGGTAATAACACACGTCCCCCTCCCACGGCTCATTTGGAATAAAAATCCCGAAACCAGAACAACCCGGATTTTCCACATGCGAATGTTTGTTTTCCTGCCGAAACAGTCCCCCCCTCAGTACACCTTCACCCTACGGGCTGTGGAGTCTTGGGCTTCCAGAGCCGAAGTCCGGAGGTGTTTACACACAAGCCCAACGCAGCCCCTAGAAACCCGATCGTCTCCTCGAGACCAGAGAACACCCAAATACGCTTTTACGGTCACCTACTGGGGAAAAAAAAAAAAAAAAAAAAAAAAGGTTGTCACGAACATATATGCTGATGCAGAGATGCGGTGGACGCAGCAGTGAACAGCGAGGACCGTCTCAGTCTGTGCTCAGGCAGGGGGTGCCGGCGGGAGCAACAGCGTTAAAGTTACTGTCCAAACCTTAGCTGGTAACTCCTCCTGGTTCTTAACATCTACGGTATTAGGTACTTTGTTTTTCAAGGAAATAAAGTCTTGCTCTTGGTTGCAAATTAACCGAGTGTCTTGCCAGTGAATTTGATCTTGTCAGTCATTAAGTCTCTCGCTTAAATGCAAGGATTTAGCCTTAGCCCTGGATAATAACACTCTCTACGGTTCATAAAGGAGAACTGTTTTGTTTTATCTACTGCAAACATATGTGCATCAACATTCTTCTCGACAGACTACTTCTGAGCCCAAACCCAGTCAGTTTTACTTAAATCCAGTCTCGGTTGTCTTTTTGAAACCTACTACTACCGAACAACATCAAGCATATTCTTGGGGTTTTCTGGTGGGTTTTGTTTCCTTTTTTTTTTTTCTTTTTTTTGGTCTTAATAGTCTATCTCCTAGAAACTCACTAAATGACGCACAACTTTGTTTGTGCCCGTCTTCAGAAAAAATAAAAAAGTTTTGTATGTGATATAACTTGGTTTTACGCTATTTGCGTTATTCTTTATTATAAAGACATAAAACTTCAGCTTCACCCGGAGACGAACGAAATTCTTGTTTACTAAACAAAGTAACGCAAAGTCAGAAAAAGCGCCGGAGCCCGTACACACGCTTCGCCCTTCCCTCACTGATTTCTCCCCCTTTGGTATGTCAAACTGAAACACAACGAGAATTTTTAGCTCCAAAGTTCTAAACCGCTGAAAATGAAGATTTGCAGGGGAAGTACGGGCTGACCCCAAGGCATCCCCACCCTGTTCAAGGCCAAGCGGCTGCGATCCGGGCTTGAAAGAGGCGACGTGAAACTTTATTTCACTTGCTTTCCCCCCGAAGGTCTCTCGAGGTACCGGTGGAACGGATGGGTGAAGCCAGACGTGGCCACGGCGCCACGGCAGAGCCCTTCGCACCCCCGCTCCCTCCCCCTTTTTAGCCCTCGGGGCAGCACCCCGGGCATCCCCCGCCGGCGGCCGGCGGGCAGCGGGCACCCCCCGGGGCTCTCGCGTGGGAGCTGCGGACGGCACCGGCGCTCGGGTGGAAGAAGCGGGGCGCGTCCTGCGCGGCTGCGGTGCCGCCGCCGCCGACGCGGCCGGGGGGAGCACCGACACGCCGGCGGAGCGGGCAGTGGGGGGGTGTTTCGGGGGGCGAGGTGGCCGGAGCCGGCGGTCCCCCGGTCCCCCCGCAAAGCCCGTGCTGAAGCCCCGCCTTGCCCACCGCGAACTCTCGGGATGCAAGGACTTACCCCACGGTCCCCGCCACGACCCGGGGGTGCAAAGTTTCTCCGGGCGAGGAGCAGCCCCCCGGCCGCGGCGCAGAGAGCGGGGCGGCCGAGGCGCGGCGGCGGTGCCGGGGCGGAGGTGCGGGAAACGGGCGGCGGGAGCGGGACGGAGGGCGCCGGGGGTGGGGAGGATGCTCGGCCGCCGCTTCCCTCGTGATTCGGTGGCGGGCTGGCGGCCGAGTGACAGGGCGAGCCGCCGGCCCCCGCTCGCACGCGATCCCCGGCCGCCGCCGCCGCCGCCGCCACCCCGGGGGGGGCCCGGCCCCCCCGGCGCCCGGCCGCTCCGCCGGGGGATGCGGGGGGCGAACCGGGCACCCACCCCACCCTCGTCCCCGTCCCGCTCCGGTGAGGTGCACCTGCACGCGGCGCCGCCGAGCCCGGCTCTCCCGAAAAAGTTGAAGGGGAAAAAAAGCACCGTGCGGGTCCTTCTCTGCCTCCGGGACGTCTGAGGCAGCCTCAAGCCCCCCGGCATCGGTGCCTCCGGAGGCGGCTTCCCTCTCGCCCCGAGGGGCAGTCACCCGCACCTCTGCCCGCCCCGGTCTCTGCCCGCTGCAGGTTTCTTTGCACCCATCGCCTTGCGTGGTAGAAGTGCATCTCCCTCTGAGCCCCGGCACCCTCAGTCCAGCACCGTATTTACCAGCTTCACTGGGAAGCTGAGTAAGATTCTCTTTTTTTGACTAGCAGGGCCGTTTTGCCGACAGATTTCTGGTTTGTGCTGGAAGCAGCAGGGGATCCCAGTCGCCTGACTTGCAAAGCCTTTCGTGAGTGGTGTTAGATCCTGGTGTTCGACACACACCTACAGAGCCTCTTGCACAGGAGGCTTAAGGACAGGATGGCCAAAACCAGGGCAGGCTGATGCAGGAAGGTAACTAAATGAAAAAGAATCCTTTCCCTGGTGGGATGCCAGTGAGGAGATCCAAACGCTGGAACCCCAGCAGGTTTCTGGGACTGGTTCCTGTGGAGAGGAACCATCTACCGCTCCTCAGCCACACAGCACTGCAGCTTCTCAGGCCCCAGCTGGCTTAGCTCTATGTCCATAGGCAATCCTGCAGGGAAAGCCCAATTATCAAGATACCAGTGGCAGGAATAATGTATAGGAAAGCAAAGAACCCCACTTTTGCTAATCATAGAATGATTTGGATTGGAAGGGACCTTCAGAGGGCATCCAGTCCAACCCCTCTGCAATGAGCAGGGACATCTTCAACTGGATTGGGTTGCTCAGAGCCCCATCAACCTGGTCTTGAATGTTTCCACGGATGGGGCATCTACCACCTTTCTGGGCAACTCGTTCCAGTGTTTCACCACCCTCATCATAAAAAATTTCTTCTTTACATCTAGTCTGAATGATCTAATAGATATTTCCTCCACACAAAGCTTTGCTCTCAGGTTGCTTGTGGTACAGACTGAATGTAAAGGCAGTGCCTGGGCATGAATTTACTGGGGAAGGAGTGGAGAGGAACAGGAGTGTTAGAGAGTACATGAGCCTTCCGTTCTTCCCTCTCTCCCTGGTCGGCAGTGAGGAGGGTGGCACCAGCTCCATGGTGGGTGTCTGTGGTTGCAGTTGTGTGGCTTTCCAGCTTCCCCAGCGGTGGAGATCTGTACCTCTCTGCAGCGCCCCGCCGTCTGACCCCACAATCCCTATTAAGTCTTCAGCTTGACTGCTCTGTCTTGCTTTTAGCAGGGAGTCCTCACTTTGACAAATGTACCCGCCTAATAAGCTTCCATCGCTCTTTTGCCCATGTTCATCAAGATGAGGGGAAGCCGGGTGCCCAGCCCTCCTGTCCTGCGCATGAAGATTGAAGAGCCCAGCTCGCAGGAACACTATTGTTCCAGCAAAATAGAACCAGTCAATGTTGTTGATTGCTCTGTTACATCTTCCCAGACAGAGCCTTGGCTATAAAAATAGATGCAATAATCCACATGGACAGTTGCAATTGTAAATGGCATTCAAAAAGCAAAAACGGAATTCATAGTTTGACACAGACATATCCCCAATCCGTCAGGATGTGACACACTGGCAGCATGTCTGTGCCAAACTACGAATGCCATTATTTACTTTTCTTCTGAATGCTATTTACGATTGTAACCTTCACAGTAAATTAGCGTATCTATTTTATATCGGACCCTTTCTGAGAGGCTTTGGTATTGTCTGCACTTATTATACTCACAAAATTGATGTAAGTTAGACCAATTTGGGCCACAATAAATCTTTGGGGACTACAGACTTATGTTAGGAGGATTTGCCAGCATAACCCTACCAGCAAAATCCTATCTGGCAGAGGCGAGGCCTATGTTTGGAAAGAGAAATCAAAGGCCATCAACACTGAATAGCTCTCCACTAGATGGAACAATGGTGCTTCTGCTGCCAGGCCATTGACAGAGAGTGATTTACCCAGAAGAGAATTGGGGGTGTGTGTGTGTGTGCGCATAGCCCAGAAAGTGCTGGATAATGGTGAGACAGTCATGGGACAACTATTGTTCATCACTTCTCCTGGTGAACTCAATGCCACGGAGGAGAGCCAGGGAGCCAGGAGGTGTCTTGGTGTGTGAAGACACATCTGAGCTCATTGACCAGGCATGAACTGGCTCTCATTTAGAAGTGGTGTCACCACACGCTGTTCAGGCCACTTTACCAAATGACTGGGAACGGGGCCGAGTTAACATATGTCCAGCTTGGAATTTGGACCCTTTTGCACCTGTCTGCATTGATACGCCCAAAGACGATGGTTCAGATGTTTTATGAGAGCTTATTCCATGTACAGCTGAATGACCCAGCCTGCAGAGAGAATATTTGTGCTGTGTTCTCTTCACTCCCTGTTTTTTTAAATTTTGTTAAAAGTAATTACATTTGCCAGGCAAGAATTGTTTTTCATAATCTCATGCTGCTGACTGTTTATACTTATACCAGCTATGTGCAGATCTTTTTTATACAAGTTAGGCTTACTGAACAACTGCCAGATAGTTCTGCTTTCCTTCTTGAATTTTAATTGCTTACTTGCCCAGCATCTATTTTTAAAATGGAACTGTAAATGGAACAGTAAGTTCCATCACTCACCGTAGAGGCAGGGGGTCAACGCCCTCCTTACTCCTCCTCCGCTCCCTCATGCGGGGGAATGTGGAGGAATCGGGACCTGAGCTGTCAAAGTGTTTAACCACAGGCACAAGCATTTAAGTTCAGGTGTGCATCTAGACGCTTTGCAGGGCTGGAAGTAGAGCTCAGTATTTCACAGGGCTGAGACCAAGGTTATCAGGACATACTGATTTTATATCAGAAGTGTGACCATCTACAGACTCACATGCACAACGCACGTGTTACGTAGAGACACAGAAATGGCCGTAGCTGCAGCATGCAGAGAGTAGGAGGCTACAGACCTGTGCATTCTCAACTGCGCTGCGTGACCGGGAAAGCAGGTTCTGCATAGTGCTACTGGGTGGCTTACGGACCCTTCATCCCCTTAGCAAATCTGTGCCCGCATGGGATTTCAAAGTGGAAACTTTGAAACATCAGGCTGCTTTCTCCTCAAACTCCCTCGCTTGGTGGAAAATGCAAGCACGTTCATTCAAAGGTTTGAATAGGGAATCTAGACTCTCATCCACACCTTTGTTTTCAAGACCACGTGCCATCAATTTCTAACCCCACTTCACTTCTGGAAAATAACTATAGACCTTAGTCTTCATCCATCTTCTTCTGGTCATCATTACTTCAAGCCCCTATACACTCAGAACATCCATTTTATCTCTTGTATTATTGCTTTTCAAATGTAACTGGCTTCTCAAATGTATCCTTTTGCTCATTTTTTAATATTTCCCATTATTTTTAGACTACCGGGAAAGGGAGGTGATCTTGTGCAGGAAACTAGCAGGGAGCTGGAAGCCAATATAATTTTCTTCTTGGTGCTTTAAATGACACATGCTATTTGAAAAAAGAGACAGATATTCTTAATATCCTCATAAACACAAGCATTTCCTGGTTGCTTCTTATTCTCTCCATACTGCTTTTATAAACTCTTAAAGTACAAAGTGATTGAAATACAGTAGGTCTCCAGATTGCCAGAGCTAGCAATGTCAAATTACCTTCTTTTCTTTGAGTTTTTCAGAACTATCATAACCTATTTAAGGGGGGAAAAAAAAGAAAAAAAAGATGTGTAAGATGTTTGGATAACATTCTTATTAAACTTCAAGCCGTTCTCACTCCGTATTTAAACCGTAATTCAATCAACTGCCCATAATAAACACAGAACTCAAATCACAGCCCAAAAAAGCATCATGATGACCAGTAGGTATTTGTTTTTTAATTTTTCAAGACGTGTTTAACTCATATTGGATAGGTCTCTACACTTGCATACTTCTAAGGGTTGTCTCTTTAAGCTCATCTGACTGTTACACGGCAACAAAAATTTCATTGTCCGAGCTACTTTTGCTTCCATCTTCCTCTTCCTATTCCTCGGCGGGCTGTAGGTTGGTAAAGGCTGTTGCGCTGATGTCTCGCTGAAGGCTTCTGAATGCTGAGGAGAGGGAAAGAAGAACTTTTGTTGATGCGCCACTGCTGCTGCCTGCATGCAGGGGCTGCTGCTTGCTTGCTCAGCGAGAAGTCGGTCTGGGAGCCGTGCGGGACAGAAGGCTGAAACCGCTGCTCGCTGCTGCCTGGAGTAGTGGTAGGTGTGAGATCTCAGATAACAGCACCCTGGAAGTGACAGAGACCTCAGTGTTGAAACTAAGTCGCTTCCCCACCAAGGGGAAGGTGGGACCCCAGCCAGGGGTGGGACCTGGTGTCTAGCCCAGGTACTGTCAGTGGGTGCCTGAGGAACAGAACAACCTTTACAAGCCACCAGAGAAGCAGAGATGAGAAAGAAAAATGAAGTTTTTAAAAATAAGTGCAGAGGGCTGAAAAGAAGAATGAGTGCTTATAACAAGATGCTTCTTGCATCCTCCTGTGGCACTTCTCGCACGCTTCTGCGTGCTCTAATTCTGTTTCTAGCAATTCCCCCAACCTTTCTTACCTAGAAGTCCACATGAACCTGTGAATCGCAGCAAAATGCAAGGAGAAATGTTCAGCCCACTCATGAAGAGACTGGAGAAAGAAGAAAGGATGTTTAGAAATGTAAATCCCAACCGTATTTTCCCAGTGGGAATAAGCAGAAAGAAAATTATAAGAAGATATTTATAGCAGCACATTATGAGATACCAAACTATGATTTGTCGTATTATTCATTCCTTGTGTGAAGGCATACAGACAGCTAAACGGGATTGACTTCCTTAAGGACTAAAAGTGGGTGCTAAAGCAACAGGGAAATGGCAGAGCGGAGCCCTTACAGGTCATTATTGCCTATAAAAATCAATAAATATCTGCATCATGTCAGTGAACTTTCAAGTCAGTTCGTTCCATATGGTCCATCTTCCCTCAGACAAGTCAGTTGCTAAAAACAAGCAATAAATCATCCCCATTCTTTTATTTTAATACTGTAAAAGAATATTTGTTTTTATAACCAAATTGATTTAAGACTTAGCATGGCCACAAAACATTCTAAACAGATGTCTAACTTGAAAGACATTACTATACTTTCTTACCGTGTAGCTGTGGGAATTTGGGGTGCCTGTAACCTGAAACCTAAATTTTTAAGCCCAAAGGAAAATGCGTATAGATAACATATATGTTATTATAAATATGTATTTGTAATAACTGACCTCAGTGAATACAAAATGTTTGCTACACAGCTCTGTAACTCAATTAAAAGCCGTGCAAACAGAAAAGTTGCTACCATGCTTAGGATTTATGTGCAGAGTAAATATCACTGTATTAATATGTGGATTTCTGTTTACAGCTATAGATGGCTCAGAGAAGGGAAAGTTTTTATTGACACATACATGAAGAGTCTGATGTGTAGCACAGCCCATGAGCTTTTATAATTGCACAGAGAACTTCCTCTGGGAAGTATTAGAAATGCTTCCTCCTGAGGCACACAGCAGCAGAGGAGCACCAAGCCCTTCTTTCTTTGGGTTCAGAGTTAGGACAGTATGGCAATGATAATTATCTTTCAGAAAATTCCCTGCTGCCTTCCTCTGGCTGGTGCATTGACGGGTAAAGTGGGTATTGCACATTCATCAGACCGTTCTGGAGCTTTTCCAGTAGAGGATTAGGACTGGTAAAGAGGCTAAAGTCAAATCAAAAAGGGGAAAACCAATCACAGTGAAAAGGGGCATCGTCCTGACCTTTTTCTGAGTCCTGTGTAAGACGGAGGGTATTTCTGCTACAAAGAAAAAGCTCATGGATCTGATAGGAAGCTCTGCCAGTCCATCTCACCCCTGCACACAACTGACTTGGACATCAGGAGCATGGGTGGCCAGCTAGCACCGATCCCACAGTGCCCCATTGCTGACCTTCTTCCTCTGCTCACCCTCCTCCCTCTCTGCAGCCCCCAATTAGAGACTACCCGGGAAGGACAAACAAGGCTGTTTCCTAAAGGAGCCTCTGGCATGTGAAGCAGGAGAATGGGTGCCCGGCTGCAATGTGGATGAGCAAAAAGGTAGTGCTGGGCAGGGACACCCTTAGCTCAGCTCCCAGTCCCGCTGTGGATTGCTTCTTGACATACTTGGAGTGGCCTTAAGCTGCCCCCCTCCCAAAGAGCAGCAGCCCATAAGATGAGGATAGGGCGCAGTGGACTACTGCTGTGGAGGACAGAGATGTAGAGTAATTATTTTTTCATGCTCTGGATGGCCTCGTGAATTTTAAGTTGGCAAACAGCACTTGCCAATTGTGGATGCTTGTGTTCGTGCATACGGTGAGGAATGGGAGGGTAGATCTGGGCACATTTTTGTATTTTCATTGAATTTAAAATGTTGACTACTGTAAACTGCAATTTGATGTCCAGTTTGAGTGCCTGGACCTATCAGGCTCCTTGTGGAGAGTCTTGGGGAGAGAGGGATTGCATATGGCTAATGGTACAGCGAGGGAAAGCTCTGCATGACTCAACAGCTTCTTGCCTGTCCCACCATAGAGTTTAAAGCATTCATCTTCATGACGGGAGGCAGTACTGTTTCTGATGTTCCCCCAGGAAATAGCTTGGCTGCAGGTATTCCATGGGCATGACTTTGTACATGACCTAGTACAAAGTATAGGTGCTAAGAAGTGTGCAAACAAGCATGCAAATATTATATATATTGCATATATTACTGTGCTAACAGTTCAAATTAAGGAAAAAAGGAGAATTTGAGGTATTATCTTGAACATGATGAAGTCAAAGTTACTGAAGTAGACTGCCTTCCTCAGGGTTGTTGCAAGAAGACAGCAACCCAGCTTTTAGATCTAAAGGCACTTTGCTCCCTCAGGAAGGGAAGAGATGAAACAGCTGAGTCTTGCCAGCAAAATACCTAGCAGCAGTTTAATCACTTAAGTGCTGATAGAATAAGGTTTGGGAACCCTGTAGCTTGGAAGATAGGAAGCAGGCAGAAATTTTGACAGAGCCTGTCCTCATGGAGTTTGGTTGTTCACCTTTGCAAGCTGCCATGTCACCTCTGTATCAACTGACATTTCTAACAGCCGTATTCCATCCAACCACCTCAAGTCTCTCTTCTACTAGGTCATCTGGCAAGTTTAATATTTTCACCTCCCTCAGCTGCCATCTTTGGCCTTTCATTCTCTGTCTCCTCCTTTGCCTTTACCTTGCCTTAGAGACACCTTTGAGAAATCCTGCAGTTTGTCCCAGAGGCCTCCTTTTCCTGCAGACAAGCCAGAAGTTTGGTCTTCCTTTAACTCAGCAGGTCAGTACATTTCAGAAACAGGCACGAAGCTGTGTTTGTCAGTACAAGACCCCATGGAGAAGACGCAGCCAAAGTGTTGCTTCACCGTGCCTTCACCATCTTCTTCACTGTGATTTGTAGAAGATTTGAGATAGTGCTTGATAACTTTACTATCAAAAAATGCTCTGCCAAGATACATACTGAAAAGTCACAATCTTTTCCTGAAGTGATTTCCTTTGTGATTAAAATCCAATATGTATGTTGTAGGAGACAAATCCTCAGCTCCGTAGTGCTCTCCTCTCAAATGTTTCTGTGATAGGGTTCATGGTGTGTTGGGATGGACTATGAAAGCCAGGTACACAGCACCCCAAGAGAAGCAATGGACAGGCTAGAAAGCAAACACAGGGGAGATGCAGTGCTACAGGAATCGAGCTGATTGACTCCAGGGAGCATAAGGGGGAGCATTGTTCAAGAAAGATGAGGAACTCCTAGAAAGAGTCCAGAAGAGAGCAACTAGGATGATAAAGGGACTCGAACATCTCCCCTGTGAGGAAAGGCTGAGGGAGTTGGGCTTGTTCAGCCTGAAGAAGAGAAGACTGAGAGGGGACCTCATCAACACATACAAATATCTTAAGGGCAGAAATCATGAGGGCGGAACCAGTCTCTTTGCAGTGGTGTCCAGCGACAGGACAAGGGGCAATGGGCACAAACTGAAACATAAGAGGTTTCAGTTGAATATGAGGAAAAACTTCTTTACTCTGAGGGTGACGGAGCACTGGAACAGGCTGCCCAGGGGGGTTGTGGAGTCTCCTTCTCTGGAGATATTCAAAGCCCACCTGGATGAAGTCCTGTGTAACATGCTCTAGGAGAACCTGCTTTAGCAGGAGGGTTGGACTAGATGATCTCACGAGGTCCCTTCCAACCCCTGCGATTCTGTGATTCTGTGAATAAGGTAGGGTTTTCCTTTAGACATGAAATACTTCTAGATTTTGTGGATAACTATAAAAGACACTTAATAAATTTCATTAAGGAATTACCTTAATTCCTTGGTAGACACATTAGATATCTGAGTCAAATTTTGGCATCTTTTGTAAAGACAGGATAAGTAGCATTAACAGGTCTCATTGTTGAATATCTTGAAATTGTGTCAAAATCAATGAATCTTTAGAGTTTTGATGTGACAGGTCAGCTGAACTGGATGGCACTAAACCTTCACACTTGTTTCTCCAGCTCTGGCCAGTCTGACCTTGTCCCTTGCTTTCCCAGATACTCACCTCTTGAGCTGGGGTGGATTGCTATCCCTTCTCTAAGCTCACAAGAGGCAGGTTTTTTACCCCCCAAAAAATAAAGGCGAGGCAAAAAACAAACTGAGATGACGTATGTAGCAGGCTGGGCAAGGGCTCGCATTCAGTCATTTTCATCAGTATGCTAATCCTGATATTCCAGTAAAAAATAGGATCCCTGGGGCGAAAGAAGAAACATCTAATCTTTCCCTTATGGAATCCTAAGGGAATTTTTCTGCCTCTTTGGAGCTTTGAAATCAGCATACCAACCTCAGGCACAGAGCGGTTTTTACCATCTATTCTGAAGCGTTGCTGACAGGGAAAGTGTTCTCAGGGGAAGGAGGCTGGCTGGTGGTGGAGCGAGAGGATGGGGTGCCATCTCCCTTTCTGCAAAGCCTTGTCAGGCTTCAGCTATCTGGTGCACTCTTTCAGGAGGAGTCATCAATCTTGTTTCCTTGGCACTTGTCATCTGTCATCAACCTCTCTACTGTTGGCCATGCCTAAATGTGTGGGTCTGAATGAATGTACCATGCCAACAATCCTGTCTAATTTCAGAGCTGGGAGACATGACGGGGAGCCTTGCCAAGAGTGGTGTTTGCCTCAAGTGCTGTTGTTGGCCACTTTCAAATCCTTGATCTTTATTCCATGCTGTAGTGTCGCATCTGCAGCCCTACACAAGCATTACAGTGGCAATACCACCAAGAGGATCAGCTTCTGCCTTGATGCAGGACTGTCTGCATCATCACTTTACCACAGGGGCAGGCATCAGTTGGAGTAAGATGACCAGGACAAGCTGAAAAACATCAGATGCGTTTGACAGGGTGTGCCCGTTGAGTTCTAGAGCGTGCAAGTGCAGCAAGACCAAAACTTGGCTGTACCAGAATATTAAGGTAGAACAGTAGCGTATGCT